>CM053152.1:67167521-67773235 GCA_028571685.1 Heterohyrax brucei
TTACATTTAGGGCCTCACCTGGTCCCATTCCATGAGAGTGCCACCAAGGGCCCTCCAGTGTCTAAAAAAAAAGCAAACCCATTGCTGCCCAGTGGATTTCAACTCACAGGGACTCAACAGGACAGAGCAGAGCTGCCCCACGGGTTTTGCAAGGTGCTCCTTGTGGGTTCAGACTGCCAACCTTTTGGTTAGCAGCCGTGGCTCCTAACCACTAGGCTACCAGATTTTCTTTTGTTGATCCGGAGAATACGATGATCTCATAACAAAATAAATAAATAAAAATAAAAAATTCCATTTGTGCTGTTGGCCCAAACAAGACTTCAAGCAAAAATACGGGGTATGGAGTTTCAATTCCTCACTACTGGCCTCCAATAGGGCGTCCAGCTCAATACAGTTCCCAGACCGGCGCCAACTCCGGGAACCGACAGGTTGGCCGTCACCGAGGGAGCACTAGGACCTCCGCGGCTGGAGACAGTCGGCCCACGGTTGCCTGGAGACCGGACGGAAGCGCCGGAAGTTGCGCTGCATTTGGACACGATAGGATGGAGAAGCTGGGGGTGGAGCCCGAGGAGGAAGGTGGCTGCGAAGGGGAAGCGGACACCCTTCCAGGCATGGAATCTGCGGTCGCAGAGGTGGCGGAAAGCTTACAGGGTGCGCTGAGGCATGAAGAGCTCAGCAGGCTTCCTGGGTGTAAATATAGGGGCTGGGCGGGCGGTGGCCGTTGGGGCGCGACCATCTCCACCCCCTTCGGTTACGTTTGTCTTCCTCACTTCGCCACGAGAGAACTGTCATTCACTGTCTGGTATTGAGCGACTGGGACCCCGGGGAGGAAAGCTTCGTCTTGTAGGAGTAGAATGGGGCTCGTCAACTTGCTAGTCGAAATGTGCATTTTTGCTTTTCTCACACTCCCGACAGCAAAAAGATATCCGAAACCGCCAGAGGAAAAGTGAACAGGCTCCAGGCGGTTCGAGGTTGGAGAAATTGAGAGCCTTGTTTGTGTTTCATTTAGCAAAGGTTGTCCAGCCGCAGCCTGGGTGGGAAGGGATGGCTGGGGTGGAATCCAAGAGGAAGCACGTCTATGGCGGGCATCCGCAAGGGTACTCATTTCCAGCTTCTGTTGTTAGGTCCCATGAAGTTGGTTCCTACCCATGGTGACCCTGTGCCCAGCAGTAGGAAACACTGCCTGGTCCTGCTTCATCCTCACATTGAGCCCACTGTTGCAGCCACTGTGTTGGTCCATCACCTTGAGGGTCTTCCTCTGTTTCAGTGACCCTATATTAAGCACGATGTTTTTCTCCAGGGCTTGAGCCCTTCTGACCACTTGCCCAAAGTATGTGAGACACACTGGCAATGTCTTTGCTTCCAAGGAGCCTTCTGGATGTACTTTATAGGGTTCTGTGAGTCAGAATCGACTTAGCAGCAATAGGTACTAGCTTCTGGGACCCGTTTTTTACCGGCCAACTCCAGTGCTTATAGGGAAAGAGACGCTTTCTGTTCCTTGCCCTTTTTGGGTGTTTGTTTTTGCAGTCAGGAGGGGGTTGTAATTACAGAGTCACAGAATTTTAGATCTGTGTAGGGAGTCCTGTATACCCTTTACCCTAGTTTTTCTAATGTTACCATCTTGCTTCGCCATGGTATATTTGTCAAAATTAAGAGATTAACATTGGTGTAATACTGTTGAGTAAACTACATACTTTTTATTCATACGTCACTGATTTTTCTGCTAGTGTTCTTTTTCTGTTCCAGGATCAAAACCAGAAAACTATATCACATTTAGCCTGCCTTGTTTTTTAACTGGTGTTAAAAGCAAGAATCTTGTGCCCTCTTAATGACAGATACTAGCAACATTTTAAGACTCAAGAAATACTTAATCATTCCTTGAATTTAGTGAAGATTATTGATAGTGCACTATATGCCAGGCACTGTGCTAGGCACAATGGAAACCCTAGTTTCATAGTAGTTAAGGGCTATGTCCACTAACCAAAAGGCTGGCAATTCAAATCCCTTGGGCACTCCTTGGAAACTCTGTGAGACAGTTTTATGTCATCATATGGGTTTGCTATAGTTGGAACCAAGTCTTTACCAGTGGTTTTATTCTGGGCACTAGGAATATGGGACCTAAATATTGAAACCCATAAGTACTAGCTTCTGCTACTTTGCATTTCAAATTTCTTTTTTGTATTGAAGTATATGCCACTGAACAAAAAAATTTTACATTGGTGGAAAATCACTGATGTTCAGATTTTCAGTTTATTCTTAACTGTTACTGTGAGTTTCCTTGTAGTGTTAACTCCTGCATTATAATCAGTTTTTTTCTTCCACTTTATTACTACCCTCAGAAAATGCAGTGAACAGGATTTGCCGTATCAGGATAATGGAGTAATCCTCAAGGATGGGTGCTACATGTCATTTCTTTGTGATTTTTTTGATCTTGACATATTTAATAACTGCAAGGTGTTGGGGGGGCGGGAAGTAAACAGCCTGCACTCCTCACTTGTCAGTTACCACGTTTTAGGCAACCATCTACGTCAGTGACAATACTCAGTCTGAATATATTTTTGTATTTAGCATATTGTGCAGCAGTTCATCATGAAGTGGAACCAGCAGGAAGTACTTTGTCCAGAGTCATAGTACATGTGGATCTGGATTGTTTTTATGCACAGGTAGAAATGATATCAAATCCTGAGCTAAAGGACAAACCTTTAGGTAATTCAGAATGTTAATATTTTCATTGTGTAATGACTGGATTAGCTACCGACACGTGTTACGTTTATTCTGGCTTATTAACTGAATTAAAAAAAACTAACATTTTGGGAACAGATCTTACAAATGCTTTATTGACAGTAATCTTTGACTCACTACCAAGTGTAAACTCTGTAAGCCTCGTTTAATAAATAGTGAAACAAATGGAATAGCCCACTGAACAGAAGAACAGAGACTGCAATAGATTTTCATTCTTCTATGTCAGTCAGTGACTTGGTTTTCAATTTGTTTGGAATTTTATAAGACATATCTCAAAGACAGTCTTTTGGATTACATTTTGATAAGAATTTTGATCCTCCTCCCTTTTGAAATCAACTCAAACTGTCAAGTCTGAGAAGTTAATTAGATTTTGAATAAAACTTTAATATCAAGACATAAAACAAATTTGCCTAAAATAATCTTTCAGTCAGTTTTTTAAAAGAAATTTTACATTGTGGCTTTACTTACTAATGTGTTGGCTTGTTTTAATAATTATTAGTATTTTGCCTTGGGAAAGCATAGGGCTTTTTTGTTTTGCTTGCAGGAAGGATCAGTCTTTTAGGGTAAGCTTTAAAAGCAACTTTGATTGACTTGCTGCTACCCTATTGTCCCTAGTTTTATTTTTATAAATCCCTGTGCAGCGCAGCTTAGCTGATGTAGTAAAGAGCAGTGGGACGATTAGGTACAGGTATGTCCGAGGTAAGTAGTCACTGTAGAATTTTCTCAAGGGTGTGGAGAATTTAGGATCAAAGTTGCCTCCATTTCTCCTAAAAGCGTTTTTAACTAGTAGCTCTGTAACACAAGTTGCTCTGTAGGTCAAAGCAAAGCTGACTCATTGCTGTAGAGCTGAATTCCACTCAGCAACACTACTATGGGCAGAGTTCCCCAGAGGGCTTCCAGAGCTATAAATCTTTATGAAAGCGGACTGCCGCATCTTTCTCTTGCTGAGAGGCTGGTGGCTTCCAACTTCTAGCCTTTCAGTTAGCGTCTAAACACTTAACTACTGTGCTGCTGATGCTGCTTGCTCCACAGATGATGATTAATGAAAAAGATACTGTGTAGTTAAGAGGAAACTCCAGTGGCATGGTAGTTACTACATCTACTAACCAAAGTTTAGCAGTTCAAATCCACCAGGTGCTCTTTGGAAATTCTGGAGCAGTTGTACTCTGTCCTGTAGGATCACTGTGAGTTGGAATCGGTTCAGTGACAGTGGGGCTTTGGGTATGATTAAGGAGCATAAATGAATGATTATTATGAAGTGAGGCAAAAAAATTCTGGAAGTCTCTTGGGGGAAACAAAAGAGACCTTATACTCAACAAATACTTGAGTACTTAAGTCTTTGCAGCAGTTCTACTCTGTCGTGTAGTGTGTATGAGTCAGAATCCACTTGCTGACTGGGTTTGGTTTGGTTTCTTAACTGTAGCTGGGGATACATATTGGTAGATCTATATCATTTATTTCTTTATTTAAGGACTTTGCATTTTTAGTAGAGTGATTACAAATCTGGTTTCCCCTGTAGTTCACTGAGGAATATTAAATTACTCCATTTGACTCAGTGATGTTATCTTTGGGAATCTGATGTATAAAAAAATCACTATGTCAAGGTATTTTTTTGCATTGTTTATAATACCAAAGTTTAGAAATAACTGTTTATGTAGTGGTAAACAAATTATGGTGGTAAGTGTTTTGTAGTGGTGAACAAATAATATACTTGTTTAAAAAGGGGCCAGTAAGAGTTTAGTGTAGTCAGTGATCGTAATCATTTTCACAGAGAGGCAGCTCGTCATGTCTCTTCACTGTGACTTTTTCTGCACATTACTATGAAGAACAAACTCAGTAATTATACATTTGTGGGGAGAGACCCCTAAAAATTGCCATAGGTTAGCACTTGTAACAGAACAGTGCTTTATATTCATTGGTACGTTACTTAGAAAATAAGTATTTCAGTTTTTCTAGCAGCAACCAGTAAATAATTATACTTGGTTTTATTTTAACTGTTTTGTTTTTTGGTAGATTATGACAACCCTAGAGCAAAAAAATTTACCTGGTTTTGCATTGCCTGAAAAATCCTGGAAATTTAATTTGTCTCTTACTACCAAAAATGCTACAGGATATATTGATTTATAATAATTTCCAATAAATTCAAGAAATATAATACAGTTGCCTTTATGTGAAATAGTTGATCCTTCTTCTAACATGTAATTCTTGCTACTATTATCCAGTGTTCTACTATTTAAAGATAACTTTCCTTTCACAAGTAGGCAAAAGTAGCCAAGCCAAGTGCCATCGAGTAGGCAAAAGTAACCAAAGATTAAAAATGGAATGTGGAAAATCATATATTGATATAATTCTGAAGTAGGAGATTGCTTGAAAACTTGGTGTTTCTGCTGTGTAGATTTTTGAATAGTAGTGTATTTTTAAACTGAGATGAGGCTCTTTCCTCTTAATGAAAATAGCTTACTTTACAATGTATGCATTTATAATATGAAAGTGGAATACCAGTGTGGTACAGACAGTTAATAACTCAACTACTAACCAAAAATTGGTTCTATCCACTCAGAGGTACCTTGAAAGACAGGCTTGGCAATCTGCTTCAGAAAGGTTATAGCTTTGAAAACTTTATATCGCATAGTTCTGTGCAGCCACACGTGGGGTTGTCCTGCTTTGGAACTGACTTGATAGCAACTGGTTTTAGTTTTAACATAGAAGTAGTTAAATTATATTTTGAGGTATTTCTTCAGTCCTCATTTTCTTCATAAAATGTTTATTTTTTATAGGAGTTCAGCAGAAATATTCAGTGGTTACCTGCAACTATGAAGCCCGGAAACTGGGAGTTAAGAAACTAATGAGTGTCAGAGATGCCAAAGAAAAGTGTCCACAATTGGTATTAGTTAACGGAGAAGACTTAACCCGTTATAGAGAGATGTCATACAAAGTTACAGGTACAGATTATAGGCAGCATATGTTTAGCATGTCTGTTGACTACAGGGTCACTATGAGTTGGATCTGACTCCATGGCAGTGGATTTGGTGTTTTGGTTTTATTTACTACATTGGAAACCCTGGTGGTGTGGTGGTTAAGTGCAGTGGCTGCTAACCAAACATTCGGCAATTGAAATCCACCAGGCACTCCTTAGAAACTCTATGGGGCAGTTCTGCTGTGTCCTATAGGGTCACTATGAGTCAGAATCGACAGCACTGGGTTTTGTTTTGTTCTTTTTATTTACTACAGGAATATTTTAATAAATGTGAAATGGCGTAATTCATTACATTTTTCCTAATAACGTTTTGCATCTTACTTTTTTTGAAAAAATATGGGAGTGGATGACTTTATATAAGTAGTATCAGCAAGAACCATATAGCTAGAAGTTATTTGAACTGTCATGACTGATTACTTGCATAAGTGTCAGAAAAAATGTAAAGCAAAATTAAAAAGTGAGAAAATGGGACGGTATACCATATATAAAATCAAATATTTCTAATTTGAAATTTTCTCTATTTTTATGCAAATTATACATTCTACATTTGTTTGCCAAACTTGGGAAGTGCCAAGTATAAATGAATTGCTAGGTAATATATTATTCTTTAATGCATTAATGGTAGTGGGAAAGCCTCATGTAATGTTTGATTAGCATAAGTAAAAGCTGATTTTAAAACTATTAGCAAAAATAATAGTTATATTAATCTTTCCCTAGGATTTTACATGTTGCAATACAACTAAACTATTACAGTATTGCAGTTAAACTCTTCCATGCTAAGGCTTGGGTGTGAATCTAAGTCTAACATTTTAGTAAATTAGAGAAAAAATAAAAATGAATGCATACTGGCATATGCAGATGTAGAATTATACATATAATTTTAAAATGTGTTAGGTCAGCTTTGGGGTTTATTTTTATTTTTGTTTTTATTAACTATGGCTGTTTTAGGTGAAAGACACAAAGATCTGTAGTATACAGAACTCTTATAAACTAACAAGAAAAATAGACAAAAGACATGTACAGATGATTGATAGGAAGAGCAAGTCCAAATGTCAGCAGTTAAATGAAAACATGCTCAAATTAGTGGCTAAGACTTTTTGTTGTGTACCCATCATATTTGCCAAAAAACTAGGTTCTGAGAAAAAGTAGAAATATGAAATATTATTGCCTTGTAATAAAGTAATATAGAAACATTTATTAAAGGTAATATGTGTTTTTCAGCCAGTTATCTCACTACTGGGAATTTTTCAAGTGGAAATAAAAGCATGACTACACAAGGACATATGTACAAAGATATTTACTGTAGTGTGGTTCATAATTGGCAAAAATCTTCAATGCAAACAGATGTTTTTCAATAGAAGAATGATTCTAAAACTTCTATACAATGCAGTATTATGCCACTGTTAAAAGTAATACATTGGAGCTATGCTTTTTGACTCATAGCTTTATACCTTGTTGGTGAGTCAATTAAAAACAGAATACAAATTGTGTGTCACATTTTCTCATGTATGTTAAACCAACGGTCAGAATCCCTGCCTCCATATATCAGTATATGTCCTTCAAGGAAGGACATGCAGTCGAAATACTGCGTTACTGTATATTGTAGTATGAATTACATTTTTGTTAACCCAGTAGTTGAGACCTTTTGGTTTATTTTTCATTTTGTCTTTTTAAACTGTTGTACATAATAGAGCTAAAATATATTAGTACTCATTTTGACTTTCCTCAGCAGGCTGTAACATTCTTGGACACACTGTTTCAAGATCATAATTAACCGTAAGCCTTGATGTTTACTGTACTTAGGAAAAAACCATGAGTCGATTCTAACTCAGCTATCCTATAGTAAGAGTAGAACTGCCTCATAGGGCTTCTAAGGAGTGATTGTGAGTTCAGACTGCCATCCTTTTGTCTGGCACCCACAGCACTTAACTGCTCTGCCATCAGGACTCCATATTGTACTACAGACAGAAAAAGTATGTGCAGGAAATTGAGCTAAATATATTGCCATGAGTAACTGCCTCAGGAATTTTGGTTTGGGACTTGTTCAGAATACTGCATCTAGTCAAAATGTGTTACAGGAAAAGAATGATAGTTAACTATGAGCTTTCAGGATATTGTATTTTTTAAGCCTAAAATAGTTAAGTCTGTTCCAGTTAAGTTTCAGCTTCGTCTGTGTTCCAATTATGTTTCTCTTTAGAGCTAATGGAAGAATTTAGTCCAGTTGTTGAAAGACTTGGATTTGATGAAAACTTTGTAGACATAACAGAAATGGTTGAAAAGAGACTCCAGCAGCTTCAAAACGATGATTGTTCTTCAGTGACTGTGTCAGGCCATGTATACAATAATCAATGTGAGTGGGTTCTTACTCATTCTGTTTAGTAAGTAAAAGTACATATATTTCTTATTATTCAGTGAGTTGGCTATGTCATCCTAAAAGTTGCAACTTGTGTTGGAGGTACAGTCATTCAGTCTGTCTAGGGTAACTAAAATTAGGTGTAAATATTGCAGACGAAGTTTGTAGAAAGTGAGATTTTTGATGACATTTAGCTCAATGCTTTGTACTATTTTCATCTCTTAGTCTTCACCTGTTGTTATTTTTAAAAACTATCTGTTTCATCATTAATTTACAGTATTTGACTTGTAGGCTAAATTTACCTTTGATGCTTCTTTTATTTGTTTCCTCTCTTTTACGTGTTCCCTTGTATTCCGTCAAGGCATTGAGACTCTCTTTTTGTTTTCCGGCTCCCCTTGTGGACTCTTGTCCAGCCCGGCCTGCCATGTGCGTAGTCCCTTTCCAAGCTCTTACTGGATCAGCTCATGTGATCTTTGCCAGCTCTTAGCAGGAAAGCACAATGATTTATCTTTACATACCAAGATAGTGTTTTCAGTGATTATTTGCATTGGGAAATAGACTGTAATAGGCTCCTATAAACATCCAGTTAGAGTTTCAAGGTCTTGTGGCTCTGCTTGTGACTTGCATGTGATGCTGCATAGAAGACAGACTACCATTTTTGTGTAACACTTGTCCTGACCCTCATGCGCTTTAGACCCCAGCATGGGCTTTCTCTTAGCACTATACTGGTGATCAATCCCTTGTATAGTCCTCACCTTCCCAGTGTTAAGAGGTAGAGCTACAGTTCGCGTCTAGAACAAGAATTGAAGCTTTTCATGTGTCTTCTGTACCTATTATTCTTTTGTGACTTGTAAGATCTGTGTAGCAAGAAGATTCCAAATATATTTCTATATAAATTTTTAAAGCAAACTCAGATTTCATTGGTTAAACAAGTTAGAGAAGGCAAGGTTTTATATCCTAAAAAAAAGTCTAATTAGTAATTCTTTCTGTTCTCCATAATTTTATTTTTAAAAATTTTCAAACTTAATGGAAAAATTGACAGAGTAGTATAGCAAATACCCGTTGTGCCCCTTCCTATAGATGTACTACTTGGGATCATTTTGCTACATTTGTTTTGCCTAGCACTCTCTCAACTGGTTGAGTAACCATTGGAACATAAATTGTACATCATGACTCTTCATAAATGCTTCTAACATGAATCTCTTGAGGATAAGGACAGTCTCATGTAATTCCAATATCATGTTTATGCCTGAGAAAATTTAAGTCTATATAATTTCCCTAATCTATTCCATTTTTCGTAAAAGATCTCTTAAACTATGTAGAGTAGCACACATAGCTAGCATGTAAAGTTGAGATTTAGGTCTTTAAAGCTGTAATAGCTTTCTTACATAGTAACATACCGTGATACTTACAGGCACAAGTTTTACTAATGCCAGTAGGAATTTTTCTGAGAGATAAATTTTCATAATCTGTTAATAATTAAGCACTGTTAATATACATTCATTATCACAAGCCCTTGGAATTCACTTGTATTTGTTTATAGTATTCCCATGAAGAATGAAAGACATTAGTTAAGTGGGTAGCAGTATGTTGGTGGTAGTGTTGGTGGTGGTAGGATCAATAAAACCTAAGCCTTGTACTCTTTCTAAAAGTCTAGTTCAAAAAAAGAAAATTAAAATATTTCGTTATGATACTTAATGACATTGTCTCTTTTTATAGTGATAAACCTGCATGACATGTCTCACATCAGGCTACTTGTCGGATCTCAGATTGCGGCAGAAATGCGAGAAGCCATATACAATCGGTTGGGTCTCACTGGCTGTGCTGGAGTGGCTTCTAATAAACTACTGGCAAAATTAGTTTGTGGTACCTTTAAACCAAATCAGCAAACAGTGTTATTACCAGAAAGTTGTCAGGATCTCATTCGTAGTTTGAACCACATAAAGGAAATACCTGGTAAGATAAATATATTTGATAAGTATTTAACTAGCTGTATTGTATTTCTTTAAATTTAAAATTATAGATACCATATGATTCTTAAAGTATGTATACTTGACTCTTAAAAAAGCAAACCTGATGTTTTCTAGAAGTATCTGTATTAGGAAATATATGGAACTGTTCTACTGTCACCTACTTTTGTATAGTTGGCATGTGATCATCAGCATTATAATCTGGAATCATATAATCCTTTATTTCCATTTCCTGGTTCATGCTTTTATTCTTTCAACTGTACCTAGAGAGAGGAGTTGGTCTTTTACTAACTCTGTTATGGGATTATACAATATTAGCACTAGTAAGGGTTCTTCCAAAGTAGCTAAAACAGGTTCCTCATTTTAAAGATAAGGTAACTTATGTCTTTGAATGATTTAGTGACCTATTCCAGTCAGGGGCAACTTTGTGTAGTTGAATATCAGGTATTTAGGTTTTAGAGAACATCAGTAATGATATGTTAAATCTTCTTTCTGTGGTATTGCTGGGAATAAGATGTTACAGTAGATTTCTGTGCAAGTAATTTTCTAAGGCAATTGAAACTTAAACCTCTTCAGATGTCATAACTTCAGATTTTTCATCCCTGTTTGTATGACTTCCAAAATTGATTACGTACTACCTTACCTTCTTTAATACAAAGAAACAAAACAAAGAACCCAGTTGCTGTAGAGTTGATTCCAACTCACCCTATAGGACAGAGTAGAACTGCCCCATAAAGATTTCCAGGGAGCAGCTAGTAGGTTAGAACTGTAAGCCTTTTCGTTAGCAGGCAAATGCTTCACTGCTTTGCCACCAGGGCTCCGTTTTAATGTTGTAGAATCATAATTTGATGTCTAGGGAATGATTCTCGGTCTGCATAGTGAACCATAATCACTCTGTCAGGTCGTAATAATTAATAATTGATACAAAACCCACTTGGCTTTGCGTTTTGCATTCTTACATATACCTTTTACAGACTTCCTGTTTTCTTCCTTGTTGACAAATTACCAGCTGTCATTTATTTCAGCTGTGAAAATATCTGCAAGTTCACTGTAATAATTCCTCTTGCATACCTTGCAAACCAGTAATTGCATAATTTTAAAAAACAAAATGGAACAGTCAGGACAGAAGAATGTTCATGCATTGTGAAATATATAACTAGTGTTACTGAACAATTTGGTAGAAATTGTTGAATAGGAACCTAAGTTGCTATGTAAATGTTTACCAAAAAACACTGTAAAATATTATTAAAAAAAGTAGAGTAAAACGAGGTCAAATTCATGCCCATGAAGTCTACACTGACCCATAGTGACCCTGTAGACAGAGTAGAACTGCCCCATAGAGTTTCCAAAGAATGCCTGATAGATATGAACTGCTAACCTGTTGGCTAACAGTTGTAGCACTTAATCAGTACACCACCAGTTCCACAACTTCATAGAGGGGGAGGCAAAATCAAGATCAACAGACCAAGGCTGATTGCTGTGAGGCAAAGGTCAGACTTGCTTTGTGCCTGCTGTCTTTACTAATTCTGACTTTATTCATCCTTCCCACAGCGCTGTCCTCTGCTGGGTTTGATAGTTCACTGCAGCGGCCACACAGAACTGATAGAAAATGCAATTATGGGAAGTAGCAGGGTAAAATTCAGATTCAGAAATACTCAGGATACAGTTCTATCAAAATAGCCTCTTTCCAGCTGTGCCTCCAGGCATGTCTCTCTCTCTTGCCCCTGTTGGGCAAGTGTTACGGATTTTTTTTTTTGTCTATGCTGATAAGGGCCCAGAGGCAACCCACTCTACGGTAAGCCTAGGCCAGAAGATGCTCTGTTGTAGTTCTGTGGATTGGCAAGCCTAGCTCCACTGAGTGCCCAAAGATACCCTACTTCTCCAGCGGACCTCCTGCCCAGAGTCATTTGGCTTTCTCATTCCAAGGGCTAGGAAGCACACTGTGCCGTCTCTGATGTCTCTCCTGCCTTTGTTCCTGTACTACTGTTTCTCACTGTCATCATTGTTACAGCTCTCTCTCTCTCTCTGCCTCCTG
Organism: Heterohyrax brucei; assembly: GCA_028571685.1. Taxonomy (NCBI): domain Eukaryota; kingdom Metazoa; phylum Chordata; class Mammalia; order Hyracoidea; family Procaviidae; genus Heterohyrax; species Heterohyrax brucei. Next base: position 67,179,599 of record CM053152.1, read on the forward strand.
GTTCCAGGAGCATCTCAGTGCAGGCAGCTCACTTACAAAGGATGAGTTTCACTCTTGATTCTTCCTTGATGGTGATGAGATCCTTTCCTCCCCATCTCTGGGATAGCTCATTTTAAGCCTAGCAGGTTGGCAGATCTCACTGATTCCTTCATTAGGGTTCTGTACACCTTGGGTGGTAGTTAAAGATAGATCATGGCAAGAAAGACCATACAACAGGGCTCCACTGCACTGCAGGTGGCCTGAGTTCTTCTCCTGTGAATAAAGTGTGACTGAGTTATAGTGCAAGAACTTTGTCATAGGAATTTTGCCACTAAGAAGATTTTTTTGTTTTCTCATTTTTATTTGTGTTCTACATGATAAGTATTGCCAGGTGGAACTCTTGGATAAATATGTTTTGTGTAAGAAGCAGTTAAATAGTTAATAAACAGAAACTAATATTAATTGCTCTGATCATGATTTTTCTTTCCATGAATAATAACGATGATGGCTGGTTACTTCCATAGTGTCCTGTAACCAAAACCCAACCGGTTTCCACTGAGTCAATTCTGACTCGTACTGACCCTACAGATTACAGTAGAACTGCCCTGTAGGGTTTCCTAGGCAGTGCGTGGGAGATTTGAACTGTAGACCTTTGGGTTAGCAGCTGTAGCGTTTAAGTGTTACATAACAGGTAGTAAAGATTTCACTTCATCAAGACGGGGTTTGTTTATTGACTGTCTCTGTATTCATTATATTGTATTAGGTGTTGTCAGGGCTTCAAAAGATTCCCATAACTCAGGGGCTCTGAGTGGGAAAAGAACCTGATTGCAATGAAGTTTGATCTTAGAAAAATACAAATCATAGAACTTAAAGATATGGCTATATACTTAATAATATTAGATGTATTTCTAGGAAAAAAGTTATAACTATATATATTTCTTTTTATTTAGGTATTGGCTATAAAACTAGTAAACGTCTTGAAGCACTGGGTATCAGAAGTGTTCATGATCTTCAAACCTTTCCGCCCAAAATACTAGAAAAGGAAATTGGAATTTCAGTTGCTCAGCGTATCCAGATGCTCAGTTTTGGAGAGGATAACTCTCCTGTGACACCCTCAGGACCACCTCAGGTACATGGTAATGGTGTTTATTTTAATTGAATGCTGGCTGTCACATTATTGGCAATAAACGTTTCTAGTTTGGGTACCATGTTCTTACCATTCTAGTTCGTTTATTAGGTTACTACATGATCCCCTTCCTATTAGTATGTTTTACTAGATTAATAACTATTCTTAATTGTGCCCAAGTTTTAATATTTTTAAAGTGTTAAATTCTGATCTGACTCAACGGCACTTGGCTTGGCACTGGAATAAACTTATTTTAATGGCCTGTGTTTTCTACACCAGGCAATATATTTTAATTTTTTTTTAAAATCTTGTTTTCAGAGTAGTCCAGTGATTTAGAAAATGGGGAAAGGTATAATCAGCTGGTTAACATTAACTGATTTCCTGCTATGTGACAAGCAGTTTACTAAATTTTTATATATATTAGTCCTTTTAATCTTCCCAAGAAATCTTTGAGGTAGATAGTATTAATCTATCCTGCTTCTCTTTTTTTATGCATGAGGATACTGTACTTTACAAACATTAAATACTCATCCAGTATTAAACTCAAATTTAAGTCCCAGAGGATTAAAAGCCTTTCTGTAATTATACAACAAAGCTTGAAGTTGGTGCTAGAATTTTATAATTTTCTTAACATCCAGTGAACTTTCTAGTGGAGGACAGTAACATGCAGATAGTTAATGTAAACATAAACTAAATGGCTCAAATTGAACAGAAGAGATAAGATGTTAGAGAATATGTTGACTATGTATTTTGATTTTTGCATTGATAATTGGATGTACTTACTTGGGTTTTCAGTAACCCTTTGTGCTTCCTTGATAGTCCTTTAGTGAAGAAGATTCATTTAAAAAGTGTTCATCTGAAGCTGAAGCTAAAAAGAAGATCACAGAGCTACTTGCTAGTCTTTTGAACAGGTAATTTTCCATTTCACCAAATCATCATATATATTTCTTCTGTAAATAGTATATGGAAAGAATATTCAATGTCGTATTTCAGAAGTTACAGATCAAGTGAAGACTGAGCAATGTGAGCAGTCTCTGTGTGGTACAGACGGTTAACACCGTCGGGTGCTAACCAAAAGGCTGGAGGTTTTAATCCACCTAGAGATGCCTCAGAAGAAAGGCTATCTCCTGGTGGGAAAAAAAAAAATAGGGAGCAGAGTCCTATTCTGACACACATGTGGTAACCAATCAAAATCGACTCAATGACAACTGCATTTAAAAAAAAATAATGTAAAGATAAACTGTTTGTGGCTGAGTTTCTGTACACTGTAAGCTATTGCAAAGGTAATGATTTAAAAATAATACGAAACAACACACTACTGTTGTATTGGTTCTGACTCATAGCATCCCTGTAGACGAGCTGAACTGTGACATAGAGTTTCCAACGAGCGCCTGGTGGATTTGAACTGCTGACCTTTGTAGTTAGGGGCTGTAGCACTTAAGCACTAGGCCACCAGTGTTTCTAAAGATGGTGATAGGTACACTAAAGTAGATTTAATCCATTTACTTCCATTGGTCTTTATTTCAGTCACACTGTGGTTATACCTAAAGTCATTCTACAATATTTAGAATTCTAGATATCTCTAGGATCCCTAGACCTACTATAGTTTTTGGCAAAAAGGACGAAGTTTTAATTTTATTCTTTTTGGCACTTGTAGAATCTTTGCCTTGACCCTAATAGTTTCAGTAAGAGAAAGAAATGCTGAGAGGTGTAATCTTGTCAGAATTATTATAGGAATAGGTATATAAACTTGGGATGGTTGAGAAAGAAAGTTATTAAGAGCAACAATGATGGAAAAAAGCAGAAGAACCCTTGTAGGTCCTTTGCTTCAGACTATGTGAAGGAAAATGTGGTCAGGGCAAAGGAAGCAGTAGGTAAATGGGGCTATGTGTGAGCAAATGTGAGTAATAGTGGGTGTGTGCCGGGTTATTGGTCTATAAGTAGATGAAAGTGTCAAGTGGGATTGGGATTACACAGACAGCATAGCGTAGGCTGAATGAGAAATCCTTTGCCACTGTAGCTGTATTTCTGAACACTACAAGAGATTGTTTCTGTTCTTCACAGTTCTCTGACTCTCTTTTTGTTGTTAGAGATTTCTCAAGATAGGGTGTCAAGGATCTAACTGTTTAGGATAGGTGTCCTGTAATGATGGTAGGAGGACTAACTGTGACTTGAGAAAACAGTTTTTAGATGACTAAATCTCAGAAAACTGATGAAATTTCCTATAACTGTCCGCCACATAGAGTGTGGTTCTCATGTTTTGAGCAGGGCCTTGCAGCCCTTCGCCTGCTGCCTGCACCTGGGGCTGGTTGGTAATACCCAGCTCAGTGCTATGACTCAAGCTGCTCCTGTGAGTGGCTGAGGGAACTGGGTCATCTGCTGCTGTGCTTCCGCTGAGTGTAAGACTACTCTGAAATGCCTGGAACAGTGCTGCACGTAGAGAAACCACAAGTGGTTTCTCTTATTTGAGAAATCCACACCTACCTTGGCCCCTTATTTTGTTGACTGAAATATAATACCACGGCAGAGAGATTATGTGATAGCTCTGTGTGTGTGTGTGTGTACATGTGTACGTATATACATACATACATATATATGTATGTAGTGATACATTTTTCTTTTCTGTATTGTTAGTTGCTGTCAAAGCCCTTTCCAACTCATGGCAACCCCATGTGTTACAGAGCAGAACTGCTTCCTAGGATTTCCTTGTCTCTAATCTTTATGGAAGCAGATCACCAGGCTTTTCTTCAAAAGTGTGTGCTGCTGTGTGGAGTCAAACTGTCATTCTTTAGGTAGCAGCTGAGTGCAGGCAGCTTGTGCCACTTAGGGACTTAATCCATCCTCTAGGCAGTGATTTAAGATTGCTTAGGATGTAAGTTTTTTCTGTCTGCCACAGTCTTTGAATCGCATAGTTACACAGTAGAACAGTTTAACTGGAAGATAACATAAATGTGTACAGGAGCCAGTTAAGGCATCTTTATTATCCTAGTGAAGCTCTTTGGAAACCCTACTGGGGCAGTTTTACTCTTTTCTATAGGGTTGCTATATGTCCAAATTGACTCTGGCAACATTTTTTTTTTAAAGCTGGAATCAAGTTTTTGATTAAACAGAAAAAAGTTACATAAAAATCTAGTTTTCCAGTTCACAATCTTCAGTTTGACTGTGCTTAACAGTGTTCACCGTTTGTATTTCTTATTTGTGACTTGGTTTTGGATGCATTGCTTACATATGAGAAGGAAAATGCTGTCTTTGAATGACCTTCATTTGATTCAGTAACTGCATGTTGTCCTTTTTTAAGTTAATCTTCTATATTGGTAACACTTTTGTTGTCAGCACCAAAACCCGATACTGTTTACGTGGGACACTTTCTTTTTTTTAACTGTTAGAAAAATAGATGTGAAAGAATGTTTGCCAGTTTAACATTTTTCAGGTGTACAGTTTACAGTTTAGTGACATTAGTTACATTAATCATGTTTTGAAGCAGTCACTCAAAATTGTTACAAAATTTCCTATCAGTATCAACAGAAACCCATTGCTTCCCAAACAGTGAGAATGGAACCTTTTTAAGATGTATGCACATTTACTTCTTTTCCTAAACATAGTTTATAATTGCTCTTGCAAGTTACTGTTCTAATATGCCATATAATGGTGATATTGTTGGCTCTGTTGAGTCTATGTGGGGTGTACTTTGCTTTGACAAAAATAACTGTACTTGTAAATCCAAACATTTGTAAAAATTTTCTCTTATTTTTCACTTGTTTGCTTTTGCCAATAAATGCTTTTCTCAGTTTCTTAAAATTTCTGTTGATCTTAGTAAGTTGTTTTTAACTGAACTTAGATTGTAAAACAGCTTGTTGATTAATGTGATTTCTGTTCTGTTTCTGATGACGGTCAATTCTGTGTGAAGCCTCGTATCCTTACATTTAAAATTTTAGAGCTTTAATATATATTGTAGCCCTGGTGGCACAGTGGTCAAGAACTACAGCTTCTAACCAGAAAGTCAGGAGTTCAAATTTGCCTACTGTTCCTTGGAAATCCTATAGGGCAGTTCTACTTTGACCTATATGCTGTGTCCGGCACCCAATGGCCAGCACTGGATAGGGTCTGAGGCCAAGATGGGCAGGAAGGGGATGGGAAAAAACCCACGAACACAAGAAACACATCACATGAGACAAAGTTGGAGCCAAGTGGGACCATGGTCTCTAATGGAGAATCATGGACACCAGTCTGCTTTCACAAGCTTTATTTATAGGCTTAGCAGGTAGGAAGTCAACAGGGTGGGAAATTGCCAAAAATGGTTATGATCTTTGTTACAGAGAACACCGGAAGTTGCCTTCCAACAAAGGACGAGAACATGAAGATAGTTTTAACCTGAGCCATCAAGGAAGTAGCTCCAGCTTTGGGCCTGTTATGTTACAAACAGCTTTGTCTGGGCTAATATCCTGCAAATAGTTTCAAGGAATAGTTTTAGCTGTGGGCTTACTATATTGCAAATAGTCATAAGGAAATAGTTTCAAGGCACCAAGCAGAGAGGTACAAACATGGGGAGATGGAAGAAGGGGCAAGAGGGCTAAGACACAGTAGCTCCCAGCCCCCAAGCACCTATAAGGTTTCTGTGAGTTGGAATGAATTCGATGGCACCAGGTTTGGTTTTTGTTTCTAGTTTAGTACATAGTCTTAGTGGTATTAATTTGGGCTATTCAGGAGACTCCTTAGTTATTTATAATATTTATAATTGTTATTTATGGCACCTTTAGATAAATGGGGAGGTACACCATTTTAAAAATCTGTCCTTTTTCTAACTCCTCATTGTACTTCTATTTTTAGAGTATCCCAAGATGGAAGGAAACCACATACAGTGAGATTAGCAATACGTCGGTTTTCGTCTGAGAAGGACTATAGTCGTGAAAGTCGTCAGTGCCGTATTCCATCCCAGGTGATTCAGAAGCTGGGGACAGGTATGGGCTAATGTTCTCTAAGAATTCACATGGCACGTTAAAGTCTTAAAAGAACAAACTTTGAATTAGACATTTGCTCCAAAGGTAGATGACCCTCGCAGAGAATTAGTGAGAAATTAAATACCTTTTTTTCTACTAGGTATTTGCATTGAAAACTTTTTTTTAAGTAGATAATAAAAAGTAAAGTTATAAATGTTTCCCAACTTCAAAGAGAATGAAACTGTGATCATTCATTAATGTAGCATGAGATGACTTCTTTATGGACATTTAGATTGTTTTATGCTGTTTGACTTAGGAAAAGTGGTGAACATTTGTGTACAGGTTCTTGGGCGAACATATTGTTTTCATTTATCTTGGTAGATTACAAGGAGTAGAATTGGATGGTTGTGTGGGAACTTGAATATTTTGAGAATTTTAAAAAATTTTGTTAAAATTGAGCATTTTTCCAGAGTGTGTGTAACATTTTTACACTTTCATCAACAACATATGAGGGTTCTGTTTTCCGCATCTTGCTAGCATTTACTATGGTCAGTCTTTTTGATTATAATCGTTGTAGTGGCTCTGCATTGGAATTTTATTGTGTGTGTGTGGTTTTTTTTGTCTTCTTATAAATAAGAGCTTTTAGTTTTATGTCTAAAAGCCCTTTGCTTAACCAAATAGATAGATACTTTCGTCCATGTTTTCTTTTAGTTTTGTAGTTTTAGGCTTTTCATTTAGGTTCATTTTGAGTTGTCTTTTTTTTCACATGTAGGTTCCTAACATTGCATCAGCATTTGTTCAACACATTATTCTTGCCCCTGTTGAATTGCCCTGGCACCCTGGTGGAAAGTTCTCGGTCATAAATCTCCTTATTTTTTGATTGTCTTATTCCAGTGATTTATGTTTTTGCCACTTCCACCCTGTGTTTATTGCTGTACCTTTGTTATATGTTTTTTAGTTAGGTAGTTGTGAGCTCTTTAAGTTGATTCTTTTTGAAATTGTTTTGACTATTTTAGAGTCTTTGCATTTCTGAGTCACCTTGATAGCAATGGGTTTTTTTGACTAATTTCTACCAAAACACTGCTGACATTTTGATAGGAATTGGGTTGACTCTGAATTATTCTTAGGGTTTTACAACACAGAATTTATTTATTTAGCTATGTCTCTAATTTATTTATTTAGATTTTCTTTAATTTCTCTTAGTAGTGTTTTATAGTTTTTAATGCATGGAGCTTGAACTTCTTTTTGTTAACTTTACTCCTAAGTGTTTTGATGCTGTTGTTAACTGAAAATGTTTCTTAATTTGATTTACATACTTAATACATAACTATACAGTTAAGTTTTATGTATGAATCTTGTACCCTACAACCTTGCTAAACTCATTTATTCACTCTGGTAGGTTTTGATTTTTTTGCAGTTTCTTTAAGATTTTATACTTACAGGATCTTGAGTCTGTGACTAGTGACAGTTTTATTTCTTGTTTGCTAATTGATGTACTTCTAATTTATTTTTCCTGTATTACTACACTTAACAAGACTACATAGAGGTGCTGAGAGCAGCTATCCTTTGGCTCTTCTTAAGCTTATGAAAAAGCATTCAGTCTTTTCACCTTTAAATATGGTGTTAGTTGTAGGGATTTCTTTTAATTGCCCTTTATTAAGTTGAGGAAGTTCCTTTTTAGTCATAGTTTGTTGAGAATTTTATTATAAGAAAGGAATTGGATTTGTAAAATGCTTTTTTTGTGTATGTCTCTTGAAATGATTAGAGTCCTGGTGGCACAGTATTTAAGAGCTCGGCTGCTAATCCACCAGCTGCTCCTGGGAAACTTTTGGGGACAGTTCTGATTTCTAACAAAATGGATAAACGTTTAGCTAAGATGACCTGTAGGGTTACTATGGTTCAGAATTGGCTCAACAGTAATCGGTTTAGGGTTTTTTTAAAAAATTGAAATGATTAGATGGCATTTGTTTTTTACTGTACTAATACAAGATATTATAAATTTGCTTTTAGATTAAACCAGCCTTCATCTGTGTAATAAATCCCTTGATCATGATGTATAATCTTTTTCTATATTAACAAATTTATTTTGCTAAGATTTTGTTAAGAATTTTTACATGTGAGAATTTTTACATATGAGTCAGTGAGGAATATCGTATAGTTTTTATTTTCTGTTGTGTCTTTGTCTTTCTTTGGTATAAGTGTAATACTGGCCTCAAAAGACAAATTAGGAGATGTTTGTTATTTTCTGAAAGAATTTATGTAAAGTTGGTATTATTTTTTTATTAAATATTTGGTAGAATTCACTCGTGAAGGCAAGCATTCCTCGGTTTTTGTTTGTGGGAAGATTTAAAAATAACTTATTTCTAATGAGTCTGTTAGACTTATTATTTATTTCGAATTGATTTTGTTAATTGTGGCTTTCTAGGAATTTGTGTATTATGAGTTGTCTAATGTTTGGCATGAAGTAGATAATGTTTTTCAGTAATCCTTTTAATTTTTGTGTGGTCTGTAATGATGTTTTCTCTTTAATTTCTGATTTTGGAAATTTGTGTGTTTTCTTTTTCTTGGTCATTTTAGCTAAATGTTTATCAGTTTTGTTTATCTTTTTAAAAGAGGTTTAATTCTTAATATTAGTTATATGTTTAAGTAGTTTCTTCTTTAAACTTTTTATTTAGGAAACTATGATGTGATGACCCCATTGGTTGATACAGTCATGAAACTTTTTCAAAATATGGTCAATGTGAAGATGCCATTTCACCTTACCCTTATAAGTGTGTGCTTTTGCAATCTTAAAACGCCAAATACTGTTAAGAAAGGACCTATTGACTATTATTTAAAACCATCATTATCAACATCCTCATGTTCTGGCAAGCACAGTTCTGTAAGTACTCTTTTGTTTTTTTAAGTTTATTTCATGTATGTTTATTAAATTTGTGGGACTAAATTATAAATCTAAGTTTGCATTTAACTGATGTTATTTAGAAATTATTTTGGATAATATTGTTTGAATAACTTACATATTTATAGAATCTATCATACATTGTCTTGACCAGCTGTAGTGCAGTAAATAATTTGGCTCTTTTAGCCATAGTCTTTGTGACTGCTACGTAATGATTAGGTGAGACTACGCAAATACACTGTTTCTGGCCCATTAGCAAGATTGGACAGCATAATAAGTATACAGATAAGGTGCAGGAAACCCTACTGAGGGTATTAGTTCATTTTACCCTTCCTAGGTGTAAAAGAGAGCCAGTCCCACAGCAGACAGGGACCTCACTGCAATCAAGAAAGAAGAGCTGAGAGTAGAGTGTGTCTTTGGACCCTGATTACTGTGCTGAGAGCTAAGACTCATGAGACAGAAAGAGAGAAAGAGAGTTCTAACAGAGATCATAGAGATAGTGAGAAAACAGCATCAGATGAACAGTGAAAGCAGAACCAGGAGACTGGCAGCAGATCGTCTCCTGGGTTTCCTGGCCCATGGAGTGAGAAAGCGGAATGCCTTCAGGCAGGACACTTGCTGGTGATTGGCATGCTTTGGGGCACTTGGTGGAGCTAAAACCCACAGAGCAAGAAAGCAAAGCACCTGTAGGCACATAGCTTGCTGGTGGAGTGGGGTGCCACTGGGGACTTACTGATGGAGCTCAAGAGCTTTGTAACCCTTGTCTGAGCAGAGCAGAGGGGTCACAAGGCCAAGACTGAGGACCAGAGACAAGATGCTTCTGAGAAGAGGCTGTTCTGGCTGACGAACTGTATCCTGAGTCATTTCTGGTCCTGAATTGTAATCTTTTAGTGCCCTAATGCACCCCATAGTTGTGCATACATTCTGTGAGTTCTGTGTGGCCGTCACAATGAATTATTGAACCCAGTAGAAGAATAGAGGGTGTTTCATGACTTGTGTTAGAATTGGTAGACAGGTTGGACAGTGGAGATATGTCTGATTTCACCTCATAGGATTCAACCTTGGGCTGTTGATCTTGATTTTCCTTCCTTCTGGTGAAGTTAGAGGCAGTCGGGTGCCCACCATACCCTTTTTACACCAGGTTTTGCATGCATATGAGGTTACTGAACAGACTGTGGCGTGGATCAGGCACACAGAAGTCATCAGATGTGTTTTATATAACTTTCAAGAAGATTTTTGCAGCAGACTGCTCAGTGCAGTACATTGTTGGGCTTCTTGACTGCTAGATCCATGAATATTGTCAGTCCAAGTAGAATGAAATCCTTGACAACTTCTGTTTTTTCTCCATTTATCATGATGCTTATTGATCTAATTGTGAGGAATTTTGTTTTCTTTCCATTCAAGTATCACCTAGAAATACCCTAATTTCACCATTGTATTTGAGAAACAGTTTTGCTGGATATATAATTCTTGACTGGCAGTTTTTTCCTTTAAGGCTTTATCAGTGTTATCCCCTTGCCTTCTTGACCTCATGGTTTCTGCAGAATAGGCAGAGCTTAGTTGTATTGACTCTTTGTAGATGACTTTTCTTTTTTCCCTAGCTTCTCTTAAAATTCTTTGTCTTTGGTCTTGGCAGGTTTGATTATAATACGTGTCAGTGAGTTTGTTTTTGAATCTGCCTTGTGAGGGGTTTCATGAACTTCTTGGATAGATATCTTACAATTGTCAGGCAAATGTTCTGCCAACAAACGTTAAATAATTCTGTATTTTCTGTTGTCTTCCCCTGATCTGGTTCTTCTTGTACCAGGACTACACTTGTAGTTTATTCCTCTTGACTGAATCTCACACAATTCTTAAATTTTCTTTTTTTTAACTCGAATAAGTTGGTGTCAAGTGCCATATCTTCAGTCTCAATAATCCTGACTTCCATTGCCTTTCTGATCCTGTGACTTTCTAGTGAGTTGTCTGATTGAAACTTTATTGTTAAACTTTTGGATTTCTGTTTTCTGTCTCTCTAGGGATTCTTCTGCCCTTACGTACCTCCTTAAGTTCCTTTATTGCCTTGTTTGTGTGTTTCTTGGCTTATCCTGCGTTTGGCTGATCTTCCTGATCTGTTGAAGAGCTCTGTGTATTGATCTTTTAAATTCTACTTCTGGTAATTCCAAACAGGTCTCTTCCTCCAGAAGGTTTCTTGATTCTTTGTCTCTTGCTGAAACCATCATGATCTGCCTCTTTATGTGATCTTATATTGACTGTTGTCTATAAGCCATCAGTAAGTTATTATATTTACTTATTTTATGTTTGCTTACTGTGTCTTAGCTTCTTGTTTTGTGTCCAGATAGGCTGGTCATGTAAGCTAGTTGATTTTGGTGTCTTTGAAGCTGTCATGTCCTGTCACCATGCAGTTAGAGCTGTTACTAGGTATGTGAGCCCAAAAGTCCATTTAATTTTCTTGTATGGATTCAGCAGAGGTGTCCAGGTCATTGGTCACCAAGGATGTGGTATAGTCTCTCACTGACAGTCCTGTAGGGGCAGGAGTGATTGCAGTGGGCACACATATTTGGCTGTGGTAGGGGGTCATTTGCTGAGCAAGGCTAGGGGCTAACAGCTGACCCTGAAGGAGTGGAAGGTATAGGTTCCATAGGTGGGTGGGTTTTACAGCAAGACTGTGAGCACCAAGTGCTGTTGTCTATAAGAATCAGGAGGCACTACTTGTTCTTGAACTCCTGTTATGGGTCATTAGGTGGCATGGGTGGGGCCACTAGTCCTCTGGCCCCTGATGTGGGTGGGTGAGGACCCAGCCTGATGGACAGAAAGGTGGCAAATATCATCAATTGGCCACTTCCCTTTGAGATGACACTGTTGAAAATAGAGTTCTGCTGTGTACCTTGTTGCACTGTGCTAATGAGGGCCTGTGCTGTTGGAATGGGCCCTCACTGATCTGTGCAACAGTGGAAGCATTCAGAATCCCTGGACCAATGAAGCCTGTGCCTAAACAGGGAGGCCGCGTCTGATCTGTTGTGGCTTAGGGAGTGCGCAGGTTGTTTTTTCCTGTTTGTTAGTTTGCTCCTTCCCCAAAGCTGGGAGAATGGCTCAGGGGACATGATGAGTCTTACTTCTAGCCTAGGGGATGCAGCAGTCACTGAAGCTAGACTGGGACCTGCGGCAGGTTGGGGAGTCAGGTAAATAAGAGAGAGGTACTTACCAAGGTGGTTTTTTTTTATATGGGTAGTAGGTTTGAATGCAAATACTTATCTTTCTCTGATTGAGCACCACTTCTCATGGGTTCTGGAGGCTTGAGCATACTCTACTGTGTGGTCTCTCCTGATGTGGAAGATGTACACCAACTGCCACTGCTAGTGTCACTGTGTACCAGCTGATCCAGCTGCAGAAGGCCCATGCCAGCCAGGCCATGTCTGTCAACTCCTCACTGCTTCTGAACCATTTCTCTCTTCCCCAAAGCTCAGTCTGATTCCTCAGCTTTCTATTTGATGTTCTTGGCTCCTAGATTGGCGTATATAATTGATTTACTTGTTTTTCCTGATCTTGGTTGTAAGAGGGACCACAAGAAACGTTCAGCTACTCTGCCATCTTGACTCCACCTCTTCACGTGTAAGCTATATTGAAGCTGTAGTATTTGACCTTCCTCAGTAAGTACTTCAAGTCTTCTTAATTTTCAGCAAGCAGGTTGCCTTATCTACATATCTCAGGTTGTTAGTGAGTCTTCTTCCAGTCCAGATGCTATGTTTTTCTTCATATAGTCCAGCTGCATGGATTATTTTTTTTTGTTCAGCATACAGGTTGGATAAATAAAGGAAAGGATATAACCCTGCTGTAAACCTTTTCCAATTTTTAACCATGAAATATCCCCTTATTCTGTTCAAATGACTGACTCTTGATCAGTGTGTAGCTTCTGCATGACATAGTTAAGTGTTCTGGAATTCTCGTTCACCGTAACATTACCTATAATTTGTTATGGCCCGCATAGTTGAATGCCATCTTCAAGTTTTGGTGTTGGCAAAGGATATTGGTATACATGGAATGCCAAAAGAACAAACAAATCAATCTTAGAAGAAATACCAGCAGAATGCTTGTTAGAGTTGAACATGCTGAGACTTTGGCATGCTCTAGGTACACCATGAGGAAAGACCACCAACTAGTAAAGGACATTACATATAGTAGAGGGTCAGCAAAAATGAGAGAACGTCTCAGTGAGATGTGTGGATGCAGTAGTCGCAACAGTGGACACAAACATAGCAATGATCGTGAAGATGGAACAGGAATGGGTACTGTTAGCTTTTGATGTACGTAAGGTTGTTATTAGTTGGAGCCTGCGTTATGGCAACTAACTATCATATATTATAGTTGCTGAGCTTGTGATTTTGGAAAAAAACATAAGCAGTATTGTGATCTTGGAAAAAAACATAAGCAGCACTGGGTGAGCAAGAAAACTGTTATAGAGGTTCCCAGTTCCAAAAGTGTTAGCACATTTTATAGCAGTAGCTCATAAATGGGAAAATATTTCCAGATTCTGCAAGTCAAATACTTTTCTCTGTTACTTTAGAAACAACACAAACTCTTCCTTCAATTTTTTTTTGTTGAAGTATTTTAAAAATCATGTTTTTAAAGTTTTATTGAATTTTTATATCAGTATTGATAGGACTGCTGATTTTATAGTCATTGAAATGGAGAGTGTGGAAATAAACAGAAACCAGTTACATTTTTAAATGACTAAAACCAAAACACCTATACATAATAGTTTTGTTAAGCTCTGGTTATTGACAATAAATGTCAGATGCTTTTGAAATAATTATCATTTACTAAATTGTTCATACCTAAAATTAACTCAATATAAAATATTTTTTATTTTTCATTGTTCAGCCATTCAGAATGTAGTTTTAATATTTTATTTATATGGGAGATGATATGAGAACAGAAGTTTCATGAAAATAGTGAATTAGTGTCCTGTTCACAGTACTTTTATCTGTGACTCTTTCATTCCATTTATTAACTAAAATTTTAAAAGGCATTTACTTTTTATTTTTTAATACAGAGAAGGGGAATTAAAGGTTCCTGAGTTACAGAAATAACTCCTTGTTGCTGTCATTGTCTGTTGACTCATGATGACCATAGAGGACAAATTAGAACTGTCCATCGTTATTTCCAAGGGGCACCTGGTGGATTTGAACTGCCAGCCTACTGGTTAGCAGCCAACCTCTTAAACATTGTGCCACCAGGGCTCCACAGAGGTATTAGAGGACTAAATACAAGTGAAAATTCCCTTGTGCATGTCTGCACAAAATGAGTGTTCAATAAATATTATGGCTTTAATCTCTAATTATCTTTGAAATTACTACTGTATTGATGTTTACTGAGTTACCTTTGTCTGCACATGTATTTTCATGATGCCTAAAACTGTTGCGTTGTTAGCTGCCACTGAGTTGATTCAGATTCATTGTGACTTAAGTACAACAGTAGGAAATACTGCCTGGTCCTGCGCCATCCTCAGTATCGTTCCTGTGCTTGAGCCCGTTGTTGCAGCCACTGTGTCAGTCCATCAGATTGAGGTCTTCTCCTCTTTCTAGCTGATCCTCTACTTTACCAGGGGTGGTGTCCTGTTCTAGGAACTGGCCCCCCTAGCCTTGCTTGTGAGGAGCATTCTGTCATACTTCTTCCAAGACAGGTTTGTTCCTTCTTCTGGCAGTCAAACACCTTGATTCAAAGGCATCAGTTATTCTTCAGTCTTCCTTATTCATTGTCCAGCTTTCTCATGCATATAAGACAATTGGAAGTACTAGCCTGGCACACTTAGTCCTCCAAGTGACATCTTTGCTTTTTAACACTTCAAAGAGTTTTTTTGCAGCCAGTTTGCTCAGCACAAATTGCTTCGTTTCTTAACTTCTGCTTCCTTGGCCCTGATTGCTGATCCAAGTAAAAGGAAATACTTGACAACTTCATTCTTTGCTCTGTTTTTCATAATGTTGCTTATTGGGCCGGGTGAAAGGATTTTTGTTTTCTTAATGTTGAGGTGTTTGATCTTCATCAGTAAGTGCTTCAAGTCCCCTTTGCTTTCAGCTAGCAAAGTTGTGACATGTACACACACACACACACACACACACACACACACACACACACAAAAACCACAGCCACTGAGTTGATTCCGACTCATAACAGCCCTGTAGCACAGAGTAGAACTGCCTCATAGAGTTTCCAAGGAGTGCCTGGTGGATTTGTGCTGCCAACCTCATGGTTAGCAGACAAAGCACTTAATCACTATATGTACAGGTATGCATGAGGTCTGACAGTTAAGTCTGTGAATTTCATTGTTCTAAGTGGTACATACCTCATTGCAGAATATCACTGTAGTCACCTTTGAAGTATCCCTCTTGGAAACCTGTGCACCAATGCCAACACCTAGTCTACTCTTCAGAGTAATTTTGGAAATTTCTGGGATGGCCATTCTACACGGGCACATGGTGGAAAATTCGTGAACTTAATTGTGTAGTGGTCTGAGGGACTTTTTAGCCAGTAAACAAATAACTGTATTGGAACACCCTTCCTCCTCACCTGACCTGGCCTCCAATAACTTTTTTCTTTACCTGAAGATAAAGGAAATTTTGAAGGGAAGACATTTTGCTGACATTCAGGACATCAGAAGGATAATACAAGGACAGCTCTGATGGCCCAGAAAAAGAGTTCCAAAACTGCTTTGAAGGGTGGACTAGGCACTGGCATCAGTGTGTAACTTCCCAAGGGGAGTACTTTAAAGGTGACTTTAGTGATATTCAGGAATGAGGGATGTATTACTTTTTCTAAGATGAGTTTGTGAATTTAATTGGCAGTCCTCGTGTGTTTGTGTGTATTTAATAGATTGTTAATCATTTGTCCTTCAGTCCTGATGTCATGTTCTTGATATAGTCCAGCTTCTCAGATCATTTGCTTAGCATCAGATTGAATAAGTATGACTGAAAGTGTACAATCCAGACACACATTTTTCCTGATTTGAAACCATGCCAGTATCACCATGTTCTCTTTAAAATGCCATGTGCTGGTCTGTGTACAGGTTCTGTAGGAACACAATTAAGTGTTCTGGAGAACTATTCTTTACAGTGTTATCTGTAATTTGTTAATGATCCACACAGTTGAATGCTTTTATGTAGTCAGTAAAACATAGGTAAACGTGTTTCTGATCTTCTCTGCTTTCAGCCAGACCCATCTAACATCAGCAGTGATATCCCTCCTTCCATGTCCTCTTCTGAATCTGACTTGAATTTTGGCAGTTCCCTGTCCATGTAGTGCTATAATCATTTTTGAATGATCTTCAGCAATGTTTTATTTGCATGTGATATGAATGATATCATTTGATAATTTACGCATTTGTTTCGATCACTTTTCTTTGGAATGGGCACAAATATGAATCTTTTCTGGTCATTTGTCCAGGAACTGTCTTTCAAATTTCTTGGCAGATGAGTGAGCACCTCTAGTGCAGCATCTATTTGTTGAAACATCTTAGTTGATGTCCTGTCAGTTCCTGGAGCCTTGTTTTTTTTTTTTTTGCCACGGCCCTCAGTGCAGCTTGGACTTCTTCCTGTAATACCATTGATTCTTGATCATGTGCTTCCTTCTGAAATGGTTGAACATTAACCAGTTCTTTTTGGTATAATGACTCTGTGTATTCCTTCCACCTTCTTTTGATGTTTCCTGTGTCATTCAATATTTTGCCTTCAATAAAGCAACTCAAAGCTTGATTCCGTACCCCCCACCCCCACCCCCAGTTCTTTCACCGTGAGAAATGCTGGATGTGGTCTCACTTTTGATTTCCTTACTCCAGATCTTTGCACATTGCCTTGTAATACTTTACTTTGTTTTTGTCCTTTGGAATCTTTTTAGCTGTTTGCATCATCATTTCTCTTGTTTGCTTTAGCTATGCTATGTTCAAGAGCAAGTTTTAGAGTCACTTCTGACATCCATTTGGATTTTTTTCTTTCCTGTCAGTTTTGCTTCCTTCATGTATGATCTTGATATCATCCCACAACTCATCTGGTCTCCTCTTGTGTGTCAAATCTGTTCTTGCAGTGGTCTCTAAAGTCAGGTGGGATACACTCAAGGTCATACTTTGACTCTAGTAGACTTTAATTTTCTTCAGCTTTAATTTGAACTTGCATATGAGCAGTTGACAGTGTGTTTCACACTTGGCTCCTAGCCTTATTGCGACTGATAATGTCTCTTTCCACAGATGGGAGTCAACTTGATTCTGTGTGTTTCATCCAGTGAGGTCCATGTTTATAGTTGCCACTTATGTTGTTTATTTATACACACACACATATATATTCTTAATGAAAAAGTCATTGGTCTGACAAAGTTTTCTCATGTGATTATCACCAAGGCCATATTTTTCAACTACTGATCCATCTTTGTTTCTGACTTTTGCGTTCAAGTCATCAGTACATCCTGATAACATGTTGGATCAATTTGTTAAAAGAAGTTGGTAAAAAAAATCTTCTGTTTCCTCATCTTTGGCTTTAGTTGTTGATATTTAAATCTGGATAATAATCATATTAACTAGCCTTTCTTGTAGGCATATGGATATTATCCTATCACGGACAGTGCTGTACTTTAGGATAGATCTTAAAATTGTCTTTTTGATGATGAGTGCAGCAACATTTCTCTTCAGTTTGTCATTCCTGACAGTGGCCCATATGATTGTCTGATTTAGAATAGCCAATACCAGTCTGTTTTAGCTTACTAAATGTCTAGGATGACGATGTTTATGTGTTACATGTATTTCATTTTAACACCTTCCAGTTTTCATAGATTCATGCTTTGTACATTCCATATTCTGATTATTAATGATGTTTGTCACTGTTTTTTTCTCTTTGAGCTGTGCTGCGTTAGCAGATGGAGGTCCTGAAAGCATGACTCCATCTGTGTCACATTAAGATTGGCTGTGCTTTGTCCTCATGGTTCTTCCATGTAGTATCTTGAGTGTCCTCCACCCTGAGGGTTCAGCTTGCTGCACTGTACCAGTGTTCTGCTGCTGTTCATAACGTTTTCACAGACCAGTTTTTTTAGAAGCAGAACACCAGGTTCTTCTTTGTAGTTAGTCTGGAAGTTCTCCTGAAACCACTACTTGTTATACTGTTAGTTTGTCGTACTGTGGTGGCTTCTGTTTTGCTGTGTTACATGCTTGAAACTAGAGAGGACATTTTAGTGAAAAACTTGATGTAGAAAAACGATGCAACAAAAATTGAAGATTTAAAAAAAGAATTTCATTTAGTTAAATACAAACCAGTATTACACATTAAATAACGTGGAATTTTTTTCCATAGACGTATTTTTTCTTTGTGCTAGGTGTTATTCTTCACAATAGTAAATTTTACAAAATGAGTCCTTGATGTGTTGTTCATACTCTGTTTTTGAAGATACCCTTAGCTCAGTCACTTATTTCTTCGTGGCCATCTTTTTTTATCCTGAGAATGAGAACTTTGAGTACATCATTGCTCAGATCTTTTCCTGGTGTCCAAATGCATATTTAACTTCCTCCTTAGTGCCATCTAGGAAGGTAACCTCTTGCTAGAACAAGTAATGAATCATACAATAGTGTGACTGATTGTGGTAGCTTAATCATCTGTAGTCATTTGACATAGGCCAAAGAGAATTGAAGTTGTTGAGTATGTTAGAATCATGTTGTCAGATAATAGCTATTAGCAGACTTTAGGAGCCTGGATACTTAAAGAATATGAAATATCTAAATTACTCTGTTATCTTTGTCTTCTAGAAAGTGAAAGACACTCACAAGGAAGATTTTTCAAAAGGCAAAGAAACAAACCAGGATTTACTACCAAATCAAAGAAATGAAAGTACAAGAAATGGAATGTCTCCAGTACATACTACTGATTTTTCTAAAGAAAAAGATATTAATGAATTCCTCCTCTCTTCACTTCCTGAGGGTATTGACCAAGAAGTTTTTAGGCATCTTCCAGTAGATATTCAAGAAGAAATCCTTTCGTCAAAATCCAGAGAAAAATTTCAAGAGAAAGGAAGTTTGAGATGTCCATTACGTGCTTCTAGAGGAGTGTTATCTTTCTTTTCTACAAAACAAGTGAAAGATACTGCGTCAAATACTAGAGGTCATTTATCCAGTAGCGGGCAGGCATCCTCTGTCTCTCCCTGTGAACCAGGAACATCAGGCTTAAATAGCAGTGGTTCATCTTATCTGTCTGACCAAAAGGGTTATGAAGATGAATGGATGAGTCAAGGACCTAAAGAATCTCAGGGATTCCACTTTTCAAACACCACCCCTGCTGTATCTGTTTCACATTCATTTCCAAATTTGCAGAGTGAGAAACCCTTCTCCAAAAACTGTGCTACAGATAGCCATAAGCAACCCATAGCAACAGTCTCACATCATGAAGGATTTACAGACAATAAACAGCAAAATTCTGCTGAGGAGAAAATTACTTTTCCTTCTGATATTGATGCTGAAGTTTTCTATGAACTACCAGAAGAAATACAAAAAGAACTTTTGGCTGGGTGGAAGAGAACAGAATCGTATTTCCAAGTTGCACATAAATAGGCATGTTCAGAAAAAAGAAACTGAAAAAGCAAGAGAAGTACTGTTGGTCTTAGATGAGCAGCTTGTTAAACTCTCTCACAGTTACAGTCAGCATTAATGGATAATCAATAGTCTAGAAATCTAGTGTAAAATGTTCCAAATAAAGCAGAAATTGTTACAGGAAATAAATTCCTTCCCCAAACATAAAAATATTCATAACAGAAGAAATAATGTAAAATATCTTATTTCTAAAGCTATTTTATATTTCTTTTCAATAAAAAGAATATCACGGGCATCATTAGTTCATTTTCCATTAATGGGGAGGAAGATATATATGTCTAATATTAAAAAAGTAGTGAAATCCTTGCTGTGCTGTAAAAAAGAACAGTTTTTTCTTTGATACGTGGAATCAGTCCACTAGAAAACACACAAATAAGAAATCTACCAACTAACCAAAAATGTTGATGTGTTATGATTCAAATACTACTTACCATTTAATAGGTTGATTTTTTTAAAACAACAGTGTATGTTCAACTAATGCCTGTTGGTGTAGGCTGAGAACATTTTACAATGCTCAGCACCCAGAAACCAATAAATATTGAAAGAGTGAATTCTGGGGCAGGGTCCTTGTGGGCTGTAGGCAGGGAGTAGATGTTGTCTGGAATAGGAAGTTAGAAAGAAATCTGTGTGCAAGGAGATGAAGGTAAGTATGGACACCAGAAGTGCAAGGTCACGGACCCTTAAGAATACTGGATAATTAAACCATCTAAACAGTTTGCAGGGTCTAAAAATGATAAATTGGATGTTTTTACATCTTCTCTGCATTTTTGAGAGGTGGTACTTCCGTATGGCAAATACACAGTTACTAATTTGGTAGGTGTCCTCACTGTCCCATTCTTGCCCCTGCCTTCTGCTTTTGTCTGCCTGGTTAAAAATTGAATGCAGGGTTGAGGACATCCTACCTGGCTAACAACATCAGCATCTTACTAAAAATGTAAATTCTAGGAATATAAATTCTCAGGCCTTAATATCTAAAAAGCCAGCCAAACTAGTTGCTATTAAGTTGATTCCAAGTAATGTGTGTTGCAGAGGAGAACGGTGCTCCATAGGGTTGTTAGGGCTGTGACCTTTCAGAAGCAGATCACCAGGCTTTTCTTCCGAGGTGCCTCTAGGTGGGTTTCCTTAATAGTTGAGTGCTTAACCCATCCAGTGCTGCACCCAGTGCCCATTTAGGCCTGCTGTTGAATTAGACATTCTGGGGTACAACAGCCTGTTTCACCAAGCCCTTCAGGTTTCCCTGGTACCTCTGAGAAGCCCTGGTGTTCCAGTGCTTAAAAACTTTGCTGCTAAAGCTGTTCAAATCAACTAGCATTCCTTGGAAGCTCTCTAAGGCAGTTCTGCTCTGTCCTGAAAGGGTCACTACCCTGTGAGTCAGAACTGATTCTACAGGTTTGGCTGGCTAGTTTTATTTTATTTTACTTTTTTGGCATCCCTTTACACATGTGGTCCATGGACTGCTGGAACAAGCATCATCTGTGAGCTTGTTAGAAATGCAGGGTCTCAGGCCCTGCACAGACATGCTGATTCTGAACCTGCATTTAAACAAAAGACCAAGGCAATAAGGCAAGTGCAGAGTAAAGTTTGAGAAGCACCGGTCTAATTTAGTGTTCTCACTCCCTGGCTACCCATTAGTAATGTCTGAGGGACCTTGTAAAACACTGACACTTACGCTTTAACCTGGACATGAAGTCAATCCCTGGAGGTGGGTCCAGGCCTCAGTAGTTTTAAAGGTACGCTGGATAATTCAAATGTGCTCTTAAGCATTTTTGTCCTCAGAGTGAAGGGAACCACAGTTCTTTGCATACACTGGACACTTGAGTATTAGTTGAATAAGTGGAATGACTGAAAGAAATGATTGAAAGTCTTTGTAGAACAAATAGAAAAGCAGGTAACCTAAATTTTTCTGCCATACAAACTGCCAATTTCACATCAATCAGCTTGGAATTTTTAGGGGAGTTCTTCGTAGTTGTGTACCATCTATGCCTTTGCCACTTGAAATGTGGTGTTGCTACCATCGGCATTACCTGAAAATTCTTCAAAATGTACTGTCTTAGACCCCAACCTGAATGGATTAAAGCAAAGTCAGTAATTTATCCAGACTCCAGGTTATTTACATGCACAGTAAGTTTTAAAAGCACCACTCAAGCCTTTTGCTGAAGGGTTGGGGGTGTTGGGTCTCATCTACAACTGAGGCACAGGGAGATCTCTGGTGGCATAGTGGTTAAGAGCTCAGCTGCTAACCAAAAGGTTAACAGTTAGAATACACCAGCTGCTCCTTGGAAACTATGAGGCACTTGTACTCTGCCTTATAGAGTTATTGTGAGTTGGAATAGACTCAATGGCAATGGGTTTATTTATGTATTTTTTGAATGAATGAGAGGAGCAGGTGAAGTACTCATCCAGAGAAAAGGAGCTGTGTTCCGTCTGGTTATTGAGGATCTCACTAGTGAAGCAGTCCCTCACTACCTTTGGAGGAGGGATGGTGGGTCACTTCTCTGTGGCCTTTCTCATCATGCTCTTGTAACTCCCACCCAAGTGACTGTGTGGCAGCGGGCAAATAAAGTAACTGTGGTCCACCAAGGGGATTAGTTAGTTACGCCATCTTGCAGGGCCGTAAGTGAGCCCTCCCAGAAGTGAGCGGTAAAGACAGCCAAGAATGTAGTGTGTCCTTTGGACCTGGGGTCCTTGGGTTTAGAAGATCCTGGAACCCAAAGAGAGAGACAAGTGGAGAGAAAAGCTTACTGGCAGAGTAGGGAGCCTCTGGGCACAACTAAAAGGGCTTAGTAACACTTGCCTGAGCAGGGCAGAGGCCAAGGGCCAAGGAGAGGCCTGCCTGGGAGCACAGCTGGGAGGAGCTTGTCCTCATGGTAGAGCTATATCTTGAGCACTCCTAAACCTGAACTGTAGCCCATTAGTTGCCTAATAGACCCCATTATCATGAGTATCTGAGTTTGTTGCGGCCACTGCAATGAATTATCAAACCCAGCAGAGAAGTTGGGAGTGCGATGGGAGGGAAGGTTGGTGTCAGAACTGGTAAAGATGGTGAAGTGAGAGGCCCGACTCACCTCTACTACCTCATAGGAAGTGGTCAAGGGCTGTTGGTTTTGTTTCTCCTTCCTCTTTGCAAAGTTAAAGGAGGTCTGATGCCACCCTACATCATTTTTACAATGACATCTGAAGGCACTTGGCAGAGAGCCCTGTGCTTTGGCTGCTTAACTAGTTGCCTTTTGAGGAGTTCCTCACTGCTGGCATAAATCTCAGTATGTAGAGCTGAAAGAGTCAATCAGATGGCATCTACTTCTTACGCTAGGTCTTCTTGGTCCACTTTACTCCAGCCCACATCACAGGAATCCTCAAAGAAATGTTACAATTTCCAAACGCTCAGAAGTAAGCAAAAAAAAAAAGTTACTGTTCTTATTACATTATAAACAGCTGACCTGTTTGATATTTTCTTCAACTTCCTCATAGGACCCGCTTTCATCTTTGAGAAGCTGGTACCAAGAAACAAGACTTGAGAAGATGACTTGTCTGTAAATCAAGGGTACAGCTAAGACATGGGCTTTCCTGAACTTTTATTCTAGTTCTCTTTCTTTGTTGATTTTGTATATTGTTAGTACCTTCCATAGTTTGCTTTGATTTTTCACTTCCTATACAGTGGTGTTACCAGTTGTTTTTGTTTTAAAAAAAGAGGTCAGTTTATAATTTGCAAGTCATAGAGGCTAGTTATTTGTAGAACATACCAAAGTATCCTGCTGCACTGGTTAGGGGAAGAAACAACAACAAAGTCACAGTCCAGTTCCCAAGGGTATATATAGGCTTTGAGAAGACACTTGATAAAAAATCAATGCCAATGAATTGAAAATGTAGAAATTGTTGAGTTGGTATATGTTCTGTTGTGTATACAGGTTCCTTTGCTAAGTGAAAGTACAGAGATTTTGTGTTTTTTTAATTAATTAATTTTTATATTTATTACGACTGAGTGAAAATGTACATTCCAGTATAAATTTACAGAGTTTTAATGAAACCTTTAGTAAGCCAAAGTGGAATAAAGTTAAGAAGCAATTAGCATTATTCTATATGGGAACATTTTTTGAGCAGTCTCAGACCCCCTAAAATGTCCTACTAAATCATACTAAATAACGTATAGAACTCTACATGTTCTGTAAGGCTTTACTGATATACTTGTGATGCATCTTGCTAATGGATACACAAAATAAATCAATATGAAGCACAGATGGTCACAGATACAGTTCAGAGCTACAGTGGCTTGATGCTGAGATGCTGCGTGTAGCTTCCAGAAAAGGAGTTTGTTGATGCCCCTGTTACTGCTCAAGATGCATGCTGCCTCTTAACAGCTCACTACAAAGCACTGTCAACGCTGTTTCCACTTTTTGCCTTTTTTCATAAAAGTAAAAATCCTGTTTGGGTTTCTTTTGGTTGGTGAAAACAGGTACTACCATGCCATAGGTTGTTTTTTTTTTTTTTTTTTTTTAAAGAGAAGTGACATAAAGTAAAAACTTTTGAAAAGCAGGGATACTTGTATTTTCAATAATAACAACAACAAAAAAGCCATGCTTGCCCAGAGGCTATCCCAGTGCTAGTACTTTCAAACTCCAGGGAAACCAATTAAGAAAGAAATAAAGCCAGGAAAGAAAATGCTTATACTTGGGGATGTAGAATTGGGGATCACATAGAAAGTCAAGAGTTTCTAATTAAAATAAAAATTGAGTAAAAATGTAAGGTTACTTCCTTCCTTGTCTACCAGGTAATACTGAAAATAAAACAAGAAATCTAATTAATAGAAAGAAGAAAAAGACTTGATAAAAACAGAGCACACTATTCGTCTTTACTCATATGGAGCAAAAGAGAAAGAAAGAACCGAAAGATCCAAAGAAGGACCAATTGCCTACATGAACCATGGCCTCATTTAACCAGAGACCAGAAAAACTAGACAGTGCCTGGCTACTACTACCAACTGTTAACTAGGGCCACAACAGATGATGCAGGATAGAATGGGAAATACTGTAGAACAAAATTCAAAATCTTAAAAAAAGGCCAGACTTACTGAAGTGACAGAACAGAGCATTCCAGTGACTATCACCCTAAGATACTCTTTAAATTTGGAACTGATCCTACTCTTGGAGGCCCCCTTTCAACTAAATAACAGATTGTCTCATAATGTAAACAACTTCACCTGAATACTGTGTTCCTTTCACTTAAAAAACCAGTGATCTAGTTGAAACTAAATTGGCAACATTCACCCTAAAACAAAGATGAGAAGTTGGGGTGTGGGGAGCAGGGAAGCGAGAATAATGGGAACCGAACAACCAGGGTGGAAATAATGAGAATGTTGACACAATGTGGAAAATGTAACCAATGTCACTGAATACTATGTGTAGAAATTGGTAAACAGGAACCTAATTTTCTGTGTAAACTTTTCACCAAAAATGTAGTAAGATACTAAAAATAAAAATAGAGGGCACGAATGAGAGTCAAGAGTAGTTTAAAAATACTTTCTTACAGATCAGCAGTTTTCACTTAGATTTCGTAGAATTTGAAAACTCCACAGCTACCAACAATTTTTAACAAGAAGTTTGGGTTGTTAAAAACAACATAGAGCAAGAACATCAGAAGTTGTCCATTGTGCAAATATTTAGTGCTCTAGATTAAGGACTCTAAATGACATATAGTATTTTCTATGTGGGAAACCCTGGTGGTCTAGTGGTTAAGTGCTGTGGCCGCTAACCAAAAAGTCAGCAGTCTGAGTCCACTAGGCGTTCCTTGGAAACTCTATGGGGTCATTGTACTCTGTCCTGTAGGGTCTTTATCGGTTTATTTTCTGCATGTAGTGTTTCGGTGAAGTAATCAAACTCATAAAAGGAGTTGTTTTAGTTATCTGGTGGATGGCTTTAAGAAGAGTTTTATTTGTCAGTCCAGTAAGCCGGAAGTCCAAATTCAGGGTGTCAGCTCCAGGGGAAGGCTGTCTGCTGACACTGGAGTGAGGTCCTTGTTGTCAATCTTCCCCTGGACTGGAAGCTTCTGAGGTGCCGGGACCCTGGTCCCCTACAAAGGATGCACTCAGCTCCTGGTACTGTTTTTTGGTAGTATGAGGTCCCCAAATGTCTCTGCCAGCTTCTCTTTGTATCTCAAGAGACCACCTCAAGACACAAAACAAACTCACACATTGAATCTTGTGCGACCAACACGACTGTCACTCATCCACCTTTATTAACATCGTAGAGGCAGGAGTTCCACCATGGAGGAGCATCATACAATACCAGAAATTACAGCACTGCAGACTTGTTACAGATTTTTTAGGAAACACAATTCAATCCATGACAGGTGTGTATCACTTTTTTGTCAGTAATTTAGTTTTTAAAATTTCCAATAATATCTGTAATAATTCTAGAAACTTACCTGGGCATCTAGAGAAATTTTAAGAGAAAAAAGTTATGGAGACAAAGTAAATGGTTTTGACTGATTTAGAAAGAGTAGGTAGCATAGCCAGCCGATTAGCATAGGTAATGGTTAAAATTACAGATTCTGAGTGAGAATGCCTGGAATATATCACAGTTGTGCTACTTATTTTCTGACCTTAAACTGTTTTAACATCTTTGTGTCTCCAACTCTAACATTTCAGTTTATCTTTTATTTGGTTGTTAAGATCACTTCTCTTTTTCTTCCTATTGGTTTCTGAATATTTACTGTAATGTTGTGGATTTATTTTTATTTTTCTTGATACATGCTATGTCTTTCACCTCATATTGGTTCTGTAACATTCTCAGCCATAACCCTTCAAATGTTATTTCTGCTCTGTTCTTGATGATTGATTGGACAAATGATATACTTTCTTATGCTATTCCTCATATCCCTTAATCTTTTACATTTTCTAAGAAACAAAACACCTTGTTTGTGTGTGGTGTTTTGGGTAATTACATCAGCTCTAGTTTTCCTGTGAAAAGAGTCTGGTGGTGCAGTGGTTAAGTGCTTGGCGTCTAGTGTTGCTTTAACAAAAACACCACAAGTAGATGGGTTTTACAAAGAGAAATTTTGTCACACTCAGGTAAGACAGAAGTTAAATTCAGGATGTCATCTCCAGAGGAAGGCTTTCTCTGCCAGCACTGGAATGAAGTCCTTTTCATCAATCTTCCCCTGGACAGGAAGCTTCTGAGGCACAGAGACCCTGATCCTTTCCAAAGGATTCTTCAGCTCCAGGCACTGCTTTCTTTTTGATGGTATGAGATCCCTAAATCTCAGCTTGTCTCAGTTTTGTGTCCCAAGAAGCTGCCTCAAGGCACAAAACAATCTTACACATGAAGTTCTGCCCCACCAACACAACTGTCATCCATCCAGCGTCATTAACATCACAGAGACCAGAACGTCTCACAATACCAGGAGCAACCCAAACTGAAACTCACTGCTGTGGATTCTGGTCTGACTCATAGTGACCCTAGAGGTCAGAGTAGAACTGTCCCATAGAGTTTCCAAGGAGCACCTGTCAGATTTGAAGGCAGACCTTTTGGTTAGCAGACATCACACTTAACCCACTACACCACCAGGGTTTCCACCAGGAACCAAGGCCTAGCCAAATTGCTACACAGATTTTTGGGGAAACACACTTCAATCCATGACAGCTAATAACCACAAGGTCAGTGTTTCAAACCCGCCAGCTATCCTGAGGGATGAAGGTGTGATAGTCTACTTTTGTAAAAATTAGTCTTGAAAACCTGTGGGGCATAGAACTCAGTCCTACAAGGTTGCTGTGTGTCAGGTGGCAATGAGTTTTTTTTTTTATCTTCCTGTTTAGCAAATTGTTTTTCAGCAATATCTCATCTGCTATTTAAAACATTAATGATGTTTCAATTTTTCATATGACTCATTTGTCTTCCTGTTTATTCATTATAACCAAAGAGCCAAACCCATCACCATCAAGTTGATTCTGACTCGTGGCAATACTATAGGACGTAGTAAAACTGCCTAATACAGTTTCCAAAGAGCAGCTGGTGAATTTGAACTGCTGATCTTTTTGGTTAGCTGCCAAGTGCCACTTATTATAAAACCAAACCCACTGCTGTCAAGTTGATTCTGACTCGTAGAGACCTTGTAGATAGATTAGAACTGTCCCCGTATAGTTTCCAAGGAGCACCTGGTGGATTTGAACTGCTGACCTTCTGGTTAGCAGCCATAGTACCTAACCACTACGCAACCAGGATTACTCATTATAGTCTCTTCTAAGTCCATTTCTAATTTTTTAAACTCTTAACTGTGTTCTATTTTTTATAGTTTCAATATTTTATGCATATAGATCTACATTTGTGGTTATCATTATGTCCTAATGTTCTGCATGTAACTGATTTTAACCTGTGGGAAGAGAAGAGAGCTAAACTGGATGTTTTCCTTAGGTGTGATTTGCAGCTGTTATGAACCCCATGGCATCACACAGCTCTGCCCCTGCAGAGCTCCTGAATGAGGCAGTTGTTTCAGTTTCAGCTCCCACACTTTGCTACTGCTCCAAGGTTTTGTCCCCAGTGGTCAATTACAGGGAGTCCTAGTGGCATTGTGGTTATGCATTTGGTGGCTAAGCAAAAATTTGGCAGTTCAAATCTGTGAGCTGCTCCTTGGAAACTGTATGGCAGTTCTACTCTGTCCCACGGGGTCACTATGAGTTGAAATTGACTAGATGGCAATGGGTTTGGGTTTTTATTTTATTATTTTTTTTAATCAGCATTTACCTTCTGGGAAACAACTGCTTTTCAAGCTGGCTTCCGGCCTGATGCTTCCTGGGCCTTTCTCATTTTTATATGTATATATATATATATATATTTTCCTCCTGTGTGTATGTAGAGGGAGAGGGCCTTGGAGATTTTTTCTAATTTGGTATAAACCCCAGTGTTAGTAATATAAGAAGCTGTTTTCTCCATCTAGCATTTTGTAGCAAGAGAACTCTCCAGAGTAGTCCACCACAGAGTGAAGTGAAAATCCCTCTGGTATTATTTCTGTCTACTTGGCTTAGCTGGATTATTTCTGTCATCTTATTTTGTGGTTTCTATTTTATTTTCTTTGTTATGCTTCATACCCACACCTATCTCCTCTCTGTCTTCTTTTTGGATTAGTCTAGTATTTATCAGATGTTTTCTCCCTACTAGCTTGAAAATTAAATATTACAAGTATTTTATGTTCACCCTTAAAAAATACAGCTATTTGGCATTCAAATGGCTAATTGAATAACTCCTTCAGCTTTATTTGTAGCATCCTTGAACTTGTACATGTAATCATCATGTAGGTTACCTACATAGCTAATTGATGTTAATGATTCCAGTCATAAAAATAAGACATCACATTTAGATTTAGAATATTCACTTTCAGGTATGATAAACATTCTAGATGTAATGGGATGAAAATCTCCTCATGATAAGAAAAAGACAACTCAATCATAAGGTGGACAAAGATCTTGAATAGAGATTCCACCAAAGAGGGCATTCAAATGGCCACTGGATATATGAAAACATAATCAATGTGACCAGCCACCAGAGAGATGCAAATAGAAGCCACAATAAAGTATCATTTCACTCTCTTCAGTGTGGCTAATATAGAAGAAACAAAAAGCAAAACAAAACCAATATATCAAATATTGGGGAGAATGTGGGAAAATTGAACACGTCTGCTGACGGGAATGCAAAGTGGTCCAGTGGCTGTGGGAAATGGTGTGATGATTCCTCATAAAATTAAAAATAGAACTACCATATGACCTGGCAAATCTACTCCTATGTATATACCCAAAGGACTTGAAATCAGAGACTCAGACACTTGTATACTAGTGTTCACTGCAGCACTATTCACAATATACAAAAGGTGGAAACAGCCTCAATGCCCATTAATGGATAAGTGGGTAAACAAAATATTATAATTATGTTAAATGGAAAACTACTAAGCCAGTAAGAGAAATGAAGTCTTGGTACTTGCTACAATATGGATGGAGTTGGAAGACAGCATCCTGAGTGAAATAAGTCAGTCACAAAAGGTCAGGGGTTATATAAATTCACTTATATAAAAAGACAAGAGCAGGCAAATGTATAAAGACCAAAGTTTATTAGTGATTACCCAGGGTGGGAGGGAGGGAGAAAGGAAGGCTGGTTATTGCTCATGGAGTACTGAGTTCCAGTTTACAGAGTTGGAGAAACTGCACTGATTAGAGATAGGCTTGCACAGCTATTAATATAATTGCTGTCAATTAGTTGTACACCTATGCAAAGTTGAATTCATGAAAGTTGTGTGATAGATTTATGTACAACAACTACAGAAAAAGAGTAGCTACTGAAGTTGCTTATGTGAAACTAAACACCTCATGGGATTTAGTTCTTTGGACTGAGTTTCAGGGTCTGTGTTTCATGGGAGAGCCCAGTTAACTGGCTCAAGAATGTGTTTAATGATTTTTTTCTCTACCTCCTAGTTCATGTGTAAGGAGCCCTGGTGACAGAGAGGTTAAAAGCTTGGTTGCTAACTGAAAGATCAGAAGTACAAATCCACCAGCTACTCCTTGGAAACCTTATGGGGCAGTTCTGTACTGTCTTTATAGGGTCACTGTTAACTGGAATTGATTCAGTGACAAAAGGTTTGTTTGTTGGTTTTTGATTCATTGTGTAGTCCCTAGGGTCTTACTTGCAGTGGCCATCTCACAGCAATTGGTCTCTGTTTGATTAGAGCAACAAATAAAAAAATTCACCAGAGGAACTCAACAGCAAATTTAAGCTGGCAAAAGAAAGAAACAATGAACTACAGGCTAAGTCAAAATCATTGTGAGTCTGAATCAGAAGAACCAGGTGGTGCCCAGCCACCACCAAAGGCAGCTGTGATGGGGAATACAGTATAGAGTCCCTGAAGCGACATGAGAAAAAGAGATGTGCAGTTCAAGAACTCTTGTAAAACACCAGAATTGATGGTCTGACCACCTGGAGAGTCCCCTAGGAACACGGTTCCTAGACTTGCTGCTGGCCCTGACCTGAAACCAGTACAGAGGTCAACTCGTCAGACAAGAATGGACTGGACTAGGGAACATAGCGTGAGCATACGGTGTGTGTACTTTATGATTTTATACATTTCTAGGAGGCTGTCCTACTGGATTGTTTCTATATAGGAGAGAAAAGGGTGGAGAGGAAGGGACAGGTGCTCATTAAGAGGATACCAGAAGCATAGAGTGAAAAGCAGAAGTGTGCTGTCACAGGGTGAGTAGGGCAGATGGATTTGCAGATAGGCGGGCATGTGGAATTGATTTGGATTGTATACTTTCACTTAACCATAATAAAAGAAATTCATGGAACAAAGACATTTATAGCTTTGAAATACACATTTAAAAATAGATGAGCAGTCATCCATGATTATTCACTGGTGTCACCCCTTTGGAAGCAAGGGAGAATGAAGAACACTCAAGATACAAGGAAAAGATTAGTCCGAAGGACTGACTAATGTACCACAGCTACCATGGCCTCCACTAGACTGAGTCCATTAAGACTAGATGGTGCCCGGCTACCACCACTGACTGCTCTGACAGGGATCAGAACAGGGGGTCCTGGACAGAGCTGAAGACAAATGTAGAATAAACTCTTAACTTACAAAAAAGAAAAAGACCAAACTTAATGACCTGACTGAGACTAGAGAAACCCTGAGTGTATGGCCCCTGGACAACCTTTTAGCTCAGTAATACAGTCACTCCTGAGGTTCACTCTTCAGCCAAAGATCAGATAGGCCTATAAAACAAACAAGACTAAAGGGGCACACCAGTCCAGGGGCAAGGACAAGAAGGCAGGCGAGGACACGAAGCCTAGTAATGGGGAACTCTATGTCAAGAAAAGAAAGCGTTAACATGTCATTGTTTTTAACTAGTGTCTTAAAACAATCTGTGTACTGTTTAAGTGAGAAACTAGTTTGTTCTGTAAACCTTCATCTAAAGTACAATAAGATATGTACAGATAGATACACACACACAGAAACCCTGGTGGTTAAGTGCTACATCTGCTAACCAAAAGGTTGGTGGTTCCAATCCACCAGGTGTGCTTTGGAAGCTCTATGGGGCAGTTCTACCCTGACCTCTAGTGTTGCTATGAGTGTGACCTGACTCAATGACAGTGAGTTTTAGTGGGTATATATACTAAAAAAAAAAAAGGAAAGAAAATACCAAAACAGATGTCAGAAGAAACTGTGAAACATATTCTTCAATGTTGATTATTCAAAGCAAGTGGGAAAAATAAAAATAAAAAACTAAAAAATAAATTATTGAGCTTGAAAAGCAACAGGAGCAAGGGATAAAGAAAAATTAACAAAGCCCAATGGAACTGTAGGACACCATCAAGTGAACTAACATACAACATCTTAGAATTAAGTCTTCAAACCTAATTGTTATTAAGTGCTACATACCTCACTGCTGAGTATCACTACGGTCACCTTCAGAATATTCCTCTTGGGAAGCTACATACCTATGCTACTCCTAGTCTACCTTTCAAAGCAATTTTTGAAACTCCTTCTGGTATGGCCATTGTGCACAGTGGCAACGTGGTAGGTTCACAAACTTAATTGTGTAGTTGTCTGTGAGGGAGTTTTTAGCCAGTAAAAAACTGTACTGGAACACCCTACCTACTCACCTGATCTGGCCTCCAGTGACTTTTTTCTTTACCAGAAGATAAAGGAAATATTGAAAGGAAGACATTTTGATGACACTCATGACATCAAGGGTAGTATGATGACAGCTCTGATTGCCATTCCAGAAAAAGAGTTTCAAAATTGCTTTGAAGGGTGGATTAGGTGCTGGAGTTAATGCATTGCTTCCCAATGAGAGTACGTCGAAGGTGACCACAGTAATATTCAGCAATGAGGTATGTAGCACTTTTTCTAGGATGAGTTTGCAACCTTAACTGGCAGTGCTTGTATGCATCATGGGAATCCCAGAAGGAGAAGAGAAAGGACAGGAAGAATCTTTAAAGAAATAAAAGCAGACAACTTTCCAGATTTCATGAATGTTATGAATCTGCAAAGCCAAGGAGCTCAATGAAATCTAATTAAGAGAAACCCAAACAAACTAAAACTGAAGCACATTATAGGCACACCTGGTTTTATTGCACTTTGCAGATACTGCATTTTGTGAAAGTTGAAGGTTTTTGCCAACCCTGTATTGAGCAAGTCTGTCAGTACTATTTTTTAAAAAGTGTGTGCTTCCTTCATGTCTCTGTGTCACATTTTGGTAATTCTTTGGTAATTATTATTATCTATTATGGTAGTCTGTGATCACTAATCTTTGACATTACTATTGTAATTGTTTTCAGGTGCCACAAACTGTGCCCCTCTATTAGACAGTGAACTGAATTGATAAATGCTGTGTGTGTTCTGACTATTCTACCAACCAGCTATTCCCTTGTCTCTCTCCTTCTCCTCAGGTCTCCCTATTCCCCGAAACAACAATATTGAAATTAGGCTAATTAGTCACCGTGACACGGCCTCAAAGTGTTCAAGCAAAAGGAAGAGTTGCACATCTCTTACTTTAAATCAAAAGCTGGGAATGACTGAGCTTAGTGATGAAGGCTTGTTGAAAGCTGAGACTGGCTGCAAGCCAGGTGTCTTGTGCCAAAGAGTAAGCCAGTTGTGGGATGCAAAGGAAAAGTTCTTGAAGTAAATTAAAGGTGCTACTCAAATGAACACAAGAATGATAAGAAAGTAAAAGAGTCTTATTGCTGATACAGAGAAAAGTTTCCGTGGTCTGGATAGAAGATCAAACTAGCCCCAATGTTCCCTTAAACCAAAGTCTAATCTGGAGCAGTGACTGAGGACCAGACAAGTTGTGGAATGACATTAAAGACATGACACACAAAAAGAACAAGGGGTCATTAAAAAGGCAGAAAAGACCAAAATGGATGTTAGAAGAGACTCTGAAACTTGCTATTGAATGTTGAGTAGCCAGAGCAAAAGTAAGAAATAATGAAGTAAAAGAGTTGAACATAAGATTTAAGAAGTACATTTTGTAGGGCTACAGCTGCCAGTCGACGGCACTTGGCTTTGGCTGGCTATAGCTGCCAGAGTGATTCCTCTGACTGATGAATCTGAGGAAGTAAACTGAAAACTTCCTAGAAAGAATTCACCATTCTAGACACCATCAAGAACATTTGTGATATGTGAGAGGAGAGCAAAATGTCAAAGTTAACACGAGTTTCGAGAAAGTTGTTTCTAACCCTCATGGGTGACTCTGGGGGGCTCAAGACTTCAGTGGAGGAAGTAGCTGCAAATATGGTGGGAATAGCAAGAGAGCAAGAAACGGAGCCTAAAAATGTGAATGAATTGCTGCAATTTCATGAGAAAACTTGAATGGTTAAGGAATTGTTTCTTATGGATGGACAGAGAAAGTAGTTTCTTAAGGTAGAATACACTCCTGGTGACAATTGTTAAAATGACGACAAAGGACTAAGAACATTACACAAGCTTAGTTCACAGAACAGTGCCAAGGTATGAGAGGATTGATTCTAATTTTGAAAGAAGTTCCATTGTGGGTAAAATGCTATCAAACAGCACCACGTGCTACAGAGAGATCTT
Source organism: Heterohyrax brucei (assembly GCA_028571685.1). NCBI lineage: Eukaryota > Metazoa > Chordata > Mammalia > Hyracoidea > Procaviidae > Heterohyrax > Heterohyrax brucei. Next base: position 67,213,726 of record CM053152.1, read on the forward strand.
TCACAAAAGGAAAAGTCAATGGATGTGGCAGACTTCACTGTTGTCTTAAGAAATTGCCACAGCTATTGCAAACTTCAGCCACCACCCTGATCAGTCATCAGCCATAAACCTAAAGGCAAGACCCTTCACCAGCAAAGAGATTATGATTTACTGAAGACTCAGATGATGGTTAGCATTTTTTAACAATATTTTTTTTAAATTAAGGTATGTAGATCTTTTTTAGACAGAATGCTATTGCACATTTAATAGACTACAGTGTAGCATAAACATAACTTTTATATATACTGGGAAATGAAAAAACTCATATGTTTTATTGCTATATTCACTTTATTGAGATGGCCTGGAATCTAGCCCACAGTATCTCCGAGGTATGTCTATATAACCAAATTCTTGAAAACCAAAGAGAGAGAATCTTGAAAGCAATAAGAGAGAACTCAGTTGTCACATACAAAGGATCCTCAATAAGATTAAAGGCTCATTGCTTCTCTGAAACTTTGGAGGTTGAAAGGCAGTGGAAACACACTTTGCAAGTCTTTATAGGAAAGAATGGTCAACGAAGATTTCAGTATCCAACAAAATTGTCTTTCAAAAGTGAGGGAAAAATTAAGACATTACCAGATAACTAAAACCTGAGGGAGTTTGTTATGATCAGACCTTCCCTACAAGAAATGCAGGAGGAAGTTCATAAGATGGAAAGGAAGGGACACTAGACAGTAATTTGAAGTTGTACACAAGAAAAAAGATCTGTAATTGGTTTCATGGGGCAGTTTTATGGTATTTGCAGTTGATACATTCCAGTTGTTATGGCTCATGTCCTTGACAATGACAAATGCATAAAAATAAGAATAAACTGATGTTATTGTACCCATGATGCATAAAGATGTAATTGATGAAAACAGTACAATCTAGGTTAGGGGAAGTAGTGGTATAGGAATCAGAGTTTTTATAAGTTACTGAAATTGAGTTAGTAATAAACTAAGTTGGTAGAAATTTAATCTATTAAAAGTAATTCTCATGGTTACTGCAAAGAAAATAAAATGTATATAGAGAAGGAAGAAGGGGATCAAAATAGTTCGATATAAAAAATCAACTAAATACAAATGATGGCAGTATTAGAAAGAGACACAGGTGTAAGACCCACAAAAAACAAAGCAAAATCACAACATCTTTCCTTATCAGTAATAACCTTGAATGTAAATAAATGTCATTATCCAATCAAAAGACAGAGACTGCAGAATGGATTTAAAATGGTAGACAGCATTTATATTTTTAGGCATATTTGAGGCCAAGAGACATGAATAGGTTGAAAATATGGCAAGATATTCCTTGCAAATACCAACCAAAAGAGAGCTAGGGTGGCTGTGTTGATACCAGACAAAATGGATTTTAACTCAAAATCTGATATTAGAGATAAAGAAAAATACTAATGCCTTGATGCCAGGTGGTAACAGAGGCTTAGCTCCTGCTGGGACTTGCTGACACCAGCATAATGGGATTCAAGGGAAGAGTGAGGCTAACTGGTGATTAGCTGTGTTTTGTACTACTGTTTTAAATCTTGTTGCCACAACAGTGCAGCAGTGCGAGGGTATGCCTACTCCGCCACTGGACCCCACTGACACTGTCCCGAGTAGGGAAATCAGAGCATCACTACCTGCTTTTGCCAGGTGGGGGATGAAAAATGAGCTCTCTGCTTTATCAGCTTCCACCACCTGACAGAGGAATGAGATGCTTCTGCCTGGTAGAAGATGAAAGATTAGTTACCTGCTGAGTCCCACCAATACCACAGGGTGTGAGTTTCACAGCGCGGTCACTTGCTTCTGTAGGATGGGGTTAGAGAGAGGTAGATGATCATCTCCCAGCTTTCCCCTACTGAAAACATGGGACCACCTGCGGGAGGTGGTTAAGTTGGTGCTTGGTTAACATAGCATGGATATTGTCAAAATATTTCTGTTAAGCCACCATTTTTCTGATGCTATGGCTAGGGGGAATAGAATTTTTTTTTTTTTTATTTTTAAAGTTGTTTTTCTTTGTTTTTGCTCTGTGCCTGTTAATAGTTCTGGGCTGGAGCCTTCTGCAGTGCCCTGTTCAGGCTACATGGGAGACAGTATGGAAAAACAGAGAACTCACTGCAGTGCCGTTCTTAAGTCTCAAGATCTCTTGGCAATTTGCTGCCTTCTTTCCATCTCTGCTTTGAGTCTTCTCTGCTTTTTTGTTGTTATGTTCCACGGTTTTTAGTTGTAAAATGAAAGACTTATGAGGAATGTGGGCTGTAACATCTGGTCACATCCAGAAGTCAATTCGTGATTTAATTTTAAACTCTAAGTGTTGTTAGTCATGCTTCTATCTGAATTCTTTCCAATTTTTCTGTTTGTGTTTCCCATTCTCAGCCGAAGAAGCAAGTGGAGTGAAAAACAATGTAAAATGTATTTTAATCTTAATGAATATTGACTTCTGAGTGTACCTGCTTTCTTATCTTATTCAGAGCATTTTCAAGAGAAGAACAGTAAAAGATAGAGGTGTGTTAAGTGCAATTGTTATTTAACATCACTTTTATCTGAGACTAAAAACTACCTTTATTGCTGTTCTCTTATACAACTAGGGCTTCATATTTTCACAAAGTACCTTTGGTAATTAGCACAAGAATAGTGGTAGAACAGTTTAACAGCATTTATGCACATTGACTTAAAGGTAAACTGAAGTAACTGCTGTGTGTGATTTTATAGCAGAATAGTCTCATTTCTTCTTTAGGAATGAAGAATGGACTCTTAGGATAGCAATGCTTTTCCTGATGTACTTCTGAGTGCCTTTATTCCATCTTTTACATTGAGGATGATGCTTACTAAGTTGGAAGGCATGGCTGCTTCGATTATTGATGCAGACAGTTTTCCTTTCATTTCTGTCTGGACAAACATCACTAATTTGGAATGTGCTGAGTTCCTGGAGGCAAAGGAAGAATTAAAAAATGATAAAGAAATCTCAGATTTAATGATTGCATTTACAAGTTTATGGGGAGCAGGTTGTCACCTCATTCACAATTGAGTCCCTTCATAGTACATATTGTACGGTAAACAGTTACTGAACCAAGGAAGGAAAAAAAAGGTAGCGTGATTTGGAGACACATCTTTATAAAAAAATTTTAAATAAAAATATTTTAAAAATAAGTAGTCACAATGTATCTTAAATTGTTTAGTTTTAGGCAGTTTTTCTTTTCTGTAATTTTATTTAAATTATAAAAGAAATATATGCTTATGATAAAAATTTAAGGAATTAAGAAGTTTTGTAATTATAGGTGATTATCTCTCTCTTAGTCCCTGCATTGTGTCCTCCAGAGATAATCACTGTTCATAGTTTTCAGTGCATCTTTGCAGACTGTTGTCTATTTATATTCAGACAGTATACACACATGCATATATGTATATATACCCTACATATACACAGACATGTTTTTGTAAAAGAGATTTATTTATTTTTCTGCAATTATTTTTTTCTGTTAATAATATATCATGCATTTCCTTCTTTGCTGATACATATAGATCTGCTTCATTTGTTTAAAAGCTACATACAGTATTTCATACTCAGCTTTACTGACTGTTGTTTAAGCTGTTTCTCAGTATTGGCTTCCATAGATCAAGCTGCAATAAAATACCTTTGGAGTGCATTCATATGCACTTCTGTAAATATGTACATAAAAGTCCTAGGACAATGCCTTTGTGCATATAGGATTTATAAATATTATTTTCAAACTGGCCTTGCAGAATATTGTAATATTTTATAGTCTAATGATCTTCATACTGGAATATGTGAAGACTTCCCAAGGTATATGAAAGGATGAATGCTTTAAGGGAATAAAGTTCCAAATCGTCAGCTTTATGTATGTATCTTTTCTTTGAACTCATCTATAAATATGCCTCTGATCGAGATGTAGGTTTTTTCCTTTTCTAACAGCCTGTTTATAGTTACCTTTATCTCTTGCTTTATAGAACAAGGACATACTTGTCATCCTCCCTGAATAGTACTGTCATGCTTTACCCTGACATATAAAAATCTTTGACATGTCAAAGAGAAAATCTGATCTGTTGGAAATGAGTTGAGAGAGTGAACAATGGATGACTATGGCAAAAATCCTGTTACCAAGTCATAATTTCTGTTCTTTGCTTTCAATGAAATTTAAGGATCTAACTGTTAGCTGACAGATGATTAAAAGTATATTTTGATGACAGGCCATCATACAGTTTTCGGTATATAACTCAGAAGAACTTCAAGGGATTGAATGATACTGATAAAAATATACTCCTTGCATTTTAACACATGGTTTATGTGTTACTCAGTTTCTATCTACAGAACTGTAAACTGGGAGTACTTGATGTTGAATAGAAAAGCTACATATAAGTAATATATGTCCACAGTTAAACAAAATGAATAATGTTTAGACACATGGACTCTGCCACCAATCTGCCTCAGTTTGAAGCTATGCTTTGCTATTATATATCTGTAACCTCAGCAAAGTTATTCAATGTCTTTGGGCTTTTTTTCTTTTTCTCATGTAAAATGTGGATAGCAATACTACCTAACTCTTAGGATTACTGTGAGTTTCAAATATGTAAATTGTTTACATGAATGGCTGGCACATAGTAAGTACAATCTTAGTTTTGCTAATAATAACACATGTGTCTCCAATAAGTTTTCTATTTATGTTTTAATAATTATTTAACAAAGTTTTTAACACATTTTTTAAACTTTGATCAATGTGTAGTGACAATTCCATCTGCCAGACATACATATTTTTTAACATTTAACTATTATGATCACAGTAAATCAAACAAGCTAGTTATGTTAATTTAAATACATATTTTTGTTGTAGAGAAGTAATAATAGGTGATTAATAAAAGACCTGAAGGCATAAAGTATATTCCCTTATGAGGGAAAAGAATAAATGAGTTCAAGGGGGGAACAAATTATGTAAAATTTCAGATTGTTAAAGGTTGTATGTATTTTTAAATAAATAATGTCATGGTAGGTTTCAAGTAGCTATGGTATTTACATTCTATTGCATATATCTGCAAGCATGATATAACCATTCTTTAGTATATCAATATTTACATTATACTGAAAATTTCAGCCTTTCCGTCAGTTTAAACTTAAGAAAAAATTTCATGTCAACTTAAAAATACGTGAGAGGGAATATAGTGATTCAAAATTTTTTCCATGGGTCTGAAGGCAGTGCTCCCACCAACAATGTGAGGGTCTGTTTCCTTATATTCTTCTCTGTGCAGAGATTTGGGACCATTATAGTGTCTCAGCGGCTGGGGTGAGAAGACTTCCTAGTAGTATTTATGGTAGTAGTATTTATGCCTAGTCTCAATGAATCTACTAGCACTTTACACACTTAAAAAATCCATTCTAATATTTATTGAAGAATATCATCATTACTGATAATATACTTTATAAGTTTTCTGCATGGCTCTTATCAGACAGCCTGTTGGAAAAAAGTCATCCCAGGTAAAGCACTAATTTCTGAGAAATGTACGTGTTATAATTCTAAGGAAATTTTACTTTTAATTCAGAAAAATTCCTTACTAATTCACAGAAATGACTTTAATGGAGAGTCATAAAACATCATTAACAAACGTTTAGATAGGGGGAATGTTTGTGTGTATGTGTTTGCAGTATGTGAGAGAGATTACTCCCTGCTACCTCATATTATACTTTATAGGGAAGTAACCATTCTGATTATACTTAATATATAAACAACTATTTAAAAATATTTAAAAATTGCATTTAGGGGCAGCCTTTCCCCCAGCATAATGTGCTGGTGAATATTTCTATTGATGAGCCAGGAACCCTTTAGTGGGCAAATAAACAACTACGCTAGAAAACTATTAAAATAAAAGCAAATGACACTTACTCTTGCAGAGGTGAACATACACAGCCACAAGGATGGTTATAACCACGGATATATTTTGAAGATGGAGGATATCCTGGAAAATCCACACTATTACCTAAGTAATTTAAAAAAAAAAAAAGGGAAATCAAACATATTCCACAAAGCTGAAAAACTCTAATTCCAAAGGTATATTTTGAAATTTGTATGTTATAACATTTATCTACTGTTAGTGTTAACATTAGTTCTATACATGTACATGTATGTTTGTGCCTATGAATATGCATGCAGACCACAAATGAGGAACTACCAGTTTGGCACTATGTCCTGTCAATTTTTTTTATGCTGGCATTTCTAAAGGAATTAATCTATAAAGGAAAAATTGTTAAAGTATCATTTATTTACATCCTGATACTTGAAGTGAAAGAAGAAATCACACAGATGATGACTTCTATTAGGATAGTAAGGTCATGGATTTTCGCTGTGTTTTAAAAATAAGGAATCTAAAAGGTTATATGTTCTGTTCCCCACATGTCCAATGAGTTTGTCTTACTGTAGGGGCTTGTGTGTTGCTGTGATGCTGGAAGCTATGCCATCGGTATTCAGATATCAGCAGGGTCACCCACGGTGAAGAGGTTTCAGCTGAACTGTGGGAAGAAGGACCTTCTGAAAACAAAGACTTCCAAAAACAGTTAGCCAGCAAAAACCTTATGAATAACACTAGAACACTGTCTGATACACTGCTGGAAAGTGAGCCTCCTAGGTTGGAAGGCAATCAAAAGATGACTCAAAGTGGAGTCTACTTTAATCATGTAGATGGAGTCACAGTTTCAGGACCTTCACTGGCATGACTCAGCATGAGACGAAGCAGCTGCAAACATCCATTAATAATCAGGACATGGAATGCACAAAGTATGAATCTAAGAAAATTGGAAATAGTCACAAATAACATGTACAGACAGTGGAGACAGGAAACCAAAAAACAAGCCTGGCATTTCTCAAACTGAAAGTGAGGGAAAAAAAAAAAAAACCTTCAAGCTTCTAGTTGCAGTAGTGAAGGATTTTACAGGGAAAATATTAAAGCATGCAGGAAGCATCAAAAGAAGATGGAACGAGTATACAGTCATTATACTAAAAATCCAGCCATTTTCAGAGGTATCATATGATTAGAAGTTGATGGTACTAAAATAAGTCAAAGTTACACTGAAGGCTCCAGGAATCGATGGAATATCAATTTAGATGCTTCACCGAATGGCTGGAAGTATTTGCTTTTTTATGCCAAGAAATTTGGAAAACAGCTACCTGGCCAACTGACTGGAAGAGGTTCATATTTATGCCTTTTCCAGGAAAGGTGATCCAGTTGAATGTGGAGACTATTGGACAATATCATTACTATCACACACAAGTAAAATTTTGCTAAAGATCATTCAAAAGTAGCTGCAGCAATATACTGACAAGGAACTGCCAGAAATTTAGGTTAGATTCAGAAGAGGACATGGAACCAGGGATATTATTCTTGATGTTAGATGGACCTTGACTGAAAGCAGAGAATACCAGAAATGTGTTTATCTGTGTTTTGTTGACTATGCAAAGGCATTTGACTCTGTAGGTCATAACAAATTACAAGTAACATTGCAGAGAATGGGAATTCCAGAAGACTTCATCGTGCTCATGAGCAATCTGTACATGGATCAAGAGGTAATCATTCAAACAGAACAAGAGGACAGCGAATGGTTTAAAGTCAGAAAAGGTGTGCATTAGGGTTGTATCATACCTATCCATACCTATCCAATCTGCATGCCAAGCAAATAAGCTAAGAAGCCAGGCTCTATGAAGAATATGACACCAGGGTTGAAAGAAGACTCATTAACAGCCTGTGTTTTTTATACAGATGACACAACCTTGCTTGTTGAAAGTGAAGAAGGCTGGAAAGCTTACTGATGAAGATCAGAGACCACAGTCTTCAGTAAGGATTACACCTCAACAAAAAGAAAACAGAAATTCTCACAGCTAGACCTATAACCAACATCATGATAAATGGAGGAAAGATTGAGGTTATCAAGCATTTCATTTTACTTGGATCCACAATCAACACCAGTGAAGCATCAGTAAAGAAAGCAAAAGATGCACTGCAGTGGACAAATCTGCTGCAAAAGACTTCTTTAAAGTGTTGAAAAGCAAAGACGTCACCTTTAAGTTTAAGGTGAGCCTGACCCACGCTGTGGTAGTTTTAGTTGTATAATATGCATGTGAAAGCTGGACAGTGAATAAAGAAAACAAAGAAGAACTGAAGCCTTTGAATTGTGTGGTAGAGAAGAATACTGAGTAAACCGTGGCCTGCCAAAAGAATGAGCAAATCTGCTTTGGAAAAAGTACAAGCAGAGTGCTCCTCAGAAGCAAGGATGGCAAGACTATATCTTGAATACTTTGGAGATGTTGTTTAGGAGGTATCAGACTCTGGAGAAGGAGATCATGGTTGGTAAAGGAGAGGGTCAGTGAAAAAAGAGGAAGACCCTCAATGAGATGGACTGACACACTGCTGCCACAAAAGGATCAAGCATAACAACGATTATGGGCATGGTGCAGGACCATTCAGTTTTTTGTCCCATTGTACATAGCGTCACTATGAGTCAGAACACACTTGATGGTACCTAACAACAACGACATCTGTTTTGTCAAAAAAGACAGTTGAAAGTGCTTCCCCCCAATTCTGCAAACTCTCTGAGCTACCTTCAAAATATAATTACAAATGAGTAGAGTTTATTTTAGGAACTGTAAGGCATAATACCTGTATTGTGTGTGATGTATAAGACAGGTGATTTGATCATTAAGTTTATGATACATTTATATATTCCCTTTTAAAAATACAAAAATACCTATCTGCTTATTCTGTGCAACTGAGTGCTGCTCTTCTCAGAGAAGATGTCTTTTCCTACATGATTTGAAAATAAGCCATCAATTTTTTGGGTGACACAATCCTGACCACCACAGATGGTAACTTAGAAATCAATGTAGTTGAATGAATTTCCTGTTTTAAACTAGCTGACCTGCATCATCATCTTAATGACAATGTATTATCCACAGAAGTGACATTAAAATACTTTTTCTGTGTTTAAAGATTATGCTTGTCTGTCTTTTTAAAAAGAAATCTGTTATTTTTTACAAACAGTCTAGGTGTTTTATGAAACAGTGCAGCAATTAATACAGATTTTGGAAAATCAGAAAAGGCTTGAGTTTTAATTCTGGTTCCGATATTTATTCTCTATGTGTCTTAATTTCTTGACTGATTAATTTCTGTTAATGTTAGTTTCATTAGTGAGATAATATATGCAGTGTATTTAGCAAGGTAAGCTAAAAAATAAATATTAAGAGGAAAACTTAGCACTGATCAAAAATTCATTTAGACAAAATAGCTTACAGCAAATTCAGTAGGGATTCATGTACTTGCTAACTTATTATCTCTACAGTGATTTTTAACCTCTTACTTTTTTATCTCCTCTGACTGCTAATAATGAGACAGAAATGGTCTGCTTTCAAAGCATGGAAAATAATATGTCTATAGTACTGTCTGTATTTGTATTATAGGCAGTGAAAAACTTTTTATGTGCCCTTACTTAAAAAATGAAATAACAACACATATGCAAGTTAGGAACATCAGCTCTTAGTGGGATGCTACAAATTAGAGCTACTTTGGACTCTGCAAGAATACTACAGATGAAACCTGGTTGGGAGATAATAATTAACAAAATTAATGTCCCTACCTCCAAGTGTTTACAGTAAAGGACGCTATTCAGATAGGAATCAGATTAAATCAAATCATGGAGAAAAACAGAGTACTCCGCCACTGTCCCAACAAAGTCTCTTCACCATGAGCTCTCTTAAGTTGTCTGAGTCCAAAGATTCTTGTAGTATAAACTGGTATGTTTTGAATAATGCAAATTAGGAAAGGGTCACATATTTGCATATCTTACAGGACACACTGTGGGGAGGACTACGAATACATTAGAACTTCCAGTTTCTAAAGGAAATAATATGAGCATCTTTATATCAAGAGCCATCTAGTGGAAATTTCACCAGTAGTTATTGGACATGCCCATTTTAAACAACTCAAATGTACAATTATGTATTCAAAACTTAGTTTTGTTTCTTTGGAATTTTAGAAAGTGCACCTTGAACTTTTAGTCTGTAAATATCTATACTCAGTGTAGAGTACATGATACACAAATCTAGGAAATGCCATAATCTGATGAGTATGATGTAAATGACACCTCCAGAGTTGTTTGTCTACATGACACATGTACTTTGTTAGTCCCACTGTGTTCACAAAAACACCAAGAAAATAACTAAAACTACAGTTTTTTCCAAACTATGAATTAAATGAAAAAAATTACTAATGATGTGGTCATTCCCAAATGTGGGCAAAATATTTCAACTTACAACTGATAATCACTTTATTCCCTTCATAGTGCTTGACGTGTACTAAGTCGATAAAGTCTCTGGGTGAAATTGAGCCCATGGCAAAACTGTGTGTAACGGCATGACATATCAATGTATCCTGCAACAAATCAAAACATAAAGATTGCAACCATTATTTTAACTTCTTTGTGTTGATCTCCAAGGAATTTTATTGTATGAGGTTGGCTTCTACTTAGAAGAAGCCAAGTTTTGAAATTTCAGGACCTTATCACCAAAGCAGCTTGCATTTTCAGTTAAAGGAGCATTAGATTTATAGTTGAATACTCAGAATTCAAGAAGGAATCCTGAGATCACCCATACTTTTAAATTTTTAGATAGAGAAATTAAGTCCTAATAATGTAAATCATATTTACAACCAGAGATAAACGTGGAATAAGAATCCAGGTTTCCTGATTCCCTGACTAGTACTATTTGACTTACTCCATGCTGGCTAGGTAGTATGTCCTGGAAAATACGTTAACTTACCACCCCTGGGGACAAAGACTACAAACATTCATAGAGAGGTAAAATAATTCTTCTTACTTGGCTTGGCTTGGCATAGTATAATGTTATTCAGGGATTAACTGTAGTATTATTGAAAAGGGCATAGAGTTTGGAATCAGAGGGGATCAGGCACAAGTCCTAGTTCTGCCATCTACTAGCTATGTACGGTGCATGAGTAAGTCCCACAATTTCTTTCAAACTCTTTTCAAGTTTTTTGACTCCAATATCCTTTCTATTACTACAGCTGATGCTCAGCAATAGTAGAAACATCTACAGTGCTAGTGGAATTGTATTAGTGTCATACAATCATGAATGAAACAGTCCCATGTTTGGGTTCTAATTTGTGACAACCAGTATTGCTCAAACTCAATGTTCAAATCCCAAGGGGATCCCGGGCATGGTTCTATTTGTTTATTTATTTACTTAGGTGGATAAGAACTTCAGGACCTCTCTACCAGATAAAACTCATTTGCCTTCCCAGGCTTTTCTGCAACCCCTCTCTCCACCCAGACTACAATCCACTGTAATTAAAGGAGGTAAAACCAAGCTACCAGAATTCTAAATAAATGACAAAGTGATGACAAACATAGGAGACATTTAACTTTTTTTTTTCCTGATGAGTGGAATGAAGCTTGGAGATTCAAAGAGTCAAAGACACTGATGTGATATATGACAGATTGTTTGTAAAAATCATAAAAGTTTGTTTTATCCCATCCCTCATATTTATCACTTTTTTTCTAATGAAATTGGTAGCCGAAAACCTAGGATTCACTTTTTTAAAAACAGCTTTCCTGAGGTACAAATTACGTTCCATAAATTCACACTAATTTTAAGTGTATAATGGGTGTACTAAAGTAGATTTATTAAATTTAGTAATCATCACCACAATCCACTTTCAGAGGATTCTTATTCCTCTCCATCTCTCTATCGCTAAATCCTATTGATTCCATTGCTAAAACATATCTTTGAATGCTGTTTCTCTCTGTCTTCACTGCTGGCAAGTCACCACTATTTCTCATTTAGATATCTATGATAGCCTCCTAACGGGTCTCAGTGATTTCGTTCTTGCTCCCTTACAATCCATTCTTCATTCAGCTTTTATAACTTAACTGTAAATCGAATCCCTTTTCTGCCCGAAGCCTCCAATAAATGGCTTCCCGCTGAATGTAGACTAGTTTTTCCTCATGACTGGTAAGGCTCTTACAGAATCAATCCCAGCCTGACCTCTCCAACTTCACCTCTTGTCCTTTTCTAATGGGAAGTCCAGAACCCTTAACTGTTCTTGCAGGACCTGCACACAGAACAAGAGACAGCTGAACAGACCAAGGGGATACTGTGTGGTTTAAAGTCCAGGCATGGTGTGAGTCAGGGCTGCATCCCCTTGGCATACTTATTCAATCTGTATGCTGAGCAAGGAATCCAAGAAGCTGGATTACATGAAGTAGAACGGAGACTCAGGTTTAGAGGAAGACTCACCAACAACCTGCATTACACCGGTGACACAACCTTGCTTGCTGAAAGTGAAGGAGACTTGAAGCACTTGCTGATGACGATCAAAGACCACAGCCTTTGTGTGGATTACACCCCAACATCAAGACAATATAAAACTTCACAAGAGGACCAATAAGCGACATCATGATAAATGGAGAAAAGATTGAAATTGTGAAGGATTTCGTATTACTTGGAACCACAATCAATGCCTATGAAAGCAGCAGTCAATAAATCAAACGATGCAGTACATTGGACAAATACGCTGCAAGGATCTCTTTGAAATGCTAAAAAAGCAAAGATGTCACCTTGAAGACTAAGGTGCACTTGATCCAAGCCATGGTGTTTTCAGTTGCCTTGTATGCATGAGAGAGCTGGGCAATGAATAAGGAAGACTGAAAATTTGATGCCTTTAAATTACGGTATTGGTGAAGACTACTGACTACACCATGGACTGCCAGAAGACTGAACAAATCTGTCTTGGAAGAAGTACAGCCAGAATGCTCCTTAGAAGTAAGGATACTTAGAGACTTTGTCTCACATACTTTGGACATGTTATCAAGAAAGAGAGCCGGAACTGACCTAACAGCAGCTAACGACAAGGAGCTTGCAGTCTGTCCTTGCCTTACACTGCTCTTTTTTTCTCCCCTCCTGAACTGTTGTTGCTGCTCCTTCTCCCCTCCTTTCACCCACCTCTCAACGTGTTCAGCTATTACAATTACCTATATTTTTGTTTTCTCCTTCTTGCCCCTCTCTATCTCTATTTAAGTGATATGATATACTGGAAAGTGTTTTTAAAACTGCAAATGTACATGTTATTTTCAACTTGGTCCTCACTCTTTATAAAACAAAACCCAAACTATTTTTTATCTCCTCTTAAGTCGCCACAGTACTGGCCTGCATTGTTCTGTGATCAATGTTATATGATGAAGATAAGTTTACCTACTTCCCATTGATAAAGCATGCTTAATCTTTTTTTTTTCTTACATTCCTATGTTGAATCCCCTCATAAGAAAAGTATACATTTCCAAGACAGCAGACTAGACTGAGAATTTACGAACAAAAATAAGCTAACTGGAATTGAGCCTTTGATTTATAAAGAGGGGGGTTTTAAGGCTTTTATAAAGATTTTAACTCAATTTGTATCCATAAAATACTAAGTGTCTACATAACATAGGTTTAGAAAGATCAAATCACTAGGATACATAACAACTAAAAGTATATTAATACAGTAAAAGTCTAACATTAAATATCAAATTACCAAATCAATCCTGTGTACCACATTGAACACTTTCAATGATTTATCCCATGTAATTCTGTGTTCGGGTAGATAGAGAAGTTCATATAGTTTACTTGTTGCTTGTGGAATTATCCCTTCGGCACGGTAGCTATGGTTAGCAAAATAAAGAAGATTCAAAATATGATAAATAAACTAAGTTGCAAATATAATGCTATTAAAATATAAAGGTACACTAAATTAGCAAACAGCAGTAAAGAAAATTTGAAGGTAGTATCAGCAATTCAATACACTAATATTTAGTTGAAACCAGCCAGGTTCATTTAAGTGTACATGTGAAAATGAAAATGCATTACTTAAAGCATACTTCTTCTAGGCATTATTTATAATTATGTTACTATAATTGTCTTTTTAAAAGGACTGCTTTCATTTTATTTATGAGCCTTCTAAAATTTATCTAATCAATTTTTACCAGCTGTATTTATCATAAACCAACACTAACTTAAGGTACTGGTTCTTAAGGATGCAATGTGGTCTACAGCAAGCACTGGCAAACCTTTTGGTGGAAGGCCAGACAGTAAAAAGTTTAGCCCCCAAATTTCAACTCAACTAATCAAATCGGCTGGTGTAGCCGGAGGGCAGTTCTAGACAATATACAAATGAATGAGAATAGCTGTGTTCTAAAAAGGCGCTGTTTCTTGACACTGAAATTCACATAATTTTCATACGTCATGAAAATTTTTGTTTCAACCATTTAGAAATGTAGAAAATATACTTAGCTTGCAGACTGTACAGCTAGGCTGGAATTAGTCTATGGGCCACAGTTTGCCAATCCCTGATCTTGAGCCCTGGGGCGTACGATGGTTAAGATATAGGCTACTAACAAAAAGGCCAGCAATTTGATTCATTGGCCACTCCTTGGAAACATGGGGCAGTTCTACTCTGACCCAAGGGATCACTGTGAGTCAGAATTGACTAGACAGCAACAGGTTTTTAGTCTAGAGGAGCTAGTATTACTCCAAATTAGTCTAAATTCTAAGTTAAGATCAGTAATTTAGCTAGGTATTTAACATTTGTGTGGGTACGGTTATCCATCAGCAATATTAAGGTAGTGCGAAAAAAATGGATGATACTATTACCAGAAAACTGTTTCATGAAAATAAAGTCTGAACAGTATTGGATATGCTCTTTTCCCTGATAAGTATTCTTATATTTATTTTAAACACTAGTTAGTATAAATTGCTAATTTCATTGTAAATATTTTCCTAGGCTATAGCCTATTCTTTCACTTTGTTTATTTTTATGGTGTGGAAGTGTTTAATTTTAATATAGTAAAATTTAATAATATATTCCATTATGGTTTATGCTTTTTATGCCTTCTCTAAAATATTATTTCCACACCAAGATTATTTTCTGACATTTTATTCTAGAATTTTGTAGTTTTATATTTTGCATTTAGAACTATAAACTTCATTGCTGTTGAGTAGATTCTGACTCATTGTGACCCTCTACAGGACAGAGTAGAATTGTCTCACAGGGTTTGCAGTCAGCAGCTGGTGGATTCAAACTGCTGACCTTTTGGTTAGCCACTGTAGCTAGCCATAGCTCTTAAGCACTGTGCCCACCAGGGCTCCACTTAGTACTGTGAGGTCTGACAAGTCTGTGACCTTCATTGTTCTAAGTGCTACATACCTCACTGCTGAATATCACTATGGTCATGATGTCCATTCCAGAAGAAGAGATCCAAAATTGTTGTGAAGGGTGGGCTAGGTGCTGGCGTCGGTGCATAGCTTGCCAAGGGGAGTACTTCGAAGGTGACCGCAGTTATATTCAGCAATGAGTTATGCAGCACTTTTCCTAGGATGAGTTGACGAACTTATTTGGCAGTCCCCATGTTTCATAAGTAAAGAGTAACATTAGATCATTATCTCATACCATACACAGATACCTACTCAGGTAGATTATGATTGAGGATTGTAATGTACTTTAATAGATACTTGTGTCTGGTATGAAATAAGGATCCAATGTTACTCTTTACATATGAAATATAATTATATCAGCACAGTTTATTGAATCCTTTCCCCACATTTCCATTTGTGTGGAATTATATCCTATATATTATTGCAAAGCCCATCTGACATTTGAAACCTATTCATCCATAAAGACAGGAGCTTATTAAAAATTCTCTAAAAAAAAAAAAGCCTACTGTGATTGGGTCGGGTCCAACTTGTAGTGACCCTAGAGGTCACAGCAGAACTGCCCCCATAGCATTTCCAAGGAGCACCTGGTGGATTTGAACTGCTGACCTTTTTATTAACAGGCATAGCACTTAAACCACTATGCCACCAGGGTTTCCATATTAAAAATTCTCTAGACTGGAACAATACTTTTTACATGAGTATCTACATAAGAGCCCTGGTGGCACAGTGACTAAAGAGCTCTGCTAAAAGGTTGGTGGCTTGAAGCCACCAGTTGCTCAACGGGAAAAAGATGTAAAGACTGCAGCCTGGGAAGCCATACTGGGAAGTTCTATTCTGTCCTACAGGCTTGCCATCAGTCAGAATAGATTTGACAGCAGTGGGTTTCATTTGGTATTCGCACAGTCCCTAAGGTATGCTGTTGTTAGCTGCGGTAGAGTCGGACCTGGTTTATGGTGACCCCATACGTTACAGAGTACAACTGCTCCATAGGGTTTTTATGGCTATGATATTTATGGATGCAGATCTCCAGGTCCTTCTTCCAAGGTGCTGCTAGTAGGTTCAAATCACCAAGCTTAGAGGTAGTAGCTAGTGCAAACGGTTTGTGCCATCCAGGGGCCTAGTTGTCTAGATAACAGAGGTGGAGATTATCTTCCTAATAACTTAAAATGAATGTGAGAAAGCATATTAGTTTTATCCTATAGTTAAAAAACTGTATCAACATAAAAGATAGGTAAATTTAAGTCAGATGCAAAAAGAGCAAGATACACAAACGAGTGCACTGAAAAAAACAGTGGAAACCAAAAGAAAAGGAATTTAGTAAAACTTGCTCAGTAATAAACTGCTCAATAACAGAAGATGATCTCATGGCATACACATGGTATCATGAATAATAAATGAACAATTCTAAAAAATAATGTTTAAAAGATGTCAGCATAATTTCCCGTACTGCACTTGCACTTGAAATAAGAGTACTCAGAACGGCCTTACAAGCAGCTTACAGAAAAAATATGCATGTATCCGCAAGAGAAATAAAATGAAGAAATAAACGTTTTAGTGGCTTATTTAATAGAAGGATGAAGAGTTTAAAAGACAATATCACTTTAGCATGAAAATATCAATCTGCCTGCTTTTACTGTAGTTTTTTAAAATTGATTTTTGTGGTTGTCCTATGTTATTTAAATAGTCACTGAAAAATTTTTCTTGATTATCTTTTGAAAATAAATGATTACAGAGTACATAATTTATCTTTTACTAATACTGCATTTCAATCTAATGATCACTATCAAATAATTTGTTATAGTTAACGAGGCACTGTTAGTGTGAGACAAGTTAACGAGGCCGTGCTGAATTTAGAACAACACTTGTAAATAGGAGAGTATACTCACATATTTCCATTGAATTTTTTAGAAGCCTTGCTGAAAACAGTTATCTTTTTCTCGAGGGGGAATAAAAATCCACAAATAAATTAGCTGTCAGATACAGGAAAAATGAAAAAAAAAAAAAAGGCACAACATATTTTTGGGGCTGTGGTTTGTAAAAGAAAATATTGGAAAAAAAGTCTTTACAATGAGCTGTTTTGTATTTAAAAACAAACTCTTGAAACTTATTGGTTTTCTTACTGAAGTTTTTCACCACTTTCCAGCTCTTGTATCAATACATTTTTAGGGCTGTGATTTGTAAAAGTATATTTTTTTAAAAGTCTTACAGTGAACTGTTTTTTTCTTAAAAGACAAACTCTTTGAAACCTATTTGTTTTCTTACTGAAGTTTTCACCACTTTCCACCCCGTTGTATCTTGACTGTAATCTAAAACCTCTCGAGCAGTTTGCTGGGCGATTGCTGTATAGTCCATCTACCTGCAAAATTCGAAAGGCGAATGATTGGTAAAACTGTATCATACAAAAAGAAATTACACAATGCATATTACGTTTTAATATTATTTCTACAGGCCTGGAACACAGCAATGGGGAATCATCACTCATGTGTGCATGAATAACTTTTTCCTTACTTATAGTCCTTTGATGAGAAAATGCAGGTTAGTAGAGAGAGCACAGGTATTGGAGTCAGTGACCTGGGTAAAATCTTGTCTCTGCCACTCAGCTTTTGTGTGAAACAAGTTAACTGATATTTCCATTTCCCAGTTTTCCTCATGTTATAAAATTGGGTAATACCTACCTTGTAGAATTAGTGTGAAGATTAAATGCAATAATGTATTTCATTGTCCTATCGCCCACGAGAGACACATAAGTCATTCAATAATCATTTACTTTTTAACAGCTTAAGTATGCTTTATTTTTCTCCTTGTAAATTACTGCAATCTGCTGATCATTCTTGGAGATTCATTTCTTTAGAGTGGCAATATGTGATGGGACCCTGGCTTCCTCTCCACACTTCCTACCTCTCTTTTCTCCCACTTAGCTCCAATCACACCAACTTGACTGTTCCTCAAATACAACTGAGTGATTTCCTGTCTCAGGATCTTTGTACTTGCTGTTCCTTCTCCTTGGAATACTCTTTCCCAGTAAGTTCATATGACTGACTCCTTGTCATTGATATTTTTGTTTAAATGTCACCTCCTCAGGATCAAGTTTAATCAATTCAGCTTAAACATGGGGTGACTTTTTTTTTAAACTGATTCCTTATTATAGGTAATGTACTACAGTATATGTGTGTATATATATATATATGTATATACGTGTCAAAAACAGTTGCAGCTGGATTCAACTCTTGGCTTTACTGATAGCCACCAGCTGCATATCTCAGTGAAAATGCTTGATCTCTGACCTTCAATTTCCACGACTACAGAGTGGGGATAATGTAACCCCTGTATCATGAGGTGGTTCTAAGGATTGAGTGAATATATGCAAAAAGGCTGAAAAATCTGTGGCCAATTATTATTTTTACAGTGATTGACCGAAAGTGTACAATCCAGCATAAATCTGCACGCCCGCCTATGTGTAGCTCCCGCTGCTTTCCCTGCCCGGTGACAGCATACTCCTCCTATCCATTCTATACATGTCACATCCTCCTCAAAATCTCCTGTCCTCTCCTTTCCACCCTCTTCCACCTCTCCAGTAAGAGGCCAGCAGGACAACATCCTATAGATGCACAGAACCATAAAGTGCACACATGATGTGGTTGCTCTGTGTTGCTGAGTCCAATCCATTCCTGTCTGAAGAGTTGACCTCAGTAATGATTTATGGATAGGGACAGCATCAGGACCAGAAGCCATACTCCTAGGGGAACCCCAAGGCCCCTGGACCATCAGTTGTGGTCTCTTAGTGGAGTTCTCAGTTTGCACCCTTTTTATTTTCGTGTTGCCAGTGGGACTCTACTTTGTGAGCCCCATCATGGCTATTCCTGATGGTGGCCGGGCACCATCTGGTTCCTTGGGTCACATGTTGATGTAGTCACCCACTCACGTGGGTCTGTCTGTCTTCTGGGTTCTCTTTACCCCCTTTCATTTTGGTCCCTGGTGATCATCTGTTCCTGTTGAGTTACGACCATTTGGTGTACCTCAGATGGCAGCTTGCTAGCTTTTAAGACCCCAGACGCCACTTGCTAATAAGGTGTGCAGAAGACACTCTTAGCAATACGCTGGTTATGCCAATTGGGTGTGGCCAGTTATGAGTAATCAAAAAGGTTATATTCTTAATATGGAAAAATTTAATTCCATGCTTCACAAAACTCTCCCAACAACTGGCTCCTTAAAGCACTGCAATAAAAGCATTTTAGAGTTTAATTATGAGAACTGTTCCTCCTTAGCTATTACCTAAAATGCTTCAGGTTGGATCACAAATTTACTTTCTCTTGTTTAGTTCTCCAGCAAGCCACAACAACTAATTGGCATTTTTTATGTTTGTAAAACTTTAGCAAACGATTAACCTCCTCTTCCCTATCAGACTGTTTACCTTTCCTGATTTAGTCCAGAATTTTAATAACTATTGGGACTCTTCTCTGAATTCTCAGGGAGATCTTCATGTCTCTTAACCTGTGAAGGAACAAAGTGGAAATAAAATTATTTTGACCCATGAATTGGCTCAATATACTTCATAATTTCTTGATATTTTCTTTATATTTCATATTCTTTGTATCTTCAGTAGGAAGCACTTGCCCCATGTGCTCCAAGACAGAAGAAAAAGGCAGTATGATTTATTTTAAAGATATTGCCGATGAAAAGAATCTGTAAGATATTATCTTAAAGAACAACAGATTAAAAAGACATTTAGGTAGAATGTGAATAAAAATCTAACTTTTTAAGCTCACATCATCCACATTGTTTTAAACTGTACTTTAGATAAAGGTTTACAGAGCAAATTAGTTTCTCATTATGCAATTAACATGCATATTGTTTTCTGACAATGCTGCCAACTCCATGACATATCAATTCTCTCCCCTTCTTGAACCTGAGTTCCCCATTACTGGCTTCCCTGTCCTTCCCTTCTAGTCCCTGTCCCTGGGCTGCTTTGCCCCTTTAGTCTCATTTTGTTTTAGGGGCCTATCCAATCTCTGGCTGAAGGGTAAACTTCAGGAGTGCCTTTACTAATGAGCTGAAAGGGTGTCCAAAAGCCATATTCTCAGCGTTTCTTCAGTCTCTGTCAGGCCAGCAAGTCTAGCCTTTCTTTTTGAGTTAGAATTTTGCTCTACATTTTTCTCCAGCTCCGTCCAAGACTCTCTGTTGGGATCCTTGTCAGAGCAGTCAATGATGGTAGCTGGGTGCCATGCAGTTGTACTGGATTCAGTCTGTTGCAGGCTACTGTAGATGGGGTCCATCAGTCCTTCAGACTTATCTTTCCCTTTTATCTTCAGTTTTCTTCATTCTTCCTTGAGACCAGTGGAGTATCTCAGATGGCTGCACAGAGGCTTTTAAGACCCCAGACATTACCTACCAAAGTAGAACGTAGAACATTTTCTTCATAAACTATGTTATGTCAGTTGACCTAGAAATTTCCCCAAACCATGGTCCCCCCAGCCCTCAGCCCAGCAATTTGGTATCTCAGGGAGTTTGGATGTTTCTAGGGCGCTCCTATGACCTGGCCTTGTACAAGCTCTGCTGGCTTCACAGTATTGTGTCCTGCCTTTTCCTTTTCCAAAGCTACCAGTTATCTGTTGTATTTCTAGTGTTTTTCCATCAAGTCTGGTGGGTTTTTGGGGGGAGTTAGAATTTTGTCCTACATTTTTTTCTCCTGCTCTTTCTAGCACCCTCCGTTGTGATCACTGACAGAGCAGTCTGTGGTAGTAACCAGGGACTACCTAGTTGTTTACACCATTAACATTTTGCACAGCTGTCACACAGCCATCCTTGGCTGGTCCCTGACCTGGGTTTGTCCTAATTTGAATTAGTTTCATATTTCCTACCAGCAACCCACTTGATATTGTGTGGCCTAAAAACTACAAATTATGGGAACATACCACTATACTACAAGCTCCTGGGCAGCAGGAGCTTATATTCAAATTCATTTTCAAATAACTCGTACTTACCGTACTTACCATACTCACTGGCAACCCTGGTTGGGTAGCAGTTAAGAACTACAGCTGCTGACCAAAACATTATCAGTTCGAATCCCCCAGGCGCTTCTCAGTTCACAGTAACTCTACTGTGTCCTGTAGGTTTGATCTGAGTCCGAAATGACTCAATGCCAATGGTTTTTTTTTTTATTTTTTTGAACCATACTCACTGTCATAATAAACGTGCATTAATTGAATCAACTAAATTGAATTTTACAGCTTGTAGACTTTTTCATTTGCTAAGAGAAAAGGGAAAATCAAGTTTCTTAGGCTGGGGATGGGTAAAGAGAGCACAAAGAGCAAGGGTACAGTAGTTTTACCTGGTGATATCACTTCGGATGAGCAGGCACATATTTAGATGGAGCCAAAGTCAAGGATTTCTTCACAGATCGCGTCAGTGGAAAACAAACAGAAATCAATATTGAGATGACATCGTTTTTGGTTACACCCCTTGACTGAAACTGGATTCTTGACACCTCACTCACATCCTGTCCTAGCTTTATAGATGGGTTCACATATGTTGTTAGTGGGCCTTCGCATTTGTTTCTATAATTTCCCCCATTCCGTGCTGGGTCACAGCCATTCATTCCTCCCTGAGAATCAGTGTCCTCACGGAGTTGGTTAAATCCCACCCCTGGCCAAACTTGGCTCCCCTGACGACTCCTCTGCTTTGCGCTCAGCAAAGGGTGGGGAAGGCACTCAAGTACCAGGGCAGGAAATGCTGGGGGAGACTGACTCCCTGCTGAGATGCTGCCTTTTCTGGGGACACCGGGAGGGCTGCTCTGAAAGCCCGCAGTCCCTGCACACTCGGAAGGAGTGGGGCTTGGGCGCTACCTCTCGGCCGGCAAAGAACTGTCACCGAAGTTCACCAGTCCCCTTCTCCACGCCCTCCCGTCACACGGCCCCCGAGGAAGCTCAGCCCGTCACCTGGCGGAGTGGCAGAGAACAGCAGTGACAAAGGTTGGAGAGGAAAGGAGGGGGCAAGCGAAGTAGCAGTAGTCCAGAACCCCCGAGTCCCAGAGGGGTAGGGAGGGAAAAACAACCCCCGTAAAGGGCATGATCTAACGCCCACAGTTCTCCGTCAGTCCCGGGTGCGCCCCGAAACCCGAATGCCGCGCATGCGCACCGCCAGCCAGCGCCATGTTGGGTCAGTTTGAAAGCCAGCGCGCGCCGGGGTGACGCCTGAGAGTGCGGCGCGGAGGGGGAGGCTGAGGCGCGGTGAGGCGGGCGAGCAGGGCTGAGATGCCGTGGCTTGTGTGGTGTCTCCTGCCGGGTAACGACAGACCTGGGCTCTCTTCGGAGAGGTGTGGAATTGTGCGTTTTTGTCTCTTTTCGGGCGGTCGGCGGTCAGTTAGGGCGGAAAGGAGGGCTTTATTTTCGTGGAGCGTCTGTTTCTGTGAGAGCCTGGGGACAAGGGCTAAAGGACGGTGGTGAAGAGAGAAGAGGAAGACATCTCCTGAGGAAAGGCGCAAGTTAGAGTCTCCAAGGGCCAGACAAAACTTTGGAGAAAGGGCTGTGCGGCTGAGAAGAGTCCCGGGACGGGACGGGGGGAGGGGGACGGGACAAGGCGTGGCCTCATACTTGTACAATAAGACTTCATACTTATTGATGGCAATCGTGGGGGATGGAGGGGACTTGGGAGTCGGACGTTGTGGCCTCAGAAAGACGCCGTCAGTCAGCCCCGGTGCTCGGGGTGGCTGCTTAATAAATGGTCTCAGAGTGAAAAGTAAGTAGAGATTGTCTGTGTCTGTGCCGGACAGCAGGGGCAGGTCCAACGCCGGGTGTTTCCTAAATCACTGCAGCCCTGTTTAAACTAAGTGCTCCTAGGCTCAAAAAAAGAGGCACTGTGGACAGGCTGCCAGCCAGTAGCGTCACTAGTGGAGAAGGGGTGTGGGGAATGCAGATTGCACCACGTAACACTGTCAGAGAGGGTGACACGAAAATGACTACAAAAATTTTGTTAAGTGTTGCTGCAAAAATTTCTTATTTTTAAGAAAGTATCCTGTAGTTGCCATAACAACAAAAACATTTTCTTTATAAGTCCATCTTACACGTATCAATATACCTATAAGGCTAAAAGTCTATGCAAATTTATGTTTTGAACCTTCTAATCTGCTCACATAAATCCTAGTGGTGTAGTGGTTAAGTGCTATGGCTGCTAACCTAAAACTCAGCAGTGAGAATTTACCAGGTGCTCCCTGGAAACTATGGGGGCAGTTGTACTTTGCCCTGTGGAGTCGCTATGAGTTGAAATCTACTTGACTGCAATAAAAACCAGTGCTGTTGAGTCAGATGTGACTCATGACGACGACCCTGACTGCAATGCTTCTTCTAAAAAAAAATCCCCAGAAGACCTGGTAGCTCAGTGGTTAAGAGCTTGGTTGCTAACCAGAAGGTGGCAGTTGGAATCCACAAGGGCTAATCAGAAACCCCATGAGTCAGTTCTCTTTTGTACTATAGGGTCACTACGAGTGATATCTACTAGAGTGCAACAAGTTTTTCAAGTATTGCAATGATGCTTAAGTTTCCTGCACTTATCATAAGGAATTGCTGATGTTTTTGTTGCTGCGGATGCTTTTGTAGTCACCAATTTTATCACATTTTCTGGTGCGTTAGCTCTAATATTGTGATAATCGCTGTTTGTGAAACTAAACCGGTAACTTTGTTGAGATTGAAGTAGAAATTAATGGAAAAGACAGAGCAGTAGATGGGAATTATGATTTATGAGTACAAAAAAATTATTAAGAATTCCATGGGTCTGTTATGGAAGAAGGGCCATGGGGGAATGACACAAACAGTTACTGCACTGGGTAACGTCAACTCTACTGGTACTACTCACTGCTCCTGGAGTTCTTGCTTTCCAGCTTCATTTTTGTCTTTTTGCTACAGAGTAAACATTTTGTTATTTTTAAGTTGTTCTTAATTTCCTCTGAGATATTTTGAATGGTTATTTAATACTGAACATTCAGTTTTTCAGTCAAAGGTGATGGAAATTTCCATAAATTTAACATTAAAGTGTTTTTGAATGATTTTGTTTGTTTTGCTTTAGAAATAAGACCTGAAGTTTGAATGGAATTTGCTTGAAAATCATCCTGTGTTTGAAGTGTGAAGAACTAGATAGGGGTATAGATAAAAAGTTAGGGTATGCTGGTAATTGTTGAAGTGGGATGATAGATGCATTCATAGGTGTTTATTCAATTTCTGTTATACTTCATATTTTCTAAATGTTTGAAAAAATATACACATTGAAAGTAAAATTATGAGTTTTCTTTTTGCCCATCTTGTAAATTAAAATAAACTGAACAAATGTTTTTCTCCCATTTGAACACAGTACAGGTTAGCAGTTTATTTTAAAAAAACACAAAAATACCCTGAAAGAGAAGCTGTTGAATTATAAGTCTCAGTAAGTGGGCAAGTAATATTTATTACTTATTTTAATTTACAAGACTGGCAAAAGGGAGCCCATAATTTAACGTTTATTATGGAAATCTTTTCCCAAATACATAAAAAGCAGAAAGAACAATGTTATTGTTGTTAGATGCCATTGAATTGGTTCTGACTCAGTAGTGACCCCATATATGACAGAGTAAAGCACTGCCTGGTCCTGTGCCATCCTAACAGTCCATCCTGTGCTTGAGCCATTGTTACGGCTACCATGTTAGTCCATCTCATTGAGGGTCTTCCTCTTTTTTTGCTGTCTGCTTCACCAGTGTAATGTCCTTTTCCAGGCACTGACCCCTACTGGTAACATGTTCAAAGTATGTGAGTTGAGTCTCACCATCTTGCTTCCAAGGAGCACTCTTGCTGTACTTCTCATTTATTTTCTGAAGGTCTCTGGTATGTTCTTTCTTGGTTTTCCCTATTTGTTGTTCAGCTTTCGCTGTGCATATGAGGCGATAGAAAATGCCTTGGTTTGATTCAGAGGCATCTTGGTCCTTAAAGGGCTTTTTGATTTTTTAACACTTTAAAGAGATCTTTTTGCAGCAGATTTTTTCCAGTGCTGTGTGTCATTTCATTTCTTGACTGCTGCTTCCTTGGGCATTGCTTGTGGATCCAAATAAAATGAAATCCTTGATACTGTCAGTCTTTTCTCTGTTGATTATGATGTTTCTTATCGATTCAGTTGTTAAGATTATTGTTTTCTATATGTTGATGTGTAATCCATACTGAAGGGTATAGTCTTCGATCTTCATTAGCAAGTGCTTTAAAGAGTCCTCTTCACTTTCAGCAAGCAAAATTGTGTCATCTGCATATCAAGTTGTTAATGAGTCTTCCTCCTACCCTGACAGTCGTGTTCTTCACATAGTCCAGCTTCTCTGATTATTTTTCTCAACATAGAAATTGAATAAGTATGAGTAAAGGATATAACTCTGATTGACACCTTTCTTCACTTTAAAACTTGACTGCTTCTTAGTCTATGTACAGGTTCTTCATGAGCACAATTAGGTTTTCTGGAATTGCCATTCTTTGCAATATTATCCATAATTCATTATGATCTACAGAATTGAATGTCTTTGTGTAGTCAGTAAAACACAGGTAAACATCTTTGAGTATTCTGTTCATTCAGTCAAGATCCATCTGATATCAGCCATGACATTGCTTCTTCTACATCACTTTATGTACCTGTCAGTCAGCTTCCAAAATTATCCGTGTAGTCAAACTTTTTTTAACCTATAGATCTGTTGGCATCTAGTAGTTTCTGACTCATAATATCTCTGTATGTTGCAGAGTAGAACTGCTCTAGAGAGCTTTCTTGGCTGTGGTTTTTACCAAAGCACATCTCTAGGCTTTCTTCCATGGTACCCCTGGATGGGTTCAAACTACCAACTTTTATGTTAGTAGTCAAGTGCAAACCATTTTTGCCACCCAGGTGTCTTTCATGGGAGAGATATAAAAAAGAGCAAAACTGATTTAGTCTAGCTCTCCTTTAGAGCTATGCTAATGTCACAACATTCTAAGGAATGGAAGAAGGGCTAATGCTAAATAGCTATTACGACTACTGTCAGTGGCAGTTGTGTGTTCTAAGGCAGCAACAAGTTGGTATTAACTCTTATTAATGGGAGATTTTTCAATATTATGAAGTCAAATTTGACAGTTATTAAATATGACATTGAAAATTGTTGTAACTTAAATATTTTCACAATTATAGCCAGAAATTAAATGTGTTAACTTTATAACACCATAAACCACTTAAATATTTTCACAGTTATAGCCAAAAATTAAATGTGTTAACTATAACACCATAAACCAAGAAAAAAAACAAAAAAAACTGTTGCCATTGAGTCTATTCCCACTCATAGTAACCCTGTAGGACAGAGTAGAACTGCCCCATAGAATTTCCAGGGAATGCCTGGTGGATTTATCTGCTGGCCTTTTGATTAACAGTCATAGCGCTTAATCACTATGCCACCACTGCATGTTTTATGTCCTAGGTGTTGATCTTTTGTTTTTAGTACAGAGAATATAATGGCAGTTTTAAAAGCATATCATATGTGCAATAAAATAGTACCTGTGCATTCTGTTTGTTTCTTAAATCTTCAAATATAGACCCTACTACTTCTGTATTATGGCACACTGGTGGTGTAGTGGTTAAGGAGCTTGGCTGCTGACCAAAGGTTGGTGGTTCATATCCACCAGGTGCTCCATCGTGAACACATGGGACAGTTCTACTCTGTCATCTAGGGTTCCTATGAGTTGCAGTTGACTCAAGGGCAATAGTTTTTTTTTCCCTGTTGCTATATTAAGGTAGTTAGAATTTTTGTCTATTTTAATAATTTAAAAAAAGATAGTAAAATGGACACATTAAATCAGTTACTAAACTATTTAAAACCCATTGCTGTCAAGCTAGTTCTGACTCTTGATCCAAGGTGTTACAAGATGGAACTGTTCAGTAGGATTTTCTTGGCTGTAATATTTACAGAACAAATTGCCAGACCTTTTCTCCTGTGGCATAGCTAAGTGGATTCAGTCTATTTTTAAGCTTCTTTTAAAAGAGAGTTCAGCTGAATCTGCAACATATGAGTGGAAATAGTGAGAACCAAACCAAATTAAACCCACTGACATCGAGTCAATAGCAGCCCTATAGAATAGAACTGCCCTATAATGTTTCCAAGGAGCTCTTGGTGGATTTGAACTGCAGACCTTCTGGTTAGCAGCTGTAGCACTTAACCACTATGCAACCAGGATTTCTGAAATAGTGAGCCAGCGAAGCCAAGTGCTCTTGAGTCGGATCCGACTCATGAGAGTAGTCCAAAAACTACAGCTCACAAAGTGATAGCTGATAGTGTTATTTTAGCAAAGGGCCATACTGTTAGCTCATTCTACATTATTTTCTCCAAAGATAAATATTATAAAATACTTTTAATGTGTTGATTTTTTCTTCTTTTTTTGGACAAGGAGGTCTGACTAGGCAGGTAGTTTCTAATTTAGGACCTGTTCTAGTGACCCTGACCTGTATTTACAACTGTCTTTTTTTTTGGACATTTTATTGTTATGTACTACATAGAGTGTTGCATCAGTAATTTGCTGATGTTACCATTCTCAGATGTTCAGTTGCAGATGTTTATAGGTAATGGTTCTAACCCTCAAAGACAAATAAAGATCGGATTTAGAAAAATACTAATAAAGGCAATAATAATGAAAACTAAAAAACAAGAAAAGAGGCATTCGACTTACATCAAAACTGACTTATGATGGAGTGGGTGGAATAGAACCCTGCCGTCGGTCAGGGACTACCTGTAGTTACACATGAGCACAGACAACATTGAAAATGGAGATTCTTCTCCATTGTTTTCTTGTTTTTGGTAGTCGTTTGATGCATTAAAAATATACTGAGCACCTACTACATGAAATGCATTGTGGAAGTTTTATGATTTGAAAAATATTCTGTACAGTGGAATGTTAAGTATTGTGATGTCATAGAATATGTCATTATAAGAAAAAGACTTTACTTGTAAATTTTTGAACTTTTAAAAAAGTAAGTACTATTTCCTTTGTACTCTCCATGTATAGTCTCAGGTAATTTTTATCCAGAAATTCTGGACACAGAGTACTCACTAAATTTGCCAAATCACTGATGAAAGAATTTACAGTAGTGAAAATAATAGAAAACCTGTAATTTACAATACCAAAAAAGTGTTTCTAAATGATGTATTTTATTCTTTAGAGGAAATTACAAAAAAGTTGTAATTTCTCTGCATATGATCCATTACTCCTTTTAAGTGGAATATTAAACATTTGCTTTTGTATTACAGTTTAAAAGAAATGAATAGAAGTAACCCATTTTGAGGACACCATGGCAAAATCAAATACAAAGCACAGAAGTTGTTCTCGAGAATCTTCAGTATCTTCTCTTCTAGCAAACTGTAGCCTGAGCAGTGCTAATTTGTCTAATTCTGACAGCTCCTTTCGGTATAAGGATAAATTATACAGCTCTGCTTCTCAGGCATTACAGGCTTATATTGATGATTATGATCAAAGCCAAATGTACCCTGGTGCAAGCACTGAAAAGATTAACATTCATGTGGATTCCACTGATAGGTCAAAATTTTCCACATATATTTATAGAAACAATGGTATGCTTTTATTATTCTTTATTCTTTTTATTTTTCAATAGTATGTCTAATAATTTGAAGCCTTCAGGATATGTACTGTAGCCTTGGAAAATTAGACTTATTTGTTGTTCCTTTTGGGTGAAAGTTGACTAATTGACAATGTGGATATTTTTGTAAAATACATTTTTTGTAAAATTTATAGTTCTCTAGTTACTAGCAATGTTTAGCCAAGATACTCTTTGGCCTTAAAGGGGAAACTGATGAATATAACTTATAATGGCAGATGGTTGATCCAAACCCCTTAGGCCATTTCAGTGTAACATAGTGGAAAGAGCATGAACTTCGTGGTTCCTGCTTTCAGTAGCTTAATGACTTTAAATAAATCTCAGTCTTCCTTAGTCTGTAATTGCTCTATTGATGGAATATGACTGTATTAGTCTTTCTAATCTGTATTCTGTGGAACACTAATACTTACAAAATGTTAAGAGTTTTTCCTTGATAGGTTTCCATGGTGACAAGTTTAGAAAATGCTGTTGTTGATGAGCAAATTAGCACTTCCCTGAATACTTACGGAGTAGGCCTAAAAGGAAAAAAAGCTTACATTCAACTGTTAGAGGGATGTGGGCACTGTATTCCTGATACATTTAATAGCTTCTTTATTTCTATGTTGCAGCCAGTATTGAAAGGTGAATATTAATGATTTTTTTAGTATATCAGAAACCCTGGTGGCATAGTGGGTTAAGTGCTATGTCTACTAACTAAAAGGTCGATGGTTCAAATCCACCCGGTGGTCCTTGGAAACACAATGGGGCAGTTCTACTCTGACCCCTAGAGTTGTTACGAGTCACACCTGACTCAACAGCAGTGGGTTTGGTTTGGTTTTGGTTTTAGTGCATCAGACATGTCTAGATACAAAAATTGGAGAAAGAGTAAGTTTGAGAACATAGGAAACTTCAGATTGAAGAGGACAGTGAGGAAGTAAAACATGTAAACAAAAAGAAACACATTTTATCAACTTAAACCTTTTTACTTTTAATGGAAGCTTTAGTGAGGATAAGGGAAAGTGGCAAAAATTAGGCTCAAATCCTTAATTCTCACTGTGAATTTTATTGTAAAGTGTTTATATGTGATATAGGAAGATAAACGGAACTGTGCTTTGTTTTTCAGCTTTTAAAAATCTTGATCATGAGAAGAGCTCAAACTCCTTGCCCTTATCCTATAGTAAACAGACTCTTACTGACATGGACTCCATTAGTCTAACTACTGATGATCTCTTAAAACTTCCTGCAGATGGATCACTACCTTCTTCTACTTATGGTGGACCAGGTCACCGAACTAACAAGAGAAACAAAAAGTGCTTTGGAAGACTAGGTTTGTCACATGTTGAAAAGAATCCAAGTTTTCAAGAAACTTTCTTTGCTGTGGGCAAGGATAACTTAGTTGCTCCTTTTTCACACACAAATACAAATGGAAAGCAACGTGTTAGGCTTAAAACCCCAAAAGTTGTGAATAAGACTAATAAATACATTTCTGAACCATCTTTATTGCTTCCCAAGAAGTCGTCTTCCAAGGACAGTGCAGAGCACAATCTTGAAAAGAATTATCCAAGATGGCTTACTAGCCAGAAGTCTGACCTGAATGTTTCAGGGATAACTAGCATACCTGATTTCAAATATCCAGTCTGGCTGCATAATCAAGACTTGCTACCCGATGCAGATAGTCAAAGGACTTATAAAATACTTAAAGAAGATCAGTGTTCCCCTAAACATAGTTACCAAGCACAGAGAACGTCTCGGCTCATGAATAAGTTAGATGGTTTTGAATATTCTTTTGAACCCTCAAAGTTTTCAAATTCCTTGCATGATGTTGAAGGATTAGTTAATAAGTACAAATGTGATTTTGAGTGTAGCCAATGTCAATATGAGAATTCACTTCTCCCAGGACAATCCAAACAGCCATTCAGTGGTAATACTTTTTTTTTTTTTTTTAAAAAGAACCAAATGAAATGCTATTTGACCTAACATCTAGGAGTGTTTATGTGTACTATTGATGTAATGCTCCTTGTTATATCTTAATGGTGTCTGTTATATGTAACACTTTGTTACTAAAGAGCGTCTTTTCTCCCCGTTTTGTTTTTACTTGAAGGTCACATTTTAACGTTAATGTGCTGTTACAGATATCTGTGCATTCCAGATTATCCGAATCCTTCTTGTCTTGTGACATTTTGTGGTGCTTTGCCTTTTTTTCCTTAAAGAATTAATATAATCTTTTTAAATTAGATGACAAAATCGAACTTCTTATCCTGAAAGCCAAGAAAAATCTAGACTGTTCTCCTGAAGAATTGCCGAGCTCAATGAAAAATGATGGCAGTCCTTGCTCACTAGATAAACTTGAAGCAGAAAGGTCATGGGAAAATATTCCTGTTACTTTGTAAGTAAGCGACAATGAAAAAACCATTTTGTTTTCTAAATGGAAAAGTGTTCCAAGAACCTCTGATTTATTTTTTATGTAACTTAATGATTTAAGCAAATGGTAACTGTAGAATATAGCTTTCAGTGCTGCTCATTTTAAACTGCACTTTTCATGAGCTACCACCAGATGGTGTAACATTTTATAACTTGGGTACAATAATATAACTTCTCTGTTACATGTCCCTTTTGTTCTACTAATTCCTCTTGGTCTGAGGAATTAGAACGTAAAACAACTATTTTGCTGATGGAGGGTGTTATGAAATTCTTGTTACTTTCTGTTCATTTTAAGATTTCCCCCTCCTGTATAGTCTGTATGTATTGCAGTCATGCATTTCTTTTCGTTTACATTTGCTGTGTCTTTTAGTCACTTTTTTCCCAGTGTGATTGTGTATCTTTTGTCTGTTGTATAGATTTTTGTGATTCATGAGATTTTAAAAATTTGTGTGCTTAGCCTTTCTGTAACATGGTTTCTCAGAGTAACTTTAAAAAATGTCTAGTAAATACGTGTGGGTACCTGTGAGAGAAGAGTTAGAGTTGGGAGGTTAGGTAGGAAAATTTTTATTTTATTCTCTGTGCAGTACATCTGAACTTGTCAGAAAGGCATTCTTGGTAACCTCCTATCTTAGTTTACAAAAAACAAACAAACAAACAAACAAAAACCCTAAAAGCCATTGCCACCAAGTCAGTTCCAACTCTTAGTGACCCCTTTGGACAGAGTAGAACTCTTTTCCAAAGAGTGGCTGGTGGATTTGAACAGCCAACCACATTTTGTTTTAAGTTAGCAGCCAGGCTCTTAACCGCTGCACCATCAGAGCTCTGTAGGCTCTGGTCATTTATCTGCTACTCTACTTGCCTAAACTTCCATTTTTTTTTTTTTATATACCAAGAGTCTGTTAATTCCTGGATCCTTTTATAACTATTGCTTAGTTAATTGTTTTTTTTTGGACATGGATACTGACAATAGTTTCAGTTTGGAATCCTGGACTTACCTTTTTATTGCTGTGAGACTTTCGCAGGTTTCTTAACTTCTCTAAGCTGCAAAATGGAGACATAATACCTACTTTGGGTTTGTTTAGGAGCTCTAGTTACACAGTGATTAAAGTGCTTGGCTGCCAACTGAAAGGTCAGCAGTTCAAACCCACAATCCACTTAGTGACAAAAGATGTGACAACCTACTTCTGTGAAGATTTACAGACTCAGAAACTCTATGCGCGATTCTACCCTGTCCTATAGGGTTGCTGAATCAGAATTGACTTGATGGCAGTAGGTTTTCAGATTTGGGTTTGTTTTCAGAATTTGGTTGATTAGAAAATGAATGTAAAGCACTTAGGATAGTTTCTGACTTGTTGTGAGCTCTCTTGTAAGTGGTAGCAGTGGTGATGTTTAATCCAGAATTTATTTTTTCATTTAGCTTCATTCCTTAAATTGTTCTGATAATCTTTCAGAAAAAAAAAAAACTAGCTCATTTAATTTTTTAAAAAATTCTGTCATTGTGAATATACACAGCAAAACATTCACTGATTCGACAGTTTCTATATGTACATTTTAGTGACACTAATTACCTTCTTCGAGTTGTACAGTCATTCTCTGAGTTGTTCTTTCCTTGTTAACATAAACTCACTACCTCCTAAGATTTGTTCTAATCTTTCAGGTTGCCGTTGTCAATTCAGTCCCATATAAATGGTCTATAAGAGCATAATGCTCAAGGCAAACATTCTTTACCAGTTAAGTTGAATGATTGGTTGGTTGGCTTGGCTTGGCTTTCAGGATAATTTTGATTGAAGATTTAAAGATTATCTCAGGGCACTGATTTCAGGGGATCATCCAGCTTCGATGAGTCCAAAATGTCTGGATTCTGTTAGATTTTTTAAAATTCTGTTCTATATTTTTTTGCTTTTTAATTAAGACCTCAGTTATTTCTTAAACTTCTCTTATATTTTTTATTTCCTAATTTCTTATTTTCTTTTACTTGTTTGTTTAAAATAATATTGTGAGGGTCTACACAGTAGGTTAGGTTACCATTCACCAATTTCTACCCAATTATGGAATGACATTGGTGAATATTCTTTGCAATGCATGAAAATTCTGTTTATTTCTGTTCTGGTTGTTCCATTTCCATTAATCTAAGTTTCCTGTTCTGTTGTCTTCCCATCATTCTTATAAAGTGATTGGTGATCATTTGGTCTCATACAGGTGATTTTTTTTTTTTTTAAGTTGTACTTTAGGTTAGTTTCTCATAGAAAAATTTATATACATGTTCTAATCCCTATTTGTACACATAGTTGCCATCTCTATGATGTCACTGCACTCTCTCCCTTTCCACCCCAGATTTCCTATGTCCATTCAACCAGCTCCTGCCCCTTTCTGTCTTTTCATCTCATAGACAAGTGTAGAGTTAATTTTTACAATACTTCTGTGAGGTAAGTGGTGCTACAGATGTAAAAACTGATGTTCAAATATGTTACCTAAGGTCATACAACTGTTATTCTTGTAATTTGCACTCTGGAATTTAAATTTCAAAGTTGACCTTTTTCCCACTCTAACCTGTTTTTTCTGTTAATGCTGGTTCTTGGAAACAAGTGAGGGGACATGTAACTGACATTCCAGTAGAAATTCATTCCAGTAGAAAATGAGTTGTTTTGAGGATTTTGACACATACATGAGGCACATCCAAGGCTAAAATGAGTGTTGTAATGCAAAATGAAAACTAAGATACAAAGCAGAATTCTATATAAATACCTACTGCCTTGGCATTGATTCCAAGTCAGAGTAACCCTGCACAACAGAGTAGTATGGCCCTATAGGGTTTCCAAGACTGTAATCTTCACAGAGTGGTTGGCAGGTTCAACCACCAACCTTTCAGTTAGTTGCCGAGCACTTAACCACAAAACCATCAGGGTTCCTTAAAATTCTGTATCAATCAAACAAAAAAACACGTTGCTGTGGAATTGATTACTGACTCATAGTGACCCTATAGTATACCAGAACCAAAAACCAAATCATTTGCCATCAAGTTGATTCCGACTCTTAGTGACCCTGTAGTATGGTAAGTCCCAAATAAATGATGTCATAGACAAGTGTAGAGTGTACTTGATGGACTTACCAGGCAGATGAAGGCTCATACTTTACTGATCTTTAATTCAGTGTTATATGTCAAATACTCTGCTTGCTGGTTTTATTCTGCAGGTGCTGTAGCATTTGGCATTGAAACAGGGCTGTAAATTAGACCTTGAAGGTTAGTTTGGAATTGGATGAGGAGGAAGAAAAGACGATTCTGAAGTTGGGCCATTGGTAACGAAAGCACCAAATTAGGAAATTTTAGGACATATTTGGTTGGAATGATTGATTCTGGACAGACTAAGTTTTAGATGACAGATTATAAAAAAATGTTTGGTAAATATTGAAGAATTATCTGAAGATTCTTGAACTAGGATTGGGAAGACAGAGGAAAGAAATATTCTAGGAAAAGTTGGTGAGAGTGGATAGGTACATTTGAGGGGTGAGAAATACATTGCATATTTTGTCAGTCTTAAATTTTCAGGTCTGGTCTAGACTAGTGGAAAAGAAGATGACCCTCAATGAGATGGATTCACACTGGCTGCCACACTGGGCTCAAATATGACAACAATTATGAGAATGGGCTCAAGCATAACAGCAATTGTGAGGATGGTGCAGGACTGAGCAGTGTCTCCTTCTGTTGTATATAGGGTTGCTATGGTTCAGTAGTATCTAGCCACCACAACCAGGTTTTAGGACTGGTCTAGGATGCTGGCTAAATAAGAAATGAGCTAATCATCTCTTAAGAGATCTGTTGTTGGTGTTAGGTATAGCTATCAATATGTTAATACTGTGGCTAAAGATTTATAAAAAGTGCTTATGTTTTGGGACATTATGATTTATTTAGGGTTGTAAAGGCAGAGGAACAGTGGTGGTTGAGTGGTAGCATTCTGGTCTTCTGTGTGGGGTAGCTGGCGTGGATTCCTGACCAAGGCACCTCTGTGTGGCCGTCACCCATCTATCAGTGGAGGCTTGTGTGTTCCTCTCATTCTGAGTAGATTTCAGCAGAGCTTCCAAACTAAGGTTAGGAAGAAAAGCCTTGAGATCTACTGCTAAAAATCAGCCTATAGATGACAATGATCTGATTCTGTTGTGCCTGGAGTCCCCATGAGCTGGGGGCCAACTCAATGGGAGATAACAACAACGTACCTTAAACTGAAGCTTTCTGTTGTAAAAATGTCAACCGTACAATAAAGTAGAGAGAGCAAGTATCCTGCTGTGGTATGCAGTGTATGATCTTTGGCCAGGTGTTGATGTTCAACTGTTTTGTTACTTCTCTGTGCTGAGATAACTAGGAAGTGAGAGTAACTATTAGAACTTTTATGGTACTACCATGATATTTTAATAGTATGTAGTAAGAATATCGCACTTCACTAGATTAATAGCAAAAGAAATTTTCCAGTTAACCCAGATTGTTTGAGAAACTGGTTAAAAATTAGATTCTCTCTGCTTCCACATTCTTATTCTCATCCCTCTGGAGATAAAAACCTGTATTTTAGACAAATGCATCAACTCACTTAGGAAAATAGTGATTGTATTTGTGAGCCTGGACTTCAGAGTCAGGCAGCTTTGAGATGAATCCTGCCTGTAAAATAGACTATCAGTTGCCCTGGGCCTCATTTATAAAAGAAAGGGAACAGTCACCTCATGGCTATTTTGAGGACTAAATGAGAAAAAGTGTATGCAGAATTCTTAGCCTACTGCCAAGCATGTTATGAAAGTTCAGTGAGTGGTAGTTAAAATTGGTTAGACAGGACAAGGAGACACATATATAGAAGCTAATACGTATCTCGATATGCAGATGATTGAAAAAATATTTGGTGTAATAGAGAACTCAAATGCAGCTGATTTTGAATGTTTAATTTGGTTGGAATTGTGGCATTTGGCTAGAGAGTATAAGGGATGCTTAAGAAAGGAGAGGGGTTTCGGGACAATTGAAGGATAACATGTTAGGTGTGGCTGGAAGTGGGGTAAATATTATCACCTGAAACTGTTTTTTTTCCTTCACCCTCCCAAACTGATGTTTGGGACTGCAACTGACTTGGGACAAGTAAGAGGCAGAGATTACGAGAGGAAGTAGTTTCTGGTGTCAGTTTTGGGAAAAGAGGAGGGTGTTAACCAAGCAACATAAACATGCAAGGGATCCATGATGATTACTTTTTGGTGATGACTTTATTTAAATGATAACTATTGCTTTATATAGTGCCCCCCCCCCTTTTAAAGTAATTTGGGAGCTTACTTGCTGTTTTGTATGCTTTGAATCCTATTTAGCAAGTCACCTGTTCCTGTTTATTCTGATGATAATCCTCAACAAACCTCAAAGGCAACATATGCTAAAGGGTTCCTTGAAGACTTCTTAAATGATAATCAGGTGGGTGGAGTTAAATCTTTAACCTGTTGAAAGAAGGTTTATAACTAATATGTAGATATTCACTGTTAATTTATTTAGATATTTTAAAACAAATTATCTAAATCCATCCCTCAGCAACACAAAACCATCACACCTTCCAGAATGATTGATAATTTCAGTATTCTAGAGTAGGAGGACCTCGGATTGAACTTCACAAAGAGCTTAAGTTGTTGTTGTAATGCTTTTTTTTTGGAAAATATGTTACACAGCAGACCATTACGGAATAAACTGTATTTTCCCATAGGGAAATTGATTATTGAGTGGTATGTTTCTAACAAAGATATAAACTGCTATAATAACTTAAAGTAGGAAAATTACTACCTACTTTTACAGAATCAGCATTTGTGCATTTGCAATGAATTCCTAGATATAAATGTTTATATATGCAAATAAGAAACAATATGTAATTTGACTTAAAATAAAAGCCATGAATGTTAAATAGTAAAATAACAGTTTTGAAATATGAACATTTAGAGGACTGGAGGAGTTAAACACACACAACAAAAATTAGCATAAACATTAAATAAAAATGTCTTTTCCCTCAGTGCAATTTACTGCAGTAAGTAGAGGCTGTCAGAATATGTCTGATCTTACAACTGTACATAAAATGCTGTAGCATGTGCTGGATAATTAAACTTTGTTATCAAATATTTATTGAACACATATTTGAGTATTAAGCACTTTTCTAGGAATTCCATTTCTAGCACTGAGTAAGAGAGTAAGAGAGTTGTCTCTGCCCTCTTGGATTTTCTATTTTAGTAGGGGGTTTTTGTCAGATGCACTAAAATATCCAACTCAACGGCACCTGGCTGGTTAGGTGCCATGCAGTCGGTTCCGATTTATAGTGACCCTATGAAAAACAGAAAGAAACACTGCCAGGTCTTGTGCCGTGTGTGTGTATGTGTAATGTATGTATGTATATGTAATATAAGTATAAAATATGTATATATGTATGTATATTTACATATATACATGCCCAGCCCAGTGCACATATAATATATAATATATGCATACAATATGCGTATGTGTATATATGTGTGCTTATGTGTATATACAACATGTGTATATATGTTCTATGTAATATAAATGTTACACAGAAAATCAGTTGATATGTATGTATAGTATATATGTATTGTAATGTGTATGTGTATATTATATGTATAAAATATGTATATGTGTGTATGTGTATATATGTATATAACGTATGTATGTATGTATGCATATGTTGTGTATATATAATATATATGTGTATGTATGTACATATATAATATGTAATATAAATGTTACACAGAAAATCAGTTGAGATGTAGAGATGAGGCTTCACTTTTTAATACGGTACTCAGAAAAGTGTTCTCTAATCAGGTAACATTTGAGCAGAATACTTGAAATGAATGAACAAGCCAAGCACTTTAAGGTGAAGTTAATAGGAAGTTCGAAAGCCTCAAGGAGGAGTGTATGTGGCTCGTTCAGGGAATATCAGATTCCACTCGGTGTAGCTCAATCAGAAAGAGGAAGGGAAAGAATAGTGAGAAGTAAGGTGGAAAAGGTAGCCAGGATCCTGATCATGTAGGGTGCTATAAACTATGCAATGAAGATTCTATTCTAAGTGAGATGAGAAATCACTGGAGTTTTGAGTGGAAGTAATGGGATTTACGTTTTTAAATATATAATGATAGCTGTATGGCACATGGAAACCTTGGTGGCATAGTGGTTAAGTGCTGCATCTGCTAACCAAAAGATCAAGAGTTTGAATCCACCAGGTGCTCCTGGGAAACATTATGGAGCAGTTCTACTCTGTCCTATAGGGTCTCTGTGAGTTGGAATCAACTGGATGGCAGTGAGTTTGGTTTTTTTGGATGTGGAACATAAATGTGGAAGGGACTAGAGAGGAACAGTGAGCCTTGTTAGTAGGCTAAATGTAGTATTTCAGCATAGAGATTATAGTGGTTCAGGTTAGAGTGATTACCGAAGAAGTAGTCAGAAGTGGTTGGATTTGGAATGTATTTAGAAGATTGTTCTATTTGGAAGAACGAAATAACTCAAGAAATGAATCCAAGATGTTTAAGCTCAGCAACTGAAGGACTGGTGGTGCTGTTTACTTAGGTAAGGAACAGATTTGGGGAAGATGAAGAACCAAGATCTAGAGTTCTAGTTCAGATATTTTAAGTTTATGACGGCTGTGTGTTAGCTACAGAACAATTCAGTCTTCTGCCTTCAGCCCGCAAAATACACTACAGTTGTTTTGTTTTCACTTTTCATTTTGAAGTAATTTTAGATCAATGGAAAGTTTCAAAAATATTCTATTAATTGGGATAGGGATTCAATTTTAGATATGATAACACCTTATATAACTGTAGTACAGTGATCAAAACCCGGCAGTTAACATTGCCACAGTACTGTTAACTACAGACCTTATTCTAATTTCTTCAGCTTTTTAAAAAAAGTTGTGCTTTAGGTGAAACTTGACAAGTTTCTCATTCAAAAATGTGAATGAGAGCATTGCTGTGACCCTTGCTGCTGTCCCTGTAAGTGACCATGCATTCCTCCTTTCTACCTGCGGTTTCCCATGTCCATTCACTCAGCTTCTGTCCTCTCTGCCTTCTCATCTAGCCTCCAGACAGGAGTGGCCCAGCTAGTCTCATGAATCTGTTTGGAATAAGAAGCACCCTCTTGATGAGTGTCATTTATGTCTTATAGTCCAGTCTATTCTTTGTCTTCATCAGCTTTTTTAAAACCTAAGTCTTATTTCATAATCCAGTCCAGGATCCATTGCATTTGGTGGTCATGTCTCCTTAATTGATAATCTGTGATAGTTCCTCAGATTTTCTTGTTTTTTTGTGGCTTTGACACTTGAATAGTACTGGTCATTTGTCTTTTGTTTGTTCTTGTTAGGTGCTGTCAAGTCAGTTTTGACTCGTAGCAATCGTGTGCACAACAGAATGAAACACTGCCTGGTCTTGTGCCATGCCCACAATCCTTTTTATAATTAAGCCCACTGTTGCAGCCACTGTGTCAGTCCATATCCTTGAGGATCTTCCTCTCTTTTGCTGTCTACTTTGCTAAGCATGATGTCCTTCTCCTGGGATTGATTTCTCCTGACAACATATACAAAGAATGTAAGAAGCAATTTCACTATCTTTATTTCCAAGAAGCACTCTGGTAGTACTTCTTCCAGAACAGATCTGTTTGTTCTTTTGGCAGTCCATAGTACATTCAGTATTCTTCTCCAACACTGCAATTCAAAGGCATGTATTCTTCTTCTGTCTTCCTTATTCATTGTCCAGCTTTTGCATGCATATGATACTATTGATAATACCATGGCTTGGGTCAGGTGCACTTTAATCTTCAAGGTGGCATCTTTATTTTTCAACACTTTAAAGAAGTCTCTTGCAGCAGCTTTTTGCAGCGCAACACATCTTTTGATTTCTTGATTGCTGCTTCCATGGCCATTGATTGTGGAAACAAGTAAAATAAAACCCTTGACAATTTCAATCCTTTCTCCATATATGGAGATGTTGCTTACTGGTCCAGTTGTGAGGATTTTTGTTTTGATGTTGAGGTGCAATCCACACTGAAGGCTGTGGTCTTTGATCCTCATCAGTAAATGTTTCAAATCCTCTTTACTTCCAACAAGCAAGGTTGTGTCATCTACATCATGCAGGATGTTAGTGAGTCTTCCTCCAGTCCTGATGTACCATGCTTCTTCATGTACTCCAGCTTCTCAGATTATTTGCTCAGCATACAGATTGAAAAGATATGGTTAGAAGATACAATCCTGATGCATACCTTTCCTGATCTTAACCCATGCAGTGTTTTCTTGTTTTGTTTGCACAACTGCCTCTTGATCCATGTACAGATTCCTCATGAGCACAATTAAGGATTCTAGAATTCCCATTCTCTGCAGTGTTATCCATAATTTGTTATGAGCCACACATTCAAATGCCTTTGCATAGTCGATGAAACACAGGTAAACATCTCTGATATTCTCTGCTTTCAGCCAAGATCCATTTGACCTTAGCAGTGATATGGTTCTATATTCTCTTCTGAATCTGATTTGAATTTCTGGCACTTCCCTGTCAATATGCTGTTGCTGTTGCTTTTGAATGATTTTAGCACAATTTTACTTGTGTGTGATACTAATGATGTTCAGTAATTTCCACATTTGGTTGGATCACCTTTCTGGAGGATAGGCATAGATATGGATTTCTTCCAGTTGGTTGACCAGGTAGCTGTCCTCCAAATTTTCTGGCCTAGATGAGTGAATATTTTTGTTGAAATATCTCAGTTAATATTCCAGAAATTCCTGGAGCATTGTTTTTCAACAGTGCCTTCAGTGCAGCTTCAACTTCTTCCTTCAGTACCACCAGTTGCCAATCATATGCTACTTCTTGAAATGGCGGATCAACAATTTCTTTCTGGTATAATGATTCTGTGTATTCCTTCCATCTCCTTTTGATGCTTCTTAAGTGATTTAGTATTTTCCTGTAAAATCCTTTGCTATTGCAGCTCAATATTTGAACAACTTCTTCACTGCAAATACTTTTTTCCACCAACATAAACAGTGACTGTACATATGGACCTTGCCAAATGGGATACCCCGGAATCAAATCGACCACATCTGTGGAAAGAGATGATGGAAAAGCTCAATATCAGCAGTCAGAACAAGATCAGGTCCTGACTGCAGCACAGACTGACCACCAATTGCTCATATGCAAGTTCAAATTGAAACTGAAGAAAATTAGAACAAGACTACAAGAGACCAAGTATAACCTTGAGCACATACGACATGAGTTTAGAGACCATCTTAAAAACAGATTTGATGCATTGAACACTACTGACTGAAGACAAGACAAGTTGTGGGATGACATCAAAGATATCATTCATGAAGAAAGCAAGGAATCATTAAAAAGACAAGAAAAAAGAAAAGACATGTTGGATGTCAGAGGAGACTGAAACTTGCTCTTGAACCTTGAGTAGCTAAAGCAAAAGGAAGAAATGATGAAGTTGAAAAAAAAAACGAATAGAAGATTTCAAAGGGCAGTTAGAGAAGACAAAGTATTGTAATGACATGTGCAAAGTAGTGGAAATAGAAAGCCAAAAGGGAAGAACACACCCTGCATTTCTCAAGCTGAAATAACTGAAGAAAAAAATTCAAGCCTCAAGTTATCTTGTAGATGATTCCTCAGTTTTGGCTTGTCTGATGTTTTCTCATGACTGGAATAAGGCTATGCATTTTTTGGCAAGAACACAAATGAAGTAGTATGCTCTTTTCAATGCATCAGTCAGGGTATCAGTATGTAATGTTACTTCAAGGTGATATTAACCTTGAACACTTGGTTAAAGTGATGTCCGCTGGATTTCTCTTTACTTACCATTCTCCCTGTGTAATTAATATTTTGAGGGAGATACCTTGATACTGTGCGAAGACTACTGTTTTTTTTTCTCAAATTTTTCCCATTCATTTTAGAATCTACTGTTGTATCTTGTTTTCTACATTTGCAATTGAAATTCTTGTTCCTTTTCCTGCATTTGTTTATTTAATTTTTGTATTAGTATGGATGTATGAATATTTATTTTACTCCAGCTTTATAATATGATATGGTTCTAGTTTATTTGGTTGCTCAAATTGCTCCTGTTCAGGCCATTAGGATCCTGTGTCCTTTTGACATGTCCCCATCCAAAGAACACCCAGTTCTTTGAGGAGCCTTGGTTACTTTTGTTAGACTATGATGTTTAGAAACTAAGAGCTGGACATTCTGTGTTTTGTATAACTGGGTTCTCATTCATTCCAGTCTTCCTCAGTAGGAAGAGATAGGAAATATATATATGTATACTGCCCAATGTGTACTTAGACATCTGTATTTATTTCTGTATTTATCTCATTGCACTAATAATGTATTATATTATATTATAAGTAGTCCTGATTATCTAGTGCTGCTGTAACAGAAATACCACAAGTGTATGACTTTAACAAACAGAAGTTTATTCCGTCACAATTTATCAGTCTAGAAATCTAAATTCAGAGTCATGATGTAGGGCAGGTCTTTCTCTGTCAGCTCTAGAGGAAGATCCTTGTCTCTTGAGCTTCTCTCTGGGTAATCTTCATGTGGCTTGGCATCTCTCTTTATCCCATCTCTACTTTCTCACT
Organism: Heterohyrax brucei; assembly: GCA_028571685.1. Lineage (NCBI taxonomy): Eukaryota > Metazoa > Chordata > Mammalia > Hyracoidea > Procaviidae > Heterohyrax > Heterohyrax brucei. The sequence continues at coordinate 67,256,638 of CM053152.1, forward strand.
GGCTTGTTTAATCTTTCTAATGTCTCAAAAGAGATTGACTGAAGACATACCCTACACTAATCCTGTCTCATTAACGTATCATAGACAACATATTCCCGAATGGGTTTATAACCACAGGTATAAAGGCTATGATTTGCAGTTGTTATTTTGGGAGGACCCGATTCTATTTATAACAGTTATACTGTATTATGTGTGAAGACTTAGTGGTGTAGTGAGTAAGAACTTGTCTGATAACCAAAAATGTCAGGAGTTTGAATCCACAAGCTGTTCTTTGGAAACCCTGTAGGGTAGTTCGGGTCTGTTCTGTCCTGTAGGGTCACAATGAGTCAGAATGGACTCAATGGCAACAATTTTTTTTTTTTAATGTTTCAGTATATATTAAAAACCATGAGTTTATACTGATACCTCTGATTCCAGTCAGTACTACAGGTTTCGTTTTAGTCTCTCTCTTCTTTGTTTATAATTTCTTTTTCCACCTGTGAGAAGCTGGACACATTATCTACAATAAATTTACATATTTTTTCAGTCCTGGTATACCCAAAAGTAGTTTCAGAATTAATAGCACAAAAATGCTCCTGTAAAAAACAAATTTACTAACTAGATTACATTATTTATATAAAATTCTTTTTGTCTTTAGCTTTACAATATCCTATCCAAATACTGTTTCTCAGAGTTAATTGTTTTCCATCCCCCTTCAGTGTGGTCATGTTATTCAACTGTAATACCATTAGGTGGTTCATTTGTTATTATGTGTATGTGTTTAGTTTAATAAATGTTGCATTCTGCTTGGTGTATGTTGTTTGTTTTTTAAATATTTGAAACATTAATGCAATTCTAAGAGAGCTATACTAAAAATATGTACTGAGAGAAGTTCATACCAAGTGGGTTATTTTGGCTTGTGTATGTTTTTAAATTTCTTTGTGGCAAAATTTGCCATTTTAACTATTTTAAGTATATAAACCATTGGCATGAATTATATTCACAGTGTTGTGCAACCATCACCACTATTCATTTTCAGATATTTTTCATTACTTCAAAAAGAAACTTAGTATATATTAAACAATAACTCCCATTCCTCCAGTCCCCTAGCCCCTGGTAACCTCTGCTTACTTTCTATCTCTGGGCATTTGCCTATTCTAGATATTTTGTACAAGTGAAGTCATACAATATTTGTCTTTTTGTGTCTGGCTTGTTTCACTCAGCATAGTGTTTCCAAGGTTCATCCATATTAAAGCATGTGTTAGAACTTTCTTCCTTTTTATGACTAATATTGTGTATATGTATATATGTATATATATATATGCCACATTTTGTTTATCTGTTCATCTTTAGGTGAATACTTAATCTGTTTTCACCTTTTGGGAGTTGTGAATAATGCTGCTATAAACATTGTATGCAGGTGTCTAGGTTTAATCACTGCAATCAGTTCTTTTGGGTATATACCTAGGAGTGGAATTGCTGGGTCACACGGTAATTCTCTGTTTAACTTTTTCTGAGGAAGCTCCAAACTTTTCCATAGTTAGTACACAATTTTTCATTCTTACCAGCATTGCAGAAGCATTCCTATTTCTCCATATCTTCTCCAACACTTAGTTTTCGTGTTTTTGTTTTTGTTTTTGTTTTTTTGGTAATAGCCATCCTAATAGGTGTGACGTGTATCTCATTGCGATTTGGTTTGTATTTCCCAAACACTATCAAATTTTAATAGAAAATCTCAAATTGTACTGCAACATTTTCAAACATTGATTAGCCAATGATATAACACAGTTTATATAGCCCATTTTGTAGTTTTTTTGTCTTTTTCATGTTGAATGAAGGGTTTACTCACTTGAGGCAGACATAATCAGTTCTATAGGCTGGCTTCTACAACCCTGTGGTTGGCACCAGTTAAGCAGATATTCTGCTAAATGTGTGGCTGAATGCAGAATCATTTCACATAATACCTCAAGCAGTGTCTCTAATGGTGCAGGGAAGCAAGGCAAGCTGGATTCTTTTTTTTTTTTTCCTTTTTTTTTATATTATGATTGAATGAAAATGTACATTCCCATAAAAATTTGCATACCCACCTATATGCAGCTCCCATTGCTCTCGCTGCCCAGTGACTGCACACTCTTCCTCTCTGCTTCATACATGTCTTTTGCTCCCAATAATCTCCTATCCCCTGCTCTCCATCCACTCCCCTTACTCCAGTAAGAAATCAGCAGGACGACACCCTATAGATGCATAGAACCATAAAGTACACACGTGATATGGTCACTCTGTGTCACCAAGTCCATTCCATTCCTGTCTGAAGAGTTGATCTCCATTATGATTTATGGACAGGGGCAGCATGAGGACCAGGGCCTCACTCCCAGGGGATCCCTGAGACCCCTGGACCATTAATTGCGATCTTTTAGTGGACATCTCAGGGTGCACCCCTTTTTATTCTTGTGTTGCCAGTGAGACTCAACTTTGTGAGCTCCATCACGGCTGTCACTTGTGGTGGCCAGGCACCATCTGGTTCTTCCGGTCACAAGTCTGTGTAGTCACCCACTCACGTGGGTCTTTCTGTCTTCTGGGTTCTCTTTTCCCCATGGCATTATGGTCCTTGGTGATCATCTGTTCCTGCTGAGTTGGGACCATTTACTGTACTCTCAGATGGCAGCATGGCAGCTTTTAAGACCCCAGACACCACTAACCAGTGTGGGGTGCAGAGGGCTCTTTTAACAAAACGCTAATTGTGCCAATTGGCCTCGATGTCCCCTGAGACCACAGTCCACGGTCACCTGCTCTAGCTACTCTGTCCTTCCAATATTGAGTTAAGATGGGAGGAGTAATCATGTTAATTTTGGAGTCTAGTTAATATTTATCTTTCTAATGTGTACTGTCACTGATTTCACCCAACCAAATTTCTATGAACTATCTAATCCAAACCCTCCCTTCTTCCCAACCCTTGCAGCTGTCAAAGAGTCTTCTTCTTTGCCTGAGTCTGTTTTTAAGTTCTTATCATAGGGGTCTCATACAATATTTGTCCTTTTGTTGCTGACTACTTTCACTCAACATAATGTCCTCCAATTGAAACTAGGTTATGTTTCCTAAAATCATCGTTGTTCTTTATCATTGCATAGTGTTCCATTGAGTATATATACCATAGTGTACCTATCCGTTCCTCTGTTGTTGGGCATCTGGGTTGATTCTGTCTTTTTTGCTATTGTGGACTGTGCTGCGATAAACATTTGTGTGCATGCATCAGTTGGTGTGAATGACCTTGATTCTGTAGGATATATTCTGAGCAGTGGAATTACTGGGTCAAATGGTGTATCTATATCCAGCTTTTTAAGGAAGTGCCACATTGCTTTCCAAAGAGGTTGCCCACCCCCTCATTTTGCAATCCTACCAACAGTGTAGGAGAGTTCCAATTTCTCCAAAGCCTCACTAGCATTTGTTGTTTTGCATTTTTTGGATCATTCCAACCTTGTTGGGGTGAGGTGGTATCTCATTGTAGTTTTGATTTAAATTTCTTTGATAACTAATGATTGTGAGCATGTCCACATGTGTTTTTTGGCTGCCTAGATCTCCTCTTGAGAGAAATGTCTGTCCATCTGCTTTGCCCATTGCTTAATTGGATGATTTATCTTTTTCTTATTGCTATTATGTAGTACCTTATAGATTATAGAGATCAGGTGTTGATCTGACATAGAGTTGCCAGATATTTTTTCCCATTCCATAGGTGGCCTTTTAATTCTATTAATAAAGTCCTTGGATGAGTAAAAGTGTTTGATTCGTAGTAGTTCCCATTTACCTATTTTCTCTTCTGTTGTTTGTGGTTTGTTTGACAGATTTTGAAGTCTGTCTACACTGTGTATTAAAACTTCTATGATTGTTCCTACTTTTTCTTGGATGAGTTTTATCATTTTGGGTTTGATATTTAGGTCTTTTATCCAGTTGAAGTTGGTTTTTCTATAAGGTGTAAGATATGAGTCTTGTTTCAGTTTATTGCAGATGGATATCCAATTTTGTTAGCACCATTTGTTGAAGAGATTATTTCCCCAGTTGAATGTCTTAGGACCTTTGTTGAATATCAACTGTTCATAGGAAGATGGTGTCATCTCTGGGGTCTCAATTCTGTTCCATTGATCTATCTGTCTGTTTTTGTACCAGTACCAGGCTGTTTTGTCTACTGTGACAGTGTAATTGGTTCTAAAGTTGAGTAGTGAGAGGCCTCCCAGTGTGTTCTTCTTCTTCAGTAGTGCTTTACTTAACCGGGGCTTCTTCCTTTTCCAAACAAAGTTGGTATTTGTTTTTCCACCTCATTAAAAAAGGTCACTGGAATTTGTATTGCCAGTCAATTTGGGATTGCATGATATAAGTAGATTACTTTGGGCAAAATAGACATTTTCACAATGTTAAGTCTTCCTATCCATGAGCATTTACGTTAAGTCTCTCTTAGTTTCTTGTAGTAAGGACTTGTAGTTCTCTTTGTAAAGGTCTGTAATTTCTCTGGTTAGATTTATTCCCAGGTACTTTGTCTTCTTAAGGAATATAGTAAATGATATTATTTGATGATTTCTTCCTTAATAATCTCATTGTTGGTATAAAGGAATCCTGCTTATTTACTTATGTTTATCTTGTATCCTGAGACATTCCTGAACTCTTTTATCAGTTTGAGTAGTTTACTTATGGATTCTTTAGGATTCTCTGCGTATACAATCATATCATCTGCAAATAGGGGGATTTTTATTTCTTCTTTGCCAATGCAGATGCCCTTTATTATTTCTTGGTCTTGTCTAATGGCTCTGGCTAGAACTTCTAGTACAATGTTGAATAGGAGAGGTGAGAGTGGGCATCGTTGTCTAGTTCTTGTTCTCAAGAGAAACTGTTTCAGTCTCTCTCCATTGAGGATGATGTAGGCAGTTGGCTTTGTATAAATGGCCCTTACTGCCTGAGGAATTTGCTGTCCCTATTTTGCTGAGAGTTTTTAGCATGAATGGGTGTTGGACTTTATCAAATGCCTTTTCTGTATCAATAGACAAGATCAGGTGATTTTTGTCTTTTGTGGTTGATCACATTAACTGTTCTGATGTTGAACCAGCCTTGCATCCCTGGTATGAATCTAACTTGGTCACGATGGACTATTATTTAGATATGTTGTTGTATTCTATTGGCAAGAATTTTGTTGAACATTTTTGCATCTAGATTTATGAGTGATATGGGTCTATAGTTCTCCTTTTTGGTTGGATCTTTCCCTGGCTTTGGTACCAGCATTATGCTGGCTTCATAGAATGAATTTGGGAGGATTCCATTCTTTTCTATACTGTGAAATAGTCTCAGTTGTATTGAAGATAACTCTTTTCTAAAAGCTTGGTAGAATTCTGCAGTGAAGCCATCTGGGCTTGGGCTTGTTTTTGTTGGTAGGTTTTTGATGACTTTTTCAACCTCTTTCTTTGTGACGGGTTTGTTAAGTTGTTCTGCTTCACCTTGTGATAATTTTGGTAGGTGATATGAATCAAGGAATTTGTCCATTTCCTCTAGGTTTTCAAATTTGTTACAGTACAGTCTTTCATAGTATTCTGTTATGATATTTTTGATTTCTGTTGGATCTGTTATGACAACTCGCCTCTCATTTCTTGTTTGGGTTATTTGTTTCCTGTTTTTCTTTAGTAAGTTTAGCCAATGGTTTGTCAATTTTGTTGATCCTTTCAAAAAACCAGCTTTTGGTCTTTTCAGGTTTTCAATTGTTCTTCTATTCTCTAATTCATTTAGTTCTGCTCTAATCTTTATGATCTCGTTTCTTCTGGTGCCTGAGGGGTTCCTCTGTTGCTCTTTCTCAACTTGTTCAAGCTGTAGGGTTAGTTCTTTGATTAAGTTTCTTTCTTCCTTCCAGATGTGTGCATTTATGGAGATAAAGTAACCTCTGAGCCCTGCTTTGGCTGTATCCCATAGGTTCTGGTAGAAAATGTTTTCATTCTCATTGGAGTCCGTAAATTTCTGTATTTCATCCTTGATTTCTTCTATAACCCATGGGTTTTTGAGCAAGATGTTGTTCAGTTTCCATGAGTTCCAGTTTCTTTCTATGTTTTTTCTGCTATTGATTTCGCCTTTCATGGTTTTATGATTTAAGGAGATGATTTGCATTAATTCAGTGATACAGATTTTGTTAGAAATTGCTTCATGTCCTAACACATGGTCTATTCTGTAGAACGTACCATGTGCATTGGACAAGAAGGTGTAGTTGTCTGCTGATGGATAGAAAGTTCTGTATATGTCGATGAAGTCTAGTTGGTTACTTGTGGCAATAAGGTGTTCTGTATCTTCATTGGGCTTTTTTCTAGATGATCTGTCCAGTATTGAGAGTGGAGTGTTGAAGTCTCCCACTATCCACTATTACTGTGAAGTAATCTATCTCATTTCTGAGTATATCAGTATTTCTTCAATGTGTTTAGGTGCTCTAATATCTGGTGCATAATAAATATTTCATATTGTTAAGTCCTGTTTGTGTACTGAAACTTTCAGCAATAAATAGTGTCCTTCCTTGTCTGTGATGGTGGATTTAACATTAAAATCTATTTTATCTGTGATTAGAATTGCCATGCATCTTCCGGCACTTGGCTGGCTGGCTGGCTTCTTCTTTGTTCATTGTTAGCTTGGTATATATTCTTCCATCCTTTGATTTTCAGCTTATTCATATCTTAAGGTCTAAGGTGATTTTCTTGTAGGCAACATATGGCAAGGTCATATCTTTTGATCAAAGATGTCACTTGATGTCTCTTAAATGGAGCATTCAGTCCTTTGACATTCAGTGTAATTATTAATAGGTATGTGTTCAGTGCTACCATTGTGATATGTTTATTTTTGTGTTGATGTTTTATCTGTGTTCTTATTAATCTGTTCTGGGACATTCTTCTTTGTAAGTTGATTTTTCACCTTTTTCGGAGTTGGTTTTATGGTTGTTGAGACTCCTGTATTACGTTTCTTGATTTGATATGTTGCATCTTTATTGTGTTTTATCGTGGTCCCTGTGATCCCACCTAATAAACTATATGTAAACCCAATTTCAATTACTGCCATCTTGTCAACTTCTTCTCCATCTGGAATGACTGTAACAACTGTAGTACATCCCTCTTTTTAATATGATGACATCATGGTTTTCATGATATGATCACTGAATTATTACTTTCACTATTACAGCTTTAATTGAGTTTGGAGCCTTCCCTAACTGAGTGGAATTCTGGGTGATATGTCCTGTATTTGCTTCTAAAATATAAAGTTAGTTATTTTCTTCTTTTTAGCCAAGAGATTCTTTCAGTATTTCTTGTAGCTTTGGTATAGTTTTTATGAATTCTCTGAGGTTCTTCTGTTTATCTGCAAATGTCTTCATTTCATTTTCATATTTGAAAGATAGTTTTGCAGGATATATAATTCTTGGTTGGAAGTTCTCCTTCAAGGCTTTGAATGTGTTATGTCACTGTCTCTGTGCCAACATTGTTTCTATGAGAAATCTGATAAAAGCCTACAGGGTTTCCCTCTGAATGTTACATTTGCTTTGAATCTTGCTGCGTTTAAAAGTTTCTGCGTATGTTTCATTTTGTTAAGCTTGATTATGATATGTCTTGGGGTCTTTCTTTTGAGATCTGTTATTCAGTGGCATTCGATATGCGTCTTGGATATCTGTATTCTCTTCTTTCGTGTTTTCTGGGAAGTTTTCTTGTTAGCAGCTCAGCAAAATACTCTCTGTGTTCCCAGGTGTCTTCCTTTTCAGGAACTCAAATTAATTGTTTATTGTTGCTGTTAATAGAGTCCCACATGCTTCGTAATGCTTCTTTGTTTTTCTTGTTTCTTTTTTCTGATTTTTCTTCATAGATGCTGGAGTCAGTAGCTGTATCTTCCAAACCAGTTCCATATCTTCCAAGTTTGTTCCATTCTGTTTTCTTAGCTCTGAATTGAAGTTTCTGTGTCTTTGATTTTGTTCCTGATCTGTTGAATTTCCATCAGATCAAACAGCTTGCTTAATTTTACATTTTGCTGTGCTGTATTTTGTATAAAGTCTAGGAGGGCTCTCTATATAATCCTTTTGTAATCACCTTCCAGTAGTTTCAGAAAAGCTTCTTCATCTTGGAAGTTCTGTGGTGCTTTCTTTTGGGGGCCTTCTGAAGCCATGTGTGATTTCTTGGTTATGCTTTTCTCCAGAGTTTGTTGCTTTTTGATCATCATGTGAGTCAATAGAGGCTGGGAGAGATGCTGTGAAGATGGACTGCAGTTGTTTCTCTAGGCCGTCTTAAAATCAAAGATGAAAAGTATCTGACAACTTCCAAAGTCAGTCCAGTTTTCAGGTGTATAGGTCCTTTTTCCCAGCTGGCAAAGTAAGCACCTCTATGTTGAACCCCAGATGTTATAAACTAGCTTAAAATATGGAAAGCTACTGCCCTGCTGGCCTCTGCTGTCAGGCTCCAGCTGTAGGCAACACTGTGTAGATGACTGCTTTTCTGCTGGAAAAGCACCCTCCTCCAGGCAGACACTTCCCCCTAGCCTAGGAATTAGGTCCAGCTGAGGCCTCTGTATGGGTATAACTGCCTCCCAGTGGAACAAGATGGTGTCCCACACAAGTTCGCCACCTGCCTGGGTCCAGGCTACTCTGTGGCGGAGGCGGAAAGAGAGGCCAAAGGTGCCAAAATGCACATAGTCCACTGACTCTGTTTCTGGGCCCCAGCTGTAGGTGACACTGTGTAAAATACTGCTTTTCTGCCAGCAAAGTGCTCTTCTCCAGGCAGGCACTGCCTACCAGCCTAGGAACTAAGTCCAGCTGGGGCTACTGTATGGGTGTATCTGCCTCTCAGTGGATCAAGAAGGCATCCTTCACAGGCTCACTATCTGCCTCAATACCGGCTACTCTATGGCGAAGGCTGAAAGAGAAGCCAAAGGTGCCGAGATGCACAGAGTCCAAAGCTGGACTCTCAAAATATGGTAATTTTGTCTGCTGCTGGTCAAGTGCCAGTTCCACCTGCCAGCTAAGACAGAGAAAAAGTTAAAATGGTGAGTTACCTTCAGTCCATACAAGCAAGCGTGCACCAACAGTAGGGTCAAATTAACCAATAGTAGGGTCAAATTAACAGCCCTATGCTGCATCCTAGGGTTCACTACATGTCCTGAAGGCTCTGTTTAATTATTGATTCAGGTCTTGGTTTCCAGAGGGATTTAGAGAGACGTGTGTTTAGTCCGCTGTCTTGACTGCATCCCCGCAAGCTGGATTCTTTTATTTATTTATTATTATCACTTAGTGAAAATGTACATTCCCATATAAATTTACATGCCCACCTATATGCAGCTTCCACTGCTCTCCCTGCTCAGTGACAGCATACTATTCCTCTCTCCTCCATATATGTCTCCTCCTCCCAACAATCTTCTTTCCCCTCCTCTTTACCAACTTTCCTTCCTCCAGCCAGAGGTCCGCAGGATGATATCCTATAGATGCATAGAACCATAAAGTGCATTCAATATATGGTCACTCTGCATCGCTAAGTCCAATCCATTTGTGTCCAAAGAGTGGATCTTCGTTATGATTTATGGGCAAGGGTAGCATCAGGGCCAGAGGCCATGCTCCCGGGGGAACTCTGAAGCGACTGGACAATCAATTGAGGTCTTTTAGTGGAGATCTCTGGGTGCACCCCTTTTTATTTTTGTGTTGCCAGTGAGACTCAACTTAGTGAGTTCCATCATGGCTATCACTGGTGGTGGCTGGGCACCATCTGTTTCTTCTGGTCCCAAGTCTATGTAGGCACCCACTCATGTGGGTCTCTCTATCTTCTGGGTTGTCTTTACCCCTTGTCATTTTGGTCCTCAGTGAGCATCCGTTCCTGCTGAGTTGGGACCATTTGCTGTGCCCTCGGATGGCAGCTTGGCAGCTTTTAAGACCCTAGACACCACTCACCAGTGTGGGGTGCACAGTGCCCTCTTAGCAAAATGCTAGTTGTGCAAATTGTCCTCAGTTTCTCCTAAGAGCATGCTCTCCTGACCCCTACCCCAGCTACTCTGTCTTTGCAATATTGGGTTAAGATGGAAAGAGTATTCAAGTTATGCTGAAGTCCACATAATATTGTTCTTGTTTCTAATGTGTGCTATCACCAATTTCACCCAACCGAATTTCTACCAACTATCTAATCTAAATCCTTCCCCTCCTTGCCCTCCCTCCCTCCCTTCCCTTGCAGCCGTTGAAGAGTTTTCTTCTATGCATAAGTCTGTTTTTCAAATCTTATCGTAGGGGTCTAATACAATTTTTGTCCTTTTGTCGCTGACTACTTTCACTCAACTTGATGTCTTCCAATTGAAACCAGGTTATGAGATGTTTCCTGGAATCATCATTATTCTTTATCATTGCGAGGGCTCTATTGAGTATATATGCCCTAGTTTACCTATCCATTCTTCTGTTGTTGGGCATCTCGGTTGATTCCATCTTTTTGCTATCGTGGACTGTGCTGCGATAAACATTCTTGTGCATGTGTTTGTTGGTGTGAAAGGACTTGATTCTGTAGGATATCTTCCAAGTAGTGGAATTAGTGGGTCAAATGGTATATCTATATCCATTTTTTTAAGGAAGCACCAGATTGCTTTCCAAAGAGGCTGGACCATTTTGCAACCCCACCAGCAGTGTAGGAGAGTTCCACTTTCTCCACAGCCTCTCCAGCATTTGTTGTTTTGTGTTTTTTGGATCATGACCAACCTTGCTGGGGTGAGATAGTATCTCATTGTAGTCTTGATTTGGATTTTTTTAATAACTAAAGATCGTGAACATGTCCACATGTGTTTTTTGGCTGCCTGAATCTCCCCTTTAGAGAAATGTCGGTCCATCTCCTTTGCCCATCACTTATTTGGATGATTTAGCTGCTTCTTATTGATATTTTGTAGTATCTTATAGATTATGGAGATCAGACGTTGGTCTGACATAGAGTTGCCAAATATTTTTTCCCATTCTGTAGGTGGCGTTTTAATTCTATTAATGAAGTCTTTGGATGAGCAAAAGTGTTTGATTCGTAGTAGTTCCCGTTTACTTATTTTCTCTTCTGTTGATTGTGGTTTGTTTGACAGATTTTGAAGTCTGTCTACACTGTGTATTAAAACTTCCATTGTTGTTCTTACCTTTTCTTGGATGAGCTTTATCGTTTTGGATTTGATACTTAGGTCTTTTATCCAGTTGAAGTTGTTTTTTGTATAAGGTGTAAGATATGGATCTTGTTTCAATTTATTGCAGATAGATATCCAATTTCTGCAAGCTGGGTTCTTAACATCTCATTTCTTATGTTCTATTCCTGTTATGATAGGGAATATCTTTAAAGTCCTTTCAAACATTATACTTATCTTAAATATCTTCACATTGGAGAACCCATTTTTAACATTTTTGTACTAGTCAACAACTTCCTATAGAATTGAACCTTAAATAATTAATATGTTTATTCATCTGTCTATGCTCAAATATTTTAAAGTAATTATAGGTACCTTAAGAAGGCAGTTTGCCACTGTGGATAGTTATCAGGACATGTCATCTCATTTGTAAAATACAAAATAGGCTGATTAGACTTTTAAAAACAAGCTTTAAAATATCCCTTACAGGTTCTCTTAAAAGAATCCTGATCACTTAGTGTGGCTAAGTGCTATTACCATCTTTGGCTGCAGGTAAGGCTAGTGATAACTGAGGTATGAGCGCTACTTAGGTAGCAAAGAATGCATGGCCCGGGAACAGATGGAAATCTAGCACACTCTGTAAAAAAATATTTATGAGTGTGTAGTATATACTACTATTCCATTTTTAGTCCTTGTTTTCACTGATAACCAGCGTCATTTACACATCTGAGAAGGTCATCCTGGCTTAATGTGTTCTTGAAGAGCTTTTCAGTACTAAAAACTGATGATCTTAAATATCTAAAAAAACAACTAGTGAATTTGTTACAGATCTAAACATATACTATTCATTTTAGAAGAGCAAGGACAAGAAAGGGTACACCAGAATGTTACTGATGGTTATTTCTAGGTATTTTCATCTAAGCTTGGGTATGGGGAGGTGATGGATTATAATTTTAATTTTTTAAAACATTTTATTGACATGTATTGTTTGAATGGTTGCAATAAGCTTGCATTAATTTTATATTGGAAGGAAATAATAATAAAAATATAACTTTTTATCTGCTTGAATTAACAAGGCTAGCCACATAATCATCTGTTTTAATCTTAGAGCTGCACCCTTTCTGGAGGCAAACATCATGGTCCTGTTGAAGCCTTGAAACAAATGTTATTTAATCTTCAAGCAGTACAGGAAAGTTTTAATCAGAGTAAAACCACAGAGCCAACAGAAGAGATTAAGCAAGTAAGCACAAATCAGATTTATTAATTGAACTGTGAATATAAAGTTTTCTTCAGGTGTCTTCTTTTGGACTTGTATCTTGATTTATGTTGATAAGCATGCCACTTAACACCTATTTCAATATTGTTTTTAGACCGTAGCTTATTCAAATTTAATACTGCTGCATTTCTGCAATGGTTTATCTAGAATACATTGTTCTGTTTAATGATTATAAATGCAACATCCTATTTCAATATGATGGTATTACAACAATAATATGAAAAGATGGTTAAGAGTTGTTTTTAATGCCTTAGAAAATTAATCTGTATGGCCCAATTCCTGATAGTAGTTTTTTTGGGGAGACTGGGAAACCTTTTCAACATTAGACTTCTGCACATAACTTTTGTCACCTAAAACTTACCATGTGTTTTGTTACCATGTGTTTGTTGGCTTTTCTTAATACTATTATATAAAATTTTATTTTAAGATCATTGTGCTTTTAATTTGTATATTTCCTAGAAATTAAAAAATCTATTTTTGCTTTTGGGCTGCCATTCTGTAAGTGTTGAATTTTTGTTACAATAGTGTAATATCTATAGAGCATGTTGCTGTTGTGGTTAGGTGCTCTGGAGTCAGTTCTGATTCGTAGTGAACTTATGTAAGCAGAACAAGACACTGCCTGGTCCTACACTGTCCTCACAATCATACTTGAACCCATTGTTCCAGCCACTGTTGTCAGTCTACCTTGTTGAGGTCTCCGTCTTCTTTGCTGATCTGCTACTTTACCAAGCATGATGTCCTTCTCCAGGTACTGGCCTCTCCTGATAATACCTCCAAAATATTGGAGAGAAAGTTTCACCATCCTTGCTTCTAAGGAGCATTCTAGTTGTACTTCTTCCAAGACATATTTGTTTGTTCTTCTGGTGGTTAATGGTATATTTGGTGTTTTTCACCAATACCATAATTCAAAGGCACCAATACTTCTTTGGCTTTTCTTATTCATTGTCCAGATTTCTTACGTGTATGAGACAATTTACAATAATATGGCTTGGGTCAGCTACACCTTAGTCCTGTGATACTTTTATTTTTTAGCACTTTAAAGAGGTCCTTTGCAGCAGATTTGCCCAGTGAAATACACTATTTCATTTCTTGACTGCTGCTTCAATGGGTGTTGATTGTGGATCCAAGTAAAATAAAATCCTTCCCAGTTTCAGATATTTTCTCTGTTTATCATGATATTGCTTATTGGTCTAATTACGAGGACTTTTGTTTTCTTTTATAAAAAGAAAACCCTAGTGGCCTAGTGGTTAAGAGCTACAGCTGGTAACTAAAAAGTTAGTAGTTCTCATCCACTAGATGTACCTTAGAAACCCTATGGGGCAGTTCTAATCTGTCTGATAGGGTCACTATGAGTCAGAATTGACTCAATAACAAGGGGCTTGGTTTCTTTGTTCTATGTTAAGGTGTAATCCATACTGAAAGCTGTAGTGTTTGATCTTCATCAATAAATGCTTACAGTCCTCTTTTCTTTGTGCAAGGTTGTGTCATCTGCGTATTACAGGTTATCATTTAGTGTTCCTCTATTCCTGATGCCATATTCTTCTTCAGATAGTCCAGCTTCTCAGATTTTTTTTTTTTGGCATAGAGATTGAATAAGTATGATAAAAGAATACAACCTTAATGTATACATTTCCTAATTTAAAACACACAGTATCCCCTTGTTCTGTTCTGCCTTTTAGTCTATGTACAGACATTTCAGGAGAACAGTGAAGTGTTCTGGAATTCCCCTTTTTTGCGAAGTTTTCCATAATTTATTGTGATTCACACAGTTGAATGCTTTTGCATAGTCAATTGAACACAGGTAAACATCTTTTTGGTGTTCTCTGCATTCAGCCAATATTCATCTGACATTAGCAATGCTATCCTTCATTTCATATCTCTTCTGGAACCAGCTTGAATTCTGGCAGTTTCTGTTGCCAAGTACTGCTGCAACTGTTTTTTAATTATCATCGGCAAAATTTTACTTGCATGTAATATTTATATTATTCCATAATTTCAACATTTTGTTGGATTACCTTGCTTTGGCTTGGGCACAATCAGTTGGCCAGGTAGCTCTCTTCCAAATTTCTTGACATAGACTAGTGAGCACTGCCAGTACTGCACCTGTTTGTTGAAACATCTCTACTGATATTCTGTCAGTTGCTGGAACCTTGGTTTTCATCATTCCCTTCAGTGCATCTTGGACTCTTCCTTCAGTATCATTGTTTCTGAATCATATGTTACCTCCTGAAATGGTCGAATGTCGACCAATTAATTTTGGTACAGTGACTATGTATATTTATTCCATCTTGTTTTGATGTTTCCTGTGTTGTTCAATATTTGGCCCCTAAACTGCAATCCAAATCTATTGCTGCTGAGTTGATTCTGACTCTTGGTGACCTTTTGGGGCAGAGTTGAACTGCCCCATAGGATTCCCAAGTACTTGCTGGTAGATTCACACTGCTTACCTATTTGGTTAGCAGCCAAACTCTTAATCATTGCATCACCAGGGCCCATAGAATCCTTCAAAATTGAAACTTGAGGCTCAAATTTTTTCTTCAGTTCTTTCAGCTTGAGATATACAACTGTGTTCTCCTCTATTGATTTTCCCACTCCAGGTCTTTGGACCTTTCATCATAATACTTTGTTTTGGGTTTAATACTTTTTTTTAAAAATTGTGATTGAGTGAAATTCTACAATCCAGTTTAAATTTGCATGCTTGGCTACCTGCAGCTCCTTCTACTCTCCTTGCCCAGTGACAGCACATTCCTCTTTTCCGTTCTGTACCTGTCATATCCTCTTAACAATCTCCTGTCCTCTCCTCTACACCCCCTTCCCCCTCTCCAGTAAGAGGCCAGCAGGACGACAGCCTATAGATGCATAGAACCATAAGGTGCACACACAATATGGTCACTCTGTGTCACCAAGTCCAGTTTATTCCTTTTCGAAGAGTTGACTTGAGTAATGATTTATGATCAGGGGCAGCATCATCTAGGGGCCACACTGCCAGGGGAACCCCCAGGCCTTTGGACCATCAACTGTAGTCTTTTAGTGAAGTTCTTAGGGTGCACCCCCTTTTTTCTCATGTTGCTGCTGGGATTCAACATTGTGAGCCCATCATGGCTGTCATTGATAGTAGCTGGGCACCATCTGGTTCTTCTGGTCACATATTGATGTAGTCACCCATTCATGTGGGTCTTTCTGTCTTCTGGGTTCTCTTTCCCCTGTGTTGTTGTTGTCCTTGGTGATCATCTGCTCCAGCTGAGTTGGGACCATTTGGTGTACCTCAGATGGCAGTTTGCTAGCTTTTAAGACCCCAGACACCACTCACCAATATGGGGTGCAGAAGACTCTTAGCAATAGGCTAGTTATGCCAGTTGGCCTCTGTGTACCCTGAGAGTATGGTCCCTGGACCCTTGACCCTGCTACTCTGTCCTTACAATACTGGGTTAAGATTGGAAGAGTTTTGTAGTTATAAAACAAAGAGAAAATACAAATATTTGATGTGCTACTGCAAATTTATTTGCTATAATTAATTCTTTGAAATGCAGAAAATATTTTAATATTCTTATTAATCACATTTCAGTAACAATCAAGTTTATGATTATATAGTTTCAATATTTTGTTACATTTGATGTTTTTAATACTAGGTTTCAGAAGATGAATTTTCTAAATTGCAGTTGAAGGAAAGCATGATTCCTATTAATAGGTCACTTCAAAAGTAAGTATTCTCTTCTAATTTCCATATGTTTTATGAATACAAATCCATTTTAGCCATTCACTTGATTGAAATTTGAAAGTTACATACTAGAAGTATTAAATAGTTCGAAGAACTATTTGAACTAGTTGAAGTGTGTTAAAGTTTCCTCTTAAATTTGTGCTGTTTCCTTTTAAAATGTTTTTAGGACCTGAATAGATATACTGAGAGAGCTAAAATATAATGGATTTTGAATGACCTGGAGAGCTTCTTTTTTTGCTGCTGAGTAATAGCAACAATCTTAGATAGTATATATTGCTATGGATAATGCATTCGTATGTGTTTTCATTTATTTCTTCTCAAATAAACATAGTAATGTTAAGTGTGTCATTATTTGGGAAATCTCCACATATATCTGTGATGGATATAATGTTCTAGAATAAAGGTCATAAGAGTGTTATCTACCTATTTTATTTTTTTTGTTTTAAATAAAAAAACGAGGAAGAGTCTTCCCTTTAGTCATGATACTTGCAGAAGAGAAGTTTCTTAATTTCTGAGTTTGTGTGAGTATGAAGTGTGTTTAGAAGATGGAATAACTGAATTTAGGAAATACTAAGATTAAACATTTTTACTGTGACAGCATATTTCATTTGGCTGAAAGTAGCGCTAAACAAGTACAATCTACTTTCTATCGTTTCAGAATTTGTGTAAAATTCTGTTACCTAAGAAAGCAGTGAATAAGTGAAACATTAGACATGTAAATATAAACTTCCTCTAATTGTCATGATAAGTATATCTTTTTCTTTACATGGTTTAAAAAAAATAGATGTATGTACATATATATATATTTCCTCCTTCTACTTAATTTATAATCTTCTGGGTAAAAATAATGTCTCTTTCTTTGAAGCTTGCCATCGTTTTTAGGATATGGTGTTCCATACCTAGTAGGATTTAGTGAATAATAATAAGTGACATTTAATGAGCGTTTACAAAGTGCCAGTTTCTTAAGTACTTTTGTGTATAATTTATTTGATCTTCATAATCTTACTATTACTACCTTCCTTCTACAAATGAGGGAACTGGCATGGAGAATAAAGTAACTTGCCCACAGTTAAATTCCCAGCAAGAAGTAGCGCTGGGATTCAAGTCAGGCCTCCTGATTCTAAAGTTTGTGTTGCTAATCATTGTATTTCTAACACTTCTGTTGTTAATATGAGAATGGGAAGTTACCCATTTCAGCTAGGTGGAGGGCCTCAGTTGATCACCTAGGATTAAAACTTTATTTTACTTTTAAGATTAAAAGTAGATGGTTTCTACTTTTCCATTACTCTTGAAAGCATTTGTATTGAACTGTGTCACAGACTCAAATGCATTTTCTGAGTTAAATATGCCCCAGAAGATATTTTGCTTGGTGAAGACGAACACTGGACATTAAGTAAATCATCACAAAAGATTGACTCTGATCCACAGGTTCTCTCACTATTTACCAGAATTTGGCTAAACAGTCAGTGGTCTTACCTACATATAGAATTCCATTTTCATGGAGAGCAGGTTCATGTTTTGTTAGATTGACATTTAGCTGTTAATTCTGTTGGATTTGCTGAAATAGTCTTAATTTAGCTGTTAGTTTATATTTTAACAACTATAGTTGTTAACTTTATTTTCTAAGCTTAGATTTAGAAAAGCATGTCACTGCATGTTTTCCCATTATTTTTTGTTTATAGATTAACTGTCTTAAGGGCAAGTTAAAATTATTCAATCTCAGAATTCGTTCTAGATTCTAAACTATTTTAGACAGGCACATGGGCATCCTTTTATATTTTAAAGTGAATAGACTCAGCTTCTTCCAAAACTACAATTCTACTTGGTGCTTTACTAGTCTATCCTCATGTGAAAGTTCTGTAATCATGATTCTCCCCCAGCCCGCAAACTATAGCCTTTGTTTTAACCATTTGGATGGCTAGTAAGCTTAGGGTATTGGTTGCCAGCCTCAGGAAACAGTAAACTCTTAGTTGCATTTTATTTATTCTTTCAGACACTCAATTGTCTTCTGCTCTTGCTCTAGAAATACCAGTTTTCTAGATAGACTCATAGGAGTGGAAATACAAATGACTGATAGCAGAATAAGGTGGTATTTCTTCCAGAGGCATTTTTATTTTAATAGAAATCAAAATGATAATTGCTTTGCATCCTGTGATACTTAGCTCTGTCATTAGTTTCTATATTAGAAACTCAAAAAAATTTGTGAACCTGTGTAAGAGAAATCTGCCACCTTTAAGCAGTGAAATCATACTTTTTAAGCCAAGATCTTTCCTAGATAGTTATTTTTTGGCTGTAATATACACAAGTCAACCTACACCCATTCACAGTTCTACACATACAGGATTCTGGGAGTCTTGTATTGTATCATGTAGGCAGCCAGGTACTCTGTCTAGGTGACTCTAAAGAATGAGCAATAGCAGATTGCTCAGGTACTGTAAATGTGAACAGCAGTAGACTCATGCACAATCACCAATTATCCAACAATAATTTGTTTTTGAATTTGGAATATCTGGGTTTATGTATACTTTTTTGTATAGTTCTCAATGTAAAAAATACTTACTAGTGGCCACATTGTGAAGATGGAACTTAATGATAGAGAGTTAGCCCGTTTCTCAGACTCTGTTCAATTTTCTAGCCTACATTCCATACCAGTTACCCCTGACTTGCAAAATATGGTAGATAACAAAGGTTTTTCCTTATTCTAAGGTGCTCATATTTTGTACAGACTTAAAGAGTGGTGAGGATCTTGTTCTGAAAATCCTTTTTATTCTATTCTGAATTCTAGGCTTAATAAAGGCCAGTAAACTGATAATATTTAAGAGGAACAGTCAGTAGTAATAGAAAACCAAAGGCAAGAAGCTGTTTATGAGTACATAAAAATATAGCTAATCAATTTTCATTTAATCAATCTATGTTACTGAGTTTCAATGGATTATTTGTGTCTATTTTTAGTGCTCATCAGTAGATTCATGGTTATAATAGTAAATCAATTTCTTTTACTTTAGTTGTTATGGTTATATGATCACCTGTAAGTTGATATTTTCTACCATTGGCTTGCCTTTTCACTTTCTTAGAGAAGAAAGTCAAGAGTCCTACAGTTTTGCCCTCTGCTTCTCTCTATAAATGAAAAGAAAAAAACCAAACTATAACGATTACTTTTGAGGCTATTTCAACTCAGAGATCCTGTAGGACGGAGTAGGGTAGAACTGTCCCATAAAGTTTGCAAGGAGAGGCTGTTGGTTATCCGCTGTCTTAGTCATTTAGTGTGGCAGTAATAGAAGCACCATAAATGAATGGCTAAACAGAGAGATTTACTCTCTCACAGTCTAGAAGGCTAAAGGCTAAATTCAGGGCAACAGCTCCAGGAGAAGGCTTTCTCTCTATATTGGCTCTGGGGCAAGATCTTTGACATCAGTCTTCCCTGATCCAGAAACCTGTCAGCACAGGGACTCCAGGTTCAGAGGACATGCAATTCTCTTGGCTCCATTTTTCTTTGTCGTTTGAGATCCCTATGTTTCTCTGTTCACTTCTCTCTTTTATATCCCACAAGAGATTGACTTAAAACACAACTTAATCTTGTACATTGAGTCCTGCCTTGTTGACATAATAAAGTAGGGTCTAGAATACATGGGAAAGACACATGAGATGATGAAATGGCAGATAATCACACAAACTGGCAATAATGGCCTAGCCAAGTTGACACATATTTTTAAGGTACACAACCCAAATACTTAACTGCTGGGCACTCAGCATCCCTCACCCCGTACCTTTGAGATCAGGGCTTGGAGCCAGTTTGTTCTAATTCAAACCTCTGCTGAGAATTTGCATTTCTGACAAGTTCCCAGTGGATGGTAATGTTGCTGGTTAGGGACCAACTCTGAGAACTGGTAGTAGACCAGTGGGTCTGAATTTATTATACATAAGAATCACCTGGGATCTGTTAAAATGTAGATTCTGATTCGGTGTATCTGGAGTAGAAATACAAAGTTTCAGCAGGTGTTTAGGTTGGGAAAAAAGTTTGAAGCCATATTTGAAATAACACTTTGTAATAGCCACATCTCTAAATGGATTATGTTTTATGCTTAGTCAGGTAGATGGAGGTTAACTTGAAAGAATTTCCAGCTAATTGTCTGAGGTAGAGGAACAGAAAATGTCCCATTTCTATTTAGCCTCTCTATTCTCTCTCACCATACTATATGGTTTAGTCAGCTAATGGTGCTCTAGCAGCAATACCATGAAGTGTATGGCTTTGTCAAAGAAAGGTTATTCTTAACACAGTCCAACAGGTTACAAGTCGAAATTCAGGGCGTTTGCTCCAAGGGAAGGCTTTTCTTCTTTGTTGGCTCTGGAGGAAGCTCCTTGTGTTGCGTCACTCTTTGGTCAGGGAGCATCTTGGAACAGGAACCTCAGATCTGAAGGATGTGCTCTACTCCGTTGCTGCTTTCTTGATGGTGTGAGGTTCCCAGCTCTCTGCCTGCCTCCTTTTCCTTTTATCCTTTGCAGGATAAAAGGATAAAAAGTGTTGCAAGTCATATTCCAGGGAAACCCCTTTTACAGTGGAGCAGGGAGGTGACCTTAGGAAGGGACTTATAGTCCCACCCAAATCCTCTCTAACATAATCCACTCTGATAGCCATGGGCAGAGATTAGGATATACAGTATAAGAAAATCATAAAATGGAGGGCAATCACAGAATGCAGGGAATTCTGACCCAACCAAATTACTACACATATTTTTGGGGGGACACAGTTCAATCTGTGACTTTCTACCCTTTGGCCCCCCCAAACTCACATTGTTGAAACATGCAACACATTCATCCTGTCATAGCAAAAGTCATAGCAAAAAAAAAGTTCATCCCTTATGATAGCAAAATTCTTAAATTAGTTTGAAGTCCAAAATACAAAAATTACATACTGTCTACTTCCAAAGATACAATGGCTGGACAGGTTACAAGTTAGACATTTCCATTACAAATGGATAAGGTAGGCAAAACAGGCAACAAACAAGTCAGCGGGACCAGTACCTTAGCCCTCAAAGCTTTGGAAATAGTCCTCTTCCATTTTCTGAGACATTCTACTCAATGGCCCTGCCCTACTGACTTTAGGTATTGGCCACAGTCTCAGGATTCTGAGTGGAGACCCTTTGGCCCTGGGCTACAACTCTGCTTTCTAGGGCCATTGGACTGCAGCTCTGCTCCTTTGGCTTCAGGTGTACCCTCAGCCCAACTGAGTGCAAATCCACACTTACAAACACAGAAAGCCCAGGCTCCACCCTTTCAAACCCTTGAGGTCATGGCCATACATTCTGAGACTGAGGCAGCACTGCTTCTTATACTCTTGTCTCTTCAGCTTCTGCTTCCTATGGCTTTATGGCCCAAGCCTCAGGCCTGCATCTGCCCTGCTGGAGCAAGTGCTCCAAAGCTCTGTAGCTCCAGTGATTTAAGTGCTGGGAGGCACCCTACTCTGCCAGGAAGCCTCCTGAACACAGGCACTAAGCTTTCTTAATCTGTGGATCAGCAAGCCTAGTTCCACTGATTCAAGTGCCCAGATCACCCCAGTCTGCCAGGAAATCTCTGTGCACAGGGACTCAGCTCTCTTGCTCCATAGGTCGACTTCAGCACTGCCTCACACTGGTCTTCTGATTCAGCTGCTGCTGGAGGTGGTCCTCTGCTGCTTGTTTCTCACCATCTGCAGCCTTTTCAGTGTTAACAATTCTCCTTGATTCCTTCTGAGTCTTTTCATCATTCACAGTTTCAAAACTACTTCCACATTTCAGGTATTTGTTAGAGCAGCACCCCACTCCCTTGGTACCAAATTCTGTTTTAGTCAGCTAGTGCTGTTCTTATGGAAATACCACAAAATGGATAGCCTTAGCAAAGAAAAGTTTATTCGTATACAGTCCAGTAGATTACAAGTCTGAATTCAGGGTGCCCACTCCAGGGGAAGGCTTTCCTTCTTTGTTGGCTCTGGAGGAAAGTCCTTGTGTTTTACCAGTCTTTGCTCAGGGAGCATCTTGGCACAGGAACCTCACATCTGAAGGATGTGCTCTGCTCCTGTTGCTGCTTTCTTGATAATGTGAGGTTCCCAACTTTCTGCTTGTTTCCCTTTCATTTAATCCTACAAAGGGGGTGCAGGCCACACTCTAGGGATACTCCCTTTACAGTCAGGCAGGGAGGTGACCTTAGGAAGCAATTTACAGTTCCATCCTAATCTTCTCAAACATAATCCACTGTGCTGACCACAGGCAGAGATTGGGATATACAGCATAAGAAAATCATAAAATGGAAGGTAATCACAGAACACAGGAAATCCTGACCCAGCCAAAGTGCTGCTAGTATTTTTGGGGGGACACAATTCAATCTGTGACACCATATACTTACATTTTCTGTCCTCATCTCCCAGTTTTTTACTCTTCCTTCCCCATTCACTTCTCCATCTGTATTTTCTATGCCCAGACTAGCCGTTGTTTTTTAAAGAGATGAAATAAACTATATAGACTTAGAAAGAAAAATGATTATATTGAATTGCAGTTATGAAAATATTAGAACAAATGTGTGTTTTAGTAATTTGTACTTTAGTAATGCATTTAATATACAAGTGAGTTAACTAACTTTGTAAACACGTAGGTATGGAAGTCTTTTATATAGCTTGAAATACATTCATTAAAATGTGGAGTGGTCTTTTACTTCCTTCTGCATGTTGATTGACAAACAGGGAAAGGGAATATTGGCAAAGGTTGATATCTGAGTCACCAGTGAGACCTCATCCTTTGGGTGGATGAACAAGTAGGCCCCAGTGATAATGGGCCACTTAAGCAACATGAACTTTTAAATTATAGACAGGAGGACTTGGATCACATATTTTCTAGCAGTGCATTTAATTACTAGTGTAATGTTGGATTAGTGATGAGTATACAAGACATTTCAAGATGCCTCCAACAATAATATGAAAATGGCTCTGATTTCTGTTGGAGACAGGCTATATGTAATTAAAGGAAATAAAACTTACAAATAGCATTTGGGTTTTTTCCATCTAGTTCACAGACCCTTTAAACCCAAGGGATCTGTGATTTCCAAGTTTATAACCTCTTCTCAGAGTTGCATACAGTAAGGTAGGATAAATAACTTTAAAGAAAAGGAAAATAAGTCCCAAGTATATTTATGGATTGTCTTCTTTCTGATAAACGTGTGTCTTCTATGAAAAAAATAATTATTTAGGTAGAGATGTATTTTATTTATTATATGTTTATCGAATGTATTCTCTGCTAGAAACTATCAAATGGAGTGTTGTAGTCACTGTCTTTGATCTTATAGTGATGGAAATAACTAATTAGACATTATTGCATATCGTAATTATTATATTCTCTCTCTGTTTTTCTTAGTATCTTTCTTATTTATCAGAGATCAGAAATGTGATTGAAATTTTCTGAGTGATCCTCAAGGATCTGAAGGATAGGGGAGAGGAAAAACTGGAAGACTATTTTTAGAGGAAGCCTGGAAATTTGAGGGCCTTTGTTTTCCTGGTTTGTTTGAGGAATAATTAAGTTTTCTTCACTGAGACCTGACCTACAGTCTTGGCTTTACTTTAGACAAAAATCCAGGTTGTTGATATAATACATTATTGATTTTCCCTATACTCCTTCCCCAATAAAAATGATTTTTCCTCGGAATTGAAATTGATCCGTAAGTGCTATTTTTTAAAATTTTGGCTGTGTTGAATGTGTTAAAAATGAGATGTTAAAATGTTAAAAATGAGTTATGTATTTTATTGCTTAGTGTAACATATATAGCATACCAGAAAGAAAGATATCTTTTCACAGAATTGTAGTGCAAAATCACATGCAAGAAATGTTCTGTAAAGTGTGATACAAATTATTATTATTGTTTCTTGGTAGACTACTTGGCAGATTAACTTTCAAAACATTTGAATGTCAAACATTAATAGAATTTTTAAAACAAAATGTTTATGGAACTTTAGTTATTTCAGCCCTCAATTATTATTCACATTTCAAATTTGTATAAGAAGAACCCTCAAACTTTTAGGTTGATGTTATTCTATAAATTCATTTCTTATGCCAGTTTTGAAGTTAAAAGCAATGTAATCACATCTTTTATTGTCTGTGTTGGCTATTTAGTCCTTAAATATTGGTTTATAATGTGTTTTATACTTTTTAATGAAGGGCTTTGCACCATTTATCTCGCCTGAGAGACCTGGTTGATGATACCAGTGGGAAACAGTCACCGAAAACATGAAGAGGAAAATAAAGCTGTTGCACCAATAAATAGTCACTACCAAGCAAAAATGTTTTTTCCCCCTGTTACTTAAACTGACAGAGTAATTATAAGCCATATATTATTCTGTGACTGGGACAAATATTATGTATTTGTAAAAAACAGATTTAAGAATATTCACAGGTCTTGTGACTTATCCTCATTTTGTGCCAAATACAAGAACCTGAACTGAAGAACTCACAGAAGTCTGAGCACCTAACTTTGGACTTGAGGCCCACAAATGCCTAACATTCAAGGGTGAATAATTTCTATTCTTGAACGTTTACATGGACTTAACCTTCTGTTGCATCCTCATTATTGTCTCATTCTGGATAATTAAGAAACTCTTCCAGGTTTCTCTCCAAAGTCTCTTTAGTTAAATAGACTTTTTGATATGTGTAGTGTTGCATTTAGGGAGGCTTTTAAAGAGTTATCAAAATTGTTTTGATGTACCTCATCCATGTAGAAGTCTGTTAATTTAAATCTTTATAAATCAAATATTTAAAATGGGTTGTATTTGGAAATGACATCAGTTTAATAAGAATGATCGAGTGCTAAAAGGAATATTCTTCTCTGCTGTGGAATTCAAGAGAACCTCAGTTAATGCTTTGATTATATGTAACATCATCTTGGTAATATTTGATAGTATATGAAATAGTTTGGGATGTTTGAAATTTAATGTTTTGCTGTTAGACTACTTCCCAGATTTTAGTTTTAATGTTAGCTTAGCTCAGACTAGTAAAAACTATGTGATAAATGGGCAATTGCTTTATAAAATTTCATGACTAAACTTAAAGAAAATGGATCTGGAAAGTCAGAAAGTAAATTGCTGTTTAAAGTTATTTTGTAAGAACTGAGCTTTCTTTAAAGCCATTAATCCTGTTCAAAGTTAGTCTTTAGCTGGAACTGAGCACAGCTTTGTAATTTTGCAATTTCTACCAAGTGAACTTCTAGAAAGCTGGAAGCATCTTTATCAGCAAAACCAGGAATTAATCCATAAAGCATAACTAATGTTGCATATTGAAAAAGCCTGATGAACTTAAACAATTCCTGTATATGTATACACAAATACTACAAATGAACACTTTATCCAGCTACAGCATTTTTGCTAAGTAAATTTCCTGTGAAGTAGACAGGAATTTACTTGTTTGGACTAGACAAATAAGGACTGTTTAATACCTTTGTTATACTAATGACATATCAAAGACTTTAGAATTAGCTCTGTCTTTACAAAATTTTTTCTTAACTGGTCAGTTTGTGTTAGCATACTAGTCTTTGCCCAGTTTGAAAGACATTTGTTTTGTTTACTCTGTGGAGGTCTTTCTGCCACTGATGCAACTATTTTCTGATTGTGTAGAGTCTGGATAATTGAATGTGGAATTAGTTTGATGATTAAAATAATGGCTGCATGTTAAAATACATGCTTTAAGTGGGTAAGAAGTAGGTAGATCTAGCTCAGATTCCAGGTGAGTGAAGCAATCTTTAGCTAAATTTTAAAGAAAGTGTAGAAGATCAGGACATCAGGAAATAAGCTTTCAATTGCATGCTAAATATATGTTGATCATGTATAATGTTAACCTGGTGGTGCAGTGGTTAGAAGTGCTCAGCTACTAGGCCAAAGATTGGCAATCTGAACTCACTGGCAGCTTCACGGGAAAAAGATGTGGCAGCCTGATTCTGTAAAGGTTACAACTTTGGAAACCCTATAGGGCAGTTCTGTTCAGTCCTATAGGGTTACTATAAGTTAGAATTGACTTTACAGCAATGAGGTTTTTTTTCAAATGCACAGAAAGCATCTTCAAGGGAATTATGCTATACTGACTCTGAAGAGCACTTTGAATGGTAGTTGGTGCTCTCATTTCCAAGAACATATCTCTAATATTAAATAAGATTAGGTGTTCTAAAATTTTGTTGTAAATTATACTTTAAGAAACTCAATTATACTCATCAAAGGAGCATTAATAATTTTTCCTTTTGCATTAAATCTGAAAAGATGTGGTCTTTTATACCCCAAATAAATGAATTGTATCAAAATGATTAATTCTAAATTTCCTTTTAAAGAAATATGTAGATGGGAAGAGAGAGTCAACTAAGAAAATAAATGACCTAAAAGATAAATGCTCAACAAATTCTTTAAAGAATTGATTTAATTATGTATTAATTGATATTTCAGAGTGTTTTGTTTGGTTGTTTTCAGGTTTCCAGGGGAAAAAGGGGGACAATTGTGAATATGAACTAAATCAGATAATGAGAGCAAATAGATTTTTTAAATTATATTGTGCACAGAATGTATCAACTCTTTGCTCTAATTCTTTTAGGTTTATTGGTATATGTTAAGTGGAAAGCATGAAGAAATTTCAATAAGATTCACCAGAATTTCCATTGAGTATTAAAAAAGTGTGTGGGGGGGAGGGGAAGCCCAAAGAAAAATTATCTGAGATCAAGGGATAAAGTTGTCACTCTTATGTGAAGATTCAAGACCCAGATGTATTTATTATTAATGAGAACTCTACTTTCAGTCTTTTCAGTTACAACTCATTTCAGTTTCATAGATTTCTGGCTAAGCTGAGAAAGTTTGCTCGTTTTTGTTCTGAGCTATATTTCTCTCTAGTTGTGCTATTTGTAAAATGTATAAAATGTTTTTTTGTGTGTGTTGTTTTGTATTTAATGGTTTATATGGTAATGTCTTATTAAAATATACTATATAGTTATACCAACATATTGCTTGAAGATAAATCATGACAAGATTCTGCCTTCCTGTATTCGAAGTACATAAAATCACGCATATAGATTTGAATTTTTGTTTCATTTTTCTTGTCCTACCTTTCCCTATCTCAAAACTGGTTTGATAGAAGTGCTATCAAGAAATGAATTTGCCAGAGAAAGTAAGGATAATGCTGGGAGCCCTAGTACATGGCATAAACAGAACACAAAAGATTACTAACAATGCACAAACACCAGAAGAAAAAATAGGTAACTGGGAGCTGCTAAAAATCAAACACTTGTGATCATCCAAGACTTCATTAAAAGAGTAAAAGGACAGCCTACAGATTTGGGAAAAAGTTTTGCCTATGACAAATCCATTCAGCAGCTCACCTATGTAATCTGCAACATACTTCGGGACCTCAACAACAACAAGCCAGCCAAGTGCCGTCGAGTCGGATCAACAACAACAAAAATAACCCAATTAAAAAAATGGGCAAAGGGTATGAACAAGCACTTCTCCAAAATAGACATCCAGGCAGCTAACAGATACACAAGGAAATGCTGACAGTCATTAGCCATTAGAGAAATGCAAATCAAAACTACAATGTAATGCCGTCTTACTGCAGCAAGACATAAAATAATAAATATTAGGCTGTGGAGAGACTGGAACACTTACACACTGCTAGTGGGAGAGTGGAATGTTACAACCACTTTGGAAATTGATGCTTTCTTAAAAACCTAGAAATAGAACTACTGTAAGATCCAGCAACCCCACAGCCTGGCATGTATCCGAGAGAAATAAGGGCTGCCACATGAATAGATACATGCACACCAATGTCTATTGCAGTACTGTCCACAGTAGCAAAAAGATGGAATCGACCTAGGTGCCCATCAGTGGATGAATGGATAAACTATGGTATTTTCATACAGTGGAGTATTACACAATGATAAAGAACAACGATGAACTTGGGAAACAACATGGAGGAATTTGGAAGGCGATAAGCTGAGTGAAATCAGTTTCAAAAAGACAAATATTGTATGAGACCCCTATTAGAAACACTCAAGAAAAGGTTTAAACACAGAAGACAACAGTCTTTGATGGTTACAAGATGGGAGAGGAGTATTCTTTGATTAGGTAATAGATGGAAATTGGGTTAGGTGACGGAAGGGACAGGACGAAGTAGAAGGGAGGTAAGCACAACTGGACTAAACCCAAAACTGAGAAGTTTACTAAATATAACCCAACACTTCAAAGGACAGAGTAGCAAGGGTAGGGGGCGGGCAGTGGAAAGTGGTTTCAGGGGACATCTAAATCAAATTGGCATAACAAGTTTTTAAAGAAAATGTTCTAAATCCTATTTTGATGAGTGGTGTCTGAGGTCTTAAAAGCTAATAGGCAGCCATCTAAGTAGTGTCAATTGGTCCCAGCCCACCTGGAGCTGACGAGAATGAAAGATATCCAAGACGTAAGGAAAATAGGAGCCGAAGACACAGAAGGGACTAGAAAATTGAGACTATGTCAGCATGAGAACAGCTTGTGCCTGGCCGTGGCTGTCCTGACAGGGAATACAACGTAAGACTCCCTGACATATTAGGAGAAAAATAGGTGTGCAGAACTTAAGCTCTACTACAAACATGATACTTAAAGGTCCGACAGACTGGAGGGTCCCAAGGAGACATGGCCCCCTGACTCTCTTGTCAACCCAGAACCGAAACCATTTCCAAAGCCAATTCTGATCAAGATTGGACTGGACTATAAAACAAAATGATACTGGAAAAGAGTGTGCTTCTTGGCTTAAGCAGAGACGGGAGACAGCTCTCAGTACCGAAGGTGAGATGATAAGGCGGAGGGGGACAGGAGCTGGTTGAATGGACATGGGAAATACAGGGTGGAAAGGGGTGTGTTTTCCCAGAGTTGGAGAGAGCAGCTAGAGTTACATAGCAATATGTGTACAAGTTTTTGTATGACAAATTGACTTAGATTGTGAACTTTCACTTACAGCACAACAAAATTTGAAAAAAAAATGAAAGAAATGATCTTGTCAAAAGGCAAATAACATGAAAGGAGGCAAAAGCAAAAGGCCACTAAAACTGATAATTAATTTCTGACCAACTGAAGTTTCTTCATATGTGAAAGATTGTGTATCCTTTATTCCATCTGCAGGGTGGATACTTCATACAAGATCATATGCTGTGTTGGCCAGCAAGGCTGGCAAGGACTGCGGTAAACCTAGACCTAAACCTAGACACATTGTTAAGGAGGTTATGTCGTTAGATGTTTTTCCTGTAATATTTGAAATTATTCCTTTCCTTCTACTTTTTTTTTTTTTCATTTTCTTTTCATTCATCTGTCACTAAGATCATTTTCCGGTTTTTGGAAAAAGGAAAAAGAAAAAACCCAATTGGCATTTTATTCTGCATTGACCTAACCCTAGACCAGATCCTTCTGCTTTCATAAATGCAACAAGTTATATTCACTCCATACCTTAAATGGGACTAGTCTGCTTGTTTCCTAACACCTATTTCCACCTTAAACATTCTGCTTCTTTTTCCGAATTCTTTACATTGAAGCCAGACTGACTGGTTTTCGCAAGACACTGATTATACCCCACGGCTCAAATACTGATTTATTTCAGCCAATTCCATTTGGCTAAATGGTTTTGCTCAGATTATCCTAAACTTTGTATGTATGGTCCCACATTTGTGTATACTATTTTTCATACTTGAAACATTCGATTTTTATTCTTGTTGCTTATTTGAAGGTTACGCTGCCATTTCTCTAAAGCTCTGGCCAGCTCTTACGTTTTCTTTTTTAAACATATGACTCTCATCTAAACACTAGTAGGTTGGGTTCCCTCCCCCCTTTTCCTTATTCATTTAGCTTTTTATTTTATTTTATTTTTATTTAACATAACTGAGTGAAAATGTACATTCACATGTAAATTTACATGCCCCCCTATATGCAGCTTCCACTGCTCTCCCTGTCCGGTGACTGCACACTATTCCTCTCTGCTCCATACATGTCTCATCCTCCCAACAGTCTCCTTTCCCCTCCTCTCTGTCTACTCCCCTTCCTCCAGCCAGAGGTCAGCAAGATGATATCCTATAGATGTATAGAACTGTAAAGTGCTTCCAATATATGGTTACTCTGCATTGCCAAGTCCATTCCATTCCTGTCCAAAGAGTGGACCTTTGTTATAATTTATGGGAACGGGCAGCATCAGGGCCGGGGGCCATGCTCTCAGAGGAACCCCAAAACTGCTGGACCATCAATTGAGGTCTTTTAGTGGAGATCTCATGATGCACCTCTTTTTATTCTTGTGTTGCCAGTGAGGCTCCTCTCTGTGAGCTCCGTCATGGCTATCACTGGTGGTGGCCGGGCACCATCCGGTTCTTCCGGTCCCAGGTCGATGTAGGCACCCACCCTTATGGGTCTCTCTGTCTTCTCGGTTGTCTTTACCGCATGCCATTTTGGCCCTCGGTGAGCATCCGTTCCTGCTGAGTTGGGACCATTTGCTGTGTCCTCGGATGGCAGCTTGGCAGCTTTTAAGACCCCAGACGCCTCTCACCAATGTGGGGTGCAGAGAGCTCTCTTAGCAAAATGCTAGTTGTGCCAATTGGCCTGGAATTCGCCTAAGAGCATGGCCCCCCGTCCCCCGCCCCAGCTACTCTATCCTTGCAGTATTGAGTTAAGATGGAAGGAGTACTCAAGTTATGCTGAAGTCCACTTAATGTTGTTCTTGTTCCTAATGTGTGCTGTCACCGCTTTCTCCCAACTAGATTTCTAGTAACTACCTAAACTAAACCCTCCCCCCCTCGCCCTCCCTCCCTCCCTCCCTTCCCTTGCAGCTGTCAAAGAGTCTTTTCTTCTATACACAAGTCTGTTTTTGAGATCTTATCGTAGAGGTCTCATACAGTATTTGTCCTTTTGTCGCTGACTACTCTCACTCAACATAATGTCTTCCAGTTGAAACCAGGTTAGGAGATGTTTCCTGGAATCATCGTTACTCTTTATCATTTCGTAGTGCTCCATTGAGTATATGTACCACAGTTTACCTATCCATTCTTCTATTGTTGGGCATCTGGGTTGATTCCACCTTTTTGCTATTGTGGACTGTGCCGCGATAAACATTCTGGTGCATGTGTCCGTTGGTGTGAAAGGCCTTGAATCTGTAGGATATATTCCAAGTAGTGGAATTACTGGGTCAAATGGTATATCAATATCCATTTTTTTAAGGAAGCGCCAGATTGCCTTCCAAAGAGGCTGGACCATTTTACACACCCACCAACAGTGTAGGAGGGTTCCACTTTCTCCACAGCCTCTTCAGCATTTGTTGTTTTGTGTTTTCTGGATCATGGCCAATCTTGTTGGGGTGAGATGGTATCTCATTGTTGTCTTGATTTGAATTTCTTTAATAGCTAAAGATTGTGAACATGTCCGCATGTGTTTTTTGGCTGCCTGGATCTCCTCTTTAGTGAAGTATCTGTCCATCTCCTTTGCCCATCGCTTAATTGGATGGTTTATTTTCTTCTTATTAATATTCTGTAGTATCTTATAGATTATGGAGATCAGGCGTCGATCTGACATAGAGTTGCCAAATATTTTTTCCCACTCTGTGGGTGTTCTTTTAATTCTATTAATAAAGTCTTTGGATGAGCAAAAGTGTTTGATTCTTAATAGTTCCCATTTATCTACTTTCTCTTCTGTTGATTGAGGTTTCTTTGACAGATTTTGGAGTCTGTCCTCATTGTGTATTAAAACTTC
The DNA here is from genome assembly GCA_028571685.1 of Heterohyrax brucei. Lineage (NCBI taxonomy): Eukaryota > Metazoa > Chordata > Mammalia > Hyracoidea > Procaviidae > Heterohyrax > Heterohyrax brucei. The sequence continues at coordinate 67,288,462 of CM053152.1, forward strand.
CATTGTTGTTCCTACCTTTTCTTCGATGAGCTTTATCGTTTTAGGTTTGATATTTAGGTCTTTTATCCAGTTGGAGTTGGTTTTTGTATAAGGTGTAAGATATGGATCTTGATTCAGTTTATTGCAGATGGATAACCAATTTTGCCAGCACCGTTTGTTGAAGATGCTGTTTTTACCCCAGTTTAATGTCTTAGGGCCTTTGTCGAATATCAACTGTTCATAGGCAGATGTTGTCATCTTTGGGGTCTCAATTCTGTTCCATTGATCAATCTGTCTGTTCTTGTACCAGTACCAGGCTGTTTTGACCACTGTGGCAGTGTAGTATGTTCTAAGGTTGGATAATGAAAGGCCTCCCAGTGTGTTCTTCTTCTTTAGTAGTACCTTACTTATCCGGGGCTTCTTCCCTTTCCAAACAAAATTGGTGATTTGTTTCTCCATCTCATTAAAAAATGATGCTGGAACTTGTATTGGGATTGCATTATATAAATAAATTGCTTTGGGTAAAATAGACATTTTCACAATGTTAAGTCTTCCTATCCATGAGCAGGGTAGGTTTTTCCATTTATCTAAGTCTCTCTTAGTTTCTTGTACTAAGGGCTTGTAGTTCTCTTTGTAAAAGTCTGTTGTTTCTCTGGTTAGATTAATTCCTAGGTACTTTATCTTCTTAGGGGCTATCACAAATGGTATAGATTTGATAATTTCCTCCTTAACAGTCTCGTTGTTGGTATAAAGGAATCCTACTGATTTACTTATGTTTATCTTGTATCCTGAGACTTTGCTGAACTCTTCTATCAGTTTGAATAACTTACTTATAGATTCCTTGGGGTTCTCTGCATATACAATCGTATCATCTGCAAACAGGGAGATTTTAACTTCCTGTTTGCTGATGCAGATGCCCTTTATTTGTTCGTCTTGTCTAATTGCTGTGGCTAGAACTTCTAGCACAATGTTGAATAGGAGAGGTGACAGTGGGCATCCTTGTCTAGTTCCTGATCTCAGGGGAAAGTCTTTCTGTCTCTCTCCATTCAGGATGATGTGGGCAATTGGCTTTGTATAAATGGCCCTTATTGTGTTGAGGAATTTGCCATCTATGCCCATTTTGCTAAGAGTTTTTAGCATGAATGGGTGTTGGACTTTATCAAATGCCTTTTTGGCATCAATGGACAAAATCAGGTGATCTTTGTCTTTTGTGTTATTTATGTGGTTAATCACATTGTTTTCCTGATGTTGAACCAGTCTTGCATCCCTGGTATGAATCCCACTTGGTCATGATGGATTATTTTCTTGATATGTTGTTGTATTCTGTTGGCAAGAATTTTGTTGAAGATTTTTGCATCTAAGTTCATGAATGATATCGGTCTGTAGTTCTCTGTCTTTGTTGGATCTTTCCCGGGCTTAGGTATCAGGGTTATGCTGGCTTCATAGAATGAGTTTGGGAGTACTTCATCCCTTTCTATACTGTGAAATAGGTTCAATAGTATTGGGGATAACTCTTCTCTAAATGCTTGGTAGAATTCTGCAGTGAAGCCATCTGGGCCCGGACTTTTTTTGGTTGGCAGTGTTTTGATGACCTTTTCAATCTCTTCCTTTGTGATGGGTTTATTAAGTTGTTCTGTTTCACGTTGTGATAATTTGGGTAGGTGGTATGAGTCAAGGAATTTGTCCATTTCCCCTAGGTTTTCAAATTTGTTACAGTCTTTCATAGTATTCTGTTATGATGTTTTTGATTTCTGTTGCATCTGTGGTGACAACTCCCTTCTCATTTCTAATTTGGGTTATTTGTTTCCTTTCCTGCTTTTCTTTAGTAAGTTTAGCCAGTGGTTTATCAATTTTGTTGATCTTTTCAAAAAACCAGCTTTTGGTCTTTTCAATTGTTTTTCTATTCTCTAATTCATTTAGCTCTGCTCTAATCTTTATGATCTCCTTTCTTCCGGTGCCCGAGGGGTTCCTCTGTTGTTCTCTTTCTACTTGTTCAAGCTGTAGAGTTAGTTCCTTGATTTGGTTTCTTTCTTCCTTCCCGATGTGTGCATTTATGGGGATAAACAGACCTCTGAGCACTGCTTTGTCTGTATCCCACAGATTCTGGTAGGAAGTGTTTTCATTCTCATTGGAATCCGTGAATTTCTTTAATTGATCCCTGATTTCCTCTATAACCCATGTTTTTTTGAGCAAGATGTTGTTCAGTTTCCAAGAGTTCCACTTTCTATCTCTGTTTTTTCTGCTATTGATTTCAACTTTGATGGCCTTATGATCTGAGAAGATGCTTTGCAATAATTCAATGGTATGGATTTTGTTGAGCATTGCATTATGGCCTATCACGTGGTCAATTCTGGAGAATGTTCCATGTGCACTGGAGAAGAAGGTGTAGTTGTCTGCTGAGAGGTGGTAAGTTCTGTATGTATCAATGAGGTTTAGTTGGTTAATTGTGTCAATGAGGTCTTCTGTATCTTTACTGAGCTTTTTTCTAGATGATCTGTCTAGTAATGAGAGTGGAATGTTAAAGTCTCCCACTACTATTGTGGAGTCATGTAACTCTCTTTTGAGCATAGTCAGTGTTTCTTCAACATATTTAGGTGCTCTGACATTAGGTGCATAAATGTTCAATATAGTTAAGTCTTGCTTGTGTACTGAACCTTTCAGCAATAAATAGTGTCCATCTTTTTCCACGATGGTGGATTTGACATTAAAGTTGATTTTGTCTGAGATTAGAATTGCCACCCCTGCTCTTCTTTGTTCATTGTTAGCTTGATATATATTCTTCCATCCTTTAATTTTCAGTTTGTTCCTGTCTTTAGGTCTCAAGTGAGTTTCTTGTAGACAACATATGGATGGGTCGTGTCTTTTGATCCAAGATGACACTCGGTGTCTCTTTACTGGAGCATTCAGTCCATTCACATTCAATGTAATTATTGATAGGTTTGTGTTCACTGCTGCCATTGTGATATGTTTATTTTGATGTTGATGTTTTCTCTGTTGTTCTTACTAGTCTGTTCTGGGACACTCTTTTTTGTGAGTTGATTTTTCACCTTTTTCCGAGCTGGTTTTATAGTTGTTGAGACTCGTGTGTTAGATTTCTTGAAATGGTATGATACATCTTTGTTGTGCTTTACAGCTGCCCCTATGAACCCCCTTAATAAACTGTTTATAAACCCAATTTTAATTACTACCAGTCTGGTCATCTTCCTCTCCATCTGGAAGGACTGTAACGACTGTACTGCATCCCTCTTTTATTATGATGACACCATAGTTTTTATGATGATCACTGGATTGCTTCTTTCCAAATCACAGCTGTGATTTACTTTGGAGCCTTCCCTAAATGAGTATTGAGTAGTGTGTCGTTCTAAAATATAAATTTAGTGGTTTTGTTCTTCTAAGCCAAAGCCAAGAACTTCTTTCAGTATTTCTTGTAGTTTGGGTTTGGTTTTTACAAAGTCTCTGAGTTTCTGTTTATCTGGAAATGTCTTAATTTCATTTTCGTGTTTGAAAGACAGTTTTGCAGGATATATAATTGGTTGGAAGTTCTTCTCCTTCAAGACTTTGAATGTGTCGTGCCACTGTCTCCATGCCAGCATGGTTTCTGCTGAGAAATGTGACGAGAGCCTACAGGGTTTCCCTCTGACTGTTAGCTTTGCCTTGAGTCTTGCTGCCTTTAAGAGTTGCTGCTTATGTTTCATTTTGTTAAGCTTGATTGTAATATGTCTTGGAGTCTTTCTTTTGAGATCTATATTGGGTGGCGTATGATATGCATCTGAGATGTCTATATTCTCTTCCTTCATGATTTCTGGGAAGTTTTCTTTCAGCAGCTCAGCAACAATACTCTCTGTGTTCTCAGATGTCTCACCCTGTTCAGGGACTCCAATTAATCGAAGGTTGTTCCTCTTAATAGAGTCCCACATTCTTCTTAATGTTTCTTCATTTTTCTTGTTTCTTTTTTCTGATTTCTGCTCATAGACACTGGCATCAGTAGCTCTGTCTTCCAAGTCAGAAATTCTTTTGTCCATTTGTTCCATTCTGTTTTCTTGGGTTTGCATGGAAGTTTCTATGTCTTTGATTTTCTTCTTGATCTGTTGGATTTCAGAGTACTGGTGTTCCATCAGATCGAACAACTTGCTTAATTTTTCATTTTGTTCTGCTGCATTTTGTATAAGGTCTAGAAGGGCCCTGTATATAATCAATTTGTATTCACTTCCTGATGCTTTCATAAAAGTTTTTTCATCTGGAAAACTCCTTGGTTGCTTTGTTTGGGAGCCTTCTGAAGCCATGAGTGATTGCTTGTATGCCACAATTGTCTGTTGCTTTTTGGGTCCCATGTGAGTATATAGAGGCTGGAAGAGGTACTGTGAGGATGGATTGCAAATGTTTCTCTAGGCTGTCTTCAAATGTAAAGCAAAAGGTATCTGACCAGTTCACAAGTCAGTTCGGTTTTCAGGTGTAGAGGTCCCTCTTCCTATCTGACAAAGTAAGCGCCACTGTATCCAACCCCAGATGATAACAAACTAGTTCAGAATACAGCACTGCTAGTGCCCTGGTGGCCTCTGCTGACAGGGCCTAGCCTTATCCAACACTGCGTCGAGTACTGGTTTTGTGATAGAAAAGCGCTCTCTTGTGGGCAGGCTCTGGCTCCCAAGCTAAGAATTAGGTCCAGCTGTGGCCACCATACCCAAGATGGCGTCCTCCACACAGGCAGCAGACAGGGGGGCTAAAGGTGCCCAGAGGCAGCGATTCCTCTGCTTCTGTTGCAGGGCCCCCAATGTAGGCAGCAGTATGCAAAATCACTACTTTTCTGATGGAGAAGCGCTGTCCCGTTTGCAGGCGCTGGCTCCCAGGCTAAGAACAAGGTCCCGCTAAAATCTCAGTACCAACATGGCGTCCCGCACCCTGACCACGGAGTTCCGCACAAACCCCACTGAGGCAGCTACAAAACGAAAGGCTCAAAGTGTCTAGATTAACAGAGTCCCGAGCCTGGCTCTCAGAACATGGGAATTTCGCCTGCCTATCCCCCCAGCAGCATGTCTGAGTCCAGCCGCCGGGCAAGGCCCAGCTCCACCCGCCAGCCCAGACCGAGGAAAAAAAAAGTCAAAATGGTGCTTTTACCTTCCGTCCGTGAGAGCCGGGGCTAGCCAGGAGCGGGAGTCAGCGAAAGAGAGGAGATTTTTCGCTGAGTGGTATAAAGTCCCAATTAACAGCTCTGTGCCGTGTCCTGAGGCTGATTAGGTGCTCAGAAGGCTCTGTTTGTCAATTCAAGGTCCTGGTTTCGAGAGGGATATGGGGAGACGTGGGCTTAGTCCGCCATCTTGACTCCGCCCCCCTTATTCATTTAGCTTTATCTTTGATTTCTTGTTTTATTTTGTAGCTAGTCCCTCTTACACCATACTGTATCCTGGGGGAAATACATTTTGTCTCAAAAAATATTAGATGACTAATTCTAATTTGCTTTATCTCCTTTATGATAAAACCTTTTACATTACATTGCGTAACTAAGAAAAAGTAAACTCTATTTTAAAGGCGTTGATTGATGATTTCAAACCTGGCTGCCTGTATGAGGTCAAGATAAAAGACACCACATCACTTAGTTACATGATATTCTGCAAGTCTTTTTACAATGAGATAAACCTATTTTGGAGAGTTATTTCTTTTTCTGTTGTGCTGATGTTTGTCAGATAGGATCATCAGTTGTTATTCTGGATGATTTAGCATTCTGACTTCTTGAACTCTAAAAACTTTTAAGATTTTTGAGTCTTTAAATGTTTTGCATTTCATCAGATCCGTGATCTGTTTTACAAATACAGATATATATCTAGGAAAACTGCCTGTGACTGGTTTTATTTTGTGTTGCCCTCTTTGAGCCTAGCTTTATGGAAACTGTATTAGACTTGGTCCAATCCAGAGACAGAAATTACATGGTAAATTTAAAGAGAAGCTTAATATTTAAAAAAAAAAAAGTTTTAAACTTTGATGAAAGAGATAAGGCATAGAGAACTCTATGATACCCCAGAGCTGAGAGAGAGAGCAGGTACAACAAGCAAGCAAGAGGGGGAGGGAGCACAGGGGTAGAAGGAAAAATAAACAATCAAACCCACTGCCGTTGAGTCCGTCCGACTCATAGTGACCCTACAGGTCAGAGTAGAACTGCTCCATAGAGTTTTCAAGGAGAACTTGGCAGATTTGAACTGCCGACCTTTTGGTTAGCAGAGGTACCCCTTAACCCACTACTCCACTAGGTTTTCCAGAGATGATGATAAATAAGAAGGCATGATTCTACACGAGGAATTCAGTGGTGGAACATATAGAAACATAAAAATTACACAACCACCAGGTACCTACTGCTTCAGAGAAATGAAGATAGAACAACCGCTATACTGAAGCACAGAAGACGGAGCAGCGGAGTAGCCTGGGAAAATTCCAGAAAGATTTCACTCGGGAGGGAATACTTGAATTGGTCTAGAAAAATAAACAGACGTTTGCCATCAGAGAAATTGGGTGAAAGGTGTTTGTGCATTCTAGGCCAGTTATATAGGTACGAAGACTGGAATGGTAGAAGCCTCAAATACAGAATTTATTGAATCAGGATGGTATGTTGAGCTTCAGAAACTTGGGCTTCAGGCAGACTTGTTTTATGATTGCATGATTTATTAGCTCTTTGTTTCACAGATAAGCTTGACCTTGCCCTCACCTTTTTGGTGTTCTCTCCCATTTGTAGTATCTATCTTGCAGTTTGGTTTGGCAGGTTAAATAAGCCATTCACGGTACATGTGACCTCAATAAATACTAGCTGGAATGGTAGTATAGTTAGCTGAAGGAGATGATAGGGAGAAGACAGTCCACTTCCACTTTTATGCTGCTCGTCCTATTCCCCACACTAAAGAATAATCCTTTAAAAACGTCAGGTTATGTTACACCTCAAGATTTTCAATAGATTTCCACTTCAGAATAAAATGTGAAGTTATTTCCACAGTCCAAAACAGGCTTATGTGATATGCGTACACCTCTCACTTGTCCCCTGCCTCATCCCCCACTAAATTTCTTATGACTCTATTTGCTCTTTCATTGATCCACATTAATCCTTTTCAAATAGCTACAAGCATGCTTCTATCTCCAGCTCATTGTGCTGCAGTTTTCTCTGCATAATCTTTCTTCAAGTAACTCTTAATTCCTTCACTCACTTCCGAGCTGTCTGCTTAGATGTCACCTTATAAGACACACTGACCGTGATCACCACCACTCCCCACCTTGCTCCTTGTTGCTATTTTTCTTCACTTTATCTCCAGGGCTGGGACTTAGTCTTATCTGCTGCCACATCTTACAAAACTAGAGTAGCGCCCGCCATCAAGCCAAGCCAAGCCAAGTGCCTGCCATCAAAGGGCTCCATAAATACTTGTTCTAGGAACAAATGAGACTGACAAAGTGACTTGGGGCTGTGTTACTTTCCCAGGGCTACCTAACAAAGTGCTTAAAGGTGAGTGACTTAAAACAACAAAAATTTATTGTCTCCGTTCTGGAGGCTGGAAGTGCAAATTCAGGGCATCACCAGGGCCATGCTCCCTCTGACGTCTCTAAGGGAAGATCCCTTCTTATCCTAGCTTCTGGGACCTGCAGTGTCACACCATCTCTGTCTCCATATTCACGTCACTGTCCTCCATCTGTCAGTGTCTTTTACCCTCATCTATAAGGACACCACTCATTGGATTAGAAACTACCCTACTACCCATGACCTTATATGAACTGATAAAATCTTCAAAGATACTATTTACAAACAGGGTCACAATCACAGGTACTGAGGGTTAGCATTTCAACATTTTTGGAGAGGAACAATTCCTAATAGGGAACCATCTGAGGCATTCGGTATGATCAACTAAAAGAATTGTATTTTATATTGTAGATACAAGGGGACCAACATTTTTTATATAGCCTAGATGAATATTATTTATTTTTTATTTGTCCCTATATTGGTTCTGCTGCTATTCATAAGGATTTCCCTGGCTAATTCTTTTCAGAAGTGGACTGACTACTGGGTCCCTCTCCCTAGACTCTGTTGGTCTGGAAGCTCAGCTGAAACCTGTTGACCATGGGTGACCCTGCTGGTACCTAAATACTGGTGGCATAGCTTCCAGTATCACAGCAACAAGTAAGCCTCCACTGACAGACAAGTGGGAGCTGCTCACTCTGTCTGTACACTCCTTACCTGATGCTGTTATCTTCCTTCCTGATGTTGTTATCTTCCTTACCCAATGCTGTTGTCCTTGTTATTTGATGCTGTTACCCTCCTTACCTGATGCTGTTACCCTCCTTACCTGATGCTGTTACCCTCCTTACCTGATGCTGTTACCCTCCTTATGCATACAAAAGCTGGACAATGAACAAAGAAGAAGGAAGAAGAATTGATGCCTTTGAATCGTGGTGTTGGAAAAGAATGTTGAATGTTCCATGGACTGCCAAGAAAACAATCAGATCTGTTCTGGAAGAAGTACAACCAGAGTGCTCCTTGGAAGCAAAGATGGCAAGATTGTGTATTATATACTTCGGACGTGTTGTTAGGAAGGGTCAGTCCTGGACAAGGACATCATGCTTGGTAGAGTGGATGGTCAGTGAAACAGAGGAAGACCCTTAACAAGGTGGATAGACACACTGGCCGCAACCATGGACTTAAGCATAAAAAAATGATTTTAGACATAGTGCAAGACCGGGCAGTGTTTCGTTCTGTTGTGTATAGGGTCTCTGTAAGTCAGAACTAAGTGGCACCTAATGACAACATATTGGTTCATATTTAAAGGCAAGTAGGACTTTTCTTGTTTTTTTTTCAGGTGCTAAAACCATGTCTCTTCTTTCCCATAGTGGTCACTTAAAATCTGCCTATGGTATTAATGCATTATGTAGTAATTTTTTAAGGTAATAATGAAGTGTTCAGAGGTAGAGAGCTATTCTTATTAAGGTTTCTATCATGTTTTACTGTAAAATATTTTTTCAGAATATAAGTTTGAGTTGTCTTAAGTTGCAGTAGGTAATATTTGATTTACTTGGTTTCAGACCAGGGTACGAGAAGAGGACACAATGAACACAAAGACATCCCTCCAGAGAGCAGGTCCAGAAGCACTGATGGATGTTGTTGGAATGAGCGTGGTAGTGCTCTTGACAAGCTAATCATGCAGCACCTCTTCACATCATTTCAGTATTCAACCTATTTCTTTTTTTTTTTTAGGGAACACTTAGAAAAGTTGTTTTGAAAAATATTACTTATTTATCTTAAGTCAAAATAGAGTCAGTATTCTCTTTTCAAAAAAATGAGCAAAATGTAGCACCTTTTCTCAAATTTTCTGTAGTTCTATTTGGACACATAATGAATTTTGTTTTTTAATGGGAGTTTGAAATGTAGATGAGTCATTTTTTCCTTTGTAGCTAGAGTACCTTGGGCAAGTTGACTAATACCTACTTCATACAGTTCTAAGCATAAAAGGAAATAACGCTTGTCACATGCTTGCCTAGCACAGTGCCTGGCACAAGTGCTCAGTGTTAGCTCTTATTTATAAACAGAAGTGTACCAATTTGTGGTTCAGAATTTTGGTTAATTATAACTGCTTGCTGCCACTCAGCTGCCTGTATCTACGGATAGTCTGCAGAAACATCTGTCAGCGTTAGTAAGAGATGTTTTTAAAAGTTCCACTGGAGGGCGCTGTCTACTTGGCAGTAACAAGATCAAGAAACTGCTTGATTGGTTTACCAGTTAATCTGGTTTTGAGCATAACCTCTGACGTTCCTTCTACAGTTATGTGTCTTGAAGCTCGGCTGAAATATGTATAATGCTATTTCTTTCCAATCCCTTCCCACATCAAAGTATAGTTTTTTTTTTGTTTCGAGGAGGGAGCGGCATGTCTCTTCATTGTATAAGCCAGATATTTTCTTTAGACCGAAGGCATAGTTCCAGCCCTAAATCTCTTTGGTTTGCTTTAGTGTGCTTTAGCTTTAGGCTTTCCGTTTGCATGTTAATGGACTTGCATTTTGACAGATTATCTGCCCCTCACGCGCATAATGGAAGGGTGTTTGAGCCTTCGCCAGTGCAATGAGAATGCAGGATAACGGTTGGCTTTGAACCTTCAGCAAGATACAGGCTTGAGATAATGAGCTGTAAACGGAAAGGTTTAAGGTAATCACCCTTGTTACTTCTCAAGTCCTCTTTCACAGACAGTTGAAGCATGTTTAATTTAGTAGATTAAACCAATGGCCGTAGTGTCTCCAGCATTTATCTCCTCAGATCCTTTTCTGTTTTAAAGTCTGGGGAGGAAAGAAAAGGTACAGAGTGGCAAGGAGAAAAAAGACAGAAAGGGTCAACAATATGCGAGGTACAATTTTGTTAACCTCGCTTTTGAACTGGTAAATTGCGCTTAACTTAATGTTTGCAAAGACTAATAGAAGCTTTATATTCTTACCTGACAGCCATGCCTACAGATTAACTTTGCAAGAGATAACATTCATGTCCTGGTCTGCCTGTGACTTCTGGGTTTCTTCCTTGTTTCAGCGCATGTATACAGTGGAATATCAGTGTAAGGTCCAAATAAATGTGTTACGTCTCCACTTAGCTATGGCTGCAAACGGAAGCCCTCAAACACAGAAGTGTAAGGGATGAGGAGTAGAGCAGAAGATCTTTCACAATAACTGAAATGCAGAATTGTTTCTGTAGGGTTGTGAATTGTAAAACAGAATTGTAAAACAGCTTAGGTCTGAAAAGCTGTGCTGCCTAGCGCATGACTGTGGAAGATACTTCACTTCAGAAACAGGTTAAATGCTTTTACAGCCCTCTGTATCTGGCAGGCAAAAGCAAACCAGAGATCTGGTTCAACAATTTGGACACTATCTAACTGAAGGATCGTATATTTTGATCTTGAACTAAGTGGAGGAAGTAAGGTGGGAATGGTTTCGATGTTAGAAGTTGCTGTAAGGGGTACAATTAAAGACAGGGTGTTTCCTATCAATTTCTGGAGGCTTTTTTTCCACCAGTGCCTTCAGTCTTCAGTACAGCTTAGGTTTCTTCCTTCACTGCTATCAGTTCTCAGTTGTATGCTACCTTCTGAAATGGTTGTATATCTCTGAGTTCTTTTTGGTAAAGTGACTCTGTATTCCTTCCACCTTCTTTTGATGCTTTCTGCATCGTTCAGCAAATGGAGGCAACACTGGAAGTGCTTATTCATCTGTGCCAAGAAATTTGGAAGACAGCTTCCTGGTCAAATGACTGGAAGAGATCCATATTTGTGCCCACTCTAAAGAAAGGTGATCCAATGGAAGGCAGAAATTATCAAACTGTATGGTTAATATCACATGCAAGTAAAATTTTGCTGAAAATCATCCAAAAGTGGACAGGGAACTGTCAGAAATTCAAGCTGGATTCCGAAGAGGATGGGGAACAAGGGGTAGCACTGCTGATGTCATATGGGTCTTAGCTAAAAGCGGAGAACACCAGAAAGATGTTTACCAGTGTCTTATTGACTATACATTGGACTCTGTGGACAAGAAGAAATCATGGCCAGCATTATGAAGAATAGGAATTGCAGAATACTTAATTGTGCTCATGAGGAATCCGTACATAGACCAAGAAGCAGTCATTTGACCAGAACAAGGAGATACTGCGTGGTTTAAAAATCAAGGAAGGTGTACATCAGTATTATCTCCTTTCACCATCATTATTCAGTCTTTATGTTGAGCAAATAATTGGAGAAGCTGGACCATATAAAGAAGAAAACAGCATCAGTACTGGAGGAAGACTCGTTAATAAGCTGTGATACACAGATGACAACAGCCTTGATTCCTGAAAGAAAATAGGACTTGAAGTGTTTACTGATGAAGATTAATGACTACTGGCCTCAACATAAAACAAAAATTCTCACATCTGGACCCATAAACAAAATCCCAATAAGTGAAGAAAAGATTAAAGCTGTCAAGGATATAATTTTACTTGGATCCACAATCAGCTCCTGTGAAAGAAGCAGTCAAGAAATCAGACAACATACTGTGTTGGGCCAATTTTCTGCAAGAGACTTATTTATAGTGTCATTTTAAAGATGTGACTTTGAGGACAAAGGTAAGCCTGTCCCAAGTCACTCTGTTTTCAATCACTTCATATGTATGCAATAATAAAGAAGACCAAGAACTGATGCTGTTGAATTAAGGTGTTGGTGAAGAGCATTGAACATATCGTGGACTGTCAGAAGTACAGCCAGAATGACCCTTAGAAGGGAGGGTGGTGAGACTCCATTTCACATATTTTGGACATGTTCTCAGGAAGGCCCAGTGCCTACAGTAGGACGTCATGCTTGGTGAAGGGGAGGGTGAGTGAAAGACAGAAGGCCCTCAATGAGATGGGTTGACACAGTGAATGCAACGATGGGCTCAAACATAGCAACAATTATGAAGATGGTGCAGGACCAGACAGCGCTTTGTTCTCTTGTACGCAGAGTTGCTGTCAGTTGGAACAGAAGTGATGACACCTAATAACAAAACAATAGAGTGTTTCTTAAAACCACTGATTTAGTTAAAAGTAACAAACAGGTCTACTGGAACTAGATTACAAACCACATAGACTACAGCAAGTAAAAATAACCCTTGCTCTAATAAAAAGGATCCACTCTGCTCGGAAGAGAAGTCAGTAAGTGATGATTAATTGTTTCTAATAATGGACTTATCTAAATGATCCTATGTCCTGAGTCTGAGAGTGAGGAGAAATGATCTCTGTGCAGTAGAGCAGGGATCAGCAGACTATGACCTGCAGGTCAAACGTAGCCTCCTGCCTGTTCTTGTATAACTTGTAAGGTACGAACTTGTTGTCGTGGCTGTTACATTTTTAAGTGATTGAAAGAAATTATAAGATGAGTAACATTTTATGACAGGCAAGATATATATGAAATTCATATTCTGGTGCCGTAAGTAAAGGTTTATTGGGACAGAGGTACATTTATTTGCTTATGTGTTGTTTACGGCTGCCTTTACACAGTACCGACGGCATTGAGAAGGTACAACAGAGACCATATATGGTGTTTTTAACACTTTGCACTGTTGCTTGGTGTGCCTAAATCAAGGTGGTATAGCTGTAACTAAATTGTGCTTTTGGCGCCACATAAATCAGGTCCTACATTTTAATTTTTGCTACCAGTAATACTTGTCCCATTAAAAAAGAAAAGAAAAGAAAAGTGAGATTGAAATGTCACGCTTTAGGGCACATTGGAGTGTGGATTACTTTGCTGTTGCATTTGAACAAACTCTAAGCATTGTATTATGGCATCACCATAGCTTTATGAAAAGGATACACTATACCTCAATGTTACCAGACTAAGTACTCATCACAATATTTACAACTGACAGAAAGCTATTTAGATAAATTAGAAGATTTGAAATGGAATGTCTCATCTGGACAGAAATTGAAAATAAAATTCAAAAATAAAAAAATGAAAATCATGTTGAAACCACAGTAAGTTTTTGTATGTTTACCTGTGATGGGTTAATGACATTATGTTTGACTACAGCAATCAAAGACATGTATGCAGAAAAGAAGAAGCTTATTTAAAATCGTTAATCTATTAAAATGATTAAAATATTAGAGTAATTGTTCCAAGCATTGAGTACGTGAAGAGCAAAATCAGCAGTAAATTAAAAAACAGGATCTGTGATTTCGAATACTTTTTTCCTCTTTCTGTCAACTTGGCTGGGCCATGATTCCCAGTATCATGATTGTCCACTATTTTGTCATCTGATGTGATTTTCCCATGTGCTATAAATGCTCTTTCTATGATGTTGATGAGGTGGGATTAATGGCAGTTATGTTAATGAGGCAGCTGTCAGTCTACAAGATTAGGTTGTGTCTTAAACCATCCTCTTTTGAGACGTAAAATAGAGAAGCGAGCAGAGAGGCATGAGAACTTCATACTAACAAGAAAGCAGTGCTGGGAGCAGCTCATGTCCTTGGGGCCCATGGTTCCTGTGTGGAGAAGATCCTAGTCCAGGAGAAGATTAATGACAAGGACCTTCCTCCAGAGCCAACAGCATGAGAAAGCCTTCCCCTGGAGCTGGCACCCTGACTAGATTATGAGTAGCCTTCTAGACTATGAGAGAATAAAATTTCCTTTGTTGAAGCCCCCCACTTATGGTATTTCTGTTATAGCAGCACTAGATAGCTAAGACAATTGGCTTTTGATGAATCTGCAGATGTTACTGATACATCAGTTATCATTTGTGGAGTCAACATTTGAAGCGACAAAAGAAATGCTTTATTAATAATATGCAATGAACCACTAGACGAGGAATGTTTTCAGAAATTGGGAAGGCTGGTTAGTAAAACTAAAGTGGAACTTGGTAAGACGTATTGAAGCTGATAGCAGTAAAATAAATGTGGGGCAGAAAGTAGCCTGGTTGGGCAAATTTACAAGTGTGAAAATGTAAAGTGTTTGCAGCCTGTAGTTACTCATGGTAATATGCATCGGCAGGTACTTTGCAGAAAATATTTGAATCTACCACTTATTACTGATCCAGTAGTGTCAGTAGTGGACTTCATTTGCTCTGGTGGACTTAACCATCATCAGTTTTATGAAGTTTTGTCACAAGTAGAACTTGAATTCCCTGTCTTGCCCTACCACAGAACAGCAGCAGCGGTCAGGTTTTATTGTATGTTTTTGAGCTCAGGGCTGTCCCTGAAATTTTTCTGAATGAGAAGACACATCTTCAACTGTTACAGAACATTAAATGATTCTGGAAGTTAGCTTTTGAGGCAATCTTCATAATGTTACCTGTGGAATTCAACCTAAAATGGCAAGACAATAGAGGGCTTCTGTGTAAATTTTATACCGTTGCAGTCATTTTGAAGGAGCTCCAGTGGTGCAGTCGTTAAGCACTAGTCTGATAAGCAGAAGACCAGCTGTCCAAACACATCAGCTGCTCCATGGGAAAAAGATGTGACAGTCTGCTTCTGTAAAGAGTTTCAGCTGTGGAAACTAGGGAAGGTTTGCTCTGTCCTCTAGCATTGTGGAATTAGAAAGCCTGATGGCGTGGGTTTAGTGCTATGTCTGCTAAACAAAACATCGGGAGTTCAAATCCACCTAGTGCTCCTTGGAAAGTCTATGGCATAGTTCTACTCTGACCTCTAGAATCACTACAAGTTGGACCCGGCTCGACAGTGATGGGTTTGTTGGCAATGGGTTTGATTTGGGGTAGCCTTTTAGATGATAAGTAATGCTTGATAATATCACAAGTAATGACACAGGTAAAGTTAAACACTTCTAATGCTTTCAAATAATGAGACAAGAAGTGAGATCTCTCACACAAAATTTGTAGCAGATGTGTTATGTAAGCTCAGACTACAGTTTCAGCATTGATTTTATACCTCAATGCAGGTGCAAAGATTTATGTATTTAACTGTGTCATTGAGGAGCTTCTATCTAATGTTTCACTGGAGGTAATTAATGTGATGACATGTCCCAACACAAATTTCAAGACAAGAAGCTGACGCAGTTTCATAAATGCTCTCCAAGTGATCAACTCGTGAATGCTAAACTAAAATATATGTATACACTTCTGGATTGATAACAGTATTTGGCAGTCAGTACCTTTCTTCGTGGAGTACTCATGTGATACTTGGCTGCTAACCAAAAGGCACGTGGTTCAGGTCCACCTTTTCTACCTATTAAAGTATTAATATAGTTATTATATTTACCCTTTCATATCACAACTTAATTAGACCTTTCACAGAAGACCTTTCACAGAGTCTGCATGTTTCAGTTGATCACAATATAGCTGTTATTTGAGTCTCAAATGGTCGCACACCTGCCTTGTGGGTGCTCTCGAAAACACCCTTTATGTTGATGTTCTTACAAGGGTCATTGCTTTCTGGCAGCAACGGGACACTTCAGATCTGACTGCATTTTTCCTGCCTTAAGACATAAATAAGAACCTGGTGGAACAGCAGTTAACTGCTATGGCTGCTAAACAGAAGGCTGGCAGTTCAAATCTGCCAAGCACTCCTTGGGAACTCTATGGTGCAGTTCTACTCTGTCCTGTAAGGTAGCTATGAGTCAGAATGTACTAAACAGCATACATACAACCACCTTCCAAGGACCATGAGTTCTGGTTCCTTATAGTAGAGACTAGTGTTAGAGACCAAAATCTGGACACTGGAGATGCACAGAAGGGTGAATGGAGGATAAAAGTGCTGCCACTACAGCTGTTGTTGGACCGCCTCAGTAGTGACAGAACTGGGAAATGTTTACAGAAATTCACGTATTTCTTACCACTTTGTATTGCTATACTGTAGCTTTTTATTTAATTACAGAATATGATTTGGTCAACCCCTTAGATAAACGGAGACTGATGAAAGGCTGCCTGCGTGGTTTTGAGGATTAGACGTGTTTGTACTGAATAATAAAACTAAACTCATTGCCACTGAGTCGATTCCAACTCATGGTGATGGCAAAGAACTGCCCTAGGGGGTTCACAAGGAGAGGCTAGTGGAGTCAAACCACCGACCTTATGGTTAGCAGCCAAACTTTTAACTACTGCACCACCAGGGCTCCTTAAAGATCACATAAGGGTCAACAATTTGTTTAAGCCTACTAAGCGATTTTGGAACTCTTTTCCTGGAACAGCCACCAGAACTATTGTATTACCCTTCATGTCCTGAATGTCATCAAAGTGTCTTCCTTTCAATATTTCTTTTATCTTCTGGTAAATAAAAAAGTCATTGGGGGCCAGATCAGATGAGTAGGGAGGGTGTTCTAATACAGTCATTTGTTTACTGGCTAAAAACTCCCTCACAGACAAGTATACAGTTAAGTTCACCAACTTGCCACCTTGCGACCATGTGCAACAGCCATTCCAGAAAGAGTCTCAAAACTGCTTTGAAGGGTGGCCTAGGCACAGGCATCACTGCATAGCTTCCCAAGGGAAGTAATTTGAAAGCAACCATAGTGATGTTCAGTAAGGAGGTATATAGCACTTAGAACAATTAAGTCCACAGATTTAATTGTCAGGCCTTGTGTCTATACATATACATACTCAGTAACATGTGATTACCTGTGAGTAAGCATACGTGCTTGACATACAACTTTAGTCTTTTCAAACTCTAAAACATGTATTCTCAAAGGAGGTGCTGTTGCCTCTAAGGAGGGAATTAGCTTTGGGGGGCAAAAATATCCTATTCTTTTTTATGTATAAAGCACACACACAAATGCACACAGTAGACAGATGTATGCACTATATATATGTGAAATTTTAATACCACAGATATATCAAAAATTGGTGGTTGGAAAAAAAGTCTAAAAAGGCGCTTAGAAGGGAAATACTGAAATGTGGTTAAGAGATACTACTCTAAAGTGATGTGGAGTGTGCTTTTCTGTTTATGTTTCAGGAGACGTCATGGATTCAGGTGGTCAACGGTGGCGGTAAAATAGCTACCTCATATAACTTGACAGCTGGCAAGGGATTTTCTTCCCTTAGGGTGTGCTTCATTGGATAAAGATCGTGGGGGATGAAGACTGCTTTTTCTTGCTCTTCTTTTGCACAGGTGAAGAACTTCAGACGCTGGATGTTGATGTGTTTGTTTCCACCTCTGAAGACATTACTTCTAGGTCACTGGAGGTCTGCATCATTTCTGAAAACAAATCCCATATGAAGGCATGCATTACCCACTGTTGTTGTTGCTAGGTGCTATCAGGTTAGTTCCAACTCATAGTGACCCTTTGTACAACAGAACGAAACACTGCCCAGTCCTACGCCACCCTCCCAATCCTTTTTGTGCTTGAGCCCACTGTTGCAGCCACTGTGTCAGTCCATCGCACTGAAAGTTTTCCTTTTTTTCATAGACCTTCTACTTTGCCAGGGAATGGCCCCTGCTGATAACAGATCCAAATCATGCTTTCCTTTTGTCTTTGATGTTCTTCACTCTCCTTTGCTCCAGGTAGGTTGGGACCAAATGATGCATCTTAGATGGCTGTTTGTTGGCTTTTAAGACCCCAGATGCCACTCACCAGACTAGCATGCAGAACATTTTCTTAGCAGACTTTGTTGTGCCAGTTGACATAGGTATCCCCTGAAACCATGGTCCCTAGACCCCTGTACCTGCTACTCTGCCCCTCAAAATGTTGTTATATTCAAGAAACTTCTTGGCTTTTGGTTCAGTCCAGTTGTACAGACACCTCCTGAATCTGAGTTGTTCTTCCCTTCACCTAAAATAATTCTTGTGTACTATCTGTTTGGTGAATACCCCTCTGTCACCCTCCCTGCCCTTGTAACTGTCAGAGAATGTTTTCTTCTATGTTTAAACCTTTTCTTGAGTTGCTATGTGGTCTCACACAATTTCCTTTTGCAACTGACTAATTTCACTCAGCATGATTCCTTCTAGCCTCATCTGTGTTATGAGATGTTTTATGGATTCATTATTGTTCTTTATCATTGCATAGAATTCTGTTGTATGAATATACCATAATTTGTTTATCCATTCATGCATCAGTGGGAACCTAGGTTGTTTCTGTCTTTTTGCTATTGTGAACAGTGCTACAGTGACCTTGGGTGTACACGTATCTATTCTTGCGAAGGCTCATTTCTCTGGGGTATATTCTGAGGAGTGAGATTACTGAGTTGTATGATGCTTTTATTTCTAGCTTATTGAGAATGTGCCAAATAAACTTCTGAACTTATTGTACCATTTTACATTCTCACCAGCAATACATAATTATTCCAGTCTCCACATAACCTCCCTGACATTTATTATTTTGCATATTTTTGGATTAATGCTAGCCTTGTTGCAGTGAGAGACTATCTCACTGCAGTTTTGATTTGCATTTCTCTAGTGGCTAATGATCGTGAATGTTTCCTCATATATCTGCTAGCATCCTGGATGTCTTCTATGGTAAAATGCCTTTTCATATCCTTTCCCCATTAATTTAGTTATCTGTCTTTTTGTTCTGAGGTTTTACAATATCTTGTAGATTTTAGAGATTAGAAGCTTATCAGATTTGTCATAGCCACTTTTTTTCACAGTCTGTAGGTTGTCTTTTTATTCTTTTGGTCAAGGCTTTAGATGAGCATGAGTGTTTAATTTTTAGAAATTCCCAGTTATCTATTTTCTCTTTTGGTATTTGTGCATTGTTAGTGATGTTTTATGTTCTGTTTTATGCCTCAAATCAGGACTTCTAACATTGTCCCTATTGCCCACCCATCTTGTTTATTGTTATAATTTTATACTTAAGTCTTTGATCTATTTTGAGTTAGTTTTTATACATGCTGTGAGATATGAGTCTTGTTTCAGTTTTTTTGCAGAGGGGATATCCAGTTATGCCAGGACTGGTCATTAAAGTGACTGTCTTTTCCAACAATTTATGGACTTTAGGCCTTTGTCAAGTGTCAGATGCTCACGGGTAGATGATTTTATATCTGGATTTCCAATTGTATTCCGTTAGGCTGTGTATTTGTTGTTGTACCAGTACCAGACTTTTAAAAAAAATTTTTTTTTGTTGTGCTTTAAATGGAAGTTTACAGTCCAAATCAATTTGTTATACAAAAACTTGCAGACACACTGCTCTGTAAATCTAGCTACTCTCCCCACCCTGTGACAGCACAGTCCTCCTTGCCACCTTGTATTTTCTGTGTCCATTCAGCCAGCTTCTGTCGCCCTTCACCTTCTTCTTTCATCTCTGAACAGGAGCTGCTCAGTCAGCCTCAGGTACCAGGCTCTTGGGACTATTGTGGTGGTATAATAGGTTCTGAAACCAGGTAGTATGAGGTCTTCCTTTTTGTTCTTTATCTTCAGTAATGTTTTACTTATACAGGGCTTCCAATTGTGAGGACTTTTGTTTTCCTTATGTCAAAGTATAATCCATACTAAGGCTGTGATCTTTGATCTTCATCAGTGAGTGCTTCAAATCCTTTTCATTTTCAGCAAAGAAGGTTATGTCATCTGCATAATAGAGGGTATTAGTGAGTTTTCCTCAAATCATAGTTGCAAAAAAAGGAAAGAATATTCATGTTTCTAGAGCATCAGTTTCCATAGGTCCAAAAACAGTTGACTAATTTGTGGCTAAACTTGGAAAACTTGTTGAAAATGAATTGCTTTTTTATTTTGCCTTACAACAGGTTTCTGTGGGAAACTATATGGAACTGGCAGAATGGTTATGGTATAATGAAAACCCAAAAGAAAACAAACCCGCTGCTGTCAAGTCAATTCTGACTCAGTACAGTATACCAAAAAAAAAAAAAAAAAAAAATGCCATTGAGCCAATTCTGATTAGCATCTGCTCTCTTAGTCACTAAGCACCCAGGTCTTCCCATTAGGGCATACTCAGTAGAAGAATGACTATAATTTACCTCCCTGATAGCAAAGCACAGCCATTCTTCCTGTAAGCAGACATTTGCTTCAGACTAATGTAATCATGCTTTCTCAATCTATCAAATGCAGAGTTTCCCATACTCTTCCTGAAGAATAGCTACTTTTAACCTTTCCAAATATTTCTACTATCATGGGGGCGGGGAGCGTTGATAACGCTGTTGCAGAGGATCATGTACAGATGCTGACCTTGCAAAAGAGTCATCAGAGGAAATGGCAAGAGACTGCTTTGCAAAGGAAAGGTCCATCGGTAAACTTAAGAATCTCTCTAGAAGAAACGGTCATTAGGGAGAGTATTGGTAAGCATGGACACTGATGCATATTTTTTTCAGGAGTTTATATTGACCATAAAACAACAACACATTTAAACCCCAAATGCATTGAACTTGTAGAGATTTTTGCAATTGTCAGAATACTCAGGTCAAGGAAGATCAACTCTTCTGACTGATAGAAAATATAAGCAGTCACTGAAAACCACACTGGTGCTGATGCTACCCTACCCTCAGGTACTCGTCCTTCCAAAACACCGAAATCTGTAGAATGTCGTGCAAATAAGTGGTTTCTTGTGTGTTTTAGCCTGAAGGTGCAATTAATTTCATCAGAATATTCCATAAACAGAAAGAGGATCAGGGAGTCAACTTTCCTCCCCATGCGGCAGAACTGTTCATGAATGCTAGTCTTCTATGGAATGCTAGTCTTGTACAGAAATGATGGTCTTGTACGGAAATACTTCTTTGACCTTAAAGGTATGATACATTGTTTCGTGAAGATGTTTCAGTAAGTACTGATTAATAAGAGTATACAAGTACATGTGCATTAGTTTGAAACGTAACATGTGTTTTTGTTTGTTTTAGTGGTGGGTCATAGGCAAAACAAGTTTTGGAAAACACATTTCTCAACCATGTGAACAATTTGAGAAAAGGATTGGAGGCAAAAAAAAAAAACAAAGCTACAAAGGATGTCACAGTATGAGAGGTGTGTGTTGGGCCTGGGCCGCTGTAAGGCAAGAGGCTGGTGAGGGCAGAAGGACCATTATGCAGGTTCCAGAAGCCATGCTAAGTTTATGCTTTACCTTGAGGGGAAAGAAAAACAGTTGAAAGATTTTAAATAGGACAGTGACACCATTAGCTTTTTTTTTTTTTTTTTTGGATGATAACCTCTCTGGCTGAATTGTTGAGTATGTATTGGAACAAGCTAGAAAGGGCGTGAAGAAGAGTCAGAATACTCTTGCTGTTCTCCAAATAGGGACTCTGGCAGTTGTAAAAAGAAGAAGATTGAGAAGCACAGGGAATTTGAGGAGCTCTGGTGGCATAGTGGTTAAGTGCTACATCTGCTAGCCAAAATGTTAGCAGTTCAAATCTGCCAGGTGCTCCTTGGAAACTCTGTGGAGCAGTTCTACTCTGTCCTATAGGGTTGCCATGAGTAGGAATTAACCTGATGGCAGTGGGTTTGGTTTTTTTGGTTTAGGGTTGACAGAGCTGGGAAGTTGACTCACTCGAGCAGTAAGCTTGGGATTGGTGTTTAGATTGATGGTCAAGTTTTCTAGCTAGGTTCCAGAGTGAAACAATCTATCTTTAAAACATCGCTCTACATTGTAAACTTCAGGAAAGTCTGGAAGGTAGACTAGTATCTGATTATGTCAGGTCAGTATTTGGGGCACATAGGACCTGCCATCACCAATTTCCATAATAAAAGTATTCTGTGAATATTGAAAAGCTGTCTACTGTCTCTAAAATTGGCTTTTTTTTGGTAGTGCCATTTTGAAGTATTTTACCTTCTTTTATTTTATTTTTTTTAAATAACTTTATCTAATCTAGCTTCAAAGGTGTATCACTTTCCAGGAGGAATAATACAATGGGCACAACACTGGAAAAATGGGAAGGAACAATGAAAACATTTTTAGTTAATTTCTAAACAGGTAATTAAGAAAAATACTTTGATGAACATTAAGACTGATGCATTTAGACTAGATTCAGTCTTCTTTTAGACAAAAGGAAAAGGAAAGCTCTAGCCAAACTTTGGTTAATTTGATCAACGTAAACTGTTCATTGAGGCTACTATGTGGATTTTGGGAGTTTGAATTCTCTGGCATGAATGGCTAGTGTTAATGAATTCATTAGTGTTAATGAAACAAGCTGGATACTTGTGAGACTTGTGCTTTCCTTTGTTGTAAATTCTTACTGGTTGTTTGCATAATGATAAGAACGGAGATTCCCCAAGTTTGAGTCCTAATTCTGCCACATCTTAGCTTGTGTGACTTTTGTAAATGACTTGACTCAACGGCACTTGGCTGGCTTCATTCTAGATTTTCATTTTGTTTTCTGTAAGAGATAAGACGCATAGGATTGTTGTGAGAAATAAACGACATGATGAGACATGGAATATTGCATGTTGAAACCCAAACCAACTGCAGTCAAGCTGATTCTGACTCAGCAAAGTATAGTGATGCTATGTGACAGAATAGGAGTGCCTGTCCTACAGGGTTTCCAAGTATCTCTTGGTGGATTCAAACTAATGACCTTTTGGTTAGCAGCTGTAGCTCTTAACCACTATGCAACCAAGGTTTTCTAATTGGCTGTTACAGCTACATAAATATTTGTTGTTACTTTGGCTGTGTAAAGTGTTAAGTTCCTAGGTAGGATTTTGGCTAAATTACTGGAATTTTTTTCTTTTTTTTTTTAAGCATCAAAAAGCCCTCACTTTGAGCACACTCAGGATTTTTAACAATGGATTATGATAGCCACATTTACATTTTAATGCAAATGAAATGGGATATGTAATAAGTGGATGAGGACAGATAATTTCCCTATGAACAATTCTTTTATTTTTATTTTTATTTTTAATGTAGAAAGAAGCAATTTGGAGGCATTTCTTCTTTTTGGTTCAGTTGTTGGTAACCTAAAAGCCCTCACTAATGACTTTATGGGCATGATTTTCACAGAAGGTGCCATGCAGTCCCTGCTAGACAGCTTCAAAGTCTGATGAGACAGAAAGAATCAGGATGTCTGTGAGGAGAGTCTAAGAAGGTTTCAGAAGTGATAAATATGTTATCACTTATGGTGGAGGGCTGGGAATACTTGCTAGGTTTCCAGAATTTGCATTCTCAGGTTATGCAAGGGTGGAATGTGTTACCCCTTGGAAGAGTGTGAGATTACTCTTACCATCTCAGTGTAATGAAAGCTGGGGTAGTCGAGGAGGTGTAGAACATCAGTAAACCACACCAAAACCACACTCATTGCTGTCAAGTCAGTTCCCACTCACAGCTATAGGCAGAGTAGAATGGCTTCATAGACTTCTTAGGCTATAATCTTTAGAGAAGCAGACTGCCACATACCTCTTTCGTGGAGTGATACGTGGATTCACACCAGTGACCTTTTGGTTGAAACCATGTATTTAACCACTGTGCAACCAGGGCTCTTTGAAGCATTAGGACAAATGAAGAAACAAAAAAAACCCACTGCCATCAAATAGATTCCAACTGACAGAAACCCTACAGGACAGAGTAGAACTGCTCTGTAGTTTCCAAGGAGTGCCTGGCAGATTTAAACTGATGACCTTTTCGTTAGCAGACATTGTACGTAACCACTACACCAGCAAGGCTGGAGCATCTGTAGGGTGGCCATATATACCCGTTTTCCCAAGACTCTCCTGGTGTACACTTGTGAGGGAAAAATTTCCAGTGGCACTTCCTTTCACTCTTCAGAGTGTTCTGGCGTATAGTTACTGTAAGAGAAGCCAGGCAGGGTGACATGTTAATGTAGTGATTACACTGGCTTCCCTGGGGAAATCTACAATACGATATACAGGTGGAATGGACTTCTGTAGCCTGTACCTTTCTTAGTCTTGAGGGAGAGAACTAAAGCCAAATTATAAATGACTTGTTATATCATCTATAGCAAAAGATTGGTTTTATGTTTTTAAGGGGAAGGCTGTATACATTGAAAAACAGCATTGTGACCTCTCATGTGTCTTGAGAAGACTTTATTTTTGCTGTGTTTTTCTATGTGCATTTGTGAGCATACTCACATTTACTCCGTCTAACGAGGACTGAAGATTTTCCTCAGCCAGAAGGCTGGTTGTGGTGGCTTTCCCAACCATGTGGAAAGGAGGGCATGGGGGTAGTAAAATACCCAAATTTAGATTCCCTGCTGAATGTGTTAACGGAACAGAGTTTATAACACTGAACTGTAACACGGAAACCCTGGTCACGCAGCAGTTAAGTGCTATATCTGGAATAGTAAGGTCAGCTGTTCCAATTCACCAGGTGCTCCTTGGAAACTTTATGGAGCAGTTCTGCTCTGATCTATAGGGTTGCTAGGAGTTAGAACTGAGTCAACAGCAGTGGGTTTTTTTTTGATAATTAGAGTGTCATATTAATGTTCTTTTTGTAGCTGTTCTGCTGCGCTATACTGAGTTCGCTGAAGCATTTTGGTAAACATTTGTTTGAGTATGCTTTTTGATATTCCTTTTTAGAAACCCTTTTTTTGGTCATTGTTGGGAATATAACAGCAGAACATATTTCCATTTCTACGGGTATGATTCAGTGACATGATCATATTTTTCAAGTTGTGCATTCTTTCTCACCCTCCTTTTCTGAGTTGTTCTTCCCCCATTAGCACAAGCTCACTGTGCCCCTAAAGTTCGTATCTAATCTTTCGAGTTGCTGTTATCAATTTTATCCCATAGAGATACTTTAAAAAGAAAACCACAGTGTTCAAGATAGACTTTTTTACTAACTTAGCTAAACTGCTGTTTAGTTTAAAGAAGACTTCAAGGGAAATTTTGGTTTAAGGTTTAAAAATTTTACAAGTGACTATGTCTCTGATACAGAGATATTACACAAAGGAAGGCTTGTCTCTTCCTCTTGTTGCCTCGCTAAGAGTTTCCTATATAATTGCATGCTTTATTCATCTATCCTTCACTATTAATACCTACCCTTAAAGGACATTTGATTTCATTTGCTTCAACCTCTTTTTTTATTTTCTTAGGTTGGCATCATTAATACTCAGACTAAAACCATAGGTTTTAACATTAACAGTAGAGAAGTGGTGTTTGTTCCCATTGGAACCCAGCATGACATTAAGAGCACATGTGATGAGGATTTGCTTTTCACTCTTGCCTTCTGCACTGAAGACCAGGTGAGAATAAACTAGCATGATAAAGACTGCTGAGTGCAGACTATTTGCAGAATCTTCTGCTAAGCTATATGTTTGTGCCAGAGGGGACCTTCAATAAACGTGTGTTGAATGAATTAACAACTGAACTAGATGAACTAAGTTGTAAAGTGAAAAAGAATCCTATCACGTTTTCCTTTGGTTATGAAGGAGTCCAACATGTAGCATTCCTCTTCATTTCCTATGTTCTGAGTCAGGTCGGGTGGGGGAGACCCAAGAGTCATGTGCCAGTTATCGGCTTCTGCTGAGCTGATTCTGACTCGCGGCGACCTCCTATGTATCGGAGCAGAACTGTGGTCTGTAGGGTATTTTATTGGCTGATTTTTTTGGAACCAGATGACCAAGCCTTTCTTCCCAGTTGCCTCTGGGTAGGAACCCCCAATCATTTAGTTAGCAACTGCGTATATTAACCGTTTGTACCGTCCTGGGGTTGTCATTATATAGAGACCTATGAATTTGTCTTTATTACAAATAAGGTGGATATTAGAGATGGTGACTAATATCTGTAGGCAAGTGGGATTCCTCATGTTGATCCCCAGAACTGGAAAGGCCTTCCCGTGTTAAGGCAGGTCCTTTACGTCTAAGGTCAGGAAAGAACAGAGCGCTGTCTTTGAAGGTTTGTTGGCTCGCAAATAGGAAGAGGGAGGAGCTGAAGTGAGACTGCCCAGATTATTCTTCCTGAATTGACTCCGTCTAACTTCATATTGGGCAGTAAGGTCAAGTGTGGCGAGAGAGAGGCAAAAATGTCGTCTCTCCATATGCCATTTTAGTGAAATACCATTTCTTACTATTATTCTTCATTTAAAGTAGATCTAAGATATGACGATCGGTATTTATAAAACAGATTAATGGGGAATTATTCACTTTATTAATTATTTGCTTTTAAAAATTTACTTCATTTAAAAAAAATAACAAAACAAAATATTGCCAGTGAGTCAATTCCAACTCACAGCGACCCTGCAGGTCTGAGTAGAACTGCCTAGTAAAGTTTCCAAGGAGCGCCTGGTGGATTTGAACTGCTTACCTTTACCCCAGGGTTTCTTAACTGGATGGATTTGAAGAACAGGGATAAACAGTAGAATTTAGATTTTTAAAAGTCCTTCAGCCTAGTTAACTTCTGAATCTGATTGGGCATGCCTGAGACAAGTCCAGAAGCAGACAGACGTTTGTTTCTCTTGATGGTGTTTTCCCTGCACAGGCACCCGGTGAGATCTCCAGGAAGGTGCACAACATGTACAGCATTGTAAACACGACCTTGACCTGGAGGTGGGGTTAGATACTGCTTGATGACACTTATTTCCCTGGAGGACACCCTGCCTTCTTAGAGGCTGACTGGCAAATTCCACCAGTTACTTTCTTCAACCTCAGAACTTTCCCAGTGCCATGTGCGATGTGGTTTGTGAAGAGCTAAGTGAGAAAGGGAAATCCTGGTGGCATAGCGATTAAGTTTTACTGCTGCTAATCAAAAGTTTGGCAGTTTGAATCCACCAACTGCTCCTTGAAAACTCTGTGAGGTAGTTCTACTCTGTCTTATAGGGCTGCCATGAGTTCTAATTGACTCAACTACAATTTTTTTTTAAGTGCGAAAGAGACAGCTGCCGATTTTGTTGGGGGGCGAAGAAACGATGTCAGTGTTCCCTATTTTTGGTGTGGATCTTACTGCTAAGGCCACTCATGGTCACCATCCACTACAGTCAACATAAGAACAGATCATTGAAATAGGAATGAATAGGAAAATAAGGGGAAAAAATGACAAAATAGAGTTTAAAAATGTTAAGAATAGGACAGTCTGGCCCATAGGGTCGCCATGAGTCGGATCCGACTTGATGGCACTTAGCTTGGCTGGCTAGGACAATCATACACATGCAAAGTAATAGAATAAAAAATTTATGTAAGTGTAAAAAGCTTCCCAAGGTGAAAAGTTTAGAAATTAAAATAAATATGGGAAGCGAAATAAACAAGATTTAATGTGACATGAAAGGCTAGCACCAACAAATTAACAATATGAAAAGATAAAAATGATAACTGAAAACTATTAACAACAAACAAAAAATTAAAGAGTAAAAATCTTTTAAAAAGAGAATAAAAATATAGGCTTGTTTTAAATGAAAAAAAAAATTTAAAGCAGGGATTTACTATAGGAAATGAACCATTTTTGAGTGGGAGAAGTTTTTTTCCCTCTAACCTCTACCATCTACCTGCTAGGAGGATATTCCTGCCCCCATCATCCTGCCATTGTTGTGGGTAATGGGAATGGTTTCTGATGCGGTCATGATTGGCATGAGAGATATGAAAAGGAAGACAGAGGGGAGAATATTGAGAGAAAGACAGACACAGAGCTAGAGACACCAAGAAGGAACCACAAAAAGAGAGACCAAAAGGTAGACACCCATGTGAGGACAGACACAGAAAAGTCGGAGACACGTATCCACAGAGGCATAGATGCCCAGAGATTTGCAGAGACAGATAACACACACATAAAAAGACACACAGAGTGACAGACACAAAGAGTGACAGACACACAGAGTGACAGACACAAAGAGTGACAGACACATACAGAGAGATCACATAGCAAAACACACATAAAGAGAACACAGACATATAAATAGGAAGAGACACATATATACACACGCAGAGAGTCAGAGACACCTAGACGGAGACACAGAGGGAGAGACACACAGGAAGGAAAACAGAAGGAGAAGTGTACAGACACACAGCCACAGAGGGAAAGAGAGATTCAGAGACAGCAGATATGCACACACACGGACACACAGGGAGACAAACACACAGGGACAGAGACACAGATATACACACATGCAGAGATTAAGAGGCAGATTGAGAAAGGGGGGCAGCATCAGAGAAAAAGAAAGACACAGAGACAGAGAGAGATGGAGACATTTGAAGGGAGACATAAGCATAAATACACAGACCCAGAAACACACAGGGACAGAGACACATGTGCAGAGATTAGGAGAGGCCGCTTGAGAAAAAGAAACTACATCAGAGAGAGATAGTCATAGATGGGACAGAGAGAAAAGACCAATCCCGCAGACTATTCAGTCAGAAATTATCCACCCAGTAGAGCAGCAGGGCACTTGGCAATGAGGTTTGTCTCAGTCAAGTGCTTCTGGGCATGGGGCCAGAGAAACTTTTGTCATGAGCTCCTGGTGGCAGGAAGACAGACAGTCCTGCTCCCTCATCAGAGAGAACTACTTCACTGCAGGACCCAGGTCCCCTCTAAAGAAAGCTTCAGATGTCTCAGCACCCCTAGCAACCAGAATTTCTTTACTTCTAGGAGTTGGAAAGGTGAATGTCCTAGGGCAAGTGAACACTGACACCCAGGGTGACCGTTTGTAGAAGCCGTGGTGCTGGAAACTGAGATAACCAATCACCCTGAAGTGCTGCAGACACTTGGATAGCTTTAAGATCATTTTACGATTTTGAGCAGTTTGGTGTTAACACTGTCAGCTGCAATCCCCTGACAAGGACAATTATCCCCAGTCCACAACAGATCACATTCTGGACCAGCTTTTCTTTGAGAAGCAAAGTGAGTTTAAGAAGATCCCCAGAGTCCAGGAGGATCAAGCAATCAACTTACCTTAGCTTTGTTGATGAGTTCATATCTGCTCATTCTTCACCATTTCTTGTTGTTGTTGTTGTTTGTTGTTGTTGTTACTGCTGCTGTTGTGGTTTTTAAAAAGAAGGATCACTTGGCTATGAATTTGGAGCTATTTTTTAAAGCAGTAGTGCGAAGGCAGGTGCAAAGCAATCCTAGGGGTTTCCTTAGCTGGTAGTGATCGTGGACAACTCATGCCGAAGAAACATTTCATTAACTCTGTGTACAGACTAGCAGATATGTCTGGGGAGACTCTGACCTGTTAAATTAATATTTTTATGTGTGTGAATTTTAATATGTGTATATATGTGTAAGTGATTATTTTCCCTTTGATACTTCAAATTTATTACTCCTGATGTAAATCCATTCTTGGGTACATCAGTAAAACTTAATGTATGCATATATTTTTATGTTTCATGACTGCAAAAGGAAGGAAGGAGGTCTGCCCATGTATGTACACATGGAGGCACTGGAACCCAGATAGATCAAACCTTGTCAGAAGCCTTGGCTGACAATTTCCAACCCTTTTATAGCCATGAAGATACTTTTTATATAGCCCCCAAGTTTTTAAGACTCATTTTTGCTCGTAGTTGCGTAGATATCATATATTTATAAAACAAAAAGAAACATTGCCATCAAGTCAATTCTGACTCATAGCAATCTTATATGGAAACTGCCCCACAGTTTCCAGGAAGCACCTGATGGATTTAAACTGCTGACCTTTTGGTTAGCAGCTGTAGCTCTTGGCCACTATACCACCCAAACAAACAAACAAACAAACAAAAATAATCCCATAAAATGGACTTGGAACCCTTGTCAAAAATTGGTTGACCATAGATATACTGGTTTATTTCTGGTATCTCAATTCTATTCCATTGATCTGTGTGTCTATTGTTATACCAAAACCAGGCTGTTTTGATTACTGTAGCTGTATGATATATTTTAGTATCAGAAAGTGTGAGTCCTACTTTGTTCTTCTCTTTCCACATTTCTTCAGCTGTTTGAGATCTCTTACTATTAAAAATAAAGTTGAAGATTGGTTTTTCCCTTTTTGTGAAGAAGGCTGTTGGACTTTTGATTGAGATTACACTGAATCTATAGATCACTGTGTAGTATTGACATCTTACCGATGTTAGTCTTCCAACCCAAAATCAAAGAACATCTTTCATTTCATTCAAGTCTTCTCTAATGTCTTTGAGCAGTGTTTTATAATTTTCATCGTATGAGTTCTTCATGTCCCTGGTTAGATTTATTCTTAGGTATTTCATTCTCCTACTTGCTGTTATAGATGGAATTGTTCCCTAACTTCCCTTTCAGATTTCCCACTGCTGGTGATTAAAAAGTCAGGTGAGTTTTGTTTGTTGACTTTGTACTCTGCAACTTTGCTAAATTCTTCTACTACTTCTAGAAGTCTTCTTGCAGAATAGTTAGGATTTTCTGTATATAAAATCACGTCATCTGTAAATAGAAATAATTTTATTTCTTCCTTTCCAGTGTGGATACCATTTATTGTCTCATTGCTCTGGCTAGTACTTCTAAAGCAATACTGAGTAGAAGTACTGCAAGTAGCCAGTGCTTATTCCTGATTTCAAGGGGAAAACTCTTGGTTTTTCTCCATTAAGTTTAATGTTGTTTGTTAACTTTTCATATATACCTTGAATCACATTGTATTCCTATCAGCTTTAAGATTTTCACCAAGAAAGGGTGCTGGGTTTTATCTAATGCTCCCACTACATCCATAGTCGTGTTTTTTTTTTTGTTGTTGTTAGTTCTATTGATATGGTGTATTACACTGATGAATTTTCTAATGTTGAACCACCTTTGCATTCCTGAAATAAATTGCACTTGGTCATGGTCCATCACTCCTTTAATATGCTGTTGGATTCTGTATGCTAGTATTTTGCTGAGAATTTTTACATCTATATTCATAAGAGATACTGGTGTGTAGTTTTTTTTGTGGTATCTTTGTGTAGTTTTGGTAGCAGGGTTGTTACTGTCATAGAATGAATTACAGAGTTGTCCTTCTTTATCTTTTGGAAGAGTGTAAACAGTGTTGGTGTCAATTTTTTTCTAAAAGTTTGGTAGAATTCCCTAGTGAATCTATCTGGTTGAGAATACTTTGGTTATTGTTATTGGGAGGTTTTTGATCACTGATTCAATCTTTTCACTTGTCATGGATCTGTTGAGACTTTCTATTTCCCCTTGGGTCAGCTCAGGCAGGTTGTGTGCATCTCAGAGTTTTTCCTTTTCATCTAGGTTATCCAGTTTACTGCCCTGCAGTTCTTCGTAGTATTCCGTGATAATTCTCTTTATTCTTGTTGGATCAGTTGTAATGTCCCCCTTTTATTTTTTATTTTGGTTATCTGTATCTTTTCCTTTCTTTATCAGTACAGCTAAACGTTTATCTAAAGAGCCAGCTTCTGGTTTTATTCTCTCTATTGTTTTTCTGTTTTCAATTTTGTTTATTTCTTCTCTGATCTTTGTTTTTCTCTTCTCCTGATGGGTTTAGGCTTAGTTTGCTGTTCTCTTTCCAGTTCCTGGAGTTGTTGAGTTATGTTGTTGATTTATTTCTTCTTTTTGATGTAGGCATTTATTAATTATAGCTGGCTTTTATCTAATGGAATTTTTAGATGCTCCAAGCCATTTGTCCCTAATCTGCAAAGAATCTGTATATTCCTCATTACTTCTCCTCCTTTGCCCCCTTTTTTCCCTAGCTTTCCCCTTCCATCTCCATCTTTATTCATTTTCTTTTTCTCTGTGCTTAGACAATTCTGTTGATTGCAAGTACAGAATATGATGAGAAATGGAAATGGCACACTTTAGCAGGAGGAGTAGACCACTTCCCTAATGTACTCTAGGGACTTTAAGAAAACCCTGTCCCTGCTCTCTGACTGTTTGTTAATTCATTCTCTAAATATTTATTAAGCAACAACTATGTTGACGGCACTTGGCTTGGCATGTAACAAGCACTATGCTTGTTGTTAGAGATATAAAGTTGATTGTTAAGTATCTCTGTCCTCAAGGAACTTATGTCCTTTTGAGGTGCACAAAAAAACAGATGGTGACACGTTGTAATATGTCCTATGGTAGGTGTATATTGTAATATGTGATATACACACACAGACACACACAGATGGTACACCAAACTCAGCCATGTGGGTGCTGGTTGTGGGGTATGATGAAAGTTTCCTGGAGTAGCTTTGAATGAAGATTGAGAGTTAGCCACACCATTAAGAAGAAGATGAAATGTGTGTGTGAGTGTGTCTGTGCACACGTGTATGTGTGATGGCCATTCCAGGTAGAAGAAACAAATTGTACAAGGCATGGATGTGTGGAAAAAAGTTCATTTTGTCTGGAAAGGAAGAAATCAGTGGTAAAATGTGATATTGAAGAAGTAGGTAAGAATCAGACTACAAAAGTTTGATTACCACTTACAACCACTATGTGGTGAGTTTTTTCTTACTACTCGTTTGCAGGAGAGCTAGCTGAGTTTAGAGTTTGGTAGCAGTGGGAGGTTTGTTTTTTGCTGTTTGTAAGAGACCTTATAGGGAATGAGTTACAAGCTAAGAAGGAGAACCTGCTTGAGACGACACAATGAACAGCACAAGAACAATGGGTTTATGGAAGGAGGATGTTCAGGCAAAGGGAAAATAGTAAGAAAAGTTAAATGGTGACGTGTAGACAGATTTTATCTACAAATTTTGTTTTACTTCAGGAATGTTTTCATATGCAATTAACTAGTTCATAATCCATTTTATTGTATCAGGAAGTACTATATAAGATTTCCGTGTAGTCATTTAATATTTTGTTCATATTTGTATATATTATGTCGTCATTGCAGCTTTTAATGAAGTATGTTCTTATGGTTTTATGTATTTTAGGCATTGTTGGATTTCTTCTTTGCCTCCTTTCAATGTGATATATAATCACTTAAAATATGTCATGGTGCTGCAATTTTCTGGTTTCTTAATAATAATCCACTTGAAGCTTGAGTTAGGAACCCAGTACAGTATGAATTTAAAAAAGAAAAATCTTAAAAATTAGAATAATCTAATGACAATAGTTGAACTGGAATATTGTTTGTATTGTATGGTGGGAAAATGTTTGTAAAATTCACTTAATCATTCTAAGTTTAGTCCTTTTCTCTCTCTTGGGATACTGATATCTACTTATTTATAACCACTTTGTTCTCAAGAGCAGTGTTATCCATTAACACTCAAGTGCTTTTAAACATTTGATGTATCTATTTTATTTATTTCTATATCAATAGATCAACAGATTGAAAAATCAGCTACTCAGTCAGAATGATCATTTGGCATCATGTAGGCAAAAACCAGATCTTTCACTGAAAACTCTCTTTAAGCCTGAATCCACCCTAACAATTTTATATACACAGTCTGTGATACAGCCACACTTATTTTATTTGAAATGGTATGAATTACGGTACATAAAATGTTCTTAAAAGTTAAAAACTTTTTTTTAAAGAACTTACTTTTTAGTAGCAGCTTTGAATTACTGAATAGAGTGAATTAATTTGAATAGAGGATCTGCAGGTTAAAGCTCTATTGGATGTTCTTTATTGCTTCTAAATAGTGGAAAGAGGTTATAAAAAGTCCTCTTGTTCACAAGCTCATCCTTTCCTATTGAGGTGCAATCAGGCTGCATTTTATCATCCAGCCAATTTAGGAAAAGGAAAATAGTTATGGTTACTATATAACTTGATTCCCAATTACCGCATCTTATCAGTTGAAAATGCGTCAGTAGTATAGCATTATAGCTTAAAAAAGTAAAACAGACAGCATAAGCAAACCACGGTAATTTTGTGCTATAATTAGAAGGTATAAGTGATCTCTCCTCCATACTCTGCACTAACCATTGCTTTATAAAACTCATGTATTCACTAGAAAGGACCCAGACAACTGATGGCTAAAGGAACAAGAAATAGTTTTTCCTTCATTGCATTGAAGTTGTAATAGTTTGTGGGGAAAAAAAAAGTTTAAAGGATGGTATAAAACCTGTTGCTGTAAAGGTGACTCCAATTCACAGCAGCTCTGTAGGACAGAAGAACTGCCCCATAGGGTTCTCAAGGTTTTAATTTTCACAGAAGTTGACTACCGCGTCTTTCTTCCAGCTGTTAGGCCTGAACCACCTACCATTTGGTTAGGACCATAGAACTGCAGAGCAGGTTCATGTATCATTACTCAGCATGCAGAAATGGAAACCAAGACAATAAGAACAGCAAGTCATCCAGAATTTAAGCAAGATACTTGGGACAGAAGCCCAGGCTATTGACTTCTCTGTTTAGTTTTCGGATTTCTGCATGGCTTTAAAGAGGGAGAAGTGGCTTCTTTTGCCTACAAATTGGCCAGCCACAGCTCTAGATCTGCTTTTCGTTTGTTGGCCCAGATATACAGACACCGGTTGCTTCTTTACAGAAGAGTTCAGAGCCTCCTGAGAGCGTAGCTCACTATTCCTGTCAAGCCAAGTACATCCTTGTTTTTATCAACTTATTGTTCAGTTTTAAATTGTACTTTTACTATATGCTTAGCATTGGGCTAGGAAATATAAGACACATAGAATATGGCCTCAGAGAATAGGCAACTCAAATGTTTTTACTCTGTATCTGTTTCCCTCCTCATCCTGCCCTGGATCAATCCAGTCCTTGATATCTTGTGATCATTCAAAAGAATGTTAATTGATTCAGATTCAATTTAAGTGGTCAGCACTAATAGACAAGAACTAGAATTAAACATTATGTATTGATATTTTCAGAAACACTGGAAAGCAGTGTAACTCCTTTCAGTGATTTATACTCGAATACCTTAACAGTTTGTGACCCCAAGTTTTTCATAAATCTCATGAAATTTCTACCCCCTATCCTTTTTTGGAGGGAATGTCATTCTATTCCCTAAAGTTTAAGCATTCAAATGGGTGTGTTTGGACTGCATAAACCAGAGACTACATTAACAAGAGACCAGAAGAACTAGATGGTGCCCAGCTACCACCAATGACTTCCTTTACAGGGAACTCAACAAAGAGTCTCTGATAGAGCGGGAGAAATGTGAGATATAGAACTTGAACTCTAGGGAAAAGACCAAACTTAATGGTCCAATAGACTGGAGAGTTCCCAGAAGACTTGACTCCTGGACTCTCTATTAGTCCAGAACTGAAAACATTCTAGAAGCCATCTCCTCAGACAGATTCATCTGGTCTGTAAGATATAAAATGATACTGGTGAAGAGTATGCTTCTTGGATTAAGCAGATATATGAGGCTAACTGTGACTGCTCCTCCTTGGTGGTGAGTTGGAAAGAAAGTAGGTGATAGAAGTTGACTGAATAGACGTAGGAAATTTGGGGCAGAGGGGTAAAGTGTACTGTCACAGGCTGGAGAGAGTATCTAGGGTCACGTAACAAAATATATGTAAATTTTTGTATGAGAAACAGACTGACTTGTAGACTTTCACTGAAAACACAATTAAAAAAAAAAAACAAATAGGTATTTGAAGTTTTCCTGTTTCATATCTATACTCCGGCTTTTCCTGGGTACAGAGGGCAGAGCCACTTGTGTTGAAAAGAAGGAAACCACAATAATCAGGCACAACTGCATGATGTGTTGCAAGGACTGCCGATTAAGCTTGCGCACCCCTTCTGGAAACGTGCTACACACCTCACCGCTGAGTATCACTGCGAGCACCTTCGAAGTACTCCCTTTGGGAAGCTACGTACTGATGCCAGCGCCTAGTCCACCCTTCAAAGCAATTTTGGAACTCTTTTTCTGGAATGGCCATCAGAGCTGTTGTATCACCCTTGAAGTCCTGAATGTCACCAAAATGTCTTCCTTTCAATATTTCCTTTATCTTCAGGTAAAGAAAAAAGTCAGTGGGGGCCAGATCAGGTAAGTAGGAGGGGTGTTCCAATACAGTTATTTTCTGGCTAAAAACTCCCTCACAGACGACTATACAGTTAAGTTTGCCAACTTACGATGAGCCACCATGCACAATGGCCATTTCAGAAAGAGTTCCAAGATTGCTTTGAAAGGTGAACTAGGTGCTGGTATCAGTGCATAGCTTGCCAAGCGGACTACTTCGAAGGTGACTGTAGTGATATTCAGCAGTGAGGTATGTAACACTTAGAACAATTAAGTTCATGTACTTAATGGTCGGACCTCGTATGTTAGCTGTAGTGGAATACATTGAAATACACAGTCATTGTAACAAAAGGAATTGGTTGATGTTCAACCATTTCAGGAGGTAGCATATGATCAAGAACTGGTAGTACTGAAAGAAGAAATACAAGCTACATTGGAGGCATTGGCAAAAAATACAGCTTCAGGAATTGTTGGAATACCAGTTGAAATGTTTCAACAAAGTGATGCAGTACTGGAGGTGATCGCTCAT
Source organism: Heterohyrax brucei (assembly GCA_028571685.1). NCBI lineage: Eukaryota > Metazoa > Chordata > Mammalia > Hyracoidea > Procaviidae > Heterohyrax > Heterohyrax brucei. The sequence goes on from CM053152.1 coordinate 67,324,997, forward strand.
CTATGATGAGAAATTTGAAAGACAGAAGCTGGACCGGAAAAGATCCATATATGTGCCCATTCCAAAGAAAACTGATGGAAAAGAAAGTGGAAATTATCAAACAGTATAGTAAATAATCACATGTAAACAAAATTTTGCTGAAGATCCTTCAAAAATGGTTGCAGCAGTGCACTGACAGGGAGCTGCTACAAATTCAAGTTGGATTCAGGTGAGAATGTAGAATGAAGGGTGTCATTGCTGAAGTCAGATGTATCTTGGCTAAAAGCAGAGAATATAAAAAAGATGTTTGCCTGTGTTTTATTGTCTGTGCAAATGCATTTGGTTGTATGAGTCCTAACAAATTAAGGATAACATTACAAAGAATAGAAGTTCCAGAACAACTAATTGTGCTTGTGTAGAACCTGTGCACAGACCAAGAAGTAGTCATTGGAACAGAGTAAGGAGATGCTGCATGGTTTAAAGTCAGGAAAGGTGTGCACCAGGCTTGCATTCTTTCACCATACTTAATGAATCTGTACAGGTAGTCCAGCTTCTCGGATTACTTGCTCAGCATAGAAGGTCTGAAAATCAAGCCTGTGAACTTCATTGTTCTAAGTGTTACATACCTCATTGCTGAATATCACTACAGTCACCTTTGAAGTACTCCCCTTGGGAAGCTATGCACCAGCACCTAGTCACCCTTCAAAGCAATTTTGGAACTGTTTTTGGAATGGCCATTGTACATGGTGGCACATTGATAAATTGATAAACTTAACTGTATAGTTGTCTGTGAGGGAGATTTTAGCCAGTGAACATATAACTGTGTTGGAACACCCTCCCTGCTCACCTGGTCTGGGCCCCAATAACTTTTTTCTTTACCTGGAGATAAAGGAAATATTGAAAGGAGAACATTTTGGTGACTTTCAGGACATCAAGGATAATATGACAACAGCTCTGATGATTATTCTAAACACAGAATTCCAAAATTGCTTTGAAGAGCAGACTAAGCTCTAGTGTCCATGCATAGCTTTGCAAGAGGAGGACTTCGAAGGTGACCATATTCAGCAGTGAGGATGTAGCACTTTTTGTAGGATGAGTTCACAAACTTAATTGTCAGATCTTGTATGTAGCACTTGGAACAATTCAGTTCCCAGACTTGTTGGACCTCGTACGAAGAACAACAGGGCACGAGCATTGCTGGTAGATTCATTAACAACCTGGGAAATGCGGATGATACAATCTTACTTGATGAAAGTGAAAAGACTTGAAGCCCTTGCTGATGAAGATCAAAGACTACAGCCTTCAGGATGGATTGCACCTCAACATGAAGAAAACAAAAATCATCACCAGTGGACCAATAAGCAACATCAAGATAAGTGAAGAAAAGATAGCTGTTGTCAACGATTTTATTTTACTTGGATCCGCAATCAAAATCCATGGAAACAGCAGTCAGAAAGTCAAATGATGTGTTGTGTCATCAGGCAAATCTGCTGCAGAAAATCTCTTTAAAGTCAGTGTTCAAAAACCAGTATATCACTTTGAGGATTGAGGCACATCTGACCTAAGTCATGATTTTTCTACCGGATAATAGCTAACCAAAGGGCTGGCAGCTTGAATCCACCAGCCCTTCCTTGGAAACCCTATGGGACAGTCCTACTCTAGCTAAAGAGTCCCTGTGAGTCAGAATAGACTGGAGGGAAACAAGTCCATAGCATTTTAAAGCTGGACAATGAATAAGGAAGACTGAAGAAGAACTAATGCACTGGAATTATGGTTCTGGTGAAGAATATTGAATATACCATGGACTGCCAGAAGAACGAACAAGTCTGTCTTTGAAGAATACAGCCAGAGTAGCTCTTAGAAGCAAGGATGGTGAGATTTTGTAGTTTGGATATATCAGAAGGGACCAGTCCCTGGAGAAAGACATTGTGTTTTGTAGCGGGTCAGCAAAAAAGGTGAAGACCCTCGAGGAGATGGATTGACAGTGGCTGCAACAATGAGCTCAAACATAATGATGTTGAGGATGTGCAGGGCTGGACAGTATTTCATTCTGTTGTACATCGGGTCACTAAGAGTCAGAACTAACTCAATGGCACCTAAGAACAACAACAAATCTTGTAGCTATAGTGAGGTAGGCACTGGTCTCATCATTTGTCAACCAATAACAGTTTAAAAAGCTCACATTTGATGTTAGGTCAATGCAAAGATTTAAAACATTTAAGTCATAAGTTAAAAATTTTTTGCAAAACAATTAGTAACCACTTTCTCTGTTTTTCTCTGCAGGAAACTGGGCAATTAAGAGGCAGAGGACTTTTTTTAAAGTTTTTTGTTTCAGTGTCAAGAGCACAGTGTACTATAGGTGGGAAACCCTGCTGGTGTAATGTTTAAAAGCTATGGATCCTAATCAAAAGGTTGGCAGTTCAAATCCACCAGTGCTCCTTGGAAATTCTTTCAGCACTTCTGTTTTACAGGGTTGGTATGAGTCAGAATCAACTTGACAGCGGTGAGTTTGGTTGTAGGTCATAGTTTACGGAATAAGTTGAATGCAATATAGAATAATTGCTAGTAAAGTTGGTCTTAAGTGAGTTACCTAAACCCTTTAAATGCTTTCTATAACTACACAACTTTTTCCCCAGTATTAGCACTTCTCAATTGATTATTATCCTTGGATATAATTTTTGGTCTATTTGAAAGTAAAAATAGTTAAAGCTGAGAAGAAAATACCCTGTCAGTAGGATGGATTGTCCTTTCAAATATATGTTCTCATAGATTTGAGAAAACCATAGGACATGGTTTTACAAGTTTGTACTACAGAATTCCCACCTTTCCTGAGTAGTATAGGGATACAATTTTAAGTAACAGACAGAACCTGGAACACACGAAAGAGGGAAAACTGTGGGTTTAGTTTTGGGTTTTAAAATGTCGTGAACTGACCAAGGGCTGGAGGAGAACTTTTGAGCTTTTTTCCATATGAGATTTCTTGAATTGTATGCATATTTTTTGTCATTAAATATTTGCTTTTGGATGTTTTTTTCTAATCAGGCATTCTACTTCAGCCTATGTTTCCAGTTACTATCCCTTGCATTTCTAACTTGTAAGTTCTTCTTTAAACATAATATACCTGGAAAAAAGGACACGAACTTTAAGTGTTCTCCTTGATGGAATTTGTGCAAACCAAATATGCCCATCTAACGAGTGCTTTTATCGAGAAACATTGTTACATCCCCTTCTCGTAAGTCCTCTTGTGTCCTCTTCTGTCACCACTGCATGTAATAAATTATTTGCCCCATTTGTGAACTTCATATAGTTGGAATCACACTGCTTGTATGAAACCAGGCACTCTTTGGTACATGGTTTCTTCCTTCCTCTCTTTCTTCTTTTATTCCTTCCTTTCTTTCTTCCTTCTTTTATTCCTTCCTTTCTTCATATATTATCTCCAAATAATTTTGAAAATCTGTATGTCCCCTCTCACATCTGTGTTTTGGTATCTAAGTTTTTTTAAATCATAAGCTTAAATGTTTTTAAAGGAAGCAGATACCAGATTATTGTATATAGATACGCTTCAAATATACTTTTGAAGCTGCAGATTTAACTTACTCTGTCTGTAGACTATGTCCACTGTCTGATCACTTGACAAAATCATTCGTCATTGTCAATACAAACAGCCAAAACGGGCTTTCTTTCTGACAAAAAGTGACTGTCTTCATCTTCTTCAATTCAATTCAAATACATTCCTTTGATAGTCATCCCACTACTTAATTCTAATTCTAGAATAGAGGGACAAAGAGAGAGTGAAACAACGGCTGAGAGAGATGCAAACAAGGGTTTAAACACTTGCCTAGAGTTTGTCATGGGGATAAAACAGCTTCACTTCCTTCAATATTTCCTATCTTATTCTCTCTGCTTTGCCCCTCACAGAACTCTCTCATAGAGGTGGTGTTTCCTCAGTTTGCCCATTGGCTCAGCAATCTGGGTGTGTTTCCAATCTGGGAAAATGCTCCATAGCAGGAAAGCGTGAAGCCTGTGCCTTTTCACTGTGAAGTGGGAGACAAGGATTGTGAAAGGGGTAGAAGAGGTGACCTTGTGCCACCACTATAAGCCAGCTCTAGGACAAATCAGTTCTAGGAAAAGACACGGAACTTGAGGAGCTGGAGTTTGCTTCCTTTGACACCGGTCCATGTGTCTCCTGAAAGACTTTGTGTATCTGGGGTATTGTGCTCAGTTGAAAGACTGCTTGCTGGTGAACTTGTAAGAAAGCCATCAAGGCAGAGAAGTCACCTCTGATTCAGCTTAGTCAGTAAAGAGGTTTAAGCGGCTTCATTCTTCCTCAGGGCTGCACTCTGAATTTCAAAGCCCAGATTCAGTGGTCACCGGTAGTCCATACGGAGGGAAGAACTACTGATTAGAAGCCCAGAGCAGGAGCCCACAGATATTTGTGTCATTTTAGGCTTGGGTGAGAAGAAGGGGCCACCTCAGCACCTGAGGGTGCAGGCTGTTACCAAAGAAGAAACTGCTTGCTATGCCCGAATTGCAGCCTTTTGGCTTACACTTTTCTTAGTGTTATTGGGTTCCCCTCTTCTCTTCCTATCCCAGATTTCACTCTAGCTTGCCAGTCTGTAACCTGCCACCAACCTCCTCCTGCTGAGCCCCCAGTCTCCAGGAGAGGACTAGGCCTCCCGCAGTGCAGCTGTCACCCCCAAGCTACCTCTTGCCCCCATTTCATAAAGCCTTCCCATATGCTCTCAGCTGTAGGAGGAGAAGCCCTCTTCTGGGCTGTCCTAGGGTCCTTCACCCCACTTACCAGAGTGGTAATGGGTACTTACCTTTTAAGTTGTCAAGATGTTTTCTCCTACATGAGTGGAAGCTCTTTGGGGCAGGCTTTTTTGTTTTTCCATCTCTTCTCATTCATTTTTGTTTCTTTTCTAAGACCAAGATGGAGTGTCACACCCAGTAGGTTGTGGTTGTTAGGCGCCGTCAAGTCAGTCCTGACTCACAGTGACCCATGCATGACAGAACGAAACCCTGCCCAGTCCTGCACCATGCCCACAATCTTTTTTATGCTTAAGCCCACTGTTGCAGCCACCGTGTCCATCCGTGTTCTTGAGGGTCCTCCTCTTTCTCGATGACCCTCTACCAAGCGTGATGTCCTTCTCCGGGGGCTGATTCCTTCTGACAACACGTCCAAAGTTTGTACCAGGCATAATAAGTACTCAACAAATATTAGATGAATTAGTGCATAGATATTAGAAGTGATGTATGTATAAACGTATGAAATAAGCTTTGATAAGACTCGGGCCACAATATAAAGGGAAATACGTATATGGAAAAATATTAACATAAAATTTACAACCGAGGGTTTTAACAGTTACAATGGATGTTGTTGACTATACATTACTGGCAAAGAACTTTATGGAAGCAGAGTTGCTGGCAATGTGTTATGATGACGTCTTGTAGTTGGGCTTCTTGAGCTTGCAACCAGATCTGAGAGGATGCCATACCACCTTTGGGCATCAGATGGCACTCACACACTGCCACAGACATGTGTGCAAACTGCCTCAGTCTGAAGTTTTAATTTTACCAAGCAGGTGGCTGTAGCTCTGCGTGCTAAATTCTGCAACCCATTGTTTTCCTACTGACTTCTGGCCATAGTGCTATTCTCCAAAGGAGGGTTTAATACACATGCATAAAGGCAACTAGTTCAGGCTGTATGGAGGGCCAAATCCTGTTTCTGTGAACACAGTGACACTGTCTTTTCATGCTTAGTCTCTGTACTTTTTAAAGTGCTTTCCTACAGAGAAAGAGAAGAACAAAGTTCAAAGCAAAAGCAAGCTCAGGAGAGAAGGTATTATCTGGACTCAGGAATTACTACTGTCCAACCTAAAGAGACACTCATGGCAGGACTCTGTGACTTAACCCCAGCAAACCCCGAGTGGATCCTTTGGTTTAGTGTTGACTGTGTTCTGTCAAGGCTCATCTCCTCCCTCGGTAAGCGCTGTCAGAGCTTGATCTCTGTCCTCCAGCATTCTCTGCTCCCTTATTCCTGGGGTCCCTTTTTCCATGTACAGGTGTGAGATGGTAAAAACAAAACAAAACACAACAACAACAAAAAGCTCTGCCACTCACCAACTGTAAGGTCTGAGTGAATATCCTTTTTAAGCCTCAATTACTTATTTGTAAAATAGGGTTAACAATTCTTACTTGGAAAAGTTTGATTTTCATGAGAATCAAGCAAACTGATGAATCTATAATTAATCATTTTCTTCCTATACCTCTGAACAGAGACAAATGGAAACTAACACTAGCCAAGAATTTTACACTAAAATCATCATTCAATTTCCAGTTTCATTTAATTCTGAGGTAACACGTTTATTTCTATTCACTTGGGCTGGCTCCTTATGACTTATTTATCCATTCCTTCATTTATGGAACAAGTATTTATTGATCACTTGCTATGTTTCAGGCATTGTGCAAGGTATTGATGAGAATAAAACGATAACAAAAACAAAGCCCTTGACCTCATGGAATTGTTTTTCATGGGAGAAATACAACCGATAATATATAATTAAAAAACAATGACATTACTATGAAAGAAACAAACTTTTGTCATGATTTAAAGGAAAAAAATAACAATGAAAGGAGGGATATCTCAGACAGGGTGTTCAGACAGGACCTTTAGGGAAGTGAAATCAAGGTACCACTGAACTAGAGACCAACAAGGTGAGTGTTTTCCTGTGGAATAAGCTACAATCCGTGAACTCATCTCCCGATGGAAGATTTTATTTGCATTATCCTTAAATAGTGAGCATAGTTATGCTTATAATAACATACTAATGCCACAGATTTCATAACCAGCTTGACACATCTAAAAGAAATATGTTAATATGAACTGCGAAAATGCTACAAAGTTGATGGTATCACTTTACCCTAGTGCTTTGCATTTAGCCTGGTGGGTTGTGCAAGTGGTGAAGACACTCAGTTGCTATCTGAAAGGTTGGTGGTTCAGGTCCATCCAGATGCACCTTGGAAGAAAAGCCTGGTGATCCACTTCCAAAATATCACAATCATTGAAAACTCTGTGACACAGAGGTCAACTCTGAAACAAAAGGGATGACCTCCTGTGTTTGGGAGTAGAGACTATGCATCATTGGGCTTTCAATGATTGTGAGTACCAGGTCTTTCTTGTGAGGGACCACTGACATTTCACTTAATAGCTGAGTACTTCACCGTTTCACTGCCCAGGGCCTCTGTGGTCTATAGTGGAAGACCAACAAATGCTAAATGACTAAATGGTTACAATCATCCACCATGTAGGCAAAACAGATGATACTAAACACCTTGTCCTTGCTTACATGATTCACAGGCCAGAAGAATTAGAACTAGAATGATTTTTTTGAAACCCTAGTTATTCTTCTCAGTGTTTCAGTCTTTGAAATTAAAATCTCATCTTTTATGCCTATGAAAGTTTTCTTTCACAGGTAAAAATGCTTCAGTGAGAAATAGTCCAACTGTCTGACATAAGACCAGCACAATCCTGTAAAGAATAATTTACCTTTTAGTTAACACCAATGTTAATCCAGGTAGCATTATCCACACCACCAACACCCCACCCATAAAATTCTGGACAGGTTTACACCTGCCTATTGCTGATGCTTAGGCATGTTTGACAAACTGATGGTTAGCTTCAAAATTCTAGTGCTTCTATGAGTTACTAATAAAGACCCCAAAGCTTCAGAGTGAGATGTGGTGGCAATCTCTCACATATTGTAGGAGATTATTCAATCCTGTAGGAGTGGGAGATGAATTTCTGCACAGTATCATCTATATTTGCCCTCCTTTTGTAAACAATTTTTAGGTGAAGTTCAGACACACAGAGATCTCAAGTGTATGTCATATGTTGCTCGATTAACCATGTAAATAAAGAGATAGCCCAATAGAACAATTTGAAGAGAAGATCCTGTCCCCAAATCCTTCTCTCACGGGGTTCTGGAATCCCATTCCAATGACTTTGATTCCTTACTTTAGATAGAGTCTTCTTGAAGTCTTTCAAAAAACACACACCTGTCAGTCAGTCACTGTATTAGTTGCCGGGAGAGATGCAAGGAGGAAAAGTTTTTGCACCCAAGAAACACATTCATTCGTTCATTCCACAGCAGTTTCCTGAGCATGTGCTATGTATTTGTCAGATGCTGTGTTAGGCTCTCAGTGAACTGAAGGGCTAACATATTTTGAGTACTTGTTACCGGCAGGCACTAGTAAAAATGCTTTTCTTGTGTTAATGCACAGTCTCACGAAGAAACTATCATCTCCATTTATAAGAAAGAAGAAGGAGGTCTAAAGAAGTTCCGCTACTTCCCTGGGGCTGCACTGTTGAGAATAGTAGTGGCAGGATTCAGACTCAGACAGTCTGGCTCCAGAATCCAAGCCTTGGCAGAGTCCCTGCCTTTGATGCTCTCACAGCCTAAGTAGGGGAGACACAAGTGTGAGGAGGTGAACTGTAGTCCAGCAGGACTGTGACAAAGGGGTGACCAAGAACAACCCTTGCAACTGGCTGCCTGGAGGGGCTGGGAAGCCTTCACTGGAGAGGAGACACTTGAGTTGGACTCACAGGTTAGTAGCAAACATGAGCTAAACATGAAGAAGCAACTCTTTTTTTTCTCTTTTTTAGTCTTTCTGCAGAAGTTTATTTATTTTTTAATGTAAAAATATGCCTGTAGTTATTTATAACAACAAAAACATTTTTGTGAGTGCAGCTTACATGTATCGGTATATCTACGAGTCTAAACCCTTTATTGTAATTTACTTTTTGAGCTTTCTAATGGGCCCTGGTCAGGGCTGTCATTATTACCCAACGACAGTGACCCTTTGAATCTTGTGCTTTTGTCTGCTGTTGTATTCCCGGCTGCTAGTGTTTTATAGTCACTGATTTTATCAGATTTGAGGAGGTTTTAGCTACAATATTGTGGTAATTAGTATTTGTGAACTTACATCAATAACATTTGGAGAAGAAAATAACAAAGGAAAAGTAGAAGAAAACAGGAAAGGGCCACAGCTTAGTTATTAATGATGTTATAACTAATGTAAAAACGTTATACAAGATTTGGTTGTTAGTAATATAATCTAATAAATACTACATTTAAGGAGTTTAAAATTATACCACATGTTATTCTGTCTAAGGATTCTGTAGGATCTGGTATGTGAAGTAGTCCGCAGGGGATCGATGACTCCAAGAGTTATTGCACTGGGTGGCACCAACCCTAGTGACATGACTCTTCTGCAGCATTCCTGCAGGCCAGTTCAGATGCTAGCCTAGAGCAATCTTTTTGTCTGTGCCTGCTTCTTTGCTCTCAAAATGTATCATGCTACTATTTTGATAATGCAATTTCAAATTATTTTTTTTATTATGCTTTAAGTGAAAGTGTACAGCTCAAGTAAATTTCCATACATACAAATTTATACATGTTGTTATGCGACGTTAGTACAATCCCTATAATGTGACAGCACGCTCCCTCTTTCCATCTGAGATTCCAGTGTCCATTCAGTCAGCTCCTGTCCCTTGCTGCCTTCTTGTCCTGCCTCCAGATGGGAGTCACCCATTTGGTCTCATGTATCTGCTTGAACTAAGCCCACCATTTATGAGTATTATCTGATGCTTTGTAGTCCAGTCTAATCTCTGTGGGCTTCAGAAATAGTTTCAGTTCTAGGTTAATAAAGCATCTGGAGATAATTGTAAATTATGTAGTAATATAAATGAGTTATAGCAAGTAAATAAGTGAAGAAAACAAGCAAATAAATTCCTGATTGAAATAAATGGATGACTTGGGTTTGTAAACTATGGCAGGTATATTCGCTCCTTTGAGTCTTACTCTATAGTTCTATTTCTCTCCCCAACTTCACTTCCTGGGTTAGCTTGGGCCTGAGTCACATATGGAAATCTCAAGTATTTATAACCAGTAGAAAATACTTCAAGGTGAAGTGGACGGATAAATTTAGCCACACCTAGGTGAGGCATTACTATTCATTTTCTACTTGTTCGTTTTCAATCAAAATATCACTTCTCTTTGCTTTTCTCTGAAGTATAACGTATCATTGCTTATTCTGTCTTGGAAACTCTGGTGGTATAGTGGTTAAGTGCTACATCTGCTAACTGAAAGGTTGACAGTACAGTCCCGCCAGATGTTCCTTGGAAACTCTATGGGGCAGTTCTACTCTGTCCTATAGGGTTGCTGTGAGTGGGCATCGACTTAGTGGCAGTGGGTTTGGTTTCTGGTTCTGTTCTTCTATCTTATCTACTGAAATTCCTGAAGGACCGGATCCTCCTCTGGCTCTTTGGAGAGTTCATTCCCTCCATTGCTAACCCGTCTGATCTCCTCACTGCAAATTCTCATGAGGTTTTGTCTACACCATTCACCTCGTTATAAAACATACACTGCTTTGAACAGCTGATGCTTTTATATTGATTTCCAATTTCATATTTCTTCATATTTATATTCAACCACTTTTTCTTCAAACAGAAGCTTCTAGTTAGCTATATATCTAAATTAGGACCTCCTTTCAAAGTGAAGGAGCCCTGGTAAAGCAGTGGTTAAGAGCTTAGGTACTAACTAAAAGGTTTGAATCCACCAGCCACTCCTTGGAAACTATGGAGCATTTCTGCTTTGTCCTATAGGGTTGCTATCAGTGAGAAATGACTTGATGGCTGTGGCTTAGGTTTTTTGGTATGTCAAAGAAATCTTGAATCTGCACCTGTGGGTTTCTCTCCTAGTCCTATGTTGGCTCAAAATCAGTGCCTCTAACGATCAACTTGATTTTTGCATAATATCCACATACACTGAAACTATAAATGTTAATGTTTATCAGCAGGGTTATTGACCTTGAGAATATTTTCATCTGTCATGTATTATTGTTAAGTCTAAAAACGTCTAAGCTAAATAATCAGAGTACATTTCCTTATTTTTACATTTCTCATATTTTGTAAATACACATATTTCATAAATACATTTCATAATTTCTGTATGTCATTCATTAAATGTGTCCTGTTAGAACCCCTTTTTTGCTGTTTTACAGTAAAAGTGAAAATACATTAATTAATCGTGAAAATACCCTTCCCCTTGGGTCACACTGTATATGTGCATTCCTAAAAGGAACTCCTACATGTCAAAATCTGGACAGAATCTCTTCTCCCTCATATGCCTTAACTAAACATCCCCCTCTTTCTGAACTCTGTAGACAGATTATCTGTGTCACTCATTACCACTTATTCTAACAGTTTTTCATTGCAACATAGAAGTGTCACTTGTTATTTATTGAGCAACTACTATATGCCAGGAAACACTGGCAGCATATTGGTTAAATGCTATGGTTCCTAATTAATTAATTGCAATGGCTGTATAATTAATTCATGGATTATGAAAGGCACCTAACCCATGACATGATACCTTTTACTGTCTTCAATTTTAGGTTTTCAGTTTACTGATACTTATAGTTTCATTGAATATTGTGATTTCAAACCTAAATATTACTAATAATATGATGATTACTACTAAAAGTAAGTAATATTTGTCAAGCACATACTGTTTTCAGACATAATACAGGATGTTCTACACAGATTGACTGATGCACTCAAAACATTAATTGCAGTCAGCGTTTGTATAGACTAATGGTTCATACCTTTCTATGAAGTTAAACGTACAGTGGATACAGCTGTCTCTTATCCTCCTCTGGGTTTGTTGTCTGAATATGTATTGTTGTTTGCTGTTGAGTTGTTTCTGACTCGTAGTAACCCTATAGGACAAAGTAGGATTGCCTCCCACAGTTCTCAAGGCTGCAGTCTTTACAGGAATAGATCACCATGTCTTTTCTGAATTGGAGCCACTCATAGGTTTAGAACTGCTGACTTTTTGGTTAATCAGCCAAGCGCTTAACCACTGTGCCATCAGAATATTAGGCACAAGTATAGTTCACTCGGAAGCAAGTGAGTAGTAGACTACACTAGATTGGCAGTCTCTTGAATGATTTATTTTTGATGCCCCTAGACTTGGCAATAAATGTTTGAGAAGGAAATTAATGAATATTATTTGATTACAGCCCAACAAAATATAGCATCATGATGGGCTTTGAAATGGCAGAGAAAACGTCTGTGCAGGAAGCTGAGTTCACAGCTAGAACTTACCTGCTGCTAGGCAGACAACTATCCCTGTGAAGAAAAACTTTTAAAGTACAAGGTATTGGCTTCGTGTGTGATTGCAAATGTCAAAATTCCATTAATTTGATTTTTAAAGTTTAAGGTATTCTGCCATTTGGTTACTTAGTATATAAATAGAATGACATTTATTCTACTTAGCTCTTGTAAGCTACACATGCACATTTGTTTGAAGGGTATCATTTATCCCTTTAGGAAGTATTTTGGGAGCACACCATATTGGGTTCAAAGAATGGGCATCCTAAAGGAAAAGAATATATCTGAAATTCCAGACTCTAGTGGAAGACAGACCTAACAGAAGTGAAACTCTTATGTTGCAATGAAAAACTGTAGGATTCAGTGGCAATGAGTGACACAGACAATGTGTCCATAGAATTCAGAAAGAAGAAGATGTTCAGCTAAGGACTATGAAGGAGATGAGATTCTGTCCAGATTTTGACATACAAAAGGGAAAGAAGAAAGATCCTCTAGGAATGGAAGTATATACCAAATCAGGAATGAGAAAGGTTTGTTTCATGGGGAAGGATAATAATGCTCTCTTGGCTGGAGTGGGAAACATATTTTTTAATGTTATTTATTGAGTAGCTACTATATCCCAGGAAGCCCTGGTAGTATAGTGGTTAAGTTCTATGCCTGCTAACCAGAAGATCAGCAGTTCAAATCTACCAGGTGCTCCTTGGAAACTCTAGGGGGCTGTTCTACTCTGACCTGTAGTGTTGCTATTAGTCAGAATTGATTTGACGACAGTAGGTTTGGTTTGGTTTTTATTATATGCCAGGCTTTGTGCCAGATACTTAAGTTACATCACTAAATTTCATCCTTAAAATAGGCCTATGAACTAGGTGTTAGTAATTCCATTTCCAGGAAGGAATCTCAGGTAAGGGAGGTTAAGCTACATGCCCATGGTCTCACAGCCCACTAGTAACAGAGTAGACATTGGGTCTCAAACCTATTCTGTGTGAAGATTTGTGTGCTAACCCACTTTCTGCTATCCTTACTTGTACAAATTTCAATATAACCCCAGTGTTAACGCTTCAGGACTTCCCCTTATTTAGTATATTTAGGGAAAGGTAAGTTTATTTCCTGTATTTCCTGAGGGATTTCTCTGTAGCACGTGTCTCTGACCATGTCTTTCAGTTCATCCCAGGGACACTGCGTGGTTATGGGTGGTCACCGCCTGACCCCAAAGGCTGCTGACCTCAGAATATGCAGCCACTCCTATAATGCTATCTTTAGCAGAGGAGTGATGTTGAGAAGACCACAGGATCTTTTATTACTCTGCTGCTTAACTCTTTACTGCAACAATAGCCCACAGCGTTACTAGAAGAGTAAACTAAAGGTTACATTAGTTAGCTTACTGGTTTAGCCGTAGAAACAGAGACTCAGGCTACCTGAAGCTTTGAAATCATATCTTTTATCTTTTTTTTCTGTTTTGGTTAGGTAAAAGTTTTACTCAAGGTATCCGTTTATCTCCTCAAATTAATCTGTAAAATCTAAATAAGTAAATGAATAAGACAGAATACAAAAATAGAATTACTTTTCAGAGTAAACTCTAGGGTTTGGGGTAGAGTGTGGGTGGGTGTGGTACAGTTGTATCTGTATTTGGTTAAATGTTACAGTGTTGACAAGGAATACTGAATATACCATGAACTGCCAGAAGTTTGTCTTGGAAAGTGTATGGCCAGAATGCTCCTTAGAATTGAGAATAGTAAGACTTCATCCTACATACTTTGGATGTGTTATCAGGAGGGACCAGCCCCTGGAGAAGAACATCCTGCTTGGTAAGGCAGAGAGGCAGTGAAAAAGACGAAGATCTTCACTGAGATGGGTGGCCACAGTGGCAGGTGTGACAAAGAGCTCGAGCACAGTGCTGACTGTGAGTCTGGTGCAGCAGTAGGCAGGGTTTTGTTTCATTGCCACTCTGAGTCAGGACTGACTCAGTGGCACCTAACAGCAGCAACAAACCTTCTCTGATGAGCTGAGAGCTTTTTGAGGTTGATTATGCCCTAGCGATGGTAGTTTTTCTGGTTTGATGCAGTTTTCATTGAAATCTCTTGCACGTATCCTGTGTGACTTTTGCCGCTTCTGTTCCTAGCTCAGCTCTGACTGAGAATGCAGGGCATTCTTCCTATTTAGTGGTAGCTAGTTACTTTCAACTAAAATCCTGACTAGCCTTTTCCCATCAGCTCTCTTCCACAAAAGTTTCCCTCTAAAATTCAGACATGAACTTCTGAGAAAGAAATATATAGAAATACAACACTTCTGAGTGACACCCAGTAAGGTGAATGTTTCTTATTTCAGCTTTTCTTCTTCTCTACTTGCATCTTCTGTTTTAAGCAAATGAGATGTTTGACTACAGTGAAGTTCTCAGAGCTTATAACTGGATTGCCTTATGTGATTAAAAAACACAAGTTGAATAGATGTAATGAAAGAGTGTTAGAAATACAAGGTTGTTTCTTCGCATCGTAAGTGGTTTCCTTTTCAAAACCAAATTAGAAGTGAGGATAGACTGGACAGCAGTGTGTTTTTTTAATCGTGATTAAGTGAAAGGTTACAGTCCAAGTCTGGGTTTGGTTTTGGTTTTAGAGACAGGTTCAGACCCTGGCAGCAGATGGTAGGTCTTCACGTAGTGCATCTCAAACTTGGTTGTATATTAGAATCGCTTGGGAATATTTAAAAATTCCAGTGTCTTGTCTCACCTCTGGAGATTCTAAACTAATTGGCTTTGAATATGGCTTGGGCCTCAGGAATTAACAGATGACTCTGGTTTGTAGAAACTATTGAGCAGACCTTTTAATAGAGATATTTCTGCTGGCATGGGTGGATTAACCAGTAATCAAGGTACACACAGGCTTGATTGTGAAAAACAGGTGAAATTGTGTAGTAACAAGTACAAGCCAGTCCATGTGTACGTTGCTAACTGGGTAATCCATCCCTGTATGGGATTAAGTTCTGAGTTAGTGACTGATTTAAAAATTATTCTAAAGCATTTGTCCTTGACTGGTAGAGAAAACACACTGGTGAATAGCATTGAGGATTGAGTAAAATTAGAGATAAATTTGAGATCATTAATACCTCTGAGTCTAAAATGAAGTAAGCATGATGTTGTAGTGTGGGAGGCAAGGTGACTGAGCCAGCCAAGAGTGAGTTGTGGGCATAGCTGTAAGTAGGTGCAGGGAGAAAGAAATGGTGAAGTGCTGGGCTCTGCTGCTGTGCGCTGTGCTTTCTCAGTTAAAATTCTCATAAAAAAGATTTAAATTTACTATGTGCTCTACGAACGTGCATAAGAAAGGGGAAACTCCAGGTGCTGGAGTAGAACTGAAATACCCTTTTCTCAAACATCCCTTTTAGAGTAGCGTATCCACCACTGTTGAGTTGATTCTGATTCATGGAAACCCTATAGACAGAGTAAAACTGCCCCATATAATTTCTAAGGAGCATCTTGCTTTTTGGATAGCAGCCCTAGAAGTTAACCACTATGCCGCTATGCCACCAGCGTTTCCTTAGAGTTGCTTACCTGGCCATAAATGCCGTAGGAAGCTGGGATAGGATGGGTTGGACCCAGCCCACCTCTTCTTAAAGTCTTTTCTTTAAAGAGCTTTTCTGCCAGATCTTTGGGACTTGAGCAACTAGCTTACCCACCAATTTGGGGATTCATCATCCTCTGTGGTTGGTGAGCCAGCGGCCTGCCAGCATACTTGTCAATCTTGGTCTTTTGGGGGCCTCTGTAGTCTGTGAACCAGAGGCCTGTTGTCTGACCTGCCACCTTGGGTTGATCAGTTCCTGCCCCTGGGTGAGTCAGAAGAGGCCTCTGACTTGACCTACAGACTTGGGATGTTGCAGCTCTACAACTGGATTAGGTACTTACTTCATAGAAATCCCTCTCTCTTTCTCTCTTGTAGGTAGGTGGCTAGGTAGGCAGGAATCATGTACGATTTCTACTCAGAACTGGAGGCATTTAGGTTTGACCTACATTTCAAAATACTTGTAAATAATTTTTTATAGGTTTGCCCATTGGGTTAATCCAGGGGTTTTAAAAGGAAGCTTTACAGATAGACAAGGTAAAAGAAGTGGAAAAAAAAGGAGAGGAAATTGAAATAATCTATTTTGACTTATTAAAATTTAGTCGTGAAGATAGCTGGTAATGCTATGAATGAACAGTATTAGCATTGCTTCAGCTTATTCTCTGAAGATGTTTTTACTCTTTTGCCTTAGGTTGTTCAGATCCACCAGGTGCTCCATGGGAACTCTGTGGGGCAATTTTACTCTGACCTATAGGGTCACTATGAGTCAAACTTGACTTGATGGCAGTGTTTTTTTTTGTAAATGGTCTTAGACTGGGTTGTTTAGAGAAGCAAAACCAGTGAAGCATCTATCTATCTGTTTATCTATCAATCTATCTATTTACCATCTGCCTACCTAGCCACCTATCTATGAGATAGAGAGAGAGATATTTATATGAAGGAAATGGCTCATCCAGATGTAGAGCTGGAACATTCTAAGTCCATGGGTTAGGCTGGAGGCTTCTGCTGACTCACGTGGCTGCAGGAACTGATCAACCTGAAACTGCCAGGTCAGACAACAGGGCTCTGGCTCACAGGCTGCAGAGCCCAAAAAACTCCAAGACTGGCATGTAAGCTGGCAGACAGCTGGCTCACCAACTATAGAGGCTGATGAATTCCCAAACTGGCAGGTAAGCTACTGGCTCAAGTCCTAAGAGATGGAGATCAGACGAACAGGAGCCAGCTGCAGGATCCAGAGCAAGCAAAAACCCATGAACCTTGCCGGAAAGTCTACCTATACTGGATGCAGGTCACACTTCCAACAAAACTCCTTTTCAGCTGATTGGTTACTCACAGCAGATCCCATCATGGAGTGATCACATTATATCAATTTTCATCATGGAGGTAATCATGTCACCACTTTACTGCCAAATTACATCATACCTGACAAACCACTTCTAATCATGGCCCTGACAAAGTGACACACCACTTTAATGATCTCATCCTTCTAGAACTTGTTTGATGTTTTTATGAATTTACTTGTTCTGTAATAATTGGTATTTGGCATACATTTAGATAGAGTAATAGCAAATGACTGTGTTTTGGCTCATATTACATTTTTGCCTTTTAAATAGTTTAACAGACAGTTTATATTTCATTGAGTTACAACACAAACTTTGAATATGGCCTTTTTCCTTTTTTTCTTTTTCTTCCTGTCAGCTACTGGCAATGACATAAAATTTATACCTGTTCTGGAGTCTCTAGTTATGGATTTTAATCAGTCTCTTTGGAAAATTACTTCAGCTCTCTGAGCCTCCATCATTTTAAAAAAGGGAAAACGATGGTATCTATTTCATAGGGTTGCATTTTTCCTTCTTTTTAAATATATATATTTTTAAATAACTCATTTTACAAAACTAGAACAATCTGAGCAACAAAAATAACCCAGAACATAAAATAAAGAAGTCCATACTCTTACAAATAAATGATTGAATATATAAATAATTCAGGGAGACTAGATAAACTTCCTGTGTGGAAGAATTACAAGTAACTCATGTAGATACTGCACCCTCAGAAATCCTGGTAGCATAGTGGTGAAGTGCTATGGCTGCTAACCGAGAGGTTTACCAGTTCAAATCCACCAGGAGCTCTTGGAAACTCTATGGGGCAATTCTACTCTGTCCTATAGGGTCACTATGAGTTGGAACCAACTTGGCAGCACCTAACAAGAACTCCACATTCAAGGAGTTACAGCACAATTCCTCACTGCCTAATTGTACTGTGTGCATAGTGACTTCCTTCCAAAGAGCGCAGTGAAGAAAGGGGAAAGAATAATTATGTAGTGGAGAAGTTGGACAAACACTACCTTCTTTAGCCAGGTGGTCAAGGTCAACATCAACCATGATGTCATGTTGAAAGTATGTACCACTGATATGATGTAATGAGAATAGCAATATAACATTTAATTTTTTAATTATGTTAAGCATCCATTTTAAAAACTCTGTTATACTCATGAGGAAAAAATAGATAAAATCCAATAGACAGGTATCCTTCAAAATAAGTGACCAATACTTCTTGAAAGGATAAAAGTCCTCAAAAATGAAGGAAGTCTGAGAAAGTGGTCACAGACAAGAGGAGCTTAAGGAAACAAGACTACTAAATGTAATGTGGGATCCTGGATGGGATCCTGGGTCAAGAAAAGGACATTAGGAGAAAACTAAGGAAATCTGAATAAAGAACAGACTTTAGTTAATAATAATGTATCAAAATTGGTTCATTAATTGTAACAAATGCACTATACTAATACATTTTTGGTGTTGTGTGCCACTGAGTTGATTCCAACTCATAGGGACCCAATGTGACAGAATGGAACTGCCACACAGAGTTTCCTAGGCTGTAATCTTTATGAGAACAGACTGCTGAGTCTCTTCTCTTGCAGAGCTGCTGGTTGGCAGGGGACAATGGATGTGGAGCATATAGAAACTCTGTTCTTTCTTTAAAATTTTTAGTAAGTTTTAAAATGTTCTAAAAAATGGTTAGAGTCTGTTTTACATGAATTCATTTTTTTACCTTTTTTGTTTGATATGAATGAGTGAAAATGTTCACTTTTATATTCTATTTATACTATAAAATTATGTTACACATGAATTTAAGAAGTCCAAAACCTAATCTATTTCCTAGTATCAGATCAATGCTACAAAAAAGCCAGGACATCCTAAAGAAATCTTACTGCCTCATTAGCTTAAAAAAATCTAATGGTAAAGTGTTACACACAGGCACAATTAGAGAGACTGGAGAGAGGCATGTCTCTTCAAAAAGGTATTAAAACAACTGGATAACTTTCTATCTTTAAAAATATTAGTCCTTCAAGTTTTTTCACCTGTATGTGAAATGATTTTTTAGCTTGGTGTTTCTGTAATATAATGTTTTGGCCTGTTCCTTGAAATTACTCAGAAGCCCTAGTGGCTAAGAGCACAGGCTGCTAGCCAGAAGACCGTAAGTCTGAAACCACCGAGTGCTCCTTGGAAACCCGGTCGGGCAATTCTACTCCATCCTGTAGGGTAGCTAAGTGAGAATCGACTTGACGGCACACAATTACAACTCATTCAGGGAAATGAGGCTGGAGTAGTTATCCTTTGCATCTATGACAGTTGATTTGACAGTTCCATTCTCCTACCTCCTCGCCATCCTCCCGATCCCCACTCCCAGAAAATTATGTTGTACATCCAAAATCAATCTGGTTTGCTAACGCCATTTTTTTTTTTAAAGTAAAAAATATGTGTTACTCATTCTCTAGAAGTTGCTTCTATTTTCATTTTGGTGAGCTGTGGAAGGGATAGATAAATTTGAAGGTGTGAAAGAAACCAGGAAAGGATCTGGAGAAAGAACATACCATGGGTGTGTCAGGGATTTCTCCTGTGACTCAGGCTTCAGTCATCATTATCTCGCACCTGCTCGCCTTTTGGAAGAGAGATTAACTTTATTCAGAAAATCTCTGCAGCATGTCTGCAGGGCCTAGTTGGAGTTGATGCTTCTTAATACTTGCTTTCAACTCCGCTCAACTTTGTAGTTTTGAGAAGCCAGTTATATGAAACCTTGTTTCATGTGAAATAGTTCAGGGCTCATGCCTTATAGGTATTTCAAAGACTTAGCTGCATAACAAGTGTGGCGGGGTAAATTACTGAAATATTAAATCATTGTTTTCTTGTGTTATTTTCTCTCTATATGTAAGGAATAGGTTCTGTTCAGGTGTTTTTGGCTTGGGATTTCTGCAAGAAGGAATCAGGTAGTCCTCTCTTCCTGTCTTCTTCCCTCCTTCACTTGGTCCCTCTGTCCCTCCTTGCGTTCCATCTTTCCTTCTTTAGATTGGTTAAGCATTTAACTGGTAACTGAAAGGTTGGTGATTCAAACTCGCCCAATGGCTGCATAGGGGTAGACCTTGCGCTCTGCTCCTGTAAAGATTACAACTAAGAAAACCCTATGTAAGCAAAGGATTTGTCCTATAGGGTCTTTATGAGTCAGAATCAACCCAATGATACACAACCCTCTAATTTGGTGTTTTTGGCTTAGGGTTTTCTTGGGGATGGAAAGAAGTAGTTCCTCCTTCCCTTGTTCCCTTTCCCCTTCCCTCTGTCCTTTCTCCCTCCCTTCTTTCTTTTCAAAAACTTAAAGATTTAGAAGCTAATTGGAATGTCCTATCAGGTGAAGGAAACCCTAGTGGTGTAGTGGTTAAGTGCTGTATCTGCTAACCAAAAGTTCAGCAGTTCTAATCTGCCAAGAGCTCCTTGGAAACTCTATGGAGTGGCTCTACTCTTCCGTATAGTGTCACTATGAGTCAGAATTGACTTGACAGCAGTGAGTTTGGGTTTTATTTTTGTATCAGTAGAAGGGTAAGAGATAAGTTATTTTTGAAAGCCTAGAAAGGAAGCAGGTAAATTCTTCCCAAACTGATAAGAAGGAAAGGGGCTTGAGTTTCCTTTGGGAAGTGGGGATCAATGAGTTGCTTTGTGACAATGGCTGAGAAGGGGGGTATATCCCAGGAGAAAAAAGATACCTACAGGAGGAGAGACTTGGGAATGGGAATTTCCAGTCCAAGAAAGATCTCTAATCCCTATATAGGGCCAGGAAAATAGAATACCTGATTTTCTAAGATTACTCTGGGCTTGAAGAATGAGAGAATGTCTGTGATGGTCACAACAAGATGATGGCCAAAGACCTGTCCTGTCATTCCTGCACTCTACATAATCCCCGTTGATTCTAGTGCAATCTGGCAATGGAGGGGTATTCTATATGACTGGGTTGAAGATAAAGGCTTGTTGCAGTATTAAGTTGATTAAAAAGCTATAAAACCACATTATTACTTGAACATCTGAGCTTGTGGACTGAGACTCACAACTGCTACACTAGAATTAACTCATGGCTAATTGATTTGAAGGGAAGATATTCATCTTTCACACAAAAGGCAAATGTTTAAGGCGCAACAAAAGGAGAAACAGCATGTAACTTGGTGTATCTGGAGGAAAGGTACAACACGTAAGTATATAGGATTTGTTTTTCTGTATGACTTCAGGCCTCAAAAGTCCTACCTGAGGTTCATTCTAAAGAAGACACATATTTTTAAATTCTATAGATTTGCAGATCATTTTGGCCAAAGTTTTGGGCATGAGTGAAAAGGTATCATTGATTTTGGTGTCTAGGTTTCCTTTCCCTTCTATACCCTAATAACTGTACTTTCTTATCCATGGGAAGTGCTGGACTAGGAATCGGGACTCTAAGTTCCAAATCTTGGCCTCAGATTAGCAGTTTTGCTTCTTTTCTTTCTTTCTTTTTAAATTCTGATTAAGTGAAAGTATACAATCAAAATCAGTTTTGCATCCCCATCTATCTACAGCTCCATCTGTTCTCCTCGCCCTGTGACAGCACACTCCTCCTTTTCACTATTTACTTCTAGTATGCTCATAATGAGCACCTGTCCCCTCCTTTCCACCCTCTTTTCTCCCATTTAGAAAGAAACCAGTAGGACAGCCCCCATAAATGTATAAAACCATAAAGTACACATACCATATGCTCACACTGTATCCCTGAGTCCAGTCCTTTCTTGTCTGAAGAGTTGACCCCGGTAGTGGTTTCAGCTCTGGACCAGCAGCAAGACTAGGGGGCATGTTCGCAGGGGACCCTCCTGCCTGTTGGACTATCAATTCTGGTCTTTTAGAATAGTTCTTGAAATGCATACCTCTTTTTCTTGTGTTGCTTCAGGGGTTCTACATTTTGTCCCCCATCACGGTTGCTGTTGGTGGTGGCCAGGTGACATCTTACTTCCTAACTCCGGATACATGTAAAATAGAGGCATTTCTTACTTGACAGTCACCTAATCATGGGGTGTGAGTGAGGAGCAGACTGTGGGAACACTGGATTTGATCTGAGAACTTGGGTTCAGAGCTTAGGTTTCCCAATGACTAGATTTATGATCTTAAGCAAATTACTTAATTTTTCTCAACCACAGTTTCCTAAAATAAAAAAATGTGGATAATTTTGTGTCTTTGTGTGTGTGTGAGGACCAAACACAATGCTGTTTTGTGAAGTATGAAGTATACTACACAAATTGAAAAGGAATCCTGGTAGTGGAATGTTTAAGCAGTCAGCTTCTAACTAGGATTGGCAGTTTGAACCTATATGGGGGCTTGTGGGAGAATAGAGCTGCCAATTTGCTTTTGTAAGGAGAACAGCCTTCAAAACCTGTTGGGACAATTCTGCTCTGTCCTGTAGGGTGGGTTGCTGAGGCTGAGAATCAGCTCTATGGCTGACAACAACAACATACAAATATAAAATCCTTGGCAATCAATCAGTGAAGATTTCTGACAGCCTGAAATGGAGTGCAGGACCTGCACAAAAAACAAGTGGAGCCCAAGATACAGTTTCAGGTTTCAGCGAGATTTTAGTAAAAGATGAAACTAATACACGCGCATCACAGAGAGAACACTTATTAAAAGGAATATGTTAAGAAAAGTTCTCCTGGAGTAGGATGCAAAGAGCTGGAGCCACATAACTACATGTTATACAACAACAACAACAAAAATACACAAAATTAAATAGAAAGCCATTTGTTCACTTATCGTTCTGAAATCTACCAAAAATGACTCAGATATTTCTCATTTTTGCTGTTGCTGTTTGTTTTCTGGAACTTCGTGTATCATAAAAGGATTCATTTTTCCCATCTTAATCCAAAAATGCAAATGAGATTTTCTGGTCAGAATCTCCAAGACAAATAACCTGATTAAACATCTCAGACCAGTAAAGAGTCTTACCTTTTTGGCATTTGACAGAGTTCAACACCTATTTATGATAAAAACTTTCAACAAAACAGGAATACAAATTTCTCAAAATAACAAAGGGCATTTATACAAACTCAATAGCCAACATCATCCTCAATGGAGAGAGTTTGAAGGCATTCTCCTTGAAAATACTAACCAGGCAAGGATGCCCTTGTATCACTACTCTTACTTAGCATTGTGCTGGACATCCTAGCTAGAGCAATTAGGCTAGAAAAAGAAATGAAGGATATCCAAATTAGTAAGGAACAAGTAAAAGTATCTATATTTGTAGATGATATAATCTTATACACAGAAAACCCTAAAGAATCCACAGCAACAACAACAACAATAAAAACACAAAAGCTACTAGAAGAAATAGAAGAGTTCAGCAAAGTATCCAGATATAAGATAAACATACAAAAATCAGTTGGATTCCATCACACCAACGAAGAGAAAATCACCAAATCATCACCATTTATGTTAGCCCCCAAGAAAACATGTAGAAATAAGTGTAATCTGAGATTTAAAAGACCTATACAAAGAAAACTATAAGACAATATTTCAAGAAACCAAAAAAGACCTACATAAGTGAAAGAACATACCTTGTTCACAGATAGGAAGAATCAACATTGTAAAAATGTCTATTCTACCTAAAGCAATTTATGGATATAATGCAATCCCAATCTAAATTCCAATGGTATTTTTGAAGAGAGTGGCAGAAACAAATTAGCTTAGTATGAGAAGGGAAGAGACTGCAGATAAGTAAAGCATTACTGATGAAAAAGAACCAAGAAAGGGGCCTGAATTAGGACCTGTAGAACAGTCTGGTACTGGTACAACAACAGACACACAGACCAGTGGAAGAAAACTGAGAACGCAGACATAAAATCACCCATCTACTAGCAGCTGGTATTCAACAAAGATCCAAATTCTGATAATCGGGAAAAAGATAGTTTCTTTAACAAATGGTACTGGCATAATTTGATATCCATCTGCAAAAAAATGAAAAGAACACTTGTATCTCATACCATCTACAAAAACTAACTCAAATTAGATCAAAGACCTAAATATAAAATTTAAAACAATAAATATCACAGAATAAAAATAAAGACAATTCTAGGGCCTCTAATACACAACATAAGCAGAATACAAAACATTACTAGCAATACACAAGCAACAGAAAATAGATAATTGGGAACTCCTAAAAATCCAACACTTATGCTCTTCCAAAGCTGTATGAAAAGAATAACAAGACAGCCTATAGAATGGGGGAAAAAAAATGGATACATCTGATCAGCATCTAATTTTTAAAATTTATAAGATGCTGCAAAACTGCAACAACAAAAAGACAGCACAATTAAAAGACAGGCAAAGGATATGAACAGGCACTTGACCAAAGAAAAGATTCACTCAGCTAACAAATACATGAGGAAATGTTCACAATCATTAGCCATCAGAGAAATGCAAATCAAACCTACTGTGAGATCTCATCTCACCCCAAGGCTAGCATTAATCTAGAAAACACAAAATGACAAATGCTGGAAAGATATGAATAGACTGGAACCCTTATAAATGGCTGATGGGAATGTAAGGTGCTATAATCACCTTAGAAATCGATTTGGTGCTTCCTTAAACAGCTAGAAATAGAAATACCATACAATCCAGCCATCTCACTTCTTGAACTATATCTGGAGAAATAGGAGTATTCATACAAATATGCATATGCACACCCATGGTCATTGCAGCACTGTTCACAATAGCAGAAAGATGGAAACAACCTAGATACCTATCATTGGATGAATGAATAAACAAATTATGGTATATTCACACAGTGGAATATTGTTGTTGTTACCAGTTGTCATTAAGTGTTGTCAAGTCGGTTCTGACTTGTAGAACCCTATGAACAACAGAACAAAACACCACCCAATCTTGCATCATGTCCACAATCATTTTTATGCTTAAACCCATTGCTGTAGCCACTGTGCCGATCCATCTTGTTGATGGTCTTCCTCTTTTTCGCTGACACTCCACTCTACCAAGCAGGATGTCCTTCTACAGGGACTGATCCCTTCTGAAAACCTGGCCAAAGTATGTAAGATGCAGTCTCAACATCTTTGCTTCCAAGGAGCACTCTGGTTGTACTTCTAGAACAGAGCTGTTTGTTCATTTGGCAGTCCATGGTACATTCAACATTCTTCTCCAACACCACAATTCAAAGGCATCGGTTCTTCTTCTGTCTTCTTTGTCCATTGTCCAGCTTTCCTATGCATATGATGTTACTGAGAATACCATGGCTTGGAGCAGGAATACTACACAACAATAAAGAACAATAATGAATCCACAAAACATCTCACTTAAAACATGGATGAAGCTAGAAAGATTATACTGAAGTTAGTCAATTGCAAAAGGACAAATATTGTATGAGACCACTATTATAAGAATTCAAGAAAAGGTTTACACACAGAAAAAAAAATCCTTTGATGGTTACAAGGGTGGGGAGTGAGGTAAAGGAGTATTTGCCAATTAGATAATAGAAAAGAATTATTTTAAGTGAAGGGAAGGATGGCACACATATACAGAGGAAGTCAGCACAAGTGAGCTATGCCCCAAACCAAGAAGTTTCCTGAACACTACTAAACACTTTGAGGGATAGAATAGCAACAGAGTAGCATTATGGTTTCAGGGAACATTGAGGTCAGTTGGCATAACAAAGTTTATTAAGAAAATGTTCTGTATTCCACTTGCTGAGTGGTATCTGGGGTCTTAACAGCTAGCAAGAAGCCATCGAAAATGCACCAGCAGTCTCAACCCACCTGAAGCAGAGGAGAATGAAGAGTATCAAACACAAAAGGAAAATTTGGACCCAAGAGAAGGAAAGGGCTACACAAACCAGAGACTTCATCAGCCTGAGACCAGAAGAACTAGAGGGCACCTGTCTACCACCAGTGACCACCGTGACAGTGAACACAACACACAGTCCCTGATGGAATAGGATACAAGTGAGGTGCAGAGCCCACTTGTAGTAAAAACAACAGACTTGATGGTTTGAGTGAGACTCCAGGGACACTGTAACACATAAACTCCTGTACTCCGTTAGCCCAGAACTGAAACCATTGCCAAAGCCAAGTCTTCAGTCAAAGATTACACTGGACTACGAAACGTAAGATGATACTGGTGGAGAGTGTGCTCCTTGGTTGGAGTAGATACATGAGACTAAATGGCCAGCTTCTGTCCAGAGTGAGATGAAAAGGTAGAAGGGGACAGGAGTTGGCTGAATGGATGTGGGAAATACCAGGTGGAGAGGCGGACTGAGCTGTCACATTGTAGGGAGAGCAACTAGGGAGACGTAACAATGTGTGTAAGTTTCTGTATAACAAATGGTCCTGAACTGTAAACTTTCACTTACAGTGCAATAAAAAAATCAGAAAGTTCAAGTACCTAAAAAAAAAAATAAAAAAAATCTTAAGTTTTGATTTCTTTAAAGTGGCTTATTTGCTACTAGTATGTGCTTTAGGTAAATTAACCCATACAATCTTCACAGCAGTCTTATGAGTTAGGTGCCGTTATTTTCAGCACTATATTTCAAAGAGACAAAACTGAGGCACACCGAGGTTGAGTACAAGCAGTGGAGCCAAGGCTGGAGCCTGAGCAGCTGTGTACCTAACCAGTATCCTACATCGCAGCCAACACATGGAATCGTCTTTGAGTTCTTAGCCTTTGCTGACAGTGACTTTTATACACCATACGATGTAGAACACACAGAGTTCTCAAGAATAATTTTTTGGAGGGAACCCTGTCTTACTTCATTTAAAGCCAGACTATCTATAGTGATTAATTTGTTCATTGTTGTAATAATCAGTGAAGATAACATCTCATAGAGATAAGAGATGTTCTCTGGCTGAGAATTCTCCAGTTTAAGTGTATTGGAATCTTGAATCCTAAACTCATCCCTAAGTGACTAATTAGAAAGACTGGGGGAAGGGAACAAAGGAAGGAACAGAATGAGGTCTTGAAAAGGCAACAGAAAAACAGCATATGTCATGTTTACTCCAACACAACTCACTTGAATTCGATGCATACTGTAAATAGTTTTCACTAAGGTATTTGAATTTTGAGAGAATTTTTAAGATTACTTATTTTTTTTTTTTAAATTGGGTATTTGTACATTCGGATTCTTACCTGCAGGACAAAAGTATCTACATATATACTTAAAATATGTGTATAGAAAATGTGTTAAATACTTTTGGGGGGCATAGGATTCCATGCATGCTTAATATATATTAAATAAACTAGCTTGTAACTGAATTATTTTGAGAAATATAGAATACTGTCATAAAGCTATTATATGAGCAACACTAAAGAAATTTTACAGCAGTGATGGTCAGGTGTTTTGTCTCTCCATTAAGCCCTACACACCTTAAAATATTCAGGACACTTTCTGAGGAATGAGGAAGAAATTAGGAAATACCTAACAATAATTATATTAAATCTCCATTATTTATTTTGTTGTGATACTGAAAAAAATTGTAGTATCAGGTGGCAAGTTTAGATCGAGAAATTAGAACATGCTTAAAAGAGCTGAAGAAACTCAGAAACTTGAGGAGACCAGTAGTGAAAATTCCTGGCATAGGGACTCCATATGTGTTTTTCTTTCCTGTCCTTCTTCTTTCTGTTTCTCCTTGTCTTCTTTTCTAATTCTGCTGATTGTTTTCTTTAGCTCATGCTTACTGAGTGTCTAAGGAGTCCTGGTGGTGCAAGGGTTAAGGGCTCAGCTATTAACCAAAAGGGGGTCAGTTCAAATCCATCAGGGATGCTGAAAAAGACAGCATTCTACTTCTGTAAAGACTACAGCCTAAGAAACTCTGTAAGGCAGTTCTGTTGTCATACAGTCACTGTGAGTCAGAATCGACTTGATGGCACGCAAGAATAACAATATTATAATACAATATATAACACTATTATAATCAGAAATATAAAAAGTGAAAAAGTCCTATAGGTTATTGTTTCATTTTATTTAAAAAATGACAGCATTATTACTGACCTTACAGAAATTGAAAGGATTATAAGAGCATACTTGTATACCAAGAAAACAGATAAATGAAATGAATAAATTCCTAGAGGTATGCAAACTAAGTCATCTGAAGAAGAAATAAGAAATCTCAACAGACTCATAAGAAGAGACTGAAACAACAGTAAAAAATCTCACAGCAGGTATCTTCACTGGTGAATTCTACCAAACATTTAAAAAAAAATCAACACCAATTATTTTCAAACTCTTTCACAAAGCAGAAGAGGAGAGAACACTTTCAAACTCGTTCTAAGAAGCCAGCATTGCCCTGATACAAAATCCAGGTAGAGAAATCACAAGGAAAAAAAAAAGATCTTAGGCAAATATACCTTCTAAATATAGATTTAAAGCCCTACAAAAATAATAGCAAAGCAAATTCAACAGTATATTGTAAGAATTATGTACCTTATCTCCATAGATTGACTGTTAAGACATGGAGTAATGATTGCATTTAATGGGCTGGGGGAAAGGTTCTCTGTGGGGGGAAGGTCCTCTGGAGTGAGACTGGTGGAGTGGTGAGAGCGGTTAGGGACAGTGGATATGATATTCCCCAAACTGGCCTGGGCTATGTCACTGTGTAGAGCACAAGGCTTGCTGCTCAGATTGGAATCCAATTGGAACATATCATGACGCAATACAGAAAGGACTGGAAACCTTTTTTCTCAAACTTATATGGACCTTTGGACAAAATACTAAACTGGAAGGCCCAAAAGAAAGGAAGATAGAGTCCACTATGGAGAACCATCCCTGCTTTGGTAGTGTTACCCAACAGAAACGTGGAAGGCAGTGAGGGCTCTGGAGCCAGACAGGATTAGGAAGAAAGCCCACCCACATTACTTTTTGGGTCTGTGACCTTGGTAAGTTATGTCAGCTCAGTCAGCTTCTGTGGTTTCTTTTCTAAAATAAGAGACCCTCTAGGCTGTCAGAGGAGTGCTCATGGCACAGTAGTGAAGCGTCAGATGCTAACCAAACGGTAGCCACTTTTTGGAAATGCTATGGGACAGTGTTTATCATACAGAATCGCTAAGAGCTGGAACTGACTCAACAGCACTGAGTTTTGGTTTGGGGGGCTTCACTAAGGAGCCTGGTACGAATAAACCAAACCCACTGCCTTTGAGTGGATTCTGACTCCTACAGGACAGAGTAGAACTGCCCCATAGAGTTTCCAAGGAGCACCTGGCAGATTTGAACTGCTGACCTTTTGGCTATCAGATGACATAGCACTTAATGACTAGGAGACTAGGATTTCCTGGTACCACAGTGGTCGAAAGAGCTTGGCTGCTAACTGAAAGGTCGGCTGTTGGAGCCCATCCCCCACTCTTGTAGGAGAAGGGTGTGGCAATCTGTGTCCATAAATACTTACAGCCTTGGAAACCCCGTGAGAAGTTCTACTCTGTCCTACAGGGTCACTGTGGGTTAGAATTGACTTGATGGCCGTGGGTTTCATTTTGTTTTTCAGATTGTCCATTTGTTGTATTGTGGTACCTGAAGAGACCTGACAATCTACTTCTTTGGAGATTATATAGCCTAGGAAACCCTATGGCAGCAGTTCTACTCTGTCCTGTAGGGTTGCTATGAGTCATTGCAAATAGTGGTATCTATTTCTGTAGTGAGGCTGAACCGATTATCAACAATTTAGATGGATTGCACAGCTTTTCAAAACATTTGTTTATGGCAATTTTGAGCCCAGTTATTGCATCCTAGACAAGAATTGTGTCTGAGCAGGCAGTAAAAGTTAGGACAGGCGGACAGTTATTTCATTTCATCCAATCAACTCAATGTTTCAGCTGTATGTGATTTTCTGCCTAAATTATGTTGTTGATTGCTTCATTTTTTTACTTCCCTTTTTCTGTCTAGACACATCATTAGGACTGACAGAAAAGATGTAAGAATTTAAGTGCCATGCCTGTCTCCACAGCACACAGCCTTATGGGAAGGATAACTCAAGGAATTTACCCTTTTTTAAAACCAATTTATGTAAAAATGGTGTATGCTTCATCTGAAGCAGAAAAACTGCTGAGTTCCACAATAAGTTAATATGGGACAGGTATGACAAGTGCAATTATAGCCCCAGTTTTTATAGTAGGCTTAAGAAAAAAAAAATCCAATATCCTTTCAAAAAGAAAAGAAATCAAACCTGTTACTGTGGAGTCAATTCTGACTCATAGCAACCTTACAGGACAGAGTAGATCTGCCCCTTAGAGTTTCTAAGGAGCACCTGGCAGATTTGACCTACTGCCCTTTGGT
This sequence comes from Heterohyrax brucei, assembly GCA_028571685.1. Lineage (NCBI taxonomy): Eukaryota > Metazoa > Chordata > Mammalia > Hyracoidea > Procaviidae > Heterohyrax > Heterohyrax brucei. Next base: position 67,355,303 of record CM053152.1, read on the forward strand.
TAGCAGTACTTGCAATTAACCACTACGTCACCAGGGTTTCCATCCTTTCAAAGAGTTCTTTAATTGTGTTTGCCATTTTTTAAGTTATCTGAACATATGAACCCAAACATTTTAATGGTGGTCCATGACCCTACAAATGCTAGTAAATTTCCATTAGACCTTAAACTAACCCAAGCCAGGTGGCTTAGTGATTAAGCGGCCATGGCTGCTAACCAAAGGATTGGCAGTTTGAATCTGCCAGATGCTCCTTAGAAACTCTATGGGTAATTCTACTATGTCCTGTAGGGCACTGTGAGTTGAAATTGACTCAACAGCAATGGATTTTCTTTTTTTTTTTGGCAAATACAAAAGGACTAGCTCTGACTGCCAACTGACCTAAACAGAGGACACAGCAACAAGTGGAACGAGTCAAAAAGAAAATCATCACCTGAAACCTAGTTTGAAGGGAGAGATCCAACAAGAACATAATCACTTCCTGTTTCCTGGCCACTTTCCAGAATTTTCCCTCCCTTGTACAATTTCTTACAATGAAGTCTGTGAACTCAACTGTTCTAAATGCTACCTACTTCACTGCTGAATGTCATTACGGTCACTTTCTAAGTACTCCCCTTGGGAAGCTATGCACTGATGCCAGTGCCTAGTCCACCCGTGAAAGCAATTTTGCAACTCTTTCTGGAATGGTCCTTGTGCACGGTGGCAAGATCACAAACTTAATTGTGTAGTTGTCTGTCAGGGAGTTTTTAGGGAGTAAACAAATAACTGTATTGGAATACCCTCCCTACTCACGTGGTCTGGCTCCCAGTGACTTTTCTCTTTACCTAAAGGTAAAGGAAATGTTGAAAGGAAGACATTTGGATGATGCTCAAGAAATCAAGGTTAATATAACAACAGCTGTGATGGCTATTCCAGAAAAGGAGTTCCAGAACTGCTTCAAAGGGTGGACTAGGTGCTGGTGTTGGTGCACAGCTTCCCAAGGGGAGTACTTCAAAGATGACCACAGTGATATTCTGCAATGAGGTGTGTAGCACTTTTTCTAGGATGAGTTCGTGAACTTAATTGGCACATCTGTGTTGCTATGTGGCCTCCATCTTGCTGCCCAAATTAGACATAAATTGGTAACAACAGAATCCCCAAAGTTCACGGTGAATGATGCACCCCACTATTATTCTTCATAATAGTCTGGTTAGAATAGACATTTTCTTACCTCACCACGTATCTTGCTCTTCATGAATATGTTATTCTCAGCTATACTTTTTTAAAGGTCAGAAGTAAGGATAGAAATTTAAAAAAGTGTATAAACCAAACAATAAAATAATCAATGAATTATTATATTATGCATATACCTAAAGAGAATGGAAAACATAAACTGTTGCTAACACTTAAAAATAGTTGGGCTTTTCCCTAAGTGCCATTTTAGTTTCTACCTAGTTGATGTCATTGACACATTTTCATGATGGTTTTGTTTGCATGTGGGTTTACCTGTGCAATGATTTGGTACGAGAAAACTGACAGGATTAAGGGCATGCATGGCAGTAATCTCCATGTACCACTTACTGGCATATTTTGGAGTTCATATTAAACACAATTATTTTGTAGAGGTCAGTTATACGGTATGAAGTGTGAAACCTAATTCTATGTGATTTTTTTCATAGAAAACACACAAAGATCACCTCCTTTGTCAACTGTATTAATTCATAATTTGGGAGTAAATTTTAAAATGTTAGCAACAAAGGACTGAGAACATTAAACTCTCTCCCAATTCCGGTGCTTTATAACTGCATGAGAGTTATACTGTGACATGCTTGCCTAGTATTTCTCAATATAGTTTATTCTTTCCCAGAAACATTTACTAAGCATCTCTTACATTGCAAGCATTAGTGAGATACCAGAAGCTCTGGTTGCTCAGCAGCGAAGCACTGGACTGCTCATCTAAATGTTGGCAGTGTGAACCCACCGGTCAATCCACGGGAGGAAGACGTGGCAGTCTGCTTCTATAAAGACTATAGCCTTGGACACCCTATGGGACAGTTCCACTGATAGCTGGAATCAACCTGATGACAACTGGTTTCATTTTTTTAAAGTGACGTGCTACCAGTTTTACAAAATGAAAAGTGAGCAAAACATTGTCCTAGCCTGAAGAGAGCTTACAGTGAGCAAGGCAAACAGATGGCTCATTCTTGCATGGTGTTGTAAGTACTTCGACAAAGAAGTCTGGGGCTGCTCTTCAGTTCTTCTTAGGGGTAAATTCTTTGTCTGAGGCAATAATTAGTGAGGCTGATGGTTTAATCAGTGGTTTTGGACATTAATCAGAGGACTGCAATAACCGGGATTAGGAAGGTGTGTGAGGGTAAGGCCGTAGAAGGGGAGGCCACAACCTTCCTGTTCTGAAACTGTTGAACATGACACTTCCTGGCATCCCAGGAAGAATTTATAGCCAAGACGGAGGTATGTTTTCATGATGTGAACTTTTCTGAAAAATCAAAAGCAGATTTCTGAGTCCCTTGCCAAGTCTTTTAGTGCCTTTTTTCGTACTGATCCTGCACTAACATGTGGTTTTCCTGCATACAGAGATGCAATTGTATTTTACCACCTGTAAGATTTGTATAAAAACAAAATAATGAATATTGCTTGTAAAACTCCAGCTATATTGGACTTCATTCTCCCTTTATTCCTTTTCAGTCTTTTTGAGTACGCAAGTCATTTTATCACACTAGAGTTGGGGTTAACTCAAAGGTCCATACAGCCCTATTCTCAAATATGTTGTTTCGAAAACATGGTCTTTGTCAAATTTGGATCATCTAATGAAACCAGCTGTTAGAAAATTGTGTTGGCAAATAAAGCTTAAAGGTATTAGGGTTATTCAATATAAACAAGAAAAAGAAATGAGAGATGACAGTAATTTACTTTATTTAAAGCAAAAGACTGTAGGAAGAATGAAAAAACCCATTGCTGTTCAATCAATACCAACTTGTTTTGATCCTACAGGACAGAGTAGAATTGACCATAGAGTTTCCAAGGGTGTTTAATCTCAGCAGGAGTAGAGGGCCACATCTTTCTCCTGAAGAGTGGCCAACGGAGTCAAACTACTAAACTTTCAGTCAGCAGCTAAGTGCCTAACTGTGGTGCCATCAGGGCTCATTGTATGAAAACTAACGATGATTCTCTACCTTGCCCAAGGAGAAAAAAAGAGTAATTCAGCAGCAGGATGTGTGCATGTAAAAATTTTTAACAAATGACTTCCACTAGAATGTCTAAAGACAGTGGAACTGTTCAAAGCAAAATTTCTATAATTTCCATTTTGACTTTTCAAATTAATATGGATATCCACTTGATTGGGTTGATTTATCTGCATTCTTGTCTGAAAGACTAAATGACTTCTTAATGGACTTTTGGGAACATTTATTCCCGCCTACACCATTAAAAATACGTTAAAAACAACACATTATTTTATGTACTGTTCGACTTGGACAAGTTTGTTAACTCCTCTAAGCCTGTGTTTCCTTTTAGCAAAATGAGGATAATCATAGTTCCTACCTTTCAGGGCTGTGGTAAGCAATTCACAATTGTCAGTTATTATTTTAATTATTATTAATAGAGGTGACACTCCTGACCCATACGCAGTAGAACATGCATCTTTAGTTTTTCTAACACTGGCCACGGAGTATCATCTGTTTGTTGTCTTCCTTTAAGACACTCACATACATTTGTGAGCCATTAAAACAAAAACACATGCACTGCCATCAAGCCAATTCCAACTTCTGGTGACATTGTAAAACAGAGTAGAACTTTCCCTGTAGGATTTCGAAGACTGCAATCTGTGTGGAAGCAGACTGCTACATCTTTTTTCCATGGAACAACTAGTGGTTTGGAAGTGCTGAATTTTGGGTTCTCAGTTGAGCTCTTTAACCACAGCACCACTAGGACTCCTTTTGTGAGCCATAAGACTGTCAAAATCAAGAAATTAGTAACAATATACTCCTGCCATCTCATCCTGAGACCTCATCCAATTTCTGTGAATGGTCCCAATGATGACTTTTATAGCAAAATGATTTAGTTCAGAAATAACATAATGCACTCAGATCCAACTCGACGGCACTTGGCTTGGCTTGGCTGTTAGTTGTCATCAATTCAGCTCAAATTCATGGCGACCTTACGTATAACAGAACAAGATGTTGCCTGTTCCTGTGCTATCTTCATGATCATTGACATGTTTGAGTTTGTTGTTGTGGCTATTGTGTCAATCCGTCTCACTGAGGTTTACCTCTTTTTTGCTGAACTACTTTATCAAATATGATGTCCTTTTCTAGCGACTGGTCTTTCTTTTCTGATAATGTATTCAATTAAAGGAGTCAAAGTATTGCCATCTTTACTTCTAAGGAACGTTCTGGTTATATTTCCTCCAAGATTGATTTGCTTGTTCTTTTGGTAGTCCAGCTTATATTTAATGTTCTTCTTAAACACTGCAGTTTGAATGCACCAATTCTTTTGTCTTCCTTTTTCATTGCCCTGCTTTCTCATGCATGTGAAAAGATGACAGTTTGAGTCAGGCACAGTTCAGTCATCAGAGTGACATCTTTGCTTCTTAAAACTGTAAAGAGGTCTTTTGGAGTAGGTTTGCCCATATGATTTGTCATTTAGTTTCTTGACTGCTGCTTCCTGTTGATATCTGTTGATAAAGTCATCCTGTAGATGACTTTAACAACAACTTCAATATTTCTTCTTCACCTATTGTGATCTTGTTTACCAGATTTTCATTTTCATTGCATTTTGGTATAATCCATACTGAAGCCTGCAGTCTTTGAGGACATCAGTAAGTGTTTCAAGTTGTCTTCATGTCTAACAAGCACATTTGTATCATCTGCATGTTGGAGACCATCAGTCAGTCTTTCTCCAATCCTGACCCAGATTCTCTTCATGTAGTCTGGCTGCTGAGGCTATTTGTCCAGCACATGTATTGAGTAAGCAAGATGAAACAACCCTGCTACACACTTCTTCCACTTCTAAACTGTACAGTATCCACTTGTTCTGTCTGAATGTTTGCCTCGATCCATGTATAGGTTCTGCATGAGCACAATTATGTGGTCTGGAATTCTCGTTCTTCATAATCTATAATGATCAGTTCCTTTATTTCCCTAATTAATATAACTTTTTTTCCCTTAAGTGTCTCATGACTTTGGTTCTCCAAAAAGAATTACACTCTATCTTACTACTGAAAACAAACAGCTAAGTTCTAATTTTTGGGACCACAGAGTAACCAAACACTACCTGCCTTCTTGTGCCCCATACAATGTCACTCTTCGTTTTCCTTGTGATAGCTCATTTTTTTCCCTCCATTCACATTGTTATTCTCAACAGAACCATACTTCCAAACCCAGTTCACATTTCAAGGCCCAGATTGGGTACATTACTGCACAGCCAGCTTTTTGATGCCCCCTTTCCTATAACACCAAATCTTGGTCATATGAACAATAACCAACGGTATTGAAGTAAGAATTTCAACCTGTACTGCAGGCACCAGGAATGGATGGAATACCAACTGAGATGTTTCAACAAACAAATGCAGTACTGGAGGTGCTCGCTTATCTATGCCAAGAAGTTTGAAAGACAGCTACTTGGCCGAATGACTGGAAGAGATCCACACTGTACCCATTCCACAGAACTGACTGTTGATGATCCAACAGAATAATCAAACAATATCATTAATATCACACAAGTAAAATTTTACTGAAGGTCATTTAAAAGCAACTGCAGCAGTTCATCAACAGGGACCTACCAGAAACTCAAGCTAGATCCAAAAGAGGATGTGGAAAACCTGATATTATGGCTGATGTCAGATGAATTCTGGCTAAAAGCAGAGGTATTGGATTTTGTGGCTCATAAATTACGGATAAAATAATTTATATAATCCATAATTATATAATGGATATATATAATGGATAACATTGTGAACAATGTGAACTCTAGAACACTTACACATAAACAAAATAAGGTGACACTTCATGATCTAAAGTCAAGAAAAGTGTGCATTAGCATTGTATCCTGTCACCATATTTATTTAATCTGTATGCTGGGCAAAAAATTCAGTAAACTGAACTGTGTGAAGAAGAACACAGCATCAGCATCTGAGGAGAACTCATCAGCAACTTACAACATACAGATGATACAACCTTGCTTGCTGAAAGTGAAAGAGGACTTGAAATACTTATTAACGAATATCAAAGACTCTAGCCTTCCGTATGGATTGTGCCTCAACATAAAGAGAATGGAATTCCTCAAAACTGGACTAATAAGCAACACCATAAAAAATGGGGGAAAATATTGAAGTTGTTAAAGGTTTTGTTTTACTTGGATCCACAGCCAACGCCCATGGAAACAGTGTTCAAGAAATCAAGTGACCTATTGCATTGGGAAAATCTGATGCAAAATCACTCTTTGAAGCATTAAAAAGCGAAGAGGTTACTTGTAGCACTAAGATGTGCCTGACCCAAACCGTGGTGTTTTTGATCACCTCACGTACATGCGCACATGACATTGAATAAGGGAGACTGAAGAACTGATGCCTTTGAATTACAGTGTTGGTGAAGAATACCAAATGTATCATGGACTGCCAGAAAAACAAACAAATCTGTCTCGGAAGAAGTGTAGCCATAATGCTCCTTCAAAGTCAGGATGGAGAGACTTTGTCTAACATGTTTTGGATCTGTTATCAGGGGGACTATTCCCTGGAGAAGAACATCATGCTTATTGAAGAAGAAGGGCACCAAAAAGGAAGATACTCTCAATGAGATGGATTGACACAGTGACCTCAACAATGGGCTCAAACATAGCAAAGATTGTGAGGATAGTACAGGACTGGACAGTGTTCCATTCTGTCACACATAGGGTCACTATGAGTCCCAATCAACTTGATGGCATCTAACCACAACAACATAACACTCCAAGTGTTTTATCTGTGCTTTTAGTGTGATACACAAAGTGGAGCAGGGCAGTTAAAGTATAATTTACACAAAGACAGAGCCTGAAGAACAGAGTTTGGGAAAGCAAATTTCCCACAGAACAGTCTAACCAGGGACTTCTGGGAATCAACAGCAGACAGTCCCACCCAACAGTTATATCCAAATGTAGGCCCCTCAGCACTCTCGGCCAGGAGGCAGCATCATAGGAATTAAGTCTTTGTTGGAAGAATTAGTGGATCCCCTTAGCCTTTTCAATTTGTCACGTGTGCTTCCACAGACTAGTCTTGTCAGTAGCCTGATTTATTCACAGGAGGTGAATGATAGACCACTGCGGAGGTATGTCTCAGTTTTTTGCATCCTGAATTGTAAGAAGCTGTGTTTCTGGAAGCTTCTTTACTGGAAAGTGGGTATTTGTCAGTGCTGCACTGATGTGGATTTATCCAAGAAGCTTGAGTCAGCTTGTCAGGCAGCCTATGGAAGTGGGCTGTGAGATTCATACACTAGAAGCTATTGAAGATCTCAAGAAATGAGGCTACTGGAAAAAAGAAAGCTCAGCTGCAGGGGAGGATCAACTAAGGGAGGGTTATTTTCAGGTCACAGGTGTGGCTTCTACCGCCTATGGTGAGGAGAACCAAACAGAGGTAAACAGATGCGCACACACACGCACACACCCACCCACACACAAAACACACATGGGCCCAAGAATTACAGTTTTGGGCATGGAATCAGCCACTTGCATGAAGGAACCCTTCTTTCCTCTTACTTAAAAAATCCAGTAGTTTAGTGTTTGTCTATGACAGTGCGGCTGTGATGTTCATCAGCATTTCTCAAATTGACTCTTAAAAATCACCTGCTGTGCTTTTAAAAAAGATGCAGATTTCCACGGCCCATCTTTATTTGTTTTTCCTCCTAGCTCCCAGGTGATTATTGTACTCCAGCCCGTTTGTGATGCCCTGGTGTGGACAGGAAATTCAGGGCTGGGAATCAGAAGGTCTGAGTTTAAATTTGAACTTGAACACCTATTAAGAGGTCTCCCGTGAGACCTCTCATGTAACTTCTCTGAACCCAAGTCCCCGCAGCTATACAAAGGACTTTCCATTACTTCTGACATCACTGGCTAGTGAGGATCAAATGCTTTAATGCGTGGGACAGCATGCGTAAGCTCAGCCTATTTTCACCAAGTCATCTATAAGATAACATTACTCATTTATTATCAAAATGTCCCGTTGATTAATGATGTGTTTTCGAAGAATTATTCAGTTGAGTAAAATTGATTATAGGATGATATTTGTTTCACTCATCTTGGCCTGTTCATTTCTCCATTAATCAGCCTGCACTGAGTGAGAACCTTATGTTTTCAGGGGACTGCTTGGGTTGCGGGCACTGCTTTTAGCGCCCTCTGGATGTTTATGAACCAAGTGAGTGTAGTCACAGATTTTGAGGAGAGCAGTTGTCTTTTCTGATCTATTGAGGGCAGGATGGGAGGCTACTGCAGACTGAAGAATGAAATAGGAAGTCTATGGTGCACAGCTTTGTTTAACCCCAGAACCAAAATGGGAAGTTATTGTTCAAGAAATTCCTGTAAGTATGTTATGTGAATATTTAAATATTTTTTCCTGGTTATGGTCACTATTTAAAAAAAAAATCAGTGTACAAAAAAAACACAAGGAGGGAAACAGATTACCTGTAACCCTATTACCCAAAATAATCATTATTCATATTGAGTATACATGTTTCTATATCTTTTTTAAAAAGTAAAATTGAGATTTTTTTAAAACATACTTTTCCCCCCAGATAATATAACCATGATAGCTTTCCAAGTTCATAAATACAGACTCGCACCATTATTTTCTTTTGATTATTTACTGAGTTGAAATTCATGTTGCATAAAATCAACCATTTCAAAGTGATGTGGAACCTCTACTTCCATGTAGTTTCAAAACATGTCCATCATTTGAAAAGGAAACCCCTCATCTGTGAAGCAGTGATTCTCCCTCCCTCCTCCTCTGAGCCCCTGGTCACTTCTAACCTACTTTCTCTCTGTGACTTTTCCTATTCCAGAGACTTCATAGAGGAGCCCTGGTGATCCAAAGGTTGCTAACCAAAGGTTGATGGCTTAACCTGCCAGCCATTCCTTGGGAGAAAGATGTGGCAGTCTGCGTCCATGAAGACTTACAGCCTTGGAAACTCTGCGAGGCAGTCTACTCTGTCCTATTGTGTCACTATGAATTGACAGCAGTGGATAAGACATTTCATGTAAGCGGAAGCATACAATAGTTGTTCTTTTGTGTCTGACTTATTTCACTTAGCATAGTGTTTTCAAGTTTCGTCTGTGTCTTGTTATGACTGGATAGTATTCCACTGTATGTATGTACCATAATTTATTTACCCCTTCACCTGGTGGCAGAAAGGAAACCCTGGTGGCATAGTGATTAAGAGCTATGGCTGCTAACTGGAAGCCTGGCAGTTTGAATCCAAACCAGTTGCTTCTTGGAAGGCCTCTAAGGTAGTTCTACTCTGTCCTGCAGGGTTACTGTGAATTGGAATTGACTTGACGGCAATGGGTTTGCTTTGGTTTTGGTTGATGGAAAGTGAGCTGCTTGTACCTCGTAGTTATTGTGAGTAGTGGTACTATGAACATGCATATACATGTGCTTGCTTGAGTACCTATTTTAATTCTTCTGGGTATACGCCTAGGGGTGGACTTTTGGAGTCATGTGGCCACACCCACTATTTTGAATAATGCGTGGCTAACCTTTAATTTGGATCCGTGGCGACTCAGTGGTTAAGTGTCCACCTGCTAACCAAAAGATTGGCAGTTTGAATCTACCAGCTACTCCTTAGAAACTGTAGGGGCAGTTCTAGTCTGTGCCATAGGATCACTATGACTGAGAATTGACTCAGCAGCAATAGGTAATGGGTAACATTTAATTTTGAGATCCCTGTTGGTGCAGTGGTTAAGTGCTTGGCTGTTAACTGAAAGACTAGTGATTTGAACCAACTTATAGAGTTGTTGTTAGTTGGAATCAACTTGATGACAGTGGTTCTTTTTTATTTTTCAACATTTAGTTTAATGAATGTGTCATAGTTTATTAAACACTGAGTGTTTTTCAAATGTTTATAACATCAATGTTCCTGTGAGTCTTGCCTATGTATCCAAATATTTCCTTAGGGAAAATTCCTGGAAATTCAGTGGCTGGGTCAAAGGTTTTTAAAATTCTGAAATTTTGATACATTGTTTCAAGTGGTTTTCAAGAATAATTGTACCAATTGGCATTCGCAATAGTATCTTGTATGTGCCAATCCCCAGCCTCAAGGAACCCGACATGTAGCTCTGTGTAGTTTTGGTCATTTACTCTTTCTCTGCTTTATATGCTTAGAAATATTTTCTTAGATTCTTGACTTGTCTTGTTCTCTGATTGAACTGGAAGAATTCTTGATTTAAAAACTGTCCTCTCATTTTGATCAGACACAAATAGAGGGCTGTGGCTAATGTTTGTACTTACACATATAGTCATATAATTTCCAATTCTTAAGTTCAGTAAGCATTGATTGGTTAGGCCATTCATTCATTCAATTCATGAAACATTTGTTGAGTGTCCTAAAGATTGCCAAGAGTTGGATACGTACATGTGAGTCAGATAGAACTCTTAGTTTGAGGAAACTCACAATCTGGTAGAAGAGACAAGTAAATTAGTAGTTATAGTGTATAGAGTGACACTGTTAGGTGCATCGAGTTGATTTTGACCCTTAGGACCCTATGGGATAGAATAGAGCTGCCATAGGGCTTCCTAGGCTGTAATATTTACAGGAGCAGATCATCATTTCTTTCCCCTGTGGAGTCATTGGGTGGGTTAAACTACCAGCGTTTTCCTAAGTGCTTAACCAGTGTACCACCCGTGCAACAATTCATACCCATCACCTTCTAATCAATTCCGACTCCTAGTGACACTAAAGGACAAAATAGAACTTCCCCATAGAGTTTCCAAGGAGTGCCTGGTGAATTCAAACTGCCGACCTTTTGGTTAGCAGACATAGCACTTAACCATTACGCCAGCAGGGTTTCCAGTGCAACAATAAGTTCTATGATATCAATATACACAGAATGTGCAGAGACATACCTTTAACGAGACTAAAGGCACTGGATGATACTTGGGCTATTTTGAAAGTTAAGTAGGTATTTAGTGGATAAAGGCATGAAAGACCCTTCTGTACAGAAGAAACATGGGTGAAGACACAGACATGATATAGATGACATATTAAGGAAATATAGTTTGGTTTGTCTTGATCAACAACTTGTTGGGGAGTGACAGGAAGTATAAATGAAATCAGAGGCCGGGGTAAGTGGACCTTTTCTGAGCTAGGTTTACACATTGAATTTATTCCTGAAAGTTTTGGGGGAAAGAGGGAGAGGAATGGCATTGAAGAGGGAACACTGAGAATATTATTTGCAGTTTTCTTAAGAGGTAGTTTTAGATTCCTAGTTGCAAAAATAATACAGAACATTCCCTTGTACCTTTTACCCAATGTCTCCTAATTTTAACATCTTACTTACCCACTGAGCATTTATCAAAACTAAGAAGTCAAACTTCGTACAGTATTATTAAGCAAAGAATAGAGCTTTATGTGATTTTATCCGTTTTTCCAGTAGCAGCCTTTTTCTGCTCCGGGATCCAGTGTGGTATTCCCCATTGCTTTCAGCTGCCATTTTGCCTTAGTTTTCTCTAACACACTACAGTTCTTCATCATGACCCTGACACTTACAGAGCACAGGTCAATTATTTTGTAGAATGTTCCTCAGTTTATTGAGTATTTTCTTATGTTTAGATTGAGGTGATGTGTTACAGTGAAGTCTAACACAGAAATCATGTGCCCTTCTCAGTGCATCACATCGAGGTGTACCTGGCAGTGACCTGTGTTACTGGGGATGTTAGTCTTGATCGTTGGGCAAACGCTGTACCTGCGAGTGTTCTTTGCCATGAATTTGACTATTTTTGCCTTTGTAATTATTAAATATTTGGGGGAAATACTTTAAGAGTACACAAACATCCTGTTTTGTATTTCTCCTTAAACTTTTGCTCGTTAATTTCATTGTCCATTGGTGGAAATTTCTTATGGTAGTCACTACCGTGGTATTCTAATGGTGGTTTTCTGTTTCCCGTATTTTTTCTACTTGTATCAATTACAACTTACGAAAGAAAGACTTCTGCTTTTTCTCCTTTTATTTACTTACTTACATCAGTATGGATTTCTATATATTTATTTTATATTTTGGGCTATGATCCAGCAATATTTTTATTTATTTTGTTGCTTGAGTTATTATAATTTTGGCCTTTTTATTAGAAAGCTTAATCAATTTTTAAATTTTTAAACAGCTTTTGGCTGAATTGCTGTTCTGTACAGTTTTTGTTTTCAATTTTATTGCTTTCTGCACTCATCTTTATTATTTTATTTATTCTGCTTTCTTTGTATCTATTTTATTATTTTTCTAATATTTTAAGGTGAAAGTGGAAAGCCACTGATTCAAAATATTTTTATTTTCTAATATAGTCATTTAACACTGTAAATTTTTCTCTAAATACTAGAGGGCATCCCACAAATTTTGGTATGCTTTATTGTCATTTCCATGTAGTTTAAAACATATTTTATTCAAATTTTAGTTGAGACTTTCTCAGTGACCTATTTGTTGTTTAGAAGTGTTTTGCTTAATTTACAAATATTTGTGAATTTTTCCAGATATATTTCTATTAGTGATTTCTAGTTTAATTCTCTTACTCTCTGAAACATATCTCATATGATTTTATTGTTTTAATTTTTTTTTTTTTGAGTTTGTTTTATGGCCTAGAATTTGGTCTACCTCAATGAATTTTCCATGGGTATTTGAAAAAAATGTGTGTTCTGCTGTTCTCAGGTGGAGAATCCTGTAAGTAGCAATTATGTCTAGTTGGTTGATTATGTTATTGATGTAGTCTACATAATTAGCAGTTTTCTTTATGTTTGTTTTATCAATTATTGAGAGAGAAGTATCTGGGGATCAGGGGTAGTCCATGGCAAATTTTTCATTAGTGTGTGGTATGAAATAATGACAATGTAGTGAATTATTCTTAGTAACCAAATTTATTTCATTTAAGCATTCATCCTTTAAAATTATGTCTTTTACAATTTATGGCTATCAAATATTCCCTTTTGATGAAAAGAAAGTGATAATAGACTTTTAAAAAAATATTCTTTCATGGCTAGAAAAAAAAAAAGCCTGTCTTCTATTGTACTGAGGTACAGGTGTTTACTGATGAGTGAAAGCCAAAAACTCTGGGCATCCCTATAGGACCTGGTGATAAGTTGGTTTTTGAAAATCTAGAGAGGGGTCTGTGACTTTTGTGTGGCTTTTCTAAAGAGTCTTTTTGTGTCTCAGCCATATATGTCTATGATGGCATATATTTGTTTTTTCTTCATATCTTTATTTGAACTTTTGGAGCTGTGGTTGAATTTTAGAAACTCTGTGGCTTATTCAGAAGCTGTTTAGTAAAATAGAGTTTGATACTGAGGATCACTATTGAGGAAGCTGGTGCTGATGTAACTTACCTAAGATGGAGATGCTGATGGGAAAACTTGGGCCAGTGTTGCCCAGATCTGTTGCTGTTACTCCACAGCTAAATTTTCCGGTTTCTGCAGAATCTCTAACAACTGAAATTGTGTTCTTTGATTTTCTTGTTTGGCTTATCCAAAGTTAGCCTGAACTCTCTGTCAGTGACCAGCTGCTCTGTTTACTCCAAAGTGTATAAATATGAGTCACTGTTCCTCAACTGTCCTATGTTTGTATGTATTTACCTTTCTCTTCTTCTGTCTTTTTTTTTTATTAAATAAAAAAATGAAAGTGTACATACTCTGTGCTTACAATATTACGTTAAGAGAGGAGGAGTACACAAGTTGTGTCGAAGTCTCATTAATATTCATTTTCTTACTAATGTGAATTGTCACCAATTTCACCCTTCCAAATTTCTAACAATTATCTAATCTAAACCCTCACCCCTTGCCTTCTCGCCCTCCCACCTTCCCCACCCTTGTAGCTGTCAAAGAGTCTTTTCTATTATGTATGAGTATGCTTTTAAGTTTTTATCATAGGGGTCTCATATAATAATTGTCCTTCTGTCACTGACTAGTTTCACTTCTTTGTCTTACATGAATCCTATTTTGTCTTTGTTAGATGGTATCAATCTGTTAGTTAATTTTCCTTGTGTACAAGTAAAAAAGCAAGCTAGCAGGTAAGTATATATCTTTGAGTCATTGTCAATGCATTCTTATTCTTATTACAGTACTTAGAATTTAATAGTCATAGATAGAGAATAAGACTGATAGTCAACATGATTTTACTCTTACACTTATTGATTTGTTCATTTATTTGCTTAATCAGTTACTATATTCATAAATTTCTTCAATCAATTAACACATCCAAGAACAAATATTTTGGACCAGTAGCTGAAGATGGAAATATGAATAAGACTTAAAAGCTGCCCTTAAGAAGAGCACATTTCTTCTGTTAGCATTACATAGGTTCAATCTGTGTTTTTGATGTTTTAACATTACAAAGAAAGGTGATCCAACTGAATGTGGAAACTACCAAACAATATCGTTGATATCCCACACAAGTAAAATTCTGCTCAGGATCATTCTAAAGCTGCTACAACAATATATTGACAAGGAACTGCCAGAAATTAAAGCTGGGTTCAGAGGACATAGAACCAGGGACATTATTGCTGATGTCAGATAGACCTTGGCTGAAAGCAAAGAATACCCGCAAGATGTTTACTTGTGTTTCATCGACTACACAAAAGCATTTGAGTGTGTGGATCATACTAAACTGTGGCTATCGTTGCTGAGAATGGCAATTCCTGAACATCTAATTGTGCTCTTAAGGAATCAAGAGGCAGTCGTGCGAACAGAACAAGGGGACACTGCAAGGTTTAAAGTCAGGAAAGGTGTGTGTCAGGGTTGTATCCTTTCAGTATATTTTTTTAATCTGCATGCTGAGCAAATGATCCAAGAAACTGAATTATATGAAGAAGAACAAGGCATCAGGATTGGAGGATGGCTCATTAACAACCTGCATGATGCAGACGACATCACTACTTTCTGGAAAAGAAGAAGATTTGAGGCATTTACTAGTGAAAATCAAGAACCACAGCCTTCAGTATGAATTGCACCTCAACATGAGGAAAAAGAAAATAACAAAAATCCTCACAGCTGGACCAGTAAGCAACGCTGTCATAAACCGAGAAAGGATTGAGGTTGT
Organism: Heterohyrax brucei; assembly: GCA_028571685.1. NCBI lineage: Eukaryota > Metazoa > Chordata > Mammalia > Hyracoidea > Procaviidae > Heterohyrax > Heterohyrax brucei. The sequence continues at coordinate 67,370,549 of CM053152.1, forward strand.
CAAAGATTTCATTTTTACTTGGGTTCACAATCAATTTCCTTGGAAGCAGCAGTCAAGAAATCAAAAGAGGCATTGCTCTGGGGAAATCTGCTGCAAAGGACCTCTTTAAAGTATTCAAAAGTAAGAATGTCACCTTGAATACTATAACACGCCTGACTCAAGCCATGGTATTTTCAATCACACCATATGCACGTGGAAGCTGGACTATGAACAGAGAAGACAGAAGAATTGATGCCTTTGAATTGTGGTGTTGGAGAAGAGTGTTGAATATGTGAGGGACTGCCAAAAGAACAAACAGATCTGTTCTGAAAGAAGTAGAACCAGAGTGCTCCTTGGAAGCAAAGGTGGCAAGACTGTGTCTTACATGCTTTGGAAGTGTTGTCAGGAAAGATCAGTCCCTGGGGAAGCACATCATGCTTGGTAGAGTGGAGAGTCAGCAAAAAGGAGGAAGACCCTTGATGAAAGGGGTTGATACAGTGGTCGCAACAATGTGCTTAAGCCTAAAAATAACTGTGGACGCGGTGTAAGATGGGGCAGTATTTTGTTCTGTTGTTCATAGGGTTGCTATGAGTCGGCACTGACTTGACGGCACCTAACAATAGCAGAAACACTACTGAAAATGATAAAAATATGAATATGTTCTTACCTTTATCGTTTGCTCCCACAACACATTAGTCCATCAATCACTTAGCAATAACTACGATGACTTAATTAATTAATTAACTCATTCCATGAATTAATACAGAGTTTCAGAGAAAAGTTGCTGAATTATAGTGGATTAAATTCTTTTAAAAAGGTATGCATTTGAAATTTTGCCCAAAGTTATCTATTGTTCTAAACCTATGTCTTTTTCCTGTATTATATTTTTAACTCGTATTTAAAACAGTCACATATTGAAACTGCTTAAAATCCTCTTCAAGAGCAATCACCAGAGTCACAACAAAAACCTCTGTGTTTGTTGCAAGGAAGATACTGTAGACTCAAATAAGTTTTATTTTTTTTTTAAAGAAGAAACATTGCTATGCCTTAGTAAGATCAACTTTCATTTACTAACTTCAAGCTTTATTTGTAACAGAAAATATTATGGTATACTTTTTCATGTTAAAAACAACAACAAACAAAACCAGAGGCACAAAGACTCAAGGAATTTACGAAAGGGAGATAGAATATCAAAGAGAATCAAAAGTTTCTTTCAAGTTTCTGGACCCTTTGGTTGGACTTTGCCCCCAAAATAGCTATTGATGTCAAGTTGATTCTGACTCACAGTGGCCCTATAGGACAGAGTAGAACTGCCCTATAGAAATTCCAAGGAGCACCTGTTGGATTTGACCTGCCTAACTTTGGGTTAGCAGCTGTAGGTCTTAACCACTGCACCACCTGGATTTATTTCCAGCGTTCTTAAAAACCAGCCTCATCAAAGCTAAGCAAGTTACTCAGTAGAATTCATAGCTCACAAAACTCCCCCAAAAGCATGAAACTAAACTCATTGCCACTGAGTCAGTTCCAAGTCACAAAGACTCTGACAGTCAACGGAAAAACTGGAAGTGTAGCTCTTTGGAGGCTGGACACATCTGAAAAACGGTATTACTTTTTTTTCTCCTCAGAGATTTTACTTTCTGAGCTAATAGTTTTTGTCTCATTAAATCTCTGGGCATTCTTGGCAAACAAACCAGTAATAGTTCAGACATCACTGCTGAACAAACCCAGCCTGACCTTATAATAGACACCGTTATGTAGCTCATGTGCACCTATTCAGTCCGGAAAAGCTGCCCGTTTTTAATTCCTGCTCCTGTGTCTCTTTCTCTCAATGTACATTTTTTTCAAGTCCCTTCAATTTTAAAAAATAACAGCAAAATCCCTCAAAAACTTCATTAGTGACTCTGTGAACTCTGGATGAACTCTGTGACTCTTTCTCTAAGCCACCACCCTTTCCACATACTTCCTTCACAGTCAAGCTTCCAGAATGTATAATTTATACTTTATTTCATTCTGGTTTTGTTCCGTACACAGTTAAAATTGCTCTTACTGGAGTAATCACAACCTTCTATTTGATACTTTTCAGTGATTATTTTACTGTACAGTCTACCTTCCTTATCTGTGGCTCCACATCTATTGATTCAACCAGTTCAGGATCAGGAACACACAGAAAAAACATGTTATGTTGTTGCTGATGTGTCTACGTAGTTAGTCCTATGATGGCTGTGTGTGTACTGAACATATGCAGACTTTGATTTCCTGTTGTTTTCCCCAAAACAATACAGTACAATTATTTACATAGATTTTACATTATATTAGGTATTAAATTTAATCTAAAGAACATTTAATGTATACAGGAGGACCTGTTTAGGTTATATGCAAACACTGTCCCAATTTATATAAGGGACTTGCATATGGAGGAATGACTGTATACTTCCTGTGGCATATGACCCCACTGACCATGCTCGAACTGGTTGTGTCTTTCTTGGCTGTATGGACCACATGCAGTCTGTCTCTGATTTTTCTTTCCATGTTTCTAGTTGCTTCTTCAGTTTTCTCCAACATATTTGACTGCCTCTTAAAACATGAGTCAGACTTCCAAAGAATATGGGGAAAAATAGTGATGTAGTAATTTTTTGTGGAGAAATGTGATGAACACTACATTAAGGCTTACCTCTGTGACCCTGAAGCACATTACATTCAAGTGTATTCCAACTCACAGTGACCCCATAAGACAGGGGAGAGCTTTCTCCTTTGGAGGGGCTGGTGGGTTCAAACCACCAACATTTTATTTCGCAGCTGAGAACTTAACCATTGTACTATGAGGGCTCCCTGACTCTGGGGCAGTATTTCAAAACATCCTTAACCCTAGTCTAATCGTGAGAAATTTCACCAAGCCAACGTAAATAAGGGAACATTCTATCAAATGTTGTGCCAGTACTCTTCAACACTATTATGGCCATTGAAAACATGATGTCAATCAAAAAGCAAATCCAGACTTTAGTAAGGAGATGTTGTATTCAGAAATAAAAGGATCTATTACAAGGGAGCCTCTACTATAATAAGGAGAATACTTCTCATAAGACCCTACAAGTGTCTCAAAGAGTTAGAGGAATAGCTTTTCTTTCATAGAGACTAAAGAAGTCTATGAAAAACCCCAGTGTGGGAAGGTGGGGTGAAAGGCTGACATCCCCAGGTAGTAAACCAAGATGTTTCGTGCTCCAGTGTATAATCTGGGAGGCGCCATAAAGAGGATAGGACAAAGCTGGAGAAGAGAAACTCACTGGAAGTTTTGTTCACAAGCACTTTTTTAAATTTATGTATGTCTGTATTTACTTTTGCACTGTTTTAAGTCCAAGTTTATAATTTGAATCAGTTTCTCATATAAAAACTTACACACATTGTTATGTGTCCCTAGGTTCTCTCGCCACACTGTGACAACACACTCCTCTACACCCTGTGTTTCCTGGTCCCGTTCTGCCTTCTCATCTCTCCTCCAGACATGAGCTACCCAGTTAGTCTCCTGAGTCTACTTTATTCAGGAGGCACACTCTTCACCAGTATCCTTTTATGCCTTATGTACAAGTTCAAGGAAACCCAAGTGGTGTAGTGGCTAAGTGCTACAGCTGCTAACCAAAGGTTCAGCAGTTCAAATCTGCCACATGCTCCTTGGAAATTCGATGGGGAAATTCTACAATGTCTATAGGGTCCCTATTAGTCAACATCGACTAGATGGCAGTGAGTTTGTTTTGTTTTTTTTTAAGAGTTCAACCTTAGCCTGAGAAGTTGGCTTCAGGAATGGTTTCAGTTCTGAGGTAACACAGTCCCGGGGCCATGTCTTCCGGGGCCCTTCCAGTCTATCAGACCATCAAGTCTGATTTTTTTACTAGAGTTTCATCTCTGTACCCACATTTCTCCGGCTCCATCAGGGACTCTCTGTAAGGGCAGTCTTGTAGGCACCATGTAGTTCTTCCTGTCTCATGCTGACGTAGTCTCCAGTTTATGTGGCCCTTTCTTTCTCTTGGGCTCATATTTTCCTTTTGTCTTTGATGCTCTTTATTCTCCTTTAATCCAAGTGGACTGAGACCAGGTGATGCAACTTAGATGGCTGCTTGTTAACTTTTAAGACCCCCAAATACAATTTACCAAAGTGTGATGAGGGATATTTTCCTAATAAACTTTGTGATGCCAGTTGGCTTAGATGTTCCCTGAAACCATGGTTACTGGCACCCTGTCCCTGCTACTCTGTACCTTAAAATGTTTGGTTGTATCTAGGAAACTTCTTAGCTTTTTGTTTATTCCAGTTGTGCTGACGTCTCCTCTATTGTGTGCTGTCCCTCTCTTCACCTACTAAGAATTATCTTAATAATTCTCGTCAGTTATCTAATTAGTGAATACCCACCTCCTTCCCTCCCCCTTTGTGATCATCAGAGACTGTAATCTGTGTTTAAGCCTTTTCTTTCTCATGCAATTGACCAATTTCACTCAGCATAGTGGTTTCCGGATTCTTCCATATTATGATGTATTTCCTAAATTCATTGTTGTTCTTCATCACTGCATAAAAATCTATTGTGTGAGTACACTCACTCCTTGAGTAAGGGGTCTTATGAGTTTGTTCACTCCCTGATGGGCATCTAGGTTGATTCCATTTTTGCTATTGTGGGTGATGCTGTGATGAGTACTTGCATGCCTGTATCTATTTGTGTGGCGGCTCTTATTCCTCTAGAATATAATCTAAGAAGTGGGATTGCTGGATTGTGTAGCATTTCTAGATTTAGCTTTTAAAGAAAGTGTCAGATTAATTTCCAAAATGATTGTACCATTTTACATTCCTGCCAGCAGGACAGAAATGTTCCATAGCCTCTCCAACATTTAGTATTTTGTGTTTTGTTTTGTTTTTAAATTAATGCCAGCCTTGTTGGGGTGAGATGGTGTCTCATTGTAGCTTTGATTTGATTTCTCTAATAGTTAATGTTCGTGAACATTTGTTCATGTGTTTGTTAGCCACCTAAATGTCTTTAATGAAGTGCCTGTTAATATCTTTTACCCATTTTTCAAATTGGATTACTTGTCTTTTTGTCTTTGAAGTTTTAAAGTATCTTATAGACTCTAGAGACTATGTGCTGATCGGATTTGTTGTAGCCCATTTATTTTCCCAGTCTGTAGGTTTGGGGATGTGCATGTTTGGAAAGAATGTGAAATCCTGCTTACCCTAACCTTGTCTGTGTTTAGATAGGCACATCTTGAGAACAGCAAAAGCCTGACAAAAGCCCCTGAGACAAGTGTTGTCTTGGTGGACTGGAAAACCAGGATGTGCTGAAAACAGCATTCACTGAGACTAGTTCAAGGACTTTCCCTTCCCCCCTCCCTGGGAATGCCTTTTCTTCTTTTGAAGTAAGGAACACTGATAAGATTCCTTTTCTCACTTTCCCAGCAGAAAACTTGTTTACTTTGTTCAATAAAAGCTAGTGGATTAAATAAACGGATGTTAGTCTCTGCTTGCAGGAAACTGTCCCCTTTCTCCCCACAGCAAACTAAAAGTTTGTTGTCAGTGTGATTTTTTCAGTCTCGGCCTCTCACACCCGTAAGTGGTGTCCCATTTCACGCCAATCCGTGTTGTCCAGTCTTACACCTGTAAATGGTGTCCCGTGCTAATCACACCAACACTGGTGTCCCGTGTGAATCGTGCCAACATGTAGATTGTTTTTTTTACTTTTTTGGTGAAATGTTGAATGAACCTAAGTGTTTGATTTGCTGAACTCTTCTATTAGTTTCAGTAATTTTTTTGTGGAGTCTTTACAGTTTTCTGTGCATAAGATCATATCATCTGCAAAAAGAGATACTTTTACTTCTTTTTTACCAGTTTGCGTGGCCTTAATTTCATTGCTACCTTGGTTGCTCTGGCTGGAACCACCAGCACAATGTTGACTAGAAACGGTGACAGGACGTCATTGTTGGGTTCCCAATCTCAAAGGGAATATTTCAGACTCTTTTTCTGAAGGGATGATACTGACTGTTGGCTTTGTATAAATATCCTTTATTATGTTGAGTAATTTCCCTTCTATTCCTGTACTGCTGAGAGTTTTTAACATGAGCAGGTGTCAGACTTCATTAAATGCCTTTTCTGCATCAATTGATAAAATCAAGTATTTTCTGTCCTTTGTTACATTTTTGTGGTTGATTACACTGATTGTTTTTCTAATGTTAAACCATCCCTGCATCCCTGGTATGAATCCCAATTGGTCATGGTGAGTTATTTTTTTGGTAGATTGTTTAATTGTATTGGCTAGAATTTTGTTGAGTATTTTTGCTTCTAAGATCATGAGAGCAGTTTTCCTTTTTCATGGTCTCTTTGCCTTGTTTTGGTATAAAGGTCAAGCTAGCTTCATAGAATGAGTTTGGGAGTATTCCATCCTTTCCATGTTCTGAAATGTCTTAGTTGTGGTATTAATACTTCTCTGAAAGTTTGACAGAATTCTCCAGTGAAGCTGTTATGGCCAGGACTTTTGTTGTTGTTGTTGTTGGGTGTTTTTTTGATCACTTTTTCAATCTAATCTTAAGTGTTTATTTAGTTATTCTATCTCTGTTTGATTTAGCTTAGGTAAGAAATATTTTTCTAGAAATTTGTCCTTTTCCTCTAGATTTTAAAGTTTGTTAGAATACAGTTTTTCATAGTATTCTGCTATGATTTTTTAAAATTTCAGTTCAGTCTATGATGAAATTTTTTGCCCATCTCATTTCTTAGTCAGGTTATTTGTTTCTCTCTTGTTTTTCTTCTGAAAGTTTGTCTTATGGTTTAATGATTTTGCTGATCTTTTCAAAGAAAATCAGCTTTTGGTCTTGCTAAGTCTTTCAATCATCGTTTTGATTCTCCAGTTCATTTAGTTCTGCTCTGATTTTTATTATTTGCTTTCTTCTGGTGCCTGAGGGCTTCTTTTGCTGCTGTCTTCCTATTGGTTCAAGTTGTAAGGTTAGTACTTTGATTGAGACTCTTGTTTTTAAATGTGTACATTTATTAAAATAAATTGACCTCTGAGCACTACTTTTGCTGTGTCTCAGAGTTTCTGACAGGATGTGTTTTAATTCTCATTTGATTCTGTGGATTTCTCTACTCCATTCTTGATTTCCTCTATAATCCGGAAGATTTTGTGCAAGGTGTTCAGTTTTATGTTTGATCTTTTATATTTGTTTTTTCTGTTATTGATTTCAACTTTGATTGCTTTATGGTCTGAAAAGATGCTTTGCAATATTTCAAAGCTTTGAATTTTGTTAATGCTTGCTTTATGGCCTAATGTATAGTTGATTCTAGAGAGAGTTCAATGTGCATTAGAAAATAAAGTATACTCAGCTGCTGTTGAATGGAGTGCTCTGTATATGTTTATGATACCCTGTTGGTTGAATGTAGCATTTCGATTTTCTGCATCTTTATGGACCTTCTTTCTGGATATTCTATCCTTCATCAGAAGTGGTGTGTTAAAGTTTTCTGCTGTTGTGGAGCTGTGTATTTTTCTTTACAATGCCATTAGAGTTTGTTTTATGTATTTAGAAGTGTGCAAATATTTAATATATTTATGTCCTCTTGGTGTAGTGACCCTTTAATCATTATATAGTGTTCTTCTTCATTCATTGTAATGTATTTTACTTTAAAGTATGTTTTATCAGAAATTAGAATTGCCACTCCTACTCTTTTCTGAGGGTTGATTACTTGATATATTTTTTTCCATCCTTTGTTTTCGTTTGTTTGTGTCTTTAAATCTAAGATATGTGTCTTAAAGGCAACATATAGGTAAATCTTGTTTGTTATCCATTCTGCCACTCTGTTTCTTTACTGGTGCATTTAATCCATTTAAATTCACTGTACTTATTAATAGCCAAGCCAAGCTAAGTGCCGTCAAGTACTTATTAATAGGTAGTAGTTTAGTGCCATCATTTTGATGCCTTTTTAGGGGGGAGGACATTATTGACAATTTTTTTTGTTCTTAATTTTCTTTGCTGAGTCATTTATGGGTTTGTTTTCATCTTTTTCATTGATACTGAATTTGTATTTGCTGAGACTTCATATTTTTCTTGTTTATTATCTTGATATTTAAGATTGTTAGTTTCCTTATTGGTTACCTTAATATTTTCCATTATTTTTCTGAATTCAAATCAGTCTTTTATTTCTTTGCATTGCCTTTACTTCCTCTATCTATGAAAGATCTATGACCACATTATTCTTTTTCCTCTTTTTTGTTATAATGTTGTCACCTTTTACATAATGACTTCTCTCTTTCCTTATCTTCAGTGTTTTAGCTTTGATTTATTTTTTGTGATTTCCATGTCTGGGTTGATATTTGGTTATTATGTCCTGAGTTCAAGTCTTGGGTTGTTATCTGATATTATTGATTTTCTAACTGAAGACTCCCTTTAGTATTTCTTATAATCTTGGTTTGGTTTTTGCAAATTCCCTAACTTTCTGTTTATCTGGAAATGTCCTAAATTTACTAATACATTTGAGAGACAGTTTTGCTAGATACATAATTCTTGCCTAACAATTTTTTCCTTCAAAGGCTTTGTATATGTCATCCTATTGCCTTCTTGCTGGCCTGGTTTTACTGAGTAGTCTTAGCTTAGTCTTATTGACTCTTCTTTCTGGATTGTTTTTCATTTATCCTATGCTGCTTTTAAGAGTCTCTTCTTGATTTTAGTTTTGGAAAGTTTGATTATGATACACTTTTCTTTTGGGGTCTAACTTGTGTGAAGTTCAATGAGCGTGTTGAACAGATATATTCTCATCTATCATGATATCAAGGAAGTTTTTCTCAACATATCTTCAACAATTCTCTCTCTGTTTTTTGTTATTCTCCCTGTTATTCTCCAATCACTCATAAATTATTCCTCTATGTAATTCTTAGTGTTCATTTTTTAAATTATTTTATCTACTGTTGCTATTTTCGGCTATACTGTTGCTATTTTCAACTAGTTTATTACTGAGAATACTTAACTCTTGTCTTAAAAATAAACCCTCTCTAATTTGTATAGAAGAAATGTATTCCTTTACTCTTTGAAATGTTATGATATTTCTTCATCTGTTTCTTTGTTTAACCTTGTAGGTTTCACTAAAGTAAGATATGTTACAGTGAATGTTTACTGTGTTCCTGGGGCCAGTGCTTTGCATATGTGCCTTTGTCCTGTAGTGTAGCAGAGTTCATTAGGACTTGACTAAGCTAATCAAATACCTTAACAGTCCCATGAGTACCTATAGACAAGTACAGAAAGATGACTGCCCACTTCAATTGAGTAAGATCTGCTATTTGAGGCTACAGTCATTTTACTCATCTTCTTTAGGACACCCTTTTTTTTTTTTTTAATTAAATCCCTCAGATTAACAGTCCTAGTTTAGAGAAAATTTCAACATAAGCTTGTTGTTTCTAAGTGACATTAAGTTGGTTCCTACTTATTTTAACTCTGTGAACAGTAGAGTGAAACACTGCCCAGTCCTGTGCTATCCTTAAAAAGGAAATGTAGTAATAAGATTCTGGACTTGTAAAAATGTCACTTGAACACTTAATGTTTGAAATATTTTAGTCTAAACCTTTTTCCACATAGTATATGCCTCATAAATAAGGTGTTGTGTAGGGATTAGGGCTTTGAGCTTATTAAATCCACTACAAAACTTCCTGATTAGAAATTTTAGTTCTTTTTTATAATTTAGTTAATCCCATCATGACCTAAATTCTAAAGTGTAAACACAAGGATAATTTTTCTATTGCTTAGGAAATGTAACTTTGGCTAAATTTTACCATATTTGGTCACTTACTTGTTGCAGCTAGGTATATAATGGTTCCTGTTCACAGGCCAGTTGCAGAAACAAAATATAGAAAAGTCATACAAAACAGTGTATACTACATGACTGATGACAGAAATCAATAGCAAGAATAATACAAAGTCAGGGACAAGAGATCTCAGTATGTGTGAAGAATAGTTAGGAGAAAAGTTGACAAAAATAAAGAGTTAAGCAGCACATAAAGATTGAGGAGTCTTAGAAAGAGCATAAGAGGATAAAGTAAGTAGATTGGAGGGAAGAATAATTAAACTCCATGTTTATGAAGAAGAGAATTTCTCTAAACTGTACAACTGATAGGAACCCTGGTATGCAGTGATGAAGCACTTGGCTGCTAACTGAAATGCTGGCAGTTCAAACCCACCAGCTGCTCTGGGGGAAAAAGACATGGTAGTCTGCTTCTGTAAAGATAGCCACCTTGGAAACCATCTGTCCAGTAGGGTTACTATGAGTTAGAAGTGACTTCAAAGCAACAGGTTTGGTTTGGATTTTGTATGACTCAAGTCCAGGGAAGATGTGACACTTAAAAAAAACAGAAGTTCCTGTGAGGAGAAAGAAAAAGTAAGGCAGATATGAAAGTATAACATCATCTCTAGGCAACCCTTTATTCCTCCATGGTGCCTTCCTCAGTCTTCCAGTGGAGGAATAACTTCTCTCTTTCTCTGTTACTCCTGATCTCTTATTTCTGATCTTTTGGAATGTGTTCTCAAGACTCAGTGTGGCAAAAGCTTCTTTAGTTTATGTGAGATCCAGACAAACAGGCTACTAGGAATGGTGCTCTTCTTAGTCTATAGGGAGGTCCTTGCACTTGTAACAATGACTTACACAGGTGTAGTGTAACTTGTCCCTGAACCAGTATACTAAGAAAATTATTACAGTATGAATTCCTTCTTTGTCTCTCCTCTCTGTTCATTGTTGAAAGCTTATGTTGATTTATGAAGATGGAGTGATTTTCTAGAGGATACAAAATCATGTAAACTCATTGGGCATCTTATTTGTTGTCAGGCTGTGAGAGCTCCTGTTTTATGTGGCACAATACGAGCAAAACTGGCCCTTCTGATAATTGCTGTCTGGGATGTAGCTTCTGTTCCAGTTATCCAGGAATTCAGGGTCGTTTTCTGAGAATAATAGTGTCTAGTGTTTGATATTTTGAATAATTAAAAAGTTTTCACTAGTATTTTATCATAAGTTTTAATACATGTACATTATTAGAACTTTCATATTTTATTTGACAATGTACATTAGAATTTTCATAAAAAATGACATTTAAAAAGTCTCTTAACTATTTAGCTAATGGCCTTGAAAGGAAAACTTGGCTTTGTGAGGTCAATAGATGTGCTGTTCTACCTTCACTTCAAATTAGTAGAGCCTCTAGATTTTTCCAATGTTAGACCAGCAAGATATTAGGATTATGATGGTATTGGCAAGAAAAACAACAAATAATAAGAGCATGCCAAGCCAAGTGCCGTCATACGTATAATTTATACCTAATAAAAATTTGAAAGTGCTGTGGCATAGTGGTTAAGTGTTATAACTGCTAATAAAAAAGCTGGCAGTTCAAATTCACCAGGTGCTCCTCAGAATACTTCATGCATTGTTTTACCAAATAGTTAAATTACATGTGAGTTATTCTCAGCCAAAGAAAATCCAAGTAGATTGAAGTACATTAAATGTAAGAACCATTAAAAAATATACAACATTCAAATAAATGGAAGCTTGAAATACGAGTCAATGTAGTTTTCCAAGTTTAGGAGTGATTTTAGTGAAATTTTAATAAATGCCCAAGTGAACAGGAGAAAACATTTCTGATTTTTGAAATGTATAGAATTCTGTAAGAATGAAAGTTGCTTCAAGTTTAAAGCACTCAACCCTCCCCCCCACCTTTTTTTTTTGATTGGGGAAGGAAGGCGTGGGCAAAAGGAGCCCTATTAATAAACATAGAATTAGAGAACAATAAACTACCACCAACTGGCCACAAGTTATTTTAATAAGAAACTTTTTATTTCCTTGGTTTTATTTACTGGTGAAGAAGTGCTGGGAACCATTTTGAGGTGTCCACTGCCATGAGTCGGATCCGACTCGACGGCACTTGGCTTGGCACTGAAGTAAAATGATAAATGGGTAAAAGGGATAAAGAAGCAGGAAGCTAAGGGAAAATACCTGATTTTCAATATGCAAGTCTGTTGGGAAAATACTAGTTTTCATTTTCTCAAGCATTTGTAGAATTCAAGTAAGTAGCCGCACAAAAGTCTGTTCTTGGCAAGAAATGGCACTCATCTCTGATGAGAATTAGAATATGTTCCCCATGTACATTTTCACTGAAAAGCACAATTTTCCTTCCTAGTGCTTAGTGCAACTTATTAAATGTTTATCTATGTAATTTTAAAACAGATGTGCTTTGGCTAAACTCTAAGCTCCCAGAGGGAAAAGACTGGATCTCTGATCCTTTACTGAGTCTGTAAGACTCAACATAGTGATTGACATCTAGTGTTGTTGTTGCTAGGTTGTATCGAGTCAGTTCAGACTCATAGTAACCCTGTGTACAACAGAACAAAACGCTAACTGGTCCTGTGCCATTCTCACAGTCGCAGATATGTTCGAGCTCAATGTTAGTCACCGTGTCAATCCATCTTATTTAGGGATTTCTTTTTTTTTCACTGATTATTTGCTTTACCAAGCATAGTGTCCTTCTACAGGGATTGAGTCCTTCCTGATAATCTATCCAAAGTATACAAGACAAAGTCCTACAACTTTGCTTCTAAGGAGCCTTCTAGCTGTTCTTTTTCCAAGACAGATTCTTCTCAGTCTTCTGTAAGTCCATGGTATACTCAATATTCTTTCCCATCACCATAATCAAAAGCATTAATTCTTTGGTTTTCCTTATTCAGTGTCCAGCTTTTACATGTATATAAGGCAGTTGATAATGCCATGGCCTGGGTCTCATTCACCTTAGTCCTCCAAGTGACAGCTTTACTTTTTAACACTTTAAAGAAGTATTTTGTAGCAGATTTGCCTGATGCAATATGTCTAACACACATATTAAAACAGAAACCAAATCCATTGCTATGGAGTTGATTCCAACTCATAAAGACCCTGTAAGACCCTGTAAGACAGAGTAGCACTGCCCCTGTAGGATTTCTAAGAACTAGCTGTTATATTTGAACTTCTGACCTTTTGGCTAGCAGAAAAGTTCTTAACCACTAGGAACACCTAATAAACCTAATAAAAATAAAACAAACAAACAAAAAAACAATATCCACTGCCATTGAGTCAATTCTGAATCATAGCAACCTTGTAGGATAGAGTAGAACTGCCCCATAGGGTTTTCCAAGGAGTGCTTGGTAGATTCAGTGTCAACCTTTTGGTTAGCAGTTCTAAGTCTTAACCACTAGACCACTTGCGTTTCCTGCAAGGGGTGGAAAAGCTGTAGAGTGGAAAACAGGAAAGACTTCTTGCTGGAGGTGAGCTAACTAGAACAAATGACATCTTATGTGACTGATTTAGGGTGGCATAACTGGCTTTCTGGTTGCTCTTGAGTTGGTAGTAGGGGTAGAAGATAGGAAAGCTGCCATTCACTGACCGCATCCTAGCTATTCTGGGATATTAGCTGCAGAGGCTGTGGTTTGAATTCCCAGGATGGTTTCTGCAGAGATCATGGGTCAGAGTTCTATTATCTTATACAGTCTCACTATTGTTCTTTTGTATATTCCATCTCTCAATTTACTATTTGTCAAATACGTGTTAGTTCAAGTTTCTTATTTGATTTTTCCCCTACGTTTTATCTCCAGTACCAGATATATGGCCAGCCAAGTGCCGTCGAGTCGGATCTGACTCATAGATTTATGGTGGATCCTTAATAAATATCTGTGGGATGTGAAGAATGGGAAGAGAGGTGATACCTTCTCTTTGGTGTATCTCAAAACTCTGCTGTTCAGGATGGAAGCCACTAGCCACATACAGTTACTGAGCACAAGAAATATAGCTCATCTAAGTCAGAATCAACTCTACAGCAATGAGTTTGGCTGTTGTTTTTTGGTAAGTATAAAATGCAGAAAGTTTTTCAAAGACTTTCTATGGAACAAAGAATTAAAATAGGTTGCTAACAATTTTTTCAATATTTACTACATGTGTAAGGGATGTTTTAGACATTAGTTTAATTATATTGTTAAAATTAAATTCACTTTTTTTTTTCATGTGGCTACCAGAAAACCTGAGATCATATAAGTGGTTGGCATTATACTACTGAATAGGGCAGCCTCAAGGTAGTCTTTTAGTACATAAGTTTTCTCTTCAATGAATAAGTCAGTAATCTTTACCACCTCAATATAAGTGGATTTGAAAGTGTTGGAAACAAATTTGTGCATGTGTTTATTCAGTCATTAAAATAATTTGGGTGTTTACTGTGTGCCAGATGTTAAACTAGGGTTTTTTTTACTACTGAATAATTCCCAGCCCTAGCTTTGGCAAGTTGGAGACAAACCAAAACCAAACCAAGCCAACTACCATCAAGTCAGGTCTGAATTATAGCAACTCTGTAGGTCAGAGTAGAACTCCTCATAGAGTTTCCAAGGAGTACCTGGCAGATTTGAACTGCCAACCTTTTTATTAGCAGACATAGCACTTAACCCATTACACTACCAGGTTTTCCAGTTGGAGAGAGGGAGAACGTAAATGGTTGACTTGTCTGATAAGTGTACAGAATCACTGTATTTCCACTCAGGTAATGTGTAGCTTCCTCATTTGTCAACCATGGCCTTTACCTTCAAGGTATTTTTGTAAATGTCTCTATGCCGTTTATTTATTTATTTCTACATTGCCGTGGAAAAAATTAGCACAGTGCCCTAACTAGAATACCTTGTGGGGAGGGTATGGTTGTAAGCAAATGTATAGGTGTGCATTATTTTGCATTATTTGTATAAAAATACAACACTGAAATCCAAGAAAATATCATAAGAAATGCTTTCTCAGTCTAATTCTCACAATTATATATCAGTAATGTTACAATCATTTCTACATGAAGAAGAAGGGGAAAAAAAAGCCCGTGAAAAATATCTGAAAATTTACTGCAGGAAGATCTTTGTTTTACACGTACTGTTGAACCAGAACCTGTTTTATTTCTGATACTTGTTCCCTGATTTCTAGCTGTATGTTCTTGATAAGCCACTGAACCCTGGAGGAATCACCGTTTTCTCCATCATAAACTTGGTTTACCTCATGAGATTGCTCAGAGTCTCAAATAAGATAATATGTGTAAAACTCAATATAAATGTGAAGGATAATTATAGTTATTATTAGAAGCAATTATAGCTATTGGGTTATAATGAAGATACTGGGGAAAAAGACAGTTTGGGGACTCAAAATAATTTTTAGTATATATAGATTCTAATATAACTAAAAACTAAATAAACACAAAAATGCGAAGCATAACGCTTGATAATAAAATCTAGCCCTTCATAGTTTTGTAAGTCATTTCTTTAACTGACTTCAGCATTGAAGTAAAGTAAGGGAAGATAGAAGCTCTCAGAAAGGCAATGATTTCTGATTAAGGGTATGGCCTAAGGCCTTATTCTTTATGTATCAAAACCAATAAAGAAAATCACTGCTCCTGTGAGCTCTGGTGGCCTTTTGATAAATTTTGGTTATCTCTTTTCACCTAGCCTGACAAAGATACTAACATTCTTGGAGATAGCACTAGATTACAAAAAGATGTTAATGAATACCTAGGGCTGTATGGAAGAGGATAGCCTAGAGCCAACTTGAGTGCAGCTAAAAACAGGTCTCCATAGTCCAACACAGACTTGACGGTTTTAACACTAAGGACCAAAGACCAGCGGAGCTGTGGAAGGGCATTGAGGACATCATACATGAAACAAAAAAAAAGACAGATTATTAAACAGACAGGAAATGAAAAACAAAAAGACCAAAATGGATGTCAGAATTTGTTTTTGAATGTTAAGTAGCTAAAGTTAAAGGAAGAAATGATGAAGTAAAAGAGCTAGGTAGAAAATTTTAAAGTGTGGCTTGAGGAAGAGTATTTTAATGACATATGCAAAGACCTGAAGGTAGAAAATCATCAAGAGAGAAGAACACACTTGGCATTTCTCAAGCTGAAAGAACTGAGTAAAAAGTTAAAGCCTTGAGTTGCAATAGTGAAGGGTTCCATAGGGAAAATATTAAACAATACAGGAAGCATTAGAAGAAAATGGAAGGAATATATAGATACTATACCAAAAAGAATTTGTCAATGTTCAATCATTTCAGGAAGCAGCATGTGATCAGGAACTGATGCTACTAAAGGAAGAAGTTAAGCTACATTGAAGGCCTTAGCAGAAAACAAGGTGTCAGGAATTGACAGGATATCAGCTGAAGTGTTTCCCACAGTGCTGATAGTGCTCACTCATCTATGCCAAGAAATTTGGAAGACAGCTACCTGGCCAGCTGACTGGGAGAGATCCATATTTACACCTATTCCCAAGATAGGTGATCCAACTGAGTGTGGAAATTACCAAACAATATCACTAATACTACATGCAAGTACAATGCTGCTGAAAATAATTCAAAAGTTGCTGCAGCAGTATATCAACTGGGAATGGCCAGAATTCAAGCCAGCTTCAGAAGAGGATGTGGAACAAGAGATTTCATTGCTGCTGTCAGATGGATCTTGGCTGAAAGCAGAAAATACCAGAAAGATGTTTACTTATGTTTTATTGACTATGCAAAGGCTTTTGACTGTGTGGATCATAACAAATTATGGATAACACTGTAAAGAATTGGAATTGCAGAACACTTAACTGTGCTCCTGAGGAATCTGTACACTGATCAAGAGGCAGTCATTCAAACAGAACAAGGGGATACTGTGAGGTTTAATGTCAGGAAAGAAGTGTGTCAAGATTGTATCATTTCACCATACCTGTTCAATCTTTATGCTGAAGAAATAATCAGAGACACTGGACTTTATGAAAAGGAAAGAGGCACTGGGATTGGAGGAAGACTCATTAACAACCTGTGATATGCAGATGACACAACCTTCCTTGCCGAAAGTGAAGAGGATTTGAAGCACTTATTGTTGAAGATCAAAGACCAAGCACAACCTTCAGTGTGGATTACATCTCAACATAAAGAAAACACAAATCCTCATGACTAGAGCAATAGCAGCATCGGATTGTGACAGTTAAGATTGTGTGTGTACTTGGCTGAGTCATGATTCTCAGTGTTTAAATGTGATCATTTCCATGATGGAATCTACTGTGATTAGCCAGTCAGTTTAAAAGTCTCCTTGGATGGAAATGAATCTCAATACAAGCAGATATTCAAGCCTTTTGCTCACTCTGGATCCTGTAGCTACCTCCTGTTCATCTGACCTCTAGTTCTTGGGACTTGAGCTATCAGCTTACTTGCTGATTTCTGGTTCACTACCCCCTGCAGTTGTCTGAATTAGGAGAAGCCTTGCAGTCTTGCCTGCCAGTCTTGGAATTTGTTGATATTCAAGCCCATGAGCAAGAACCCTGCTTTCTGACCTGCCAACCTTGAGTTCACCAACCCCTGTGGCAAAGTGATTTGGGATAAGCCTCTATCCTAATCCACAGACTTGGGATGTTCCAGCTTCTACAATCTCATGAGCCCTTTCTTTTATATAAAACTCTTCATACATTCATGTACTTTAATAGCTTTGCTTCTCTAGAGAACCTAGAATAAAACAATGATCAAGTGGAGAAAAGCTTGATTTTGTCAAAGATTTCATTTTACTTGGATTCACAGATGACACTCTTGGAAGCAGAACAGGGCATCAGGATTGGAGGAAGACTCATTAACAACTTGCATTATGCAGGTGATGCAACTTTACTTTAATTAGTGAAGTACAGAGATGTGTTTCTCAAAAAAGTAAAAAATATGCTTCCCCATTCTCACCCTTCAGGGTAAACAGTTAACCGTCTATTGTACAGTTTTCTCTACATTTCTCTATGTTTATGTGAATGTTTCTGTAAATTTATGCAAATACATATGCTGTTTAGAAACAAAATGGAATAGTATTTTAGATTTTAAGCAAAGTACCATTTTTCACTTAATTATATTTTGAGGACCTCCCTCCTGGGATATATACAGTGCTGAACGGAATGAATGAATACCTATGAGGCCAACAGGGAGCTGGAGTTTTCTCCTAACAGCTCCTAGGAGCTGATTGTCAACATGTCTTACTAACTGTCTGCACTCAGTGATTTCAACTCTGCATTCAGTGACATCACATTGGTAGTTTGAAATCAGCAGTGATGGGAATATTGATACTACCCTGAAAATTATCAAATGCTACAAATCTGGTTCCTCTTTCAAGAGCCAGATGTAGAGCATTTACTATCACACTCTGGCCTCCAGTCACCTACCTTGAGGGTAATTCAGTGAGTTTGACCCCACAGGATCAGAGATGGCTGGGTATAGGAAAGATGACCATTTCCTCCATTAAAGGCATATGATGAGGACAAAAAGCATACATAATAATAAAAACCATGGCCAGATAGACTTCTGTAGGAAGGTAGGTCTATAAAGTCATCTCTCTAAACCTAGGTCTTTGAGCCCCAGAATCCCATTACAGTATTCTTGTGTCAGTGCTTGAAAAAGTGAGCAATATAGTCAAACAAATTTAGAAGAGTCCTTGTGTGGTACAAATAGTCAGTGTGCTGCTAACTGAGAGTTTGGGTTTTGACCCCACCCAGAGATGTCTTGATGGAAAGCCCTGGTGATCTACTTCCCAAAAAATCAGCCCTTAAAAATCCTATGGAATACATACACGTGGGATTGATATGAGTTGGAATTGACTCTGTTGTAAGTAGTTGCTTTTTAAACTGTGAAAAAAAAACTGGGACTTCTTTGGAGGATAGGAATCTGAGTTGAAGAGATTTCTTGAGGGTTGTGACTGAGTGTGCGGAATGGTAGAGATGGCAGCAGAGAAAAAAGTAGCATACAGCTTAGAGGTTTCTAATACAATAGCTGGATATCAAATTCGTTAAAAAAAAGGAAAGAAATGTATTTGAATAGTGTGCTGAGATCCATATCCAACTTACACTCTTTGATGAGCATCCAGGTAGTTTATAGCTAGTTCTTGGCATTGCAAATGATGTTCTAATAAAAATCTTTTATATATATGCTTGTGTTCCAGTGCCTTAATTTCTATGAGGTAGATTTTAAAGTGAGGAGACTGAATCAAAAGATGAATATGCTTTAAATTTTGACTGTTATTAGTGTATTGTGTTATAAAGATATAACATTTTATAGACCTATCAATAACATGTTGGAGTCTCCAGTAATGTCTACAAATTCTATTTGCCTGCATCCTGGGTGGTCTTACTTTCTTCAAATCTTTGGCATTTTATTGGGTACAAATGACATTTTGTGACAACATAAATTTACATATTAGTGATAACTAGTGAAGATGAGTACATATTTAATTTGAATTTTTGTCTTCTGTCACTTTTCCATAATCACAACCCCTAACTGATATCATCATTTGTTCACATTCTTTCAGCTAATAACAACAAAAACAAACCAAACATGGATGGCCTAAACAATAAGGCCAGCTATTATCTTACATGAAAACAAGTTGCTAACAGTACTCAAACTGGTTCACAAAATGTTCATCTACTCAGTGATGAAATAAGGAGCTTACCCCAGAACACCAATCAAGCACCCTTTAATTCACTGAATAAGCTGTTTAGTCTTTTTTATTTTTCCCTTGGTAGTGAGATGTTCTCAGTGAAAGAAATCGTGTCCAGCATTGTCCTACTGAGGACTCATAAGAAACTTTGCAGAGAGCTACTGGTGTGTAGCCCGTGTTTTGAGAAGCACAAATTCAGAAGGTGGTGTAGTAGTTCCAAAGTTTATAAGTACTTCAGGTTGGAAACCTTTAGGACTTAGGTTTGTGCCATCTGTTTGTTCTACCATCATCAGCCTCTTGGCTGATTTCTCTCAAAATCTCAAGATAGCTTCAACAATTCCTGTAGTGTGAAAATGTATCCAGCAAACTTACCCTCATATTTCATGGGCTAAAATCATAGGTCTGTGCCTAAATCCATCACTAGTGAGGAAAACGGTATGATCATGATTAACTTGCCACATTTTTACACAAATAATGTGCATGCCCTATGTTTACTTTACAGCTGTGCTCTGCACAGCAAGGTATTCCCATAAGGGTGTTATGTTAATTTTTTACAGTAATGTGTAAGAAAAAATGTTGGCCTGGCAGTAAGGCTGTGGTTAGCAAAAAAACTGTAGAAAGTATGTGCCATTTGCATAAAAATATGGTACATCAGTTGTAAGCCACTCCTTCCTAAATGAAGGCTGGATTTGAGGGCAATACCTACTGAGAATTTTCACTTTTGTGGGGTTCTCATCCCCATCTGGATCTTGGCTTATCCCTCTGAGACCATTAAAACCCAAGATTATACCTTCACAGAAACTGTGGCTTCAGAGCCTGTTTTCTACTCTCGTCTAAAGCTCCCATCCTGCCCTCACCCTGATGCCATATATCATTTCTTAGTGTTTTGTAGTGGGAGGAGCCTGCTGAGTTGCATAGTTAACCACTGAACACCAATAGTTGTAGCTCTTCTATTATATAGACCTAATATTTCTTCCAGTGACTTTATTCTTTGCATTTAACTTTGTGGTTTATCTGATATGTTTTAGTGTATGGTGTGAGATAAGAATTCGATTTAGTTTTCCAAGTAGTTATCTGTCAGTACAGAACCATTTATTATTCCCTTTTTGTCGCATGCAACAGGGTTCCCACTCACACAACTCTGCATACAACAGGAGGAACAACTGCCCAGTGTGGTGCACCATCCCTACAATTGTTGCTATGTTTGAGTTCAGCATTGCAGCCACTGGGTCACTTCCTACATTTACTCCAGGATTATGTTATGACTGATTTATTCATGCTTGTACAACATTTGCTGTAAGCAACTGTTGCAGAGATACTTTCTTTAGATAGCACATCAAAGTAACCAGGTGGGAAGAGAAATTTTAAAAGGATGTATAATGGATTTTTTTTTGCATCTGTTAGTAAAGTGTTTTTGATCTAATACACAGATTAGAGTGGAAAAGAGAACAGAAAGAGGGAAAAGGAAGGCAGAGAACAGCTATGAGTATTAGAAGTAGTTTGGTAAGTCAAAACTTTAGTTTATATGTAGTTTCTAAGTCCTATGCTGCTATCAGTTTCAAATTTCATCCCATCAGTTTCTCATAAAAATCAGCTTCTAAACAATGCATTTCACTATGTGGCTATCGTGATCTCTTTGTGGCTTTTGGAAACCCTACTGGTGTCATGGTTAAGTGCTATGTCTGCTAACCAAAGGTTGGGAGTTGGAATCCACCAGGCACTCATTGGAAACTGTATGGGGCAGTTCTGTTCTGTCCTGTAGGGTCACTATGAGTCAGAGATGACTCAACGGCAGTGGATTTGCTTTAGTTTTAGTTTTGTTTTATTTTTCATCTTTTACTCTGTCACGGAGAGGAGTTGTCTGAGTGATCATAAGCCTGGTTAACCAGTTCTGGAATAGTCATGAATCACCAAAGCTGTCAGGAGTTTGGTACCCCAGTCAATGGGCCACTGGCAGTTTCTCCCCAATGCTAAAGGGATCCTTCAGAAGGAGCACACAGGCCTTGGTCTAGTGACTCAATTATAAATTTGATATCAGTCACCTACAGGGGCTTCCTTGGAGCCCCAGAAGCACAGTGATTAGAGTGCTCAGCTGCTAAGTGAAAGGTCAGCAGTTTGAACCCACAAGCAGCTCTGTGGGAACAGAGACCTGGAGATCTGCTCTTATAATGAT
Organism: Heterohyrax brucei; assembly: GCA_028571685.1. Classification (NCBI taxonomy): domain Eukaryota; kingdom Metazoa; phylum Chordata; class Mammalia; order Hyracoidea; family Procaviidae; genus Heterohyrax; species Heterohyrax brucei. The sequence goes on from CM053152.1 coordinate 67,392,167, forward strand.
TACAGCCTCAAAAACCCTTGGGGCGGTTCTACTGTGTCCAGTTGAGTTGTGATGAGTTGGAATTGACCTGACAGCACATGACATACTTCTGTCTCCCTCAAATCCACAGTCCAGAATATTTCAGCCACCACTGTGTGCAGTGACATCAGAATGTTCAAAGAGGGAGCTGCTGGTTCCTTGGAAGTAACAAAAGCTTAAACCTCCCATCGTATTCTTCCCATGAAGCCCATATATAGAAATACAAAGAACCCTGGGAGTTTCCATATATGAATTCTGCCTTTAACTGAATGCTACCTTGTTCAGACAATCTCATGGCAAGTTCTTCAGAACATATGCTCTGACTATACCTTTGTCAGCAGGAAGGACCACTTCTGCAGACCTCTTGGCAAGGTCAGCTTGGTGCTTTGAGTCACACTCAGCTTAAAGTTTATAGTTCAGATCAAATGAAATATTTTCAAAGCTTAATGTGTATTACCAAAACAGTAATAAGTCACTCAGAAAGTTACGTGCTCGTTTCCACAGGACTTGAAATGACTGATATAGCCAGCTGAGGGCATGCATTATGGTTTTTCAGCATATGATTTTTTGCTTCTGCTGTTCTGATCATCCAGTAATTAGTAGATACAGATGAAATTACACACTGCTGCCATTGCCTCAGATGGTCAGGTTTTCAGGATGCCAACTCCCAGCTCCTCTGGAGTTGACATCAATATTATGGAAGCAAAAAATTATAGTCATTTGCAGGGAAATCATGTGTTTAATTGCCAAGTGAAGCAGAGGAAAAATAGCACAGAAGTATTCATCATGTATCAACTAATGTGTGTGCATTACTGCATGTTGCGAAGGGGTCTAAAGGGATGTTTCAGTAGCAAAATGAAAACAAAACTGTTTTAAAAAATGCCATCTGTGAAGCCCCCAGATATGTCTGACTGGCTCATTTCCTTTCAAAAATAACCCTTGCATTCCAAAAGATGTTAATAATGGGTGGAAGTGGACAGTGACTGATGGAGTGGGGTTAATAGAAGGAGTTGCTATAGAAATGCAGAGAGGAGTGTGCGTCAGAGACATCTTGTGCTGACATTCGAATGTTTGCAGTAGATGACACTTGAACACAGTGGGCTACTCCTTAGGTCCTACCCACAAGCGAGTTATTTTCACAATTTAAAATTCTGAATGTATTTTTTAAAAATCTACATTTTTTTTCCTATTTCCCTTTTCAAATATTATTTGGTAGACTTTTTATCATGGGAATATAGTTGATAATCATGTTTTGAGTTAAGTCAAAACTTAATCTAACCTAGAAGTACTATCATTATAATTCTGTAGTGGATAGATAACTAATCACCATAGAAAACTTAACCTGATAATGTGTCATGTTATCTTCCTGTTTTTTGTCCTTACATAGTTGAATTATTGTTAGTATTATCGGAATTTTTGGTAATGTCATGTTTTTCTCACTAATAGAATGGGTACGGTGACAACTGCAGATGGGACGTGTCAGTCCCATTGTTCTATGAAGTACTTCACACTCATGGAACATATTGGTCCCAGGACCTAAGAAGCAAATCACAGGCTGTTTTCACCTTCCACCCCCAAATAACTCATTTAATTGAATCTTTCCAAATGCTGATAACTGTACTCTCCAGTAACACAGAGGAAATAGTACACATTCTTGCAAGCCTCTGCTGTATAGAAGTCAAAAGGCACAAAAGTTTCACACAGTCATTTCTCTGGGAAGCATCCCTTCGTATGAATGACTCTCAACACTTAAATGTGGTTGAGAATAGCGTCTTTGTTTTATAGACGGTTGTAGCAATGTCTACCACCACACCGGAATGTACTAAAGTGGCTCAAATGCTGGACAATAAAACCTCGAGGGGAGGAAAAATATAACACAGGCATAGCTATCCCACAGTGCATGAAAGGATTTTAAATTGCAGACAAAATTGGAGGCTTCACCTTCTAAAAGCAAAAATAAAGCTGTCACTGGAGTTCTTTTTAGTACATTGCTGAGTGACCACCGTAGTATAGTGATCAAGCTCACTACCTTTTGAGTTGAATGACCTGGTTTTAATCCCTGTTGTGATACTTACAAAAATGTCACCTTGGGCAAGAGTTCAATTTATATACACCTCTGTTTCCATAGCTGTAAAATAAAGATTACACCAGTTCCTGTTTCACAGAACAAAACAAAATCAAGCTCCTTATTGTCAAGTTGATTCCACCTCAGAGGGACTCAGTAGACCAGAGCAGAGCTTCCCCATAGATTTTCCAAGGAGTACCTGTGGACCTTTGGGTTATCAGTCATAGCTTTTAACCGCTGTGCCACTAGGGCTCCTTATATCTCATTAGTAGATTTAAATAAGGCAACACATACGAAGCATTTAGTCTAACAGCTGGTGTATATTAAGTGCTCCATGCATATAAACTCTTATTACTTTAGTATCCGTGGCATAGAGAGCCAGAAGTCAGTGTTGACTCTTTCTGTTACATAAACCTACCATCTTCAGGTGAGATGATGAAAAGAGCAGTTATGAGGATTTATTATTGCCCTGTGCCCTTTATTTTTCCTTGTTTAATTTCCACAGTAATATAGAATGTAGGTATCATCACTCCAGTCTATGGATACGGAAACTGAAGTTTACTGACGCAAAGAAACCTGCCTTTTGCAGCAAATTACTAGTTGATATTTACTGAGTGGTACCTATGTCCCAGACATAGTGTCTAAGCACTTTATTCAAGTTCTCCTTCAATCTGGAGTACTGGTTAAGTGCTATATCTACTACTCTAAAGGTCAGTAGTTTAAATGCATCATGTGCTCCTTGGAAACTCTATGAGGTAGTTCTATTCTGTCCTATACAGTTGCTATGAGTCAGAATCAACTTGATGGCAGTAGCTTTGGCTCAGTCCTCACAAGATGTAGGTATTATTGAGATTTTGCACATGAAGAATGGAGGCAGAGGGACATAAGTAAGCTATACCAAAGCACATCTAGTTCATCAGCTTGACTTCAGAATCTTTGCTCTTGACCAGTATGCTGAAAGGAAAATGAAGGAAAAGTTATTGGGTGACATCAAACAGATTCAGACTCATAGCAACCCTGTGGGACAGTAGAATGCCTTATAGAGTTTCTGAAGCTATAATCTTTATGGAGGCAGACCGCCAGGTCTTTTCACCTGTGGACCCACTGGGTGGGTTTGAACCACCATCCTTTTTGTTAGCTGCCAAGCACCTAACCACTGTGTCACCTGGGCTCCCAGTAAAGAGTTACTTAGTAAATAATAAAGACAAATAAATGACAGAAACACGGGCAACATATATATACAATTTACAGTAAAAGAAGTAACAAATGGCCAGTATCCATCTGATATTGCTAATTTCTCTAATAAAAAACGCAAATTAAAATTACAGTTAGAGGCTTTTTTTTCTTTTTTTTAACCTACCAGACTCGCAAACTATGAAAAGATTGATACTGCTGTTGGCACAGCCTCTTTAGAGGTCAGTCTGATAGAACCTTAAAAAAGAGAGAAATGCACATACCGTTTTATCCAGCAATTCATGTACAAGTATGTATGAATATATGTCCCAAATTGGTTACTGTATCATTATTTGTAGTAGTGAAAAACTGATAATGACCAGAGTCTGTTAACAGGGTAATGATTTAATAAGTTTGGTTTTCTATGCTGTTGAATACTATGTAGCCATTGAAAACATATGTATGTAATACTATATAACATTTGAGACATACACTTCACGGTAAAAATCAAGGTGTATTATATTGTATATTTGGTACAAGTCTTTTTGTGTGAAAAAATGGAATAGGTGATTCTATCTAATCATTGTCCCTCTATATTTGTATATTTATAAAGGAAGGACTGGAAGAAATCCACAAAATATTAACAGTAGTTATCTTTGGGAATATTACTGGACAAGGATAGAGAGAAAGAAGTCAATTTTATTTTAAAACACTCCGGTATTATTTAACATACATTATACTGAGCACAGAAACCTTGGTGGCTGTCATGGATTGAACTGTGTCCCCCCAAAAATGTGTGTGGCTATTTGGCTGGACCGTCATTCTCAAAATTTTATGATTGTCCTCCATCTTGTGATTTTCTTATGCCGTATATAAAAGAGGATTAGAGTGGGACTGTAAATCCTTTCCTAAGGTCACCTCCCTGCTCCATTGTAAAGGGAGTTTCCCTGGAGTGTGACTTGCAGCACCTTTTATCCTACAAGAGATAAAGGAAAGGGAAGCAAGCAGAGAGTTGGGAACCTCACATCATCAAGAAAGCAACCCGAGGAATAGAGAGTGTCCTTCAGACCTGAGGTTCCTGCACCACAATGCTCCCTGGACAAAGACTGATACATCACAAAGACATTCTTCCAGAGACAACAAAGAAGGAAAGCCTTCCCCTGGAGTGGACACCCTGAATTTGGGCCTGTAGCTTACCAGACTATGTAAGAATAAACTTCTCTCTTTTTAAAGCCATCCACTTGTGGCACTTCTGTGAGATCAGCACCAGATAAGTAAAACAGTGGTGTAGTGGTTAAGTGCTGCATCTGCTAACCAAAAAGTTGGCAGTTCAAATCTACCAGGCCCTGCTTGGAAACTCTATGGAGCAGTTCTACTCCGTCCTGTAGAGTCACAGTGAGTTGTAATTGACTTGACGACAGTGAGTTTGATTGGTTTTGGATAGTGAGCATGTCCTGTTATAGTGTAAAAAACAAAGTAAAAATATTATGTAAAACACAAAGACAAAAAGTAAAAGGTAAGTAAGAACCATGACTGAATTTATGCATTTCATAATGGCAGAGCTATAAGTTGAAATGAGTTTTGTGTAACTCCAAAGCCACTGGTCTTCTCTACTAATCCATTGTGTAGGATAGCATAGAATGTTACAGAATGTGGAAATTTTTATCAAATAATATCACACACAAGTAAAATTTTGCTGAAAATCATAAGTGGCTATAGCAGTACATCAACAGGGAACTTCCAGAAATTCAAACTAAATTCAGAAGAAAACACAGAAAGAGGGATATCATTTTTGACATCGCATGGATCTTGCCTGAAAGCAGAGGTTACTGGCAATATGTTTACTTGTGTTTTATGCGACGGCACTTGGCTGGCTTGGCAAAGACATTTTACTGTGAGGATCATAACAAATTGTGGATAACATTTTGAAGAACAGGAATTCCAGAACATTTAATTGTGCTTATGTGGAACCTGCACATAGATTAAGAGGCTGTTGCTGAAACAAAAGGAAGGGATACTGTGGTTTAAAATCATGATAGGTGTGCATCAGGATTGTACCCTTTCACCATACTTATTCAATTTGTATGCTGAGCAAATAATCAGAGAAGTTGGACTTTGAAGAAGAATGAGGCATCAGGATTGGAAGAAGACTTGTTAATAGCCTGTGATGTGCAGATGACACAACCTCTCTTGGGAGAAGCAAGGGGGACTTGAAGCCCTTATTGGTGAAGATCAATGACCACAGCCTTCATTACGGATTCTACCTGAACATAAGGAGAACAAAAATCCTCATAACTGGACCAATAGCAATATCATGATAAATGGAGAAAAGGTTGAAGTTGTCAAGGATGTCATTTTAGTCAGATCCACAATCAACACTCATGGAAGCAACAGTCAAGAAATCAAAGGCTACTTTGCACTGAGCAAATCAGTCGCAAAAGACCTCTGTACAGTGTTCAAAAGCAAAGATGTCATTTTGAGGATTAAGACACATCTGACCCAAGCTATAATGTTTTCAGTCACCTCATATGCATATGAAAGCACAGCAATGAATAAAAAAGACCAGAGAAGAAGTGATGCCTCTGAATTATGATATTGGTGAAGAATATTGACTATACCATTAACTGCCAAAAGAATGAACAAATCTGTATTGAAAGAAGTACACCCAGAATGCTCCTCAGAAACGAGGACAGTAAAACTTCATTGTACATACTTAGGCCATATTATCAGGAGAGACCAATTCTTGGAAAAGGACACGACATCACACTTAGCAAAGTACAGGGTCGGGGAAAAAGAGGAAGCCCTTCAGTGAGACAGATTAATACAGTGCCTGCAACAATAGGGCTCAAGCCTAACAGCAATCGTCAGGATGGAGCAGGACTAGGAAGTGTTTTCTTCTGTTATATATAGTGTTGATGTGAGTTGGAACCTGACTTGAAGACACCTAACAAGGTAGCCTCTGGCACAGGTACCTCTGAACACAAAGTGGAACCTAGGTCAAATAATTTCCTGTGCAGAAATTGCTAGGGAGTTTCAGCAAATGTTCCTTTAAAATGTATTCTAATAATGCGAAGCAAATGCAAATTGTTTAATTTTCCCACTATTCTTTTCCCTTTTTGAACACTTAGTATTCCTGTGCTAGCCTCTGCTAGCTTAAGGAGCCCTGGCGGTGCAGTGGTTAAAGCCATTGGCTGCTAACAGAAATGTGGGCAGCTTGAGTTCACCAGCCACTTCAGGGGAGGGAGATATAGCAGTCTTTGAGTGTAAACAGTTACAGCCTTGGCAATCCTCCAAGGTCACCAAGAATCAGAACTGACTTGATGGCTGTAAGTTTGGTTTGAGGGTTCTACTGCCTCAGAGAACTTGTGGAGGGTTCTTTCCTTCTCAGAACATTCTGTCATGGAAATTTGCCCACAGCTTCTTCTTTTTTGATTGTGATTAGTGAAAGTTTACAATCCAAGTCAGTTTTCCATGCACACTCTCTGCAGCTCGGTCTGCTGTCCTCACCCTGTGACACAGCGTGCTCTTCTTTTTCACTCTTTACTTCCAGTGTCTGCTCAGCCAGTGCTTGTCCTCTCCACCACTGCGTCTCCTCTCTAAAAAGGAACTGGTAGGATAGCCTCATACATTTTAAACCATAAAGTATACATACCGCATGCATTGCTCTGTGTCCCGAAGTGTAGTCCGTCCTTTGCTTGAACCGTTGGCTTCAGCTCTGGGCTAGCAGCAAGTCTAGGTCCCGTGTTTTCAAGGGACCCTTCAGATTGTCAGGTCATCAGTTCTGGCCCACAGACTTCTTTACATGATTGAAACTAGTTTGGGAAACAAATTGATGTTTATGGTACATATGATTTGTTATGTGTGTGTGTGCTCGTGTGGACGTGCTTGCATTATTCCTCTGCAATAATCCATTTCCTGTGAATTACTGACACAGGGAGGGACATTTAAGTTCCAGTATTCTAAAAGACTACCAACTGCATCTCCTTCCCCAACACCAATCTGAGTCTACCTGTAATAAACTTGTCACTCCCTTGTCATTGATGTATTATTCTCTTCACACGGCTTCCAGAACATCTTAGCCTTTTGCTTTTCACTGGCTGGTCCTTCTCAGTTTCCTTCTTCCCTTTCTCTCCGACTTCGTCCCCTGGGAGTGCTTAGAACTGAGTAGTTAGCCTTCTCCATCTACATTTATTGATCTGATTTTATTACTTGCGATTCCATTTGTAGGCCAGTGGATCCTGAATTTATACACTAGTTCAGACTCTGCTGAACTCCAGACTCATTTATCCAGCTGCCTACACAGCATGATTACTTGATCTAACAGAGATTTTAAATTTCAAAAGTGATAACTACAACTATGTGCTCTAGAAACTAAAGACCTAGGAGCAGGGGTAGGAGGGAACTTTAGAGGCTGATGAAGAGCTGTTATGAGTGGTAACATGAGTCTGCTTTTTCAGTAGATCCATGAAGATAAGAAACGAGAGGAGTGAATTCCTAGCATGAGTGTCAAATATGTTTATACCATTTCAAGGGGGAAGCAATTCAGCTTTTATGTCTCCTAATGTAACAAAGACCACATCTTTTTTTACAGTAGCATCAATACCAAATAGCTCCAGTGGCACTTAAAAAACTGCTGGGCTTAATTCTCCAGCAGCCTCAGAGATATCCTCTGCATCTCTCATTGATGATTCCAATCCAGCAACAACTAAGTGAAAATTACTGAAAGTCTTACTTCAAGTATAGCTAAGAGTAATACAGAGACACACACAACCTCCATACCATCTCCTACCAAGGCTGCTCACTGTCCCCAAGAGACACAACCGAAACAAAGCAATTAATCAGCCCATCTGAAAATACATCTCTTTGAACTTCGTGTGTGGTAAATGTGTTTTCTTGTACATCTCGTGTCATTAGCCACACAACAGCCAATTCAACATCTTTCTCTTAGTAGGAATCTACAGTAAGTTTCACTGTGATTTCAAAAACTGAAGTTCCCAAGGCCACACTAAAGCCATATATTACAGCAGATGCAACCATCCTTATTCAACCCCAACCCACAGGGACATTAACCTCCACTACAAAAGCCATGGCCATAAGGGCCACAGACATGTGGTCTTGATGTCTGAAGGCACAAAGTCTCCAATGCCAAGTCACATCACACCTTTCCCAATTACATCTACAAAGGGACATTTCACTAGTTATACCAGTGGCAGGAATAATATTTCTGTGCCCACTGGAATATCCACCATGTCTGCCATTAATGTCTCCAGTCAAACCATGCCACATCCAAGGGCAACTACAACAAGCACTGTAAGGAATGATATAGGGCACAGAAGCAAATCTTTCAGTGTCACATCTTCACATATCTCATCTTCCAGTGAGCCTATCTCATTATCCTCAATAAAACAAACAAAAAATTCCAAACCCGTCACCACGGAGTTGATTCTGACTAATAGCAACATTGTGAGACAGATTAGAACTGCCACATAGGGTTTCTAAGGAGCAGCTGGTGGATTTGAACAGACAACCTTTTGATTAGCAGCTTGAGCTTTTAACCACTGTGCAATTGGTCTCCTACGCTCAATAAACAAGACTGAATTGATTCCAGTCACTGGTGGTACTGAATATTCATCACCTGCACACTTGGCTGTGAAAACTTCATCTCTCTGTGTATTATTGTCCATGAACACCACTCACATGGTGTCCCCAGCCACATCTGTAGAAATTATTATGGCAACCATAGAAATCAAAGCTATAAGCTCCATAGAGATAATGCCTTCCAGTGCCACCGTAGCCTGTATATCCTAAATCATACCACAACTCTCATCATAAGTGTTGAGATTGGCCACAAGTATAGAAAATAAGAGCCTGTATACTCGGTATACAACCTTTAGGATTCCTACTTGAAGTACAAATAAGGATAAGGTAATTGACAACAGTATATGGCATTAGTTAGTCCCATGACTTCAGAGCTATCCCCCACTGCTGCTACTATAGCCTCCTAAGTAACTGCTCCAGTGACAACAACGACCAAGAAAAAAATACCATGAAGCACCATTGGTCATGACAAAGAGCCACTATCTACAATCTCCATTTCTAAAGCCTCTACTGCCCCATCTTAGACTGAACCACCCCATCTACTCCAACAGACAAAACTAAAATAACACATTTAAACTGTAGTCTGCAATATACTCCTGCATATTTAGATATGAAATATTTCTTTCTCCACGCCACCTATTACTACTCCAATAGCAGTTAATAGACATCTCTCCAACTCTAGGAATATCTACAGCAAGTGTCATCACAACTACTGAAAGGGGAATGTTTTAGACTGTGTTCTCTAGAAGACTGAAGCCAGTGAAGCACGTATGGAAGCATCTGTAGAGAGACTTAGTCCAAGGAAATGGCTCATGCTGTTGTGGAGGCCAGCAAGTCCCAAGCCCATGGGGCAGGCATCAGGGACATCAGACTGAAAGCATCTTCTGACTCACGTGGTTGTAGGGGCTGACAAACCCTAAACTAGCAGATCAGGGAGGAAGTCGCTGGCTCGCAGCCCAAGAACAAGAGATCAGACGATGATGAGTTTTGTTCTGATCAGAGACTGAGATTTTCCAGGACATCCATATGTATTGGATGCAGGTCATACTTGTAAAGTACTCTACTTTCAACTGATTGGCTGCTCACATCAGTTCACAAAACAGACCACAACATCTGCCAAACCACGGAGAATCATAGCCTAGCCAAGTTGACATACAACTTTAATCATCACATTCTACCGCTTGTCAACTTAGTGCCTGTATACATCTCCTTAAATCATGCATAATCTCTAAATAAAGGCAGCTATACTTGCACTTAATATGATACAACTAACATGCATACAACTAAAAGTACACTAACCCGATTCATAGTAAATAATGGAATGGGGGTGGGTGGGAAGAAAATAAAAACATTATATATACACACATATATGTGTATATATATACACACACATATGTGTGTGTATGTATGTATGTGTATGTGTTTGTGAACATAGACTCGTACACCTGTATCAGAACATGGAGGACATAACAACTGTAGTAGTTTCTGCAACTGATTATATAGCTGTAGCTAGTATTTAGAGCTACCTTCTCCCACTGCCCATTCCATATTCCGTTTGCCCTCAGCAAGCACCTCTGCTGGTCATGATTGTTTGCCTCGTGCTGTGACTGAAGCTTTCCTTTCTGAAGGGTCAAGGCCATTGGTGGTCATGTCAGAATTAGGTTCTAGTAGTTATCTACTGATTTTAATCACAGAGTTTGTTAGTACTAAGAAGAATGCTAATTGATCTCTAAATTCCAAATATACTCATCTTTGCCTTCATTATGTAATTTCCCCTTGGTCGTTAGTATCAACCATACCTGCCAATAAGGTAACTTATTCTTTACTTGTTGACCCAGAGGCATGAGGAGCCCAAAGTTGCCCGGTGGTATTCCTAATTTCTAGTTCAATGGAATTAGCACTGTATCTCCTAGTGCAAGAATTCCTTCCTTTAAAACTAAGACCTTAGACCTGCAGAGCATAGAGTCATGGGAACAGGAAGCAAAAATTTTATGAGTGGGTTATTATTACAGGTACTAGTGAGTACCACTCCCATTTCCACCCTTGATTCATAGACTCATGAATCCTGGCTATGGGAGAAAGAGCATCATATATTTGTATTGGTTTAGAGCATATACAACCTCCTAGAGAGCATTATCCCAGCTTTTCAATGTATTGACACATAGCTGGCACTGTATTTGTGTTTTTAGAAGACCATTTTATCATTTATGGGAAACATGATAAGAGCAGTGAATTACATAAGTGTGGCCCATTGTCACGTTTCATTTGCAGTGAAGTGAGCTCCTTAATTTGAAGCAATGCTGTACAGGAATACCACGTCAGTGGATTAGGGCATTCTGTAAGCCCATGGATGGTAGTTTTGGCAGAAGATTGTGTATAGGGAATGCAAATCTGTATCCTGAGTATCAGTTCAGTAAGAGCAAAATGCTGTCATTTCCATGACGGAAGTGGTCTGATGTAATCAACTTGTTGCTAGGTTTCTGCCTGATTCCTTTGAAGGACAGTGTGATATCAAGACTCAGTATTGGTCTCTGCTGATGGCTTACTGGGTGCTTAGCAGTGACTGTCAGCTTTGGTGAGCAGAAGACCATATTACTAACCCTATGTGTAACCTCCGTCCTTGACACCATGACCATGTTGTTCATGAGTCCATTGGGCAATGACAGGAGTGACTAAGGAAAGAGATTGACTGGTATCCACAGAACACATCATCCTATTCACTTGTTAAAATCTTCCTCTACTGAAATTACCCTTTGGTGACTATTCCGTGAGAAATAAATAGCTTCACTTCTTTAGTCCATTCAGAGAGGTCTACCCACATGCCCCACACCTCCCTGTCACCAGTTTTCTAATCTTGTCCTTTCCAAATCCCTGACCATCCAGTCAAATACTTGGCTACAATGTATGAATCAGTATACAGTTGCACATCTGACCATCTCTCCTTTCAAGCAACATGAATAGATACTGAAGTGCTCAAAGTTCTGTCCACGGGGAAGATTTCCCAGCACCACTGTCCTTAAGGAGCCCTGGTAACATAGTGATTAAGAGCTTGGCAGCTAACCAAACAAATCCACCAGCTTCTCTTTGGAAAATACTCTGTCTTATAGGGTGACTATGAGTAGTAACCAACTCAATGGCATCTAATCGTGGAAACAACTGTCCGTAAGTGATAACCAAGAAAGAGGTTGTAGTGCTGCTGCTGCCCACTTCCAAGTGGTGCCCACATGTCACACAGAACCATCTATAAGTCAGACACGTGTTTTCTATGCTTCAGTGAAATGATCATAAGGAACTTCCCATGGACCCATATATACAGACTGGGAAAAAGAAGGTGATGCGACAGGAGTGGGAATCAACCGTGGGCATTTGGGCCACTTCTTCATGTAACTTATTCATGCCTTCAGATCCTGCTTGAAGTGTTGTACAGGTCCAACAACACTCAGTTCATGATGGTTCGCTCAGGTCATGTGGTGACTCAGTGGTCCGTGGTTAACTAATCAGTCTCTCCTAAGGTCAAAAGCTGTTTCTGAAAAAGAGATTAGTTATGTGCAGAAGATGACAGGCCTTTGCTTCCAAATCCTAAGGGTTTGTGCTGTGATTCAACAATAGATTCCTGCCAAAGACTGCAAACAACATCTCTATCTGCCACTGACACTTCAAGCACTGCTGACTCAGTCAGACTGTATGGCCCAAGTGGCAGAGCAGATTCCATGGCAGCCTGAATCGCCCACAGAGCCCGTTCTTATTCTGGGCCCCATTCAAAATGAACAGTTTTTTGGGTCACTTGATAAGTAGTCCAACAAAGCACTCCCAAATGAAGAATATGGTACCCCAAAATTCCAAAGAGGTCTGTCAGGCATTGTGCCTCCTTTTCTGTTGTAGGTGGTGCTAAGTGTAACAACTTATCCTTTACTTTTAGAAGGAGTATCTCGATATGTCCCACACCCCTGGACCCCTAGAAGTTCCACTGAGGTGGAAGGTGTCTGATTTTAGTTAGAGTGATTTCTCACCCTCTAGCACGGAATTGTCTTACATTATGTCTAGAGTCATTGATATTTCTTCTTTATTAGGTTCAATCAATGTGCTATTACCAGTGTAACAGACCAGTGCGAAGTCTTGTGAAAGGAAAAGACAGTTAAGGTCCCTGCAGCCTAAATTATGGTGTAGAGCTGCACAGTTGATACATTCCTAAAGTAGAACCAAAAGCAAAGGAACAAACCCAGTGCCAACCTCAGAGCAACCCTACAGAGCAGAGCAGAACAGCTGCATAGAAACAACAGCTCCATAGAGTGGAAAGGATGTGAATTCACCAGAGCACCTGGTGAGTTTGAACCTCTGACCTTTGGTTAGCAAATGTAGCACCTAACCATTACACCACCAGGGATTCCAAGGTAGAAAAGTCAAGGTGTGTTGCTGGCCTTGTCAGCTGAAGGCAGACAGCTCCTGGTGATCTTTTGAAGTTAGAATTGAGAAAAAGGTGGTAACCAGATCAATAGCTACACACCAGGTACCAGGAAACGTATTAATTTGCTTACACAATGAAACCACTTCTGGAACAGCTGGGGCAATTGGAGTCACCCCTTGGTTAAGTGACAATAGCGCACTGTCATTCTCCAAGATCCGTCTGTCTTTTGCACAGGCAGAGGAAGTGAGTTGAATGGGGCTGTAGTGGGAAATACTACCGCTGCATGCTTCAGGTCCTCTGTGGTGCCACTAACCTCCGCACTCCCTCTGTTGCTGTTGTTTTTGGGTGCCAATAAGTCGGTTCTGACTCATAGTGACCCTGTGCACAACAGAATGAAACACTGGCCCGGTGCCGTGCCTATGGTCATTTTACACTTGAGCCCATCATTGCAGCCGCTGTGTCAATCCACCTTGTTGAGGATCTTCCTCTTTTTCGCTGACCCTCCTCTCTGTTAAACATGATGTCCTTCTCCAGGGACAGATTCCTCCTGACAACATGTCCAAAATATGTAAGGTGCAGTCTCACCATCTTTGCTTCTAAGGAGCACTCTGGTTGTACTTTCAGAACAAATCTGTTTGTTCTTTTGGCTGTCATGGGATAGTTAATATTCTTCTCCAGCATCACAAGTCAAGTGTCAGTTCTTTAGACTTCCTTATTCATTGTCCAACTTTCACGTGCACATGATGCTATTGAAAATACTGTGGCTTGGATCAGACACGCCTTAGTCTTCAAGCAGTCCCTCTAGGAATGTGATATTACTCTTAATTTCCTATTTTCCTTGGCAGGGACAGTTCCAATGGCTTCCACTTGGCTTTTTTGTACCATAGTTGTGCTTGTACCACTCATCAGGGGTTGAATGTGAGGGTTCTGCCCGTTGATGAGTATGTGTATTTCAATTATGCATTCAGACACTGGGAAAATCTCCACAGGGTGGGTTTGGGAACCCACTGGATGCACTGTGTGATGGACCTCAGCTAAGATTTTGTTAATAACCTGACCTCTATATGCTCGACGGCACGTGGCTTGGCTTATTTGCCTCTATTCTGATGCTGGGTAACAGTGACATTTTGAGTCTCCTGGAAACAGTGTCATTTCAGAGCCAGATACCAGGAAATGTAGGCTCCTGGGCCCCTGCTAGGTGGCTGACCAAACAAGGCACTTGAGTAGCACATTGCTTCTGTCAGCTAGGTAATTTTGCTCTTCCTACTAGGGACAGTAACCTGTAGTTACTAATCTTTAAGCAGTCTTACTGTTTTTCTCTTTTGTTCCTATAACTTCACCTTCTCATTTGTTCCTCCAGACTTTCTAACTCCCCAGTAAACAATTCCTTTATTTATTTTTTAAATAACAGATTTATTGAGCTGTAATTCACATGCTATCACAGTTCACCTGTTTAAAATGTGCAGTTCAACAGCTTTTGTTATGAGTCGTGCAACCGTTACCACAATCAGTTTTCATCACCCACACCCCTGCGCCCCCACCCCAGTCCTCGTACCTCGTCACTCTGTGGTTTCCCGTTTCCCTAGACTGGTGATTGCCAGCGTCTGAAGGGAATGCAGAATGGGATGGGGCTGCTGATGGATACAAATTTCTTTCTTGGATGATGAAAATACTGATACCGCACTGTCTTGATTGCTATATGTGTATGCATCATAAATGTTCAATTTATAGGAGCTTGCAGTTTTCTAGTTCATTTTCTGGTATCTGTGCGTTGTTAGTTACTATTTGTATTGTATTTATGCTATATATTAGCACTCCTAATATTTTCCCTGTTTTTCCTTCCATGCATGGTCTTTACAGTTTTAGGTGTTCTATGTAAGTGTTTGATCAATTTTGAGGTAGTTTTTGTCTATGATGTGGGGTGTAGGTCTTGTTTCCTTTTTTTACAGATAAACATCCAGTTTTGCTAGTACCATTTGTTAAAAAGACTGTCTTTTTCTCATTTAATAGACTTTCGCCCTTTGTAAAAGATTAGCAGACCATACATAGGTGGGTGGATTTCCATCTGGGTTCTCAATTCTGTTCCATTGGTTATGTGTCTGTGATTGTACCAGTATCAGAATGTTTTGACTACTGTGGCTATATAATAGGTTCTGAGATTAGACAGTATGAGCCTTCTTGCCTTGTTCTGTTCTTCATTAATGCTTTGCTTATCCATGGCCTCTTTGCTTTCCATATAAAATTAGTGATTAGTATTTTTACCTGGTAAAGAATACTTTTGGCATTTGGATTGGGATTGCATTATATGTGTAGATCACTTCAGATAGAACTGATAATTTTACAATAGTAAGAGCTTAGTTTGTTTTTCCATTTATGTGGATGTCTTTTGGTTTCTTGCAATTGGGTTTTGGGTTTTCTTTTTTCTAAATATTTTATTGTGATCTACGTAAAAGTTTAAAGTCCAAGACAGTTTGCTATATAAAATCACATACCCACACCACTGTATGACTCTAGCTGCTCTCCCCACCTGTGACAGCACATTCCTACGTTCTACCCTGCACTTCCTGTATCCATTCAACCAACTCCTTTACCCCTCTACCCTCTAATCTCACCTCTGGACTGGAGCTGCTCAGACAATCTCATATATATATTTAAGCCAAAAAACACACTCTTCAGTAGCATCACTCTGTATCTTATAGTCCAGTCCAATCTTTGTCTGTAGAGTTGGCTTCAGTACTGGTTTAGGCCTGGTCTTTTAACAGAATTCTAGTTTTGCAGACCCATTTTTGTCCTGCTACTTCAGGGATTGTATATTGGGCTCCTTGTCAGGGCAGTCATTGGTGGTGGCTGGGCACCATCTAGTTCTTCTGGTCTCACACTGATGAAATCTTTGGATCATGTGACCCCTTCTATTTCATAGGCTCATATTTTCTTCATGCCTTTGTTGTCTTCTGCTCCACATGGATTGGGACCAATTGATGCTACTTGCTAGCTTTTCAGACCCCAGACACCACCCACCAAAGTAGGATGCAGAACATTTTCTTAAAAAACAATACATAGTTATGCTAATTGATCTAGATGTCCCCTGAAACCATGGGTCCCAGACCACTGTCCATGCTACTCTGTCCTTCAAGATGTTAGCTTCTGGTATTGTCCAGCTGTGTTAACTTCCTTTCTATTGCATGCTGTCACTCCTTTCACCTAACCCAATTCTTGTCTGCCTAATCTATGAATATCCCTTGCTTTCCTTCCCCACACTTGTAACCATCAAAAATTATTTTCTTCAATACTTAAACCTTATCATGATTCCCTATAATAGTGGTCTTGTACAGTATTTGTGGTTTTATATCTGACTAATTTAACTCAGCATAATGTCTTCCAGATGACTCCCTGTTATGAGATGTTTCCTAAGATCATCATTGTTCTTTATCATTGCATACTATTCCATTGTGTGAACATACCATAGTTTGTTTATCCATTTATCTGTTCATGGGCACCTAGTTGAGTCCATCTTTTTGGCACTGCGAACAGTGCTGGAATGGACATTCTTGTACATGTATTTATGTGTGTGACAGCCCTTATTTCACTAGGATATATTCCAAGCAGTGGGATTGCTAGATCATATGATATTTTTATTTCTAGCTTTTTAAGAAAGTACCAATTTGATTTCCAAAATGGGTGTACCATTTTACATTTCTACCAGCAGTATAGAAGAGTTCCAGTCTCTTCAGAACTTCTCAGCATTTATTAGTTTATGGTTTTTGGATTAGTACCAACCTTGATGGTATCTCATTGTAGTTTTGATTTGGATTTCTCTAATGGCTAATGATTGTGAGCATTTCTCGTGTATCTGTTAGTCACCTGGATGTCTTCTTTGGTGAAATGTCAGTTTTCTTTGCATAGGTCTTTTATGTCCCTGGTTAGTTAGACTCCAAAGTGTTTTGTTGTTTTAGGGGTTATTATAAGTGGAATGGAAATCTCAGTGGCATAGTGGGTAAGTGCTATGGCTGCTAACCAAAAAGTTGGTAGTTTGAATCCACAAGGTACTCTTTGGAAACCTTAAATGGCAGTTATACTCTGTTGTATAGAATCACTACAACAATAGATTTTGTTTTGTTTTGATAAGTGGTATTGCTTTCCTGATTTCCTTTTCAAAATTCTCCTTGTTGTACAGGAATCCAACTGATTTTTTTAATGTTGATTTTGTATCCCTCTACTCTGTTAAATCTATTAATTATGTAGTTTAGTTGTAGAATCTTTGGGTTTCTTTATACTATCACATCATCTGTCATTAGGGATAGTTTTACTTCTTCATTTCCAATCTGGATGTTCTTTGGTTCTTTTTCTTGCCCTGTTGCTCTAGCTGTATTTTCCAGTACCACGATAAAGAGCAGTAGTGAAAAAGAGCATCTTTATCTTGTTTCCATTCTCATAGGGAATGCTTTCATCACTCTCCATTGAAATGATGTTGGCTGTTGGTTTTATTTTGAAACCCTGGTGGCATAGTGGTTTAAGTGCTATGTCTGCTAAACAAAAGATTGACAGTTCAAATCCATACTCTCCTTTGAAACTCTGTGGGGCAGTTCTTCTCTGACCTTTAGGGTCACTATGAGTCAGACTGGACTTGATGGCAGTGGGTGGGTTGGTTTTATTTAGATTCCTTTTATAATGTTGATTAATTTCCTTTCTATTCCTATTTTATTGAGTTTTTTTTCCTTCTAAAATCAGGAGTAAGTGTTGGATTTTATCAAGTGCTTTTTCTGCACTGATTCAGATGATCATGTGATTCTTTTATTCTATTTTTATGGTTGGTTGATTTTCTAATGTTGAACCATTCTTGCATATCTGTTATGAATCCCACTTGGTTGTGTTATGTTATTTTTTTGATATGATGCAGAAATCTACTGGTTAGAATTTTGTTGAGAATTTTGCGTCTGTACTCAGGAGAGCTATTGGTCTGTGATTTTCTTTTTGTGTACTGTCTTTGCCTGGCTTTGGTATCAGGATTATGTTGACATTATAGAATAAATTTGGTAGTACTCCTTTTCTATGTTCTGAAAAATTATGTTCAGAAGTACTGGTGTGAGCTCTTCTCTGAACGTTTGTCAGAATTATCAGGTGAAGCCATCTGGACCAGGATTTTTTTGTGGGGCGGAGGGGAACTAATTACTTTTTAATATCTTTTTTAATAAGTCTGTTCAGATTTTCTATCTCAATTTGTGTTAGTTTAGGGGGGTAGTATATTTCTAGAAATTTGCTCTATCACTAGTATTAGAGCAATTTGCTCTAAATTTCTAGAAATTTTCTCTAATACTCAAATCTGTAGGGTACAGTTTTTCACAGTATTCTGTATGATCCTTTTTGTTTCTTTTGAATCTATTGTAATGTCTCCCATCTCATTTCTCATTGGGGTTATTTGCTTCCTTTCATGGGTTTTTTTTGTTTGTTTTTTTTTGTCAGTTTGACCAATGACTTTTTTGGTGTGTTTTATTGGCCTTTACAAAGAATCAGCTTCTGTTCTTGTTGATCCTTTCTATTTTCTTTGTTTTTTGTTCTCTTCTTCATTTATTTCTGTTTTAGTCTTTATTATTTCTTTTCATCTGGTTTCTGAGGACTTCTCTTGTTGTTCTCTATCTGTCCAAGTTCTAGGGCTAACATTTTGTTTTTGGTCTACTTTTTTTTTTTCCTGTTTATTTTTTGGATTTGTTGTTCTATTACTGAGAGTTCTTTAACTAGGTTGGTGTCTGGCAGATGCTGTCCTGGGCGTAGACTCCAGTTGTTGTTTAATGTTATTGATTCTCTAACCAGCCAAGGCAAAACCAAACCCATTACCACTGAGTGGATTCCAACTCATAGTAACCCTATAGGACAGAGTAGAACTGTCCCACAGGATGTCCAAGAAGTGGTTGATTGTTTTGAATTGCAAACCTTTTTGTTAGCAGCTTAATGCTTAACCATCATGCCACCAGAGCTCCTCTGTAACCGAAGGATATTTTTAATATTTCTTGTAAATTTGCTTTGGTTTTGATGAATTCCTTTCATTTCTCTTTATCTAGAAACATTCTAATTTTTCCACTGAATTTGAGAGAGAGCTTTGCAAGGTATATTATTCTTGGTTGGTATTTTTATTTCTTTCAAGGTTTTATATATGTCATCCAATTGCCTTCTTGCCTGCTTAATTTCTGCTAAGTAATCAGAGTTTAGTTTCCTCTTTTTAAGTGACTTGTTTCTCTCAAGCTACTCTCAGGATGTTCCTTGTCTTTGATTTTGACAAGTGGTATTATTACATGTTTTAGATGACTTTCTTTTGGGTTCTATTCTACATGCAGTTCATTCAGCTCTTGAGTGGTCAGCTTTTTCTTTTTATGATACTTGGGAATCTTTGACCACCAAATCTTCAATTATTCTGTGTTTTCCATTTTCTTTCCCTATCTTGGAACTCTGACCACCTGCAGATTTTTGCTCTTGATTATATCCTGTGTAGTTCTTATGTTTTATTCATTATTTTTGTCTGATTTTTCCTCAGAAGAAATAGAATCCATGTATTTGTCTTTAGTTTCACAATTTTGTCTCTTATTATTTCAAATTTGCTCCTAAAAACTTCAATTGAGTTGCCTTATTTCTGAAATTTTGCTATTTATTTTTTAGATTTGTAATTGTTGTTTTTGTATGATTTCTAATTGTTTATTTTGACATTTTATTCTTGCATTAGTTTCCTGAATTCTTCTACAGTTTTCCTTGATTTTGGTTTTGTCTGTGTTTTCTGAGCTCTATTTCCTAATCTCCTGGAGAGCCTTAAATAATACTCTTTTGAATTCCATTTCAGGTAGTTCCACTGCCTTCTCTTGTACTAGAAGGTTATCTGATTCTTTATTTTGATCACTTGCTGGAGCCATCTTGTCCTGACTTTTTAGAATATCTTTTTATATTTTCTGCTGTCTCAAATCATTAAGATACTATTTTATTTACTTATAGTGTGTTCATTTGATTAGTCTTTTTTTTTTTTTTTAATATGTCAAGGGTAGATAGGCTGGGTATGTTTTTCTTCTTGCTCCTCTGTGACATGATAGTTCTTAACACCTTGTCTGCATGATCAGGGCAGCAGGCAGGCAGAGCAAGCTCACATTGCTATACACTGGTTTGGCAAGGAGGGTGAAGGTAGACTGGGAAGGCACTGTTTCCCTCCTGTTGTTGGTCCAGTGATATGGGAGCATCACAACCCCCAAAGAGATGAGTAGGGGTGTTGGATAGAGAGTAGTGTGAGCTCCCTTCCCACTGTTCAGCAGCTGGTAGAGAGGCAGGAAGGAAGAGGAGATGCAGGCCCAGTGTGGCAATGAGCCTGGGCACTGGAGTTGCTCTAGAAATGGTGGTATAGTGAAAATCTGTGGGCATTGGGTAGGTGGCATATGGGGCTAGGTGGGAGGGAGGTAAGAAAAGAGAAGAGAGAAGAATAAAAAATAAATGGATGCACAGTGGAGACTGGTGGGCGGTTGGGGTGGGCCAGAATGAGGGCAACAGTAGGTCTATGTGTTGTAGTACTCTGTAATAGTGCAGTGGGAGCCAGCAGGAAGGAGGGATGTGGTGTATGGTGCTGTTTTAGGCATTTAGTGCTGCTGTAACAGAAATACCATAGGTGTAAGACTTTAAAGAGAGACATTTTGTTTTGTCACAATCCAATAGACTAATCCAAAATTAGGGTGTCAGCTCCAAGGGAAGTCTTTCTGTGTTGGCTCTGGAGGAATGACCTTGTTAATCTTCCCTTGGACTGGGAGCTTCTGAGACTCAGGGACCCCTAGTCCTTTCCTAAGGACACACTCTGCTCCCAGCACTGCTTCTTGGTGCTACAAGGACCCAAAATCTCTGCTTGATCCCCATTTCTTTGTATTCCAAAGATTGCTTTGAGATACGATAAAATCTCACATACTGAGTCCTGTCCTACCAACACAACTGATGCCCATCAGCCCTCATTAACATCATAGAGGTAGAATTTGCAACATATGAGCATCACATAATGCCAGGAATCATGGCCTAGTCAAATGGCTACATGCATTTTGGGGAGGACATAATTCAATCTATGACAGGGGCTAAGTGGAAAGGAAGAATAAAAAACGTTGACTCAGCAGGAAATGTCAGGTGGGGGAATGATGGACCTGAGGCAGTGGCAGGCCAGTGCGCTTGTGGCTGTCTAGCTGGAGTGGTGTAGCTGGGGCTTGTGGGGAGGAAGTGGAATATGGGACTAGTTGGAAGGCTGAAAGAAAATGAAAAAAATGTTGGCGTTATGGTGGTATCTAGTCTTGGGTGACATATTGGCTCTGCTTCTGATTGTTGTATCTTTATAGTAAGTTTTAAAGCTGAAAAATGTTAATCCTCCAAATATTGATTTTCTTTTTTGGAGTTGTTTTGGCTATACTGAATCTTTTGGATTCCCATATTGTCTTTAGGATCAGCTTCTAAATGACAGCAAATAAGCCGTTGATAAAATTCAATGGAATCTGTAGGCCACTTTGGAGAATACTCCCATCTTAATATTGTTTTGATCCATGAACATGGGATGTTTTTCTATTTATTTCCAGCTGGTATTCATTCTGGAACAAAGTTTTTGTGTTGCGTGTCTTTCTTTGGTTGGAGAGCATGTCAACACAGAAAACTCAGGTCTGAAGGTTGTCTTCTGTGTTCAATCCTGCTTTCTTGATGGTATGAGGTCCCCAGCTCTCTGTTTGCTTCCCTTTCCTTTTATCTCTTGTAGGATAAAAGGTTGTGCAAGCCACACTCCAGGGAAGGTCTCTTTACATAGCAGCACAGAGGTGATCTTAGGAAGTGTTTTACAGGCCCACCCTAATCCTCTTTGACACAATCTACTCTATTAACCACAGGCAGAGATTAAGATTTACAGCAAAAGAAAATTATGAAATGGAGGGCAATGACAGAATACTGGGAATCATAGCCCAGCCAAATTGCTACACGTATTTCTGAGGGGACACAATTTAATCCATGATAGTCCTCTTTCAATTATAGCAGTCACTGAGATAAGCAATAGAGAAAGTCTTGAAGCAGTCAGTGCCTAAAAGAATCATTGAAATCACCAGAAGAAAAGTTTGGTCCTGCACTGCACTAAGGTGGGAGGTCAAGAAGCTTAATTCCTTTGTTGAGACATCAATAAAACTTCTGGCTTGGTTTATGGGAGATCAGCAGTCCAAGAGATGGCTTTTAAATTCCTTCTACCTTTAGAATGTGTGGTTCTGTGATTGATGTAAAGGTTGTGCCAAAAAAGCATTGTCATTGTAAGAGCCAGCATCGTGATTACCCGAGACTTCTGAAAATGGCTTCAAAATTTCATCACAGAAAAAATTTTTGGCAGTGAAACAAAGGGAACACAAATAGGAGACTGAAAGAAATCTCCAGTAAAAAAGTTTTGATTCTCTTTAGCAGGAAGAAATCCAGGGTTGTAGCATCAAAGTCTGGTTAGGAATGCAGAAAACAAAGAGAAAACGTCTTAATGGAATAGAAATTATATTTCAGGTATGTTTGGGAGGATATCACATTAAGGGTATTTTATCTATGGTTTGAATCACTGGGGTTTCTGATGCCTTGGTTGGCTGATGTCTAGCAGAGAAAAGTGACTGTGCGTTTGTTCCCGGCGCTCTCCAGTCTTTCTGAGAGCATCAGCATTCACAAGTGGGTCACAGCTGAAGACCTGACTGAATTTATCATCCAGAAAAATTATAAAAGGTAATGAAAAACAAATGGGATCTTCTCCAAGTTGTTTATTGGATCCAGGACAATGTAGGGGGCCAAGGGGAAGCCAGAGACACGGGGAGGGAGATAGAATATGTTACTGAATCTACATTCAACGTAAGTTTGAAAATTTTGTTTCAAATTACAGAACCTATGGAGTCATCCTGAACAAATCCATCTATTCATTTTTAATTATGTCAAACTCTTGTCCAAGATGTCTTTTTATTTTTTATTTTTCTTAACTTGTGCTTTGGAGCCCAGTAGTACACTGGTTAAGAATCTAGGTGCTAACCAGAAGGTCTGAAGTTGAAATCTACCAGCTGCTCCTTGGAAACCCTATGGGGACAATTCTACTCTGTCTTATAGGTTTGCTATGAGTTAAAATCAACTTGATAGAAACTGGTTTGTTTTTTAATTATCATTATTACTATGAGTGTTGTGTTCAAGTATCACTACATGATGAGCATAGCTCTGGATGATACATTATTTTGCATAAATTATGTTTAGAACTATGTGTGCAATGAATCACAGGTTGTATCCTAGATTTTATGATTTCCTAAATGTTGCTATTATCCTCAGTGTGCTTATAAACTAATTAGAGAGTACACCTTCAGTAGGGATAAACAGAATGGCCAAAGTGAAAATAACAACAGATTTTCTAAGAATTAAGTGATGCATTTTATACTGAGAACTATAGTAACAGAGAGATCACTGAGTATAGCTGTTCTGAGGAGGATTCATGGAGGTTTGAACTTGAGGCTGGACTGTAAGCATGAATTTGGAAGAAGCTCTGAAAGAAAGAGGACAGGCAGCTATGCTAGGGAGAGGAACAAGAAGTATGACTTTACTAATGAATACCTGATGTGTCCCCACAGAAAGCAGAAGACTCGAAGGAATACATCACATATGCTAATTGGTTTCCTTAACGAGAATTCGTGTATTCGTTATTTCATTTGTTTAATTATAAGTAGCAAGCACTTACTTAGGGTATGTTCACATGAAGCTGTTTAGTTCATGAGGTTCAAGGTCTCTTGAGGCCATTTTTATTAGTCCAGGCTTGACTTCAGGAAGACCTCTCTCTTCTAGTATACTAATGCATTCCGCTAATTTGTTTCTTCTTTCCTCAAGTTTTCCCTGAGCCCAAGTGACCAGATCCACCTGTCACATCTACGATCTTTGCAGATCAGCATGGAAGACTTTATCAATTTAAAACATGTTAATTCACAATCAAGACTTGTTCATTCAGAACTGTCAATGTAAATTACAGGTAGTATCATTTTCTCTGTCTTCCTAGTTCTGTTACTTTTCTTTTAAATTATCATGTAATTGGATGTAATTTAACTACCTATAAAATGCCAGTACCTGTTCACTTAGTAATATTTATGGGATGTTAGCTGGCAGAATGACTTAACGTAAAATACTACTTTTGAATCCATATTATTCAAACTCTGGCACTTAGCTGACTTGGCTAGCAATTTGGTAGAAAAATAATCAGAATTTTATTAAATGCAAGGTTGAAATAAATGAACCAAAAATTATTGTCCTGATGTATTGTCAGTAGTCAATGAGATACTAACCCTGTGGCTAACTCATCCAACAAATTATTTCAGAGAGCTCAGTCAATCAGTTCCCCGCTAGAAACACTGCTTAACTCGGGTCTAATTGGCTTTTGTCTCCTTTAGGAGCCCCCATTTTTTAGCTCCGTTCTGAAGAAATTTAGAGCAAATAAAGAGACCACAGGGGACCTGGTGGTGCAGGGGCTAAGCACTCAGCGGCTAACAGAAAAGGTGGCAGTTTGACCCACTCGCTGTTCAGTGGGGGAAAAGAGCTGATGATCTGCTTCCATAAAGATGGCGATCGCGGAAACCTAAGGCAGTTCTGCTGTGTCACATAGGGTCATTACGAGCCAGAGAAGACTCAATAGCAGTGAGTAAAGAGAGACTGATGAAGTTATTCCTTGAATTCTCAAAGCAGGCTGCAGACGGGAACTCCCTGGGAGTTGTAAAAGCTATGGATTCCCTGAGTCCCATGTCAAGAGATCCTTATGTAATCAGGGTACCTGAGCATTGGTATTTTTAAAAACTTTCCAGGTGACGCAAATATGCAACCAAGCTTCAGACCCAGTTCTAGGTGACAGAATAGATGTAACGTGCCTTTCACATTACCTTCTGTAGTATTTCTTTGACCACTTGATAGATAGAATGCCAAAGACAGGGAAAGCTTGGAACTTTGTCACCTTGATCCTTCTTAGACTCATTGAAGATAGGCTTTCTGGGGCCATTTTAAGACCCTCGTCTACCAGAGATAGTCCTGCTGTTGAGTTCCCAGTCCGCTGCATATCAAACGTAACAAAATGCAGGCAAATCCCACATGAACTGCAACTAATAAGTAAGTATACGAGATTGAGTGTAGAAAGCATTAGTATAGTAATTGTTATATTTTAGTTTTAAAATTCTGCAATCATTATTTTTGTTCCCTTTGGTGCGAGGCCTCAAACATGATTGCAGATGCTTGCAGTTTCTTGACAGTGATGGATCACAGCCCTTAATGCACCTCCCTGGAGCCCAAGTGGAACCCAGTAACTCCTCCCTTAACACTCCCCCCGATCCCCCCACAGCCTCCAAGCAGTGTTAGGAAGTTGTCTGGAGTCTAAATCTTTGCACGTGACCCCAAACCAGCCCCATATGTCATGAACTTTCCAAATGCTAGCAAGCTAAATGATCAGGATGAGCTGCTGGGCAACTTGGATAAAGATGAGAGCCTTGCCTGTGGCAGCTGACTCATAGACACAAAGCTCTTGCTACACAGCTGGCTTGACAGCTACTTACAGGACTCCAGCATGCCAGGGCAGGGACGGTAACTGTCTCTCATTGGCTGTCAGTCTGGGGTAACAGTGGAGTTTTTGTCTTAATGGCTGCAAGGCACAACTCCTGGTGGCTGGCAGAGATCAGTCATCGATCAATCACTGGTGAGGGCAGACTGCTGCCCAGGAGAGTAACATCTGGGAGTGCAGAGGTCTGTGGGATTTCTTTGCACAGGTCCCCATTTTGACCTCTGCTCTAGTTGTTCAAGGTTGTGTAGTGACTCAGGAAGCAGTATCTGGACAAGGAAAAGGCGGCTTCTAAAGAGGACTTAAGAAGACCAGAATCTCACACAGTAAGATAGTCCCTCTACCATGAGTCTAATGGGAGC
This sequence comes from Heterohyrax brucei, assembly GCA_028571685.1. NCBI lineage: Eukaryota > Metazoa > Chordata > Mammalia > Hyracoidea > Procaviidae > Heterohyrax > Heterohyrax brucei. The sequence goes on from CM053152.1 coordinate 67,418,353, forward strand.
AAATTTGTTCCTTCCTCATGCTGTCACAGATCTCTCGTCTTACAGGAGCCTGTCACTTCAGGGTTGTGCCTGATCATCATTTTGACCTGATTTCAGTCTTGTAATGTGCTGGACAACAGTGGAAGCATCTAAAACTAACAAGCATATGAAGAGATATACAAAATAAGTAGGCAGATAAAAGGCACATTATAGCCACAGTAAGTTACAGGAATGTCCAACCCTGACTGCATTTTAGAGTCATCTGGAACAATTGAAAACTAATAATAACAATGTGAAAACTAATACCAGGCCTTGCTCTGAGCTACTGAGATCTAATTGTTCTCAGTGGGGCTTGTTGTTGCAAGATACTATAGAGTTGGTTTGAACTCACAACTAGGCTACGTACAACAGAAAGAAACACTGGATGGCCCTGCACCACACTCACAATTGTTATATTTGAGGCCGTTGTTGTAGCAACCACATCAATCCATCTCATCAAGGGTCTTCTTTTTTCCCTGAGCATTCCCTAACCACGTGAACTGACATAGTACTTACACAATGGGCTCAAGCATAACAGGTGTGAGGGTGGGACGGAACTGAGCAGTGTTTCCTTCTGTTGTCCACAGCGTTGCTATGGATCAGAACCAATTCCATGGCACCTAACAACAGTAACGACTTTATTAAATTGGACCACATGGATAATCTTGGATAGCTTCCTATTTTAAGATCTGATTAGCAACCTCAGTTACGTTTGTAACCTTCTTTTTTTGGTTCACCATATAACCCAGCATATTCGTGGATGTTGTTGCCGTTGTCCTATGCCTTCATGTGCCCCTTGGTCCTCTTCCTTCAGTACCGTGGGCTCTTGACCATATGCTGTCTCCTGAAATGGTTGATCATTAGTTTTTTTGGTGCAGTAATTATGTATTCCTTCCATGTTCCTTTGATGCTTCCTACATCTTTTAGTACTTTCCCTGTGGAATCCTTCAGTATTGCATTTCTTTCAGTTTGAGAAATGCTGAGTGTGTTTTTCCCTTTTGATTTGCTAACTCCAGGTTTTTACACATTTCATTGTATTTTACTTTGTTTTCTCGAACTACCCATTAGAATCTTTTGTTCAGCTCTTGTACTTTGTCATTCCTTCCTTTCGCTTTATCTATTCTATGTTTGAGAGCAACTTTCAGGGTCTCTTCTAACATCCATTTTGGTCTTTTCTTTCCTTCCTGTCTTTTTAATGACAAATTGCTTTCATCATGCACGATGGCCTTCCACAGCTCCTCTGGTCTTCCGTCATTAGTGTTCAGTGCATCAAATCTGTTATTGAGACGGTCTCTAAATTCAGGTGGGATATACTCAAGGTTATACTTCTGTTCTTGTGGACTAATTCCAGGTTTCTTCAGTTTCAACTGACATATGAATGGTTGCTGGTCTGTTTCACAGTCAGTCCCTCGTTTTGTTTAGACCAGTAATATTGAGCTTCTCCATTGTCTCTTTCTACAGATCTAGTTGGTTTGATGCCTATGCATTACTTCTGAGAGATCCACCTGTTATAGTCACTGCTTATGTGTTGAAGAAAGGCCAAATTCAGTCCATCTCTGCTGACCTAAGATGCCAATCTTGATGCTCTCCATTTTTGACAACTTCCAATTTTCCTAAATTCATATCTTTGTACATTCCACATTCTGATTATTAATGGATATTTATATCTGTTTCTTTTCATTTTAAGTTATCCCACCCAAGCAAATCAGTCCAAAAGCTTGACTTCATTCCCATCGCTAAAGCTGGCTCTGCTTTAGGGAGACAGCTCTTCCCAGTCACATTTTGAGTGTCGACCAACCTGACGGGGCTTGTCTTCTGGCACTAGATCAGACAGTATTCTACTGCTATTCATAAGGTTTTCACTGGCCAATTCTTTCAATAGGCTTCTGTATCCCTCTCCCTAATCTGTCTTAGTTTGGACACTCTGCTGAAATATCTCCACCAAGGGTGAGTCTGCTGGTATTTGAAATACAGGCTGCAGAGCTTCCAGGGTCATAGCAACTTACAAGCCACCACAGTACTGTCAAATTCGCAGACGTGTGGTGGTCTATGTATATTAGAGTGCGGAAATCATTGGGGGACCATAGATTTTTCTAAATCTGAAAAGAATGAGTATAAGCAAAAGATTTGGGTTGGGGGAATACATTTCAAGCAGAACAACAGGTATACAAAGACATTGAGAAAGACTTCTATTGAGTTTGTAAAAAAAAAAGAGCGAGAGCATCTGAAGGACAACACGTTGAAGAAAAGAGTGGTACAAAATTCGGTTCTAGTGATAGATGGAACCAGATTTTTCAGGGATTTTATTTACCTTTGTTAAAGTACCCCCCCGACCAAGTGCATTGAGACTCCAGAGTATTAACTGAAGAAGTGACATCATGTGATGGACATTTTAGGACTAGTCACTCCTTGGAGAATAGTGGACCGGGGATGCCAGGGACGAGGCTATGTAGTGACCAGAGGAAGAAAGCTATCAAAATCTTCAAATACTGGGCCTGATAATTAGTGAGAAGTCTGGCGTATAGTTCTTGCAGTATCTCCATCAATAGCACAAGCTATTTTTTCCCGTTAGGCTTCTGTCTCAAAATATGCTCTTTGTTTATGATGCCAGCCTCTCCCCGCTTTTGCAAATTCTAGTATCATTTAAGATCTGGCTCAAAAATCACACCCTCTAAGAAGCCTTCCATAATTACCATTATGTCGGCCACCGTCTTTGCTATATGCGTATTTTGAACTCTATCATTCTCTGCATGTTTTCTATCATTTTCACTGTAGTCCCCTGTCTGAGGTGACCCTAGCACACTGCAGCAGCTTTGGTCTTGCTCAGGGTCCTGTGGCCACCATGATTAACCAGAGAGTCAAAGCCTCAGTTTTGAACACTGGTGTACCATAGTTTTATACTGTATGTTGTTTGAATATACCATACATTATTCTTATGTTGAACTGCCAGCCTCTTAAATTCTTATGTTAGTTTGGATTAGGCTAGGTTATGCCACGGTAACAAATGGCCTCAGTTCGCAATGGCTTTGACAACAGTAGTTCATTTCTGGCTCATACTGCTTACCCATCACTGATCACCTATTGGATCTGCTCTGTGGGACCAGACTAATTCAACCTGGCTTCTTTATGGAATATTGCCATTAACCATGAGTTATGACTTATGCTGGCACTAAATGCTTAGCCTCAGTATGGTGCATCTCTTCTGCTCACAACTCTGGCCAGTAAGCCTAACTTCAAAGAGGCTAGAAAGAAGCACAGGAAACCAGAAAGTGCAGTCCCGTCATGTATTGATAAGGATCAGCTAGAACATCTGACAAACAGCAAAATGACTTCTGTATTCTCATTGTTTGGTGGTCAGGGCTCATAGAACTTCCCAAGATATACCAGATCTGATGACCAAGTCATGATGCTGGAGTTTACAAGCCCAAGTCTTCCCTGTGTAACTCAGCTTGACGGCCTGAGATTCTACTGGGTCTTCTCTCTAAGCTCCTGTTTTGGTAACTAGCTTGTTTCTCCTGATTTCCCATGGAAACCATATCTTACTTTTTGTTTGTGTGTTTTAGTCCTCATCCATAGAGACTGGATTCTCACTTATTTGTGTACTGGAGTCCTAGTACCCTGACACAGATCATTACTTGGATAGCAATGAATGCCTCCACTGACTATTCTTCAGCTGAATCATACCTATTGGAAACCCACAGTGTATTTGTTTGGATTGGCGCATGCTGATTGTTTGTTTGAACCCTGAACAAAGATTCGGAGTCTGCAGAGCTAGTAAGCTTTGTCTTCTTGCCAAGAATTGCTAAACTCAGTGATGTTAATTTGGGTCTTAACTGCAGCATCCTATCACTAGTGGTCGACTCTTCTCTGGGCATTAACTCCACCCACCTTGCTTCTAGTAAACAATCACTCTGCCTTGACATGACCTGAGGCATGTGACCGGAGTCTCCAGGTCATTTTTGACATACATATATTTTATAACCACAAGAGGTTAAGTTTCTTAAAATCTTTCATTCTCTTCCATTCCACAGCATTTCGCAGCAGCTAATGTGACCCAGTAAATACATGGTATGTATTTAATTGCTTCTTGAGTGAATGAATGGAGAGTCACAAACTTATCTTGGGACTTATGAAGTATCACTAAATGGTTTGGTATTTCATCGGGGAACTGGGGTAATTATGAGGATTATAAGGATTGTATTATGATCAGTGTAGCAGGTACAGGAAGAAGCATCTTTCCACAATAAATGTCAATAATATTAATAACAAGATGCAGCTGAGTCAAAGGCCACCAAGGTGTAGAAACTATTTAATGTGCACCAGTGACATTCTTCAACAAGAGATGCACCTTTTGTTTTCCTGCTTCCAATCCACATCTGAACTGTTCACCTGCATACTTTTTAATGTGAGAGAAAAAGGACTTCTTAATTTATATAAGTCACTATTTTGTGTTTGGTGAGGTGGCTAGAAATGAGAAAGACAAGGAAAGGCAGGAGAGAATAGATCCCTTAACAAATTTACAGGTAATTTTAATTTTTTTTCTCTCTTATCTGATCTTTTTTTGTATTGGTTTGATTTTTGACTTGACCTCTCGAAACCTCTTCCACAATTCCTATACATTTTTAACAATTTTCTTTTTGAGTTTAAATTAGTGGGAAATGCAAATCCAAATAATGGTATCAAAAGCCTTTGAAATCTGGTATCTAGCCGTTTGGTTACCATTTTAATCATTCAGCAATGGTAATAATCTCCAGGCCTAAAAAAAAAAAGTTGCTAGAGATGAGAGACCTGGAGTACTGGTTTTCGTCTCACAAAAGACCAAAGCAGAGTTATAAAGGTATTTTGAATAGGATCCAATCATGATAAACATTAACCACAAAAGTATTTCATGTGTGTAACATGATCAATAACTCAATTTTGTTGTGAACTGTAAGACCATGCATGGCATTGTTCATTTTAAAATAATAGACTTATTTTAAGTCTACTAAATCAATCAACTTCTGCGTTTTTGGTGGGGTGAGGGGACGGGTACAAAAATGACCAGGTGTTAAAGGACTGTCAACCACTCTCAATACCACCTTTCAAATTCTTTTGGCTAAAAATTCTGCAGCTATGAAAGATCTTCCACAAGAGACATCCAGCATTCCAATGAGAGTTATCTGTATTCTCTGCACATTGCAATACAGTAACCCAGGTGTGTTCTACTCTTTTGGTTGGTCTACTAATACAAAAAAAAAGTGTCTCTGGAAAAACAGAAAAATTTTGAATTTTATACTGAAAATTGAAGTACATGATAGATTTTTTTTTTGGTTATTCTTATTTTGGCACTTGCAATAGTTAATAATAGTGAGGTTGGGATTTATGTTTATGCCACTAGTGAAAGAATAATATATGTATACCAAGTGTTATTAAAATAATGGCTTATATTGAGGAATTTCATCAACTCTGTTCAAGTTAGTCCTTAAAAAAAAACCAAGAAACAAACCCACTGCTGTCCAGTCGATTCTGACTCATAGCAACCGTATAGGACAGAATAAAACTGCCCCAAAGAGTTTCCAGGAAGTGCCTGGTCGGTTTGAACTGCTGACCTCTTGGTAAGCAGCCACAGCACTAACCATCACACCATCAGGGTTTCTAAAATTGACTTAGGTGGTGCAGATGGTTAACTGGGCTGTTACCCGAAGATTTGAAGGTTCAAGTCCACCCAGAGGCACCTCACAAGAAAGGCTTGGAGATCTATTTCCAAAAAAATCAATCACTGAAAACCCTATAGAACATAGCTGTGCTCTGACGCACGTAGGGTTGCCATGGGTCAGAGTCGATTCAACAGAAACTGGTTTTACTGGAATCGTTATTGAACTGCAGTGTCAAGTTTAAATATATATCTCAGTACCACAAAGTTGTACAAACTTTTAAGACTCTAGTCAACAGAAATATTTTCACCACCAGAGATATTAAATTGGTTTTACATTCACTAGTTTTTTCAGTGCTAGTGAACCTTTTAACTCAATGGATTCTTTATATCCAAGTAACTGCATGTCCTGGTTTATCCTGGAACAGTCTGGGTTTAAGCCTGTTGTTCTTATAGAAGTATTAATGTAACCTCCCTTTGCTCTCAATATTATTTTGGTCGCCATGAGTCGGATCCCACTCGATGACACTTAGCTTGGCTATGATAAATACAAATCCCAAAAGTGTCAATTTTATAGGCTGAATTTTAGCATGGAGTTTTAACTCTTCCTTGGAACAAATCCTTTAACTGGTCTTTTCATCCTTTTTTGTTTTGTAGGTCAGTCCCAGGGCTATTTTACTTTGCTTCAGTGGATCCCAATGAAAACTTTCAGCTGAAGAATGAATGTATAGGAGAATTTTTGAAAGGGTAATAAACACATTCTTAAATACATTACCAATCTAGGTGTTACCATATTCCAGGAGAGTAGCAGCCTTGTCTGTTTTTACTCATCATTAAATAGTAGAGACTCAAAAAGTATATTTTAAATGAATAATTTAACTGATATAAAATTTTAACTACTTTTCATTTAAGAAAATTTAGATTTCTTCACACATACAGTTTTCTTCCTAAAGATATTCAAAGACTCCACAATCTCCATTGAAATCATCACTTAATACTATATTTCCTGAAACTGTGTTTGCATAAAAGTTGTTTGACATTTTGCTAAAATACCTGACACCCTGCCTCTGCCCCTGACAAGTCTGATTCAGTCTCAGTTGGTTCCAGGTACCTGTTGCTATAATAGTACCTTGTCTAGGGCTCTTTCCGACCTCCATATCTTTAAAACCTTTCCTTCACTTTGTTTCGAAAAGGGTGTTTCCCTGGCTTGCCAGTAGGCTGTTCACTTTTTTACATACCACTAATAATCCAGCTGTGGAGAGAGCAGTAGGTTGAAAGAAACACCAACACCCACCACAAGTTGCAGTTGTATGACTTCCCCTCTCCAGGCACACCTTTCCTCAACTTAATGATACAGGAATGAACCAGAAGCTCTCACAAGCCTCTTGCCTTTGTGTCTGTCACTGAGTGATACCTTTCAGTCCTGATAGTCTCTGGTCAGAAAAACAGTGCTTATGTTTGCAACATTTTCCACAAAAGAGTGGAACTACTCTGTATTTTTTGCTTCTTTTGCAAGAAATCATCTGCGGATTAATGATTATTTAAGAGATATTCCCAAACTTTAGGAGTCCTGGCAGTGTAGTAGTTGAGTTCAGTTGCTAACCCAGAGATCAGCAGTTTAAATCCACCAGCTGCTTCTTGGAAACTCTATGGGGCAGTTCTACTCTGTTCTGTGGGGTCCCTCTGAGTCAGAATGGACTCTATGGCAATCTTTTAAAAAAGTTATTTAAACACCATTCTTCACAAACTGCTTTCTTTGTCAATTTTGTGGGTGGGGGATTCTCTGAATTATATGTATTGGAAGGCAACTGATAATTTCATTTCAGAGGGTAACAGTTATTTCTTAATTTTTGACTAGTGTCCTAGTTCCCACCAGAGATAATTCTATATATAAGGGAAAAGGCCTTTGTTCTTGAGCATGATTTGCAGAACTGGAAGATCTCTGTCTGCTCACCCTGTTACTAAGTTGTAGGCACAATCAAAAGTCATCTTTTAGGTTACCAAGCCAATTTGAGCTCACAAGAAAGAAAGAAAAGGACACGGATTTGTCCTTCAGATTAGCCATCCGTGTCAGGTTGGGGTTTGAGGAAGCATGATCCAAGAGAGATGAATTTTTCCAGAAGCAAGGAGAAAGAATAGCATGGAAAAGATTAAGAGCATGGAGAAAAACCTGAGAAGGTCAAGACCTGACAGCAGTATGTCCTGAGTGCCTAGAAAGAGAGGAAAGATGGTCATAGCTGGTTAGGAAAAAAAACAAAGGCAATCTTTACTTTATTTCACTTTTTGCCTTGGCTATTTCCTGAAGTCATAAAGAAGGGTCCAATAAGACGCTGCTGCTAGCAGAGAAGAAGCAGAATTGTATATGACTGTGGTTTGTACTAGGCGGGCTGCCTGGTAGAGTAGTATGGAGTGCCGTCACAGAGGTGGGATTGATTTTCTCGTGTCTTGTTAATTGGTTAACACCCCACTTCTTCCTCTAAGGTGGATCCCATATAAAGAATAATTATTTATTATTTAGTCTAATCCACACTGGCACCAATGTCTCATACTAGATTTAATCGACTCAATTATTTCTCAAGATTGCAGGTATAAAGGGCAATGTACAGGCTGAATAATGTTTCTCAAGTTAAGCTGGTGATATTGGCTATTCAAGAATGGACAGAAAACATGGGAAATACGTAGTGAACATTGAACATCCTGGAAACCAGCCAGTGAGTATTGTTGGTATAAATGTGATATTTTCTGAAAACAGTTTTCAATATTTGAAACTCTATTATTTTTTATTACTACAGAATTCTTCCCCCAAAGAAATTCTTACTCAAAGTTTTGCTTAGAAGCCAATTTAATGATTTTATTACTTGTTAATTAGACAATTTGTATTTTCTTGCATACCAATAGTGTATAACTGAAAATTTTGTTTTAAATATTAATTGAAAACATTAGCAATTTGGAGGAGTAAACAGATTTAATAACATGTTTAAATAATAAGCTACAGATCATAATTCAAGTATAAGTCAACAAAGCTGATTTCAGTTGCATTGACAAATTATGTTTTAAAAATATGATATGTAGATTTCATGTTTAATGCCTAGATTTTTTAGTGTAAAGCCTAGACTTGTCAGAACTCAATGATTTCCATACATCTGTCTTTGAAAGTTGGAAGTTAATCTTGCTAGTGAATGCTCTGCCGAGGAAACAGATTATCTAGCAAATCCTCTTGACTGGCTTCCGCTTAAGGAGGATGCTGAATGTGTTAGGTTGTATTTTTTGCTTCTTTTGAAAGAAATTGGCTATGGATTAATGACTATTTAGGAGATATTTCTAGACTTTAGGAGCCCTGGGGTGTAGTGATTAAGAGTGCAGTTGCTAACCCAAAGTTCAGGCTGTTGGAATCCACCAGCTGCTCCTTGGAAATCCTGTGGGGCCGTTCTACTCGGTCCTAATACACATGAAGAATTGTACTGAGGTTTAAAACGTTAGAGTTAATTTATACACAATGTTATATTGACTACTGTTTATATTTTTAGAGGAAACCATCAGTCCTATGTAAGTTTTATGATCACATTTTACGTAACTTCTTTTGACTAGAGCTTTTAGTATAAGGAATAGAAATGCCAATGCACTGAGTAAAATCAGTGTAAGTTTGAATGGACAGTTACATTATGTGAGCTAATTCTCTCTTTGATCGACTATTTCTGTTGAATTAAGTTCTGTGTTAATACTGTTAAGGCCACAGGATTCACTCTTGTATGAGAAATTTAGTTAGTGGGACAAATGGGCACTGGCTATAAACTTTAGACTAACTAGATGCTATAACCTGAATAATGAAACTTGCCTGTTTTTTAAAATAAACTTTATTTTTTAAACATAGTTTTAGGTTTATAGAAAAAGAGCAAAGCCAGTACAGGGAATTATTATGTAAAGGCAGGTACATACACATACAGACAGCCATCTATAGCTCTGTTAGCTAAATGTGAATTCATTCTGATGTGTCCTACTCATTTAGATCGTTCTAGCTTTCTCCCTTTGCTTGTCAGTAAACTCCCACTCCAGTAGTGAGAAGCTTAACTCCCTGTATCCATCATCAACTGTTTAACTGTTTAATTCCAGTATGTGTGTATGCTGGTGTCAGAGTTGTTAACATGTAGCCTTGTGGGTAACAGGTTTATCAACTAGAGTGCAGTGCTCATGTGCAATTCTGTTTGTTTTACGGTAAAGTTGCTTTGGTTTGGAGTTTTCACTCCACCCCCTTCATCGAGGTTGACTGATACATTTGTAATATGGTCAGATTGTTTTGTCATAGTCTGCATTTCATTTTGGAATTCCTTGACCTCCAAAATTATTTTTTAATTTTACAAACATTGTGTTTCATTCTGTGTTGTATCTTAATACAATTTTATTTTAACTCTTTAGTGAAGGTAAAACATACATAAAGACAATCTTGAGTGACAGCTTGATGAGTTTTCACACATGCCTTATGTACTAGTCTGTGTAACCACTACTGAGATCTAGACATAGAAGATTCTCAGCAACCAAGAAATCTCCCCTCTTCCGGCTTCCTGTCAGTACCTCTTGTCCTTCTAGAAGTAACTCTTATTCTCACTTCTGTGACCTTAGTTTAGTTTTATATTTTCTGGAACTCCATATAGATGAAATCATAGCATGTATCTCTTTTTGTGTGGCATATTTTTCTTATCACCATGTCTATGTCAGCTGTCCGTGTTTTTTCTTTTCATTACTGTGTTGTATTTCATTTGTATACATGCACCATGTTTTATATATTTTCCTGTTGATGGACATTGGAGTTTTTAAATCTTTGGCTACCATGAATAAAGCTACTATAGACATTCTTGTGTGTATCTTATCCTAGACTCTTGCATTCGTATCTCTTGACTATATATGTAGGAATGAAATGACTGGGTTATATCATAGGTATATGTTTAACAGTACTAGATACTGCTTTCCAAAATGGCTGGACCAATGAACACTCCCATAAATAACGCATGACGGAGACCTGGTGTGCAGTGGTTAAGCACTTGACTGCTACCTGAAAGGCTGGTGGTTCAAATCCACCCAGCAACTTCAAGGGAGAAAGAACTGATAGCCTGCTTTCATGAAGATTACAGCCAAGAAAACCCTAGGGCACAGTTCTATTCTGTCACTTGGGGTCCTTGTGAGCTGGAATCGACTTGGTGGCATACAACACAATTTATATTGTTGTTTTTTTAATTTTAGATTTTCAAATGGTTATGTAATGGCATCTCATTGTGATTTTAATTTTCATTTTGTTGATGAATAATGAAATATTAAGATACTTTTCACACACTCATTATAAATTTACATATTCTCCTTTTTGAAGTGTGTGTTAATTTTTTTCTAATTGGGCTGTTTGGCTTTTGTTTGTGGATTTGTAGTACTTTCGTGGGGAAGAGAGGGATATGAATCCACTGTGAGTTGCACTCACTGTGGTTACCTTTAATCCAGTGTCTTGCCTTTTCAGTTTCTTGTAGTTATAACTTGATAAGCAAACTTCTTAATGTCAGTGAATATTATTTATTCATCTTTTCTTTTACGATTACACTTTGTTGTGTATTTGTATTTAATAAATCTTTGCCTAGTCTAACAATATGAAGGTACAGTCCTATGTTATTCTCTAGAAGTTTGCTTATTTCAACTGCACATTCAAATTTCTTATGCATTTAAGATTTTTTTTTTTTTTTTATAGGGGGAGAAGTAACAGTGAACATTTATTTGTTTTCCACACAGAATTTGTTTCTGAATAGAAACTGCTTACTGAATAGCAATGATGTCTTTGTTATAAATCAGGAGACTGTGTGTATGTGGATCTGTTTTGGGAGTCTAATTTGTTGCTTTGGTCTACTCGTCTGTCATGGCACTGTTAGTTCCATTGCCTTAACGACTCTTGCTCTATAGCAAATCTTGAGATTTGGTAGTGCTAGTCCTTTAAAATAGCTCTTCTTCAGTGCTGTCTTTGCTGTTCAAGTTTCTTTACCTATAGATTCAGCTTTTCAATTTCTACAAAACTGTTTCAGGGATTTTGGTTGGGAATGCATTGAGTCTGTATATTAGTTTGTGAGACGTGGCATCTTAAAAACATTAAACCCTCCAATCCATAAGTCTGTCTTATTTTCCCATTTGCTTTAATTTTTCCCAGCAATCATTTCAGTGTAGAGGTCATATACATTTGTAATGTATATTCCTAGATTTTGACAGTGCTTTAAATAATATACTAAGTTCAATTTCAATTTTTTTTTGTGGGTTATAGAAATTCAACTGATTTTTGCATAGTGAACTTGGATTCACTGTAATATAATGACCTCACTGAATTAATTTATGCACTCTCATGTTTATAGATCATGTGTATACAATCATGTGAAATATTCTTTGTTTTCAAATTTTTAAATTTTTCAGTTTGTTTTCTCAACTTATTGCACTGACAGGGACCTCCAGTGTAATGTTTAATGAATATTGTGAAAGCAGATCTTGTCTTATTCCCCAAATTAGGGGATAAGTATTAAATATTTTACCACCAATTACAGTATCAGCTTTGTTTTATGGAACTACCTTTTATCAGATTATAGAACATTCCTTCAATTACTGGTTTGCTCAGAAATTTTATCATAAATATTTGTTACTTTTTGTCAAAAACTTTTTCTGCACCTTTTGAGATGTTCTTTTTTTTTTTTCTCTTTCCCTCTGTTACTGTGGTGAAATACAATGGTTGTTTTGATGTTAAACTGACCTTACATTCCTGGGGTGGAATTCACTTGTTCGTAAATTTTTAACCTTCTTATGTATTTTTAGACTGAATTTATTATTATCATGTTTAAAATTTTTACAGCTAAGTATTTAAGAGCAATTGACCTTTCAAGGTTTCAAGGTCATTACTGTAGCTTCCCTTGTCAGGTGGCCTCAGTTCTGGCAAATGTCCTGAGGGGTAAAACTTCTTGGGTGTGTAGCAACTCCCCTCATTCTAGTAGAATTTTTGTCGCTTATTCACCTTGATACTGTTGGATACTTCACTCTGGTTTCCCATACCAAGCCTCCCACCTCCTGAACTACTCTGGAACACTACTAATTTCCATGGGAAATAACTAGCCTTGTGTTAAGGACTCTACTAGTTTCCAGTCTATCATTCCAGCCCCACATAGCCCTCAAAAGTTTTACTGGCTTTTTTTTTCCCCCCAGTTGAGTCTTTCCACTTGAAAAGAAGCCAGACTTTTATTCACACTCAAAATTAACAAATGCCTCCAGGAACAAAATGGCCTGTATTTGTTTATTCACTTTGGAAAGACTTTACCCCCTATAGATTTCTACATAATCAAGTCCTTATTTCTTTCAAAGCCTTCCAAGCCTCAGTTTCCTTGCAATTTATTTATTAAGTTTTTTTTTTTTTTTTTTATGGTGAGAGAAATGGCCTAGTGCAATTTGTTAAATTTAGAAGCACACGTTCTTACTTTATCTCTTTAGGTCTTAGATTTCTTGTTTAGCACATGACCCAAAAGTATTGTCCTATAAGCCCTAAGATCTCTAAGATTTTCGCTGTGGGACATTTTTTATATTGTGTCCCTGTGCTAGTTTACAACATAATTATATTTAGTAAATGTTGTAAGTATGATAAAGATAATGTGTATTTCTGACCTTTGATATAAATAATTATATAAAATAATAAAATGCAGCTTATTATGGCAAGTAGATTTACTTGTTTTGAGGAGAAAAATAAATGAATGTGTGCATTTATTCCTTCAATGAGGCACAAAATGATCTTATTTTATCAAGCAACCTCATGATATGTCACGATCTGGTTTGTATTTATTAGAAGTATTTTACTTTAGACTTGAAGTGCAGTATCGTCCTATTTTTTTCCCCATTCTTTTCTTTCTATAGCCATTCCTGAGTCCCAGAAACCATGAAACTCACAGCTCAGCATATGGGTTTTCAACATCAAATGATGTAACTGATGATGTTGGTACCAGTTTAACAGATGTCTGCACCAACTCAGGGACCCATGGACACTCAGAATTTGGAAACAGAGAATTCCGACCCTGCCAGGTAGGATTTGGTGCCATGCTGTTTCTCTGTGTTATTATGTAATCTCCATGAAAATGCTCTTGAGCCAATATTTTGTTGGGAAAAAAATTTAACCAATTAATTATTATTTTTCTTTTGAGAATCTACAGTATCCTTTGAACACAATAAATCACTGAGAGAATGCAAGAAGGGTAGGAAGGTTATAAGGTTCTACATTTAAGGAATAATTATGTTGATGAAGAGATGAAAATATACACAGTTTTAAAATAGATACAAGAATCAAAGAAAACAAAGAAACATTTGGGGCCATGCTGGGGAGGGATGAGAAGGTGCCAAGACAGCAAATACATGGGCAATGAATGACAGCTGATAAATCCAGCTGAGGTGGACAATAGAGTCACGTGTTACTGCTCTATGGCCCTACTCTGTGGCTGATCTGTTTCATTCTCCTTTCTTTCCAGCCTTTTAGTAGACCTATGGGCCTTCTTAGATCCCTTCCTGGCTCTGGCCTGGGATGCTAACAACCTTTACTTAGAAAGCGCTCTGGACTCTGGATATCTCACCTCAGTTTTGTGTCAGGAAGCAATCTCTTGAATTCCTGCCCCTATTTCTTGTTGATGTATTTTCTTTACCTTAACATCTGACAGTAAGGTCTGTTCTCTCTTAGGACTAGAGTTAGAGACAGGGTTAGCATGGAGGTTTGGGTGAAACCTTGCTGATGCTGCTTGGGACCTTGGTTCAGTGCTCCTGGTTCTGATATCCTTCCTTCCCCTGATTAATCCTGCTTTAGAGAATCAGTTTGGTGAAGCCGATTTCACTATTTGACAAGTAAGGGAGAATAATAAACTCTTTATGTGTGAAGAGACATTGTAGGAGCTCAGATGACTTTGATAGATTGAAATTACTCCAGGAAATGTTCCATATTCAAATGGAAAGTACTGGAGTAAAATTGAAATGAAAAGACTCATTTTTTTCTCTACTTTAAAGTAGCTGAGCAATTGAAAAAAATGTTCAAAGCAATTATATTCAGACACACATGGAGAAGTTTCTGAAGAGGAAGGAGAGAAAAAAATGAGGGAAAGAGTGGGTGACAAGGCTGAAGGTAAAAATTTTTGTCTCTGAGACTGGGTACTTGGTATATAGATTTCTACACTAAATTATTCCCATATCAAAAATATGTGCCAGGACCAGTCTCTTCTAAAAACTATTTGGGCAATATTTATTATTCTGGATGTTCTTGGGTGGCACAAATGGTTAAGTGCTTGACTACTAACTGGCAGTTTGGGAATTCAAACCCACCTAGGGTCACCTGTTACCAGACAAAACTCCAGATTCTCATTACTTGCCCTAGAAAGCTAATTTCTGAGACAGGTGTTTTGGGTGAATGATCAAAAAGAAGTTTATTACTGTGCCCTAGGAGACACAGGGAGCAGGGAAGGCTTTCTCCATCAAAATCCTGCTCAAAAATCATCAAGAGATTAGGATATATTTATAAGGAAGTGGGGGGTGTTGCATGCAAAATGTAAATACATGCATTGGTGCTGGTGCCAGGAAAACAATGTGGTTGATTAGGGGTGAAGAGGGGTATCTACTTGGGGGCTCAGTGGTGCTTTGAAGGTATGCATCAGAAGCAGGGAGCAGGGATCAAGACTGCCTTCAGTTGGAGGTCCCAACTGGTGCCTGGGTCTTCCACTGGCTCCTTATCTGTTTTGATATTTCTAAAAACCTGTGAAAAAATTGTATAGACATTATTTCCATAGCTCCTGTCAGTCAGTGTGTGACTTCCTGCCGGGGTGAGAAATTCTCAAGATAGGAGAAAAGACAAGTCAATTTCACAAAGAGAATTAAGTCTTTGCTGTCTATTTCAACTTTTCTTTTCTAAAATCAGTGTCTAAAACTTCCCTCCTGTTTCACACCTCAGAAGAAATGACTAGAAATCTGCTTCCGAAAGGTCACAGTCTTGAAAGCCCTGTGAAGCAATTATACTCTCCACACAAGGAGAGTTGGAACCAACTTGTCATGAATTGGAATCAACTTGATGGAATTTTGTTTTTAGTTACTCAAGGACTCTTGTGATACTTTCAATACATTCCTCTATTGCAACAATCTATACATAATATAAAATGAATTATCAATGGCTTTAATTTTTCTTCAAACATTTGGTTTTGGTTTTAGTAAATTTTTTAAATTTTTTCCAGGTGAAACAAAATTTCCTTGGTGACTGGTGTTTGTGGAAAGTATTCCTGGCTTCTCTCTTAGCTTGTATAATAACAACAGCAATTGGAGTGCTCATAGTGTGTCTGGTATACAACGGGAAAAATGCCAGTGCCCCCATAATCATCCAGTTTCCTGAAAGTCATGAAACAACCTCATCTACAAGTGGGACAACTATGTCTACTACATCTGAATCTACAGTTACCACTACTACAACAGGCTCCACAACAACATTCACTTCAAATGAGCCTACAACTGTAACAACCACTATAAGCACATCAAATGGACCTACAAGTACAACAACAACCTCTGAAATGACTACAGGTGAGTCTACAACCACAGCTGCCACTACTGCTACAACTGAACCCATAACCACAACACCAACCACAACTGCAAGTGAATCTACAACCACAGCTACTACTACTGCTGCAACTGAAACTACAACCACAGCATCAACCACCACTACTGCAACAGAATCTACAACCACAGCTACCACTATGGCTACAACTGAACTCACAACCACAACACCAACCACCACAACTGCAAGTGAATCTACAACCACAGCTACTACTACTGCCACCACTGAATCCACAACCACAGTAGCAACCACCACGACTGCAAGTGAGTCTACAACCACAGCGGCCACTATTGCTACGACTGAACCCACAACCACAGCACTAACCACCATGACTGCAAGTGAATCTACAACCGCAGCTACCACTACCACTACAACTGAACCTACCACCACAGTAGCAACCACCGCTACTGCAAGTGAATCTACAACAGCTACCACTACTGTTACAACTGAACCCACAACCACAGCAGCACCCACTACGACTGCAAGTGAGTCTACAACCACAGCTACAACTACTGCTACCACTGAACCCACAACCACAGCAATAACCACTTCAGCAAGTGAGTCTACAACCACAGCTACCACTACTGCTATAACTGAATCTACAATCACAGCAGCACCCACCACTACTGCAACAGAATCTACAACCACAGTGGCCACTACTGCTACAACTGAACCCACAACCATAGCACCAACCACCACAACTGCAACTGAATCTACAACCACAGCTCCCACTACTGTTACAACTGAACCCACAACCACAACACCAGCCACCACGACTGCAACTGAATCTACAACCACAGCTACCACTACTGTTACAACTGAGCCCACAACCACAGCAGTATCTACCACCACTGTGCTTGGATCCACAACCCTGGCTACTGCTTCTACTACTGAACCCACAACCACAGCAGCATCCACTACCACTACTGCAACTGAATCTACAAGCACAACCACTGTTGCTACAACTGAACCCACCACCATGGCAATATCAACCATGGCTCTTCCAGAATCCACAACTACAACCGAAGCCACCACTACAGCAAGTGAAATCACCACTCCAACTGCCATTACTACTACAACTGAACCTGTAACTGCAGCAGCCATCACCACTCCTAGTGAAACTACAACCAGCAACATGTACTACTGAACCTACAATCACAGCAGCAGCCACCACTACTGCATCTGAAGCTCCAGCCACTGCTACCGCTACTACTGCCACTGTCCCTGCAACCACAGCAGAGGCCACCCCTACTGCTGATGAACCTGAAACTATAGGTACCACTACCACTACCACTGAACCTGCAAATGCAGCAGCAGCAGCCACCACTACTGTATCTGAGACTGTACCCACCGCAGCAGCCACCACTGCTGTATCTGAGACTGTACCCACCGCAGCAGCCACCACTACTGTATCTGAGACTGTACCCACCGCAGCAGCCACCACTGCTGTATCTGAGACTGTACCCACCGCAGCAGCCACCACTGCTGTATCTGAGACTGTACCCACCGTAGCAGCCACCACTGCTGTATCTGAGACTGTACCCACCGCAGCAGCCACCACTGCTGTATCTGAGACTGTACCCACCGCAGCAGCCACCACTGCTGTATCTGAGACTGTACCCACCGCAGCAGCCACCACTGCTGTATCTGAGACTGTACCCACCGCAGCAGCCATCACTACTCCATGTGAAACTGCAACTGTGTCTGCACCTACCACTACTGGAATGCAAACTACAACCCCAGCAGAACCTGCCATTCCTGCAGGTGAAATTACAACCATTGCTGCCTACTCCTACTACTGAACCTGTAACCACAGCAGCAAGCACCAGTACTGCACCTGAAACTACCACCATAGTAGCAACCATGACTACTGTAGGTGTAGGTACCACCGTACCAGAAACCAACACTACTGCTAGTAACACTTCAACAACAGCAGAGTCTACCAGTACTGCAAGTGAAAGTGGAACCAGAGCAGCAGGTGTCAGCACTACTGTATCTGAAACTACCAGCCCTGCTGTAGCCACCACTACTGGAAACGGGACTACAACCACAGCGGGTGCTACTGCTACAACTGAACCTACAGCTGCAGCAGCAGCACCACTACGGGAACTGAAACTACTACTGCAGGGCCAGATGCTACTTCAACTGCAGCATTCTCTGCTGCCTAACTGAGCACACTGCGGAGCCAGTCACCACAACAGCGTGTACCACTTTCTGTTCTAATCAAGTACAGGAACTCCTCTTCATTGCTTTTCAATCGAATGTATGATCATAACTTGCAATATTCCATTTCTGCTGAGCACACAGCCATGACTTCGTGTTAGCTGAGTCTGAAACCAGCATAACTTTCACTGAAGCTACTGTCATAAGATTCAGTAGCATTTTGTTCTTTTCCACAGTAGCCACTATTCTTACATCAGTAGAGTCTGTAACTACATCAGTCATCTAACAACTTTAATTTCAACATCAAGTGCTTCTATTTGCAATGCATCTAGCAGTTCATTACTTTGATAGAATCTACAGATACCACTCTTTCCTCTTTGAATTGACACTACCCTCAGTATCTATCTATGTCTTCTTACTGAGTCCAGTCCGTTTTAAAACATCATCCTTAACCTCCCCTGCCAACATCTCAACTAAAAATAAAATCAGCACCAGTAACACCAATCCTGTTGGTTTTCTATGCAACATCAAAACCGCTTCAGCTCGACTTGATCTCCTCAACTAGCATTGCTGTAATAGAACATTTAACCACAGCTTCTGCTTGGTCTGCTATCAATCGCAATACCCACTGCTCTTTCAAATGTGTTGCTAGCCACAATAATTACCACCACTTCAGCTAACCATGTAACTACCATCACCTGTACTGAAATTTCACAGTGGAAACCATCACATCAATTGATTCAACAGTCATAACACCATTTCTATTGCATCATCATTTCTCCTACACCATTATTTTAACTACATGAACTACTTAACCGGCAAAACTTGACTGAACCTTTCAAACTCTATTACCTGAGTCTTCCGACAATATTATACTGAAATGCTATTTTAAACAAACTATTGTTTTCATTTCAACCCCAAACCTAACACTGCTCTTAGTAAATCTGCAATCACCACACCATCGCTCAGAAATGCCATCTTTGTAATTAATTATTCCATTAGAAGTATATTTAAGACAAGAAAAAACCAAACTCAGAGTTGCTGGGTTGATTCAGACTCATAGCAACCCTATAGGGGTTTCATAGAGTTTCAAAGGCTATAATCTTTGCACAAGCTGATGACCACATCTTTCTCCCACGGAGCTGCTGATGGGCTTGAACTGTTAACCTTTAGGCTAGCAACTCAGTGCTTTAGCCACCGCAATACCGGGGCTTCCCCTAATTATATTTAAGATGAATAAAAATCATTTCCAAACTCCAGCTATCATCACTTTCACACCTGGACTTGTGTCTACTCTTGGTATCACTGGTGATGCTGCAGCTAATATCACTGTCACTTTATCAACTACAACCACTGCCCAAATAGCCTCTCCTAAAACAAAACTTACTGAATGACCAACTAGCTCACCTATTGCTCTCATGGCAATGAACTTCATGCTCAAAATCTCCATTTAGATTTAAAAGTATTGTTTACTAGATGAAAAAATTTAAAGTGAATTTACTATTTTTGTGAAGTTGCAGATAATGAAATTTTCATGTGAAGTAAATTGAAATATTTATGTTGCAAACTTGTGTTGATTAAACAAAGTAGCTGCCAAGTGTGAGTCATCTGTTATTACTGAAATTTTTTTTGTCTTTAAGGCACTAATTTCATATGCGATAGGAAGAGATAATTTTATATGGAGGGGTCTGTTAAAGAAAACACAACTTTTACTATTTTCCAGTTCTACGCCCATGTTTCTAATAACAAATAATTTGGATGAGAAACATTCCGGAACAGACCCAGTGTGTAAATCAGTACAAATTTATTTTTTAAAAGGTGGAAGATTTTCCCAGTTTGACCTACTATATGTGCTCAATAAATATGAGGGCTGACAATTAAGTCCACAAACTTAATTCTTCTAAGTGCTACATATTTCATTGTTGAATATCATTATGGTCACCTCCAACATTCCCCTTGGGAAGCTTTGCTCTGATGCCAGCACCTAGTCCGCCCTTCAAAGCAATTTTGGAACTCTTTCTGGAATAGCCATTGTGCACAGTGGCACGGTGGCAAGTTCGCAAACTTAACTGTGTAGTCGTCTGTGAGGCAGTTTTTAACAACTAAACAAGTAATTGTATTGGAACACTCTCCCTACTCATCTGATCTGGTTCCCAGTGACTTTTTTCTTTACCTGAAGATAAAGGAAATATTGAAAGGAAGACGTTCTGATGACATTCAGGACATCAAGTACAATACAATGACAGCTCTGATGGCCATTGCAGAAAGAGTTCCAAAACTGCTTTGAAAGGGGGACTAGACACTGGCCTCAGTGCATAGCTTCCCAAAGGGAGTACTTTGAAGGTGACTGTAGTGATATTCAGCACTGAGATGTGTAGCACTTTCTCTAGGATGAGTTCATGAACTTAATTGGTAGTCCTTTTGTTTTTAAACTAAATGCATAAATGAGAGTATACATTAGGCAAGATCCCCGAAGGTCAGGGCCTGCTCTCTATTTAATTTTAATATCCTAGCATCACCTCCACACCTGAATCTACATCTGCTCTTAGGAATATAGGTAATTCCAGCAGATATGTACCTAACAGATAGTAACTATTATTCAATGAATGGAAATAGTGACAATTTTAAGAATTCATTCCTAAACCTAGAAACTCTTAGAATTGGAAGTATACTATTAAATCACCTTTCATTCTACTTTATTAGTGTTAGCCAGCCAGTCCAAGTGCCGTTGAGTCAGATCCAACTCATGGCGACCCTAGGGGCCAGGGTATTAGTGTTAGTTTATGCCAATTAGTACTCTTATTTTCCAGTTGAAGTACAACACATATGCAGAAAACATATAAATCATTTTCCAGCTCAACGAACTATCATAAAGTAGTGATCACACCCATACCCAAGTCAAGAACCAAAAATTATTTTGTAGACACTTGTGGAAACATTTGACATTTTCCTTTTCAAGTTTAATCACTATTCTCATTTCTAACAGCATTAATTATTTTGACTGATTGTAAGCTTAGTAGAAATTGAATGCACGTTATGTTTATGAAGTGAGTTTTGTGTCTAGTTTCTTTGGTTCAACTTTATGCTTGTGAGATTTATTTATATTTGGTTTATAAACAGTGGTTCTTTCTCTTTCATCGTATCATTTCCATTCGGGGGCTATTACAAAAGTTGCTGCTTTGCACAACATTGTTATATGTGTTTTTGTACACGTGCATGGGGCTTTTACTAGAGAACAATTGCTGAGTCATAGAGTAGAAAAAAGGTCAACATTAATAACTACTTCCAAGTTCTTTGTCGAAAGGGTCACAAACTGTACTCCCTTTGCATTATGTGAGAGCCCTGGTGACTACGCATTCTCATCTGCGCTTGGTCTTGGCAGACTTTTAATCATTCTGGTAGGCGTGTAGACATATCTTGTCATGATTTTAATTTCATTTTCTTGATGGCACTCATGGTTGAACATGTTTTAATCTACTTACTAAACTTTTGGTTACCTTTTATTTTGAAATGCTATGCAAGTCTTTTGAATGTTTTTCAGTTGGGTCGTCTTTGACTTTTAATTGAAGCATTTGTTCTTTTACTTTTAACATAATTGCCAATTTTTGTTGCTGTTAAATTTATTTGTTTTCCTGACTTTCATTCTTCACCCTCTTCTTGCTTCTTCATTCTCTCCTTTTGCCCATTTAAATTAATTTTGTGTTTATTGTTCCTTTTTTCCTTTGTTAGTATTACATTCTTTCACTATTCCTTTAGTATTTACCCAACATTATATACCAATTGCTTACTAGAGTTTAATATAACTGATTATAGTATCACTTTCCTGGGAAAAACTGAAATTCCTATCAGTAGGAAAATGGATAACTATTTTAGAATGTATAGTCAGTGATCTTATAAAGCAGAAAAATGGACTAGCGCTGGTAGATGTCACCAGGAATGTTTTGTATTATTATAATATTAAAGAAAAAAATTGCAGAAAAAAAGAGTATAATAGGACTTACATAATGAGAAAACACATGCAAATATTTCACATTATTTAGGAATATATGCAAGTATATTAAATGTAAAAAATGCCTGATGAAATTTGAGGGGTTAGAAGGGACTAATTCTTTTAACATCTTACAGGCTGTGTTAAGGACTAGTGATTGTCTTCTAAAGAAACCGTACTGAAAAATTTTGAGCAGGAGAGTGATATATCTGCTTTAATTTGCAAAGAAGAATGTGGATGTTTTGTGGAGAAGAGAAGGGTAGGGGTGCGAAGGTGGAAGTTAGCTGGAGGAGGACGGCGATTACGTTGGTAAGAGGGGATGGTGGTTTGGGGGAAAGCGTTCAGTACAGTGCCTGGCACATGGTAAGTGACCAATACGGTGATTGTTACCATCACTGCTCAGATTATTTCCAGGATATTACACTCATCGTTTCTTCTCACATCGTATATTTGATGTGCATTCACAACATGTTCACTACAGGCTCTGTGTAAACCTAGACCCCCCGCAGTCATTGTCTTCAAAAGACACCCTCCCTACCTGGGTCCTAGCTGCTTCCTTCGTTTATTGTGCTCTCCTCTATCCACCAGTGAGCATCAAGAAGTTTAAGACCCAGTGCGGAACTGTTGCCTCCAGACAATGACCAGCTGCATCATTCTCAGGCCCGTGCATTTTGAACATCACTGCAAATTCCTTAACTCTCAGGTTCTACCCGCCCGTGCTGCAAGTCTCCCTGTGGGCCTTACCACTGAATCTGTCAAATCCTCCAAGCTGCAGCCTGTGTCTTCCTCCAGCTTGTGCTCTACACCAGACAGGAAAATCTCAGACAAAATAATATCCAGCCCCTTGTCTTCTGGGGTTGTATTTTATCCCCACCTTCTGCTACTCCAACACAGATTAACCCACTGCTATCAAGTCAAATCCAACTCATAGTGACCCTGTAGGTGGCAGATAAGCAAATCCCAAGCTCTGACTGCAGAGTTGCACTGCCCACTCTGCTCTGAACTTTCCTTGCTGCCATCCAGAGCAACAGTTTGACAACCAGTACTGACCCTTGGGTTTTCTCTGTGGTTGCAGGGTTAGAGCTCACCCCCATCTCCCGTGGGACCTAAGGGCTGATAACTCTGTTATGGTCTTGAACTTCCAAAGTCTTCTCTGTGAGCTCGTTTGTAGGCCTGTGATACTTTGAGTGTCCCTTCTGAGTTCATGTGGTGTATCTGCTTTGTTTCCATGTGAATCCCAACAGGGAGCCCTGGAGGTACAGTGGTGAAGAGCTCAGCTGTTAACCAAAAGGTCAGTGGTTGGAATCTACCAGCTGCTCTGCAGGATGAAGATGTGGTCATGGGCTTCTGAAAAGATAATTTTGCCTTGCAAACCCTAAGAGGCAGTTCTACTTTGTCCCGTAGGGTTGCTATGAATTGGGATCAATTAAACAGAAATGGTGTGAGTTGTTCCCCCTGACTAGGGCTTGCAGCCTTATTTTGTTCTTTTTAGGTCTCGTCCCTAGAAATGGGATCTTTTCAATGAAACAGCTCCAAGAGATGGGGCCCCACTGGTCGACCTTGACAAAAACCGTAGGACAGTAAACCTTTTAACTGATTCCTGATTCCTGAACTCAGAGCACCTGCTAGAAAGATAGACATCTCCAATGGTTAGCTCCAGTGCTAACCACTGACCTGAATCCTTGTCAGAAATTGCAGGGTTCAGCAGGGTAGGAAGCCTGGCATCCTTGGCTGAATTTTCAAAGCCTCAAAGTCCCTGTCTGGTGCAAATAACTAACACAGTGGGATGCTAACTCAGAGGCTGGAGACCCCTGAGTCCACCCAAAGTGTCCTCAAAAGCAAGGCCTGGTGATCTACTTCTGAAAAATCGGTCACTGAGATCCTTATGCAGCATAGTTCTATTCTGATGCACATGGATTCGCTGAGTCAGAAATGACTTGGCCAACAACTGGCGCTGCTATAAATGTTTAGAACTTAGACTCCTGCATCTACTGGTCCATGGATGGTCCATTCTGCCACTAACCTCTCCCTTGTCTTGCTGCCAGTTAATAATCAGTCCTCTTTGTTCCATCCCGAGGTAAGTCACTAGTGTTTCTATATTTTTTCAGTATTTTTCTTGTACCCTCTGATTGAGTGACTTTCAAATGTCATTTACCTTCTTCTCTCCATTGCTTATTTTTTTTAGATCAGCTGTATTAAGACACATTCACACACTGTAAAGGTAATTCATTTGAAGTGTGCAACCACTCTCACGATTTTTAACAAAATGTAATTTAGAATGACCTTAATTAAATGATTGTGGGATAAATAAATAGGGGAACCTCACTCAGGCTCATACACTATAAAAACACCCATGGCTGTCAAGTCAATTTGGACTCATAGTGACAGAGCCGAACTTCCCTGTAGAGTTTCCAGAGAGTAACTGGTGGATTTGAATTGCCCACCTTTTGGTTAGCAGCTGTAGCGCTTAATCATTATGCCACCAGAGTTTCCGACTTTGCTGGAAACCAAACCAAACCTGTTGCCATGGAGTTGATTCTGACCCATGGTGACCCTATAGGACAGAGCAGAACTGCTCCAGATAGGGTTTCCAAGGTGCACCTAGTGGACTCGAACTGCGGACCTTTCCTTTAGAAGCCATAGCTCTTTAGCCACTGCACCAACAGCGTTTCCATACTTAGCTTGGGACTCACTGTCTCCATAAGATTTGATGTAGTGTCAAGAACACAAGTTGAGTTAACCAGTTGCTATGAGAGGTTATGAGGACTAAATTATGACCAAAGAGGTACACATACTCAGAACACATCTTTCCATAGTAATCATTAGTTCTATTACTGGGAAGCAAAAAGTGTAAGAAATAAACTGCCCAGGTTGTAGCACGATTTGAATGACTGCAGTGACATTTTATAACAGCAGATGGCAATGTTCTTTTTCTTACCTCAACCATTAAACAATTGTCAGGCTTAGGTAGAAGTCTAGTGACTAATTTTTGTCCTTTAAGAAATAAGTATTCCTTTAAATCTTGAACTGTCTTAAATCTTGAGTACTTGGAGGATGTTTTGTGATATCAAAATAATTAAGAGCTACTATTTGGAAGAAGAATTTGACTTATTTATTTGTTTGTTTTCCTAGAAAATAGAACCAGGGTAAAAAGTTAAAGTCACTGCGAGGAAGATTTTGACTCAAGACAGAGAAGAATGATCTGGCAATGAGAAAGAACAAAACCAAAGGGAACACTGAATCCCAGAATGTGGATGAACTTCTGGGAACTGGTAGAGGCATGTGGAGGCTGGAAACTTCATTCACCAGAGTTTGTGTCTTAATCTCTGGGATATTTTTCTTTTAAGTCAAACTTAGTTACATACATTTGCAAAAACCTAAGAACATTATCCTTGATAAAATACAACTATTATTATTTGAATGAACCTTGAAACTTATAATCTAAAGTCAAATATTACGTGAATTACTAACTGTAATACACGAGGCTATAAATTCCAGCAGGACAGACCGTTGCCTGTTTTATTTATTACAGATTACTCATTGCCCAGAACTATGCCTGGCACATGGCACATTCTCAGCAAATATTGGCTGAATGAATGGACAAAAGCCAGTACTCTATCAATAAAAACACAAATGACATTTTAAAGTAGATTCAGAATGAAATCTAGTGAAATTTAGAATTAGAAGCATCACTGATAATGGATCAAAACACATTTTTTAGCTGTTTAATTTTCTATTTTGAGTAATTAGTAATTGACTAACACTAATAATGCTGCATTAATTTTAATATGGTAAAAAGACAGTCTGCCAAAGATATTTGTAGCTGAACTGAGTAAAATAAAGAACCATCCTTGAATTTTATGATAGTTACATAACAGACTGAGGCAACTTTCTCTTTTATTTTTTTACTTCAACACTTAACAGTTCTATGCAAAGCACTAATTGACTCAATACTGGTTCTGACAGAGCTTTTGAAAAGTTCTTTGTGTCTTTTGTTCTTTTATAAAATGATACTTTTATTTCTTGTAAAGTTAATTGAACACTGCAAACATCTGCAGCTACACTATGTTTTCAAACCTGTTGCCTGGCTTTTTAGTTACTATATCAATCAAACAACATAAATGATTAACTACAAAAATCTCTTTGCCTAAAATCTGTCAAGAATCAGAGTGCTGGATTAACTAGACTTCACCATAAACTGAAAGCTCTTCTAATCTCAACCCGATATTGCAATAATAAAGTAGCAGGGGCAGGATCGGGGGACCATGCTCTTGGGAGACATCAAGACCAGTTGGTGTAACTAGCCTATTGCTAAGAAGAGTCTGCTGCAACTCGTATCAGTGAGTGGCATCTGGGCTTGTTAAAGCTAGCAAGCTGTCATCTGAGGTATGCCAAATGGTCTCAACACATCTGGAACAGATGATCACTGAGAACACTGATGACATGAGGAAAAAGAGCTCAGTAGACAATGACCCATGTGAATGGGAGATTATTACCACTGTGTAACCAGTAGAACCAGATGATGCCCAGCCACTACCAAGACAGCCGTGATAGGGTACACAATGTTGAGGCCCTGTGGCAACATGGGAAAAAGAGGGGTGCAGCTCAAGAACTCTATTAAAAGACCACAATTGATGGTCCAATGGCCTGAGGGATTGCCTGGGATCATGGCCCCTAGACTTGCTGCTGCCCCTGTCAAGAAAGCACTACTGAGGTCAACTCTTTGGACAAAAAATGGACTGGACTCAGGGACACAATGTGATTGTATGGTGTGTGGACTTATGGTTCTAGGAATTTATAGGATGGTCCTACTGGTCTCTTTCTAGATGGGAGAGAAGAGGGTGGAGAGATGGTACAAGAGCTCGTTAAGAGGATACAGCAAGTATAGAATGAAAGGGAGACATGTGCTGCCATGGGGCAAGGAGAGCAGAAAAAGCCGCAGGTAGGTGGGCATGCAAAATTGATTTGGATTGTATACTTTCACTTAATGACAAAAAAACCCAAAAATCAGACTGTTGGAGCTGTCATATTGGTCTCAGTCAATCAGTGAACCAGCTAAAGATGCAAAGATGCTTTCATTGTCATCAAACCCTAGTGAAATTTCAACCAAGGCATTTTGTCATCGGTAAGAAATACGATATTTTCGACATAGCAGTAATAGAAACTCTGAAACAGACCACC
The DNA here is from genome assembly GCA_028571685.1 of Heterohyrax brucei. NCBI lineage: Eukaryota > Metazoa > Chordata > Mammalia > Hyracoidea > Procaviidae > Heterohyrax > Heterohyrax brucei. The sequence goes on from CM053152.1 coordinate 67,445,959, forward strand.
ACATTTTTTTTTTGACTAAAGAGTCATCAAATAGCAAAGGTCTTTCACTACCATATTAACTGAGAAATACTTCAAATTCATTAGGCTAAACGTCAACCAGAGGTTGAAGAGTCTTCACTGGGGGTCCCTGCTTACCCTTGAAATACATCCAGTTACCTTGTATGGCTGCAAAGGCAACACACTACACAACCCTAAGGGGCTCCAGTTTAATGATATAGGACAAAAAGCCAAAAGTCACCGCCATTGAGTAGATTCTGACTCACAGCAACACTATATGTTAGGATAAAAGACACCCCTGAAATTGGGCAAAGGGACAGTTCTGGATGTATTCATACCCTCCTTGTGCATTTTATTAATTTAGATGTGTTTTACTTTGTCTTGTTGAGCAATACAGTAATATCTACCTAAGAAATATCCTTTGTCAGACTGGAGATCATATGAAATTCATAGTAGAGTATTTTCTTTAGTGTTTTGTCGGTCTTGAAATTCTTTTACCAATTAGGCATTTTGAAGGTGGAAACTTCTGGTTGTTGAACAAGTATCAGAAATTATTTCCCTTTATGCTATTAAAACAAGACGTAGATATAAATGAACAATTAATGAAATTTTATCTACTCTGTGGTTATGGTGCTGCAGGGCTGAATTAAGATAATGTCTCAGTACCACAACACAGTTAGTTAAAAAGGAAACCCTGGTGGTGTAGTGGTTACGTGCTATGTCTGCTTAACAACAAGTTGGCAGTTCAAATGTACCAGGTACTGCTTGGAAATTTCTATGGGGCAGTTCTACTCTACTCTATAGGACTGCGAGTCAGAATTGATACAACAACAGTGAGTTTGGTTTTGTAAGCTTTAAATCCAGAGGCAATGCCATCCTGTTTTTGTTGATTCTAAAATGAGGAAGACAAAACCACACACACACACACACACACACACACACACACACACACACACACACACACACACACACACGCACACACACCTTCAGGAAGTCAGTGAGTGAGTTTGTTCCACTAGGATCTAGCATAACGCTGGCACACACTGACTGAGTAAGTAAAAATTGGCCATATTTTAATATAAGAAAAGCTAGAGTTACTTCTCATGAGTACACAGATATTTCTTTCTAAATATTTCAGGAAGTTCCATCACTTCTCTTTAAAATATGTTTTAGGACAATGGTTCTCAAGTTTGGATGCACATAAGAGTCATCTGAGTGGAGTATGACCCTACCCTCAGATTTATTCTGCGCAATACCTGGGCATAAGCGTTTCTGAGAGATGTGCCACCCCTTCCTTTGCTGGGACTTAATTTGGAGCCCCGGTGGTGCAGTGATTAAAGCGATCTGGTTTGAAACCAGCGACTCTGTGGGAGAGAGGTGTGCCAACTTGCTTAGGTAGAGATTTGAAGCCTTGGAAACTCTGTAGTGTTGCTATGAGTGGGAATCAACTTGATGGCAGTGAGTTTTGTTTTGTAAGAGATCTAGTGGGCTCTGGACCGGAACATCTGCCTTTCTTCACGCTGAGCTAGAAGGTGGGAAACGGCTGCTAGGTGGAACTCTAACAGGGACCTTATCACATAGTTGTACCCCGTTTTATAAGGAGGTTCTGAGTGTGTCCTCATTATTGAACTATTTGTCTCACTTCTCTTAGCTTCTTTCAACCTTGGTTTCCGGATTGTGTAATGGCGAGGTTAAAATAGATGGTGTGGGAACACCTGAGGAAGAGTGTCAGTAGAAGATTGAGATGTATTAAGTCAGAAGGATCTCTAGCTAGTCAAATATTGTTAATGACACGCCTCTCATTAAAAAACAACTTTTCAGTTAATTTTTGATTATTCACTATTTAAGAGTCTTGACCTACTTCAGAAGTGTATCACGGAGACCACGCTGAAGTGAGAAGGAAGTGCTCCCTTGAGAAACTGAGACTGTGAGAAACTGAGAAATGAGACAACCTGTTTGGTAACAAGGACACACTCAGCACCTCCCTTTTATGGCTCAGAGTATAGCTGTTTCACGTATCCTACTTCAGGATGAAGAAAAGCAGGCACTTCACTACGGGGCTCATTGTATTTCCTTTAAAAATAAACAAACCAAAAAAACCAGGTGAATCAAGTCCCAGTTTTGGAAAGGATAGAAACACTCATAGAATGAAGGATGCTGCCAAAAGGTAAGAAAGGGATGGTGAGATGACATATAATTTCACAATTCTTTTCTGTTCAGAGGACCAAGAAGAAGCAGCAACAGCTCCCAGAGACAAGGTGGGTGTTCTTGTTTCTTGTGTTAATTAGCACCTTAGTCTTTTCCCAAGGTGGGTCCCAAAATGGAGAATGATTATTATTACTCAATTTAATTCGTACCTGCACTGATGCGTCATAGTTGATAACAAGGTAATGTCAATCAATTCAATTGTTTCTCAAGATTTCAGATCTAAATCTCAGATAAGATCAAACTGCAAATTGTTCTTGGAGCTGTGTGCAGCAGCCGATGTTTAACAATGGAGAAAGTGTGCAGAAAATATATTATGAATATAGAACCTCCTGGAAACCAGCCAGTGAATATTTATTTTTCCATTTTGATAGCTTGATTTGGTGAATCTCACATCCCTTCTCTACAGAAAAATCAGTATTACTTTTTCTTAATTTAAAAAAAGATAACACATACTCCTAGTTGTTAAGCGATAGCCAGTTTATTAGCTTGCTAACTACTAATTGTCAATTACAGATCTTATAAATTTATTTATATTATCATTTCATGCTTAGTTTAGAAATTATATCAAATACTTATTAAACTAAATCAGATGAAATTTCTTGGCAGCATGATTTAATAAAATGTTAAAAATAATATTGTACTTTCATAATTAATAATTAAGCAATGCTGGCTTTAAATGCATCAAAAAGTTTAATATCCAGATTTTAGCATACAATGTCTAGATTTATTCATTTTTTGCCACACATTCTAGAAAAGTGAAAAGTCAAGTGTTTCTAAAGTCCTTTCAACTTAGGCTGGATGTAGACTCTAGGTCTCAGAAGGTTCATGTCTAAAAACCAACCATTGTAGGCAGCATTGCTGAGAGGACTGTTCATGTTTTAATGCTCAGAATTAACTGTTTACCTCTCAGTTTTTACAATTTCATGTTTTTTTGTAAGTGACTCTACTCAAGTGGCACTTAATACTTTTTTAAAAATGTAAAACTATGTGTAATAATAGAAGTGCAGCTTGAAATAAAAAGTTGAAAAGACAAAGTGTGTGGAGTAATATATTTACCTAGCCAAGAGACAGGACAAAGAAGAAAGTCAGGTTGCTCAATAAATATTCCCTTAGTGAATGGTTCCCAGGGAAGATACCTTTCCTTAAAAGCAAGAGATTTGTTTCTTGTGGTTTGAGGTAATAAGACCTCAACTCCACCCCCTGAAGATGATATCCAGATTTTTTTTCCTGAATTTTTACTTCTTTGCCTAACTCTTGGAGACCCTGGTGAGACAGTGGTTAAGTGCAACTGTTGCTAACTAGAGAGTTGGAAGTTCAAGTTCTCCAGGCGCTCCTTGGAAACTCCATGAAGTAGTTCTGCTCTGTCTATAGGGTTGCTGTGAGTCAGAATCAGCTTGACAGCAGTGGGTAGCTGGCCCTTTGTCATACCAAACTACTCTAATTATGACAAAAAGAAACTTCCCTTTAGGACTCGATTCATTACTTTGCTATGATAGTTTTTCTAGATGATGACGAACAGAAATATTTTGAAACATTATTTAAAATGAGATTGAGAACATTTTCTTCTGTTCAACTAGGCATTTAAACATAGTTATAGAGACATGTTTTTTTTTCCATTGAAGCAAGATTTAACCAATAGAATTAAATAAATTAATATCACCTCAATATTACAGGCAATAAAGACAATTTACATATTTTTCTTTTCTTAGGGAAACATAAGTTAATATTTTAAAGATATAAATAGATGGAATAAAATGTCATTTAATAAGACTGCCTAATGAATCCAGTTGTGTACTGTGACTGTTATTGGCTAATGCTGGTGAGTTTATTAATGTTATCCCCAATGCTCTGATATCTGAAATTTTAAAATTTATGTCTGGTGCTACCCTGGCCCACAAAAATTGCTTCTTGTTCTTCAGTGCATGTTATCAAAGCCAAAGCCACAGCTAGGTGTGACCCCAGTGTCACAGATTCTCCATCTTGGAGTAGACAACATCCATCATTCTCTGTCTTTGAAAGAGCTGGATTTCCAACACGGCAAGAAGACTGGAACAATGGCCTAGTGAGTGAGCTTTATTTGACTGCAAGGTGCATTAAACTGTCCAGTTTCATCAGGCACTGGTAAACCGAGTGATAACCAAAGATTAAACAATGATATCAATACACAGGAAGCTACGCATCTAGATTCCCCCAAGTTGCCTACTCAATAATAGATAGATTTTTATTAAAAGGAGTGTAATGTGTCAGCCCCTTTCATCTTCAGGTACAATGTAGAACTGCTAACTTCCTTTCTTCTGACTAATATTATACTGTCTAACAATCTACCTTGTCTAGTTGTCTATAATTTTTATACTGTGTTTCTTTAGTTAGTCATACTCACACTTGCTGTAGTTTAAGACAATTAGTTAATTGGTCGCTGTTTACTTATTTAAGTGCTAATTATATTTAACTAGGTTAAATATAACTGTCATCAAGCCAGCAAGGCAGTAGTCATAAGAATTTTCCCCTAATAATCTTTCTAACTTTGAAATTGTATCTTAGATATTCTCTTCTTCTAATCTGACTGGAAGACCCTCAAACACTTCATCAAAGCATTTTTTTCTTCTTAAAAATATTTATGAAGTGTTGTAGACATTAAGAATAAAGAAAGGGAATAATATCCTACTATGCATTCACCATCATGGATAATAAATAAAAGATGCAAAATGATGCCATTTTTCCCTTCCCAGCACTCGCTAGCTCCAGCTGTAGCCAGCATCCTCAGTTTGGCTCAACTCCTTTTTCTTTCACTTCCCTTAATCTCATCTTGTTCATAACAATTTTTTATTATTTTTGTATGGGAACCCAAAACCCGTTGTTGTAAAGTCAACTGTCCCTCATAGAGAATCTAGGACAGAGAAGAAGTGCCATATAGGGCTTCCTCGGGAGTGGCCAGTGGATTTGGGCTACTGACTTGTTGATTAATAGCTGAATGTTTAACCTCTGTGCCCCAGGGCTGTATGTTTATGTATACATAGTTTCATTTATTATGTGCAGAGTTATTTCCCTTTCTCATTCACTGCCATCCAGCATAAATTTGTGGAGGCTAGAAAGAGAGCAGCAGACACATGCTAATAGATTACAAAATGCTTTGTCTTTCTTAGCTCTGTCCTGGCTCACATGTTCTGCTGAATGAAGCTTTATGTGACTGGTAACACAGGGTGCAAGTTTTTATGGGGAGTTTTAAATGGTGGTTTTAATTGCAGACACATCAGGCTTAGAAGGAAAAAAAAAAATACATCTCTAGCAGTTCCTAAACTGTATTATTAAGAACAAGTCAATGAACCACTTTTGGCCTCACTGGTATTATTTCTAAAGAAAAGTACCAGGAGATGGTAAGCAATCAGTTCTCTTCCAGCTTTAAAAAACTATGAATAGATTTTTTCACCTAATAGAAGTTTTGTGGTACGATATCTTCATATGATTTACCTACACGTGTGTGAAACATGAGGATTAGTTAATAAATACGTATCATATGAAGATAATAGATGATGTATCATCTTGAATCATAGCATTTAACAAAGCATATAATGACTAACTACCTGTCTAGAATTATTTTTAGAGGAAAGTTTAGTTAATTTATTTATTCTTTAAATAGTATTATGTTTTAAAGTGTATTCATTAAAGAAGCTTTGTTTCAAATGCTGACCTACTGACAACCTCAGGATATGTCACAGATTTATTTATAAATTTTAGAAAGATTCTAGTTTACAAATTCAACACAGTGCCTTCCTTTTCTTTCCATTTTCCACCTTGTCTCTTTCTGTAGACATTCCAAAGGCCAAATGACTCTGAAGCTGACAGTTCAGCAGGTCAATTTTCACCACCAACTGTAGTCGTCAGTCAGGCTTGTAGGGGTGTGGCTGCTATCTGTATGGACCCAGGAACCTCTGAACACCCAGAATTCTCAGAAAGACAGTGCCAGAAGGGACAGGTAATGTTTGTGACAACCCTGCCTTTCCAGTGTTCTGCCATGGCGGTGGTTCAGTATTTGCTGTCATCTTTTCTTTTTAGGAATGGGTAGGTAAGCCAGAGCAAGTAGAATGTGGACATATAGGGCTCCGTTCTGTGGCGACCTCCGTCACCCATCTGTCTTGATGCAGTTGTCGAGTCTGCTTGGTGTCTTTCCTTCAGCCCTCCAGACCCTGGCCTCCTTTTTTTTTTAACTAGTTACCCTTAACCTTGCCCACTGCCATGAGTCAACTCTGGATCACAGCAACTTGATAGGACAGAGTAGAGTTGCCCCATAGGATTTCCAAAGAACAGCCAGTAGATTGGAACTCCTGATGTTTTGGTTAGTAGCCATAGCTCACTGTAGCCCTTAAACACTGTGCCACAAAGGCTTATTTAACTAGTTATGGAAAATTAAATGTATAGGAAAGTAGAATAGTATAGAGTGACTCTCTATATAGATTACATACCTTCATCATTGGTCAGTTTTTCCCAATCATGTTGCATCTATCCTCTGCTATGCATACCAGGTCATTTCACTCACAGACAGCTCAGCATGCTTCTCTACCTCATACGAGCATTTAATGTCCATTAATATCCAATCCTTATTTGAATTGCCCTGTCATCTCCAGAGTTAACAGTTGTTTGCCTCTAATTAGGACGTAAACAGCACCTACACATTGCTTTGACTGTTAGGTATTTAAGTTTCTTTTAGTCTGAAATAGGTTTTCCTTCTATATTTTTAGATGTTTCATGGATTTGTTGAAGAAACTAGGTCATATGTCATGTAACATTTCCCACATTCGGGACTAGGTTGGTTATGCTTTCATGGTATTTTGCAACTTGTTCCTTTAATTCTCATGTTTTCTGCATGAGGCAAGAAAAATTTATAGATCATATTGTGTACCTTTTATTGCCTACAATCATTTTGTACATAAAGTCTGACTTTCCTACTTTCTGTGATGCTAAGATTGTGCATACATATGGGAGGTATCCCCCTGAAACCTGTATCATATCAGTTCTTCTGAATTATTCTACCTAATGGTTTTAGTATCTATTAGTAAGAATTGTTAGATCCACTTTTTGTTTTGATTAGGGGTTGGAAAATGGTGATACCTGAATTGTATCTTTCCCTTTACAATTATCACCTGTGATTCTTTTGTAAAGAAGACTTAACTATTGTATCTTGAAGTGAAATTCTTACAGAAAAAAAACAGCATAAATATGTTGTTCTTCCATTTTATTTATTAATTTTCAAAGTAATGAGTCAGTGCCCTAACAATGTCCAGTGGCAACCAACAAAAACTTTTCAGAATCTGTTTCAGTCATTACCTTCTTTATGCTTAAATTGTCCCTTTTAGTCCACTTGGGAGCTCTTTGAAGTTGACTTGCACATCTTTTTCATAAAATCCCATTAGTCAATGACAAATTCATTGCTTTCCAGGACAATAAAATATTCTAGGAACATCATTCGGAACTTTCTATGCCCTAGACCTAGACTTAGCTATTTCTCCAAGCACACCAAATTTCTTTTATTCGAGAATGATAGTGACCACAGTTTTTCTTTAGCCCTTTCGATTATGATTTTTTGTGTTTTTATTCCTATCATAGAATACTGTCTCATTTTATTTACCTGTCTTTTTCCTCTGTTTTGCTGCCCAGACTCAGATCTCCCGCATTTCTGAATTCCTATCATCTTTCAGAACTTATTTCAACCTCTAGCATGATCCATAGGCCTCAGTGCTGGCAGAGAGCTAATACCAGATGATGGTGACCCTCTTGGCAATTGTTGTATTGGCTCTGAATCCACCTCTTCTGGTTAATTCTCTTATGGAGGCTTTGTTTGGAGGATCTGAGCCCTGGTCATTCATACAAAATGATAAATTATTAGTTTTGCCAGAGCCAAGGCACTATTGAAGGAAGAGGTAATATAGATGAGGAGTAGTAAAAGAATGTTCCTCCTTGTTTTCAGAGGTCTAATATAACACTTAAATTTCCAAGATAAAAGTCCTCTTAGGCAAGTCAGTCTAATCCCTTATTTTAACAAATGAAGGAATAGTTCCAGGACAGTCCCAATTTTTAATAGAATTTGTACAGCTAGTTAGTGGCTGAGATAGGACTAACCTGTAACCAGTTGCCATTGGGTGGATTCTTACACATGGTGACCCCATGTATATGGAGCTGTACTCTAGAGGGATTCCAGTGGCTGATTTTTGGCAAGTAGACCTCCAAGCCTTTCTTCTGAGGTACCTCTGGTGCTCTGTAACCTATAGCCTTTCTGTTGGCAGCCAAACGCATCGACAGTTTGTACCAGTTTGTACCCAGGGAGTCGAGATAAAACTACTGACAACTAAAAAAACTATAGTAGATGGCATTGATTTGAGATCTAAACTCAAGGATGCTCTTTGCCCACTATCAAGCTGCCTGTCCACTAAGTACGGTCAGCTCATAATTTGCAGTTCTATGAAGTCCCCAAGAATACTGAATTAGCGCACACTGAACCAGCCTTGTTGGTTCTCAGCTGGTAATTTTTTACCACTGTACACGTGTGCTTATCTGTGCATGACCTCTCACTTTTAGCAAATAGGTACTTTGCGAACACTGGAAATAGTGAAGACTTACTGTACTAAAAGCCTCTGGAGTGCCCGTCTCCTCTGACACGCATGGAGTTGCCTTAAGTCAGAATTGACAGTGACAAGTTTTACTCTACTAGTAAAGATTAGCTGAGGCCTCATGATAATCACTAGTGTCAACATAATCACAAACACTTTTATAGCATTTAGTGACAGGCAGGGATATAAGCACTTCACACATAGTATTTCATTTAATCCCCACAACAACTCCGTGAGACAGGTTCTATTACTCTCCTTACTTTACACGTGAAGACTCTGAGGACCAGAGTTTAAATAATTGCCTGAGGCCACACAGACAGTAAGTGGCAAATTCAGGTTGGGTCCCAGAATGTTTCTGGCCCCAGATTTTTAAGCCAGCCTGTCTCTATATATCCAGTCTCTCACTTGCTAAACACCTTACAATTTACAAGGCAATGTTAACTCCATTAATCTTTAGGCTAACACTGTAAGTCATGTTGTCTTACTTATTACAGGCATTTTGCAGATGAGGAAACACGGACTCAGGGCAAGCTATTTTCCAAGTGAGCATGTATAGGTAACTGGCAGGAACTGGGTTCTCTCAAAGTCTATCTGAAAGCTTTCATGCTGCCCAGTTCTAATCTAAACTGGAAGACTAACCAAAGGAGTCTTCAGCCTAATCAAAATGAACACCACAGAGAGGTCCCTAGGAGCCTGCTTAATGAGAGAACTTCAGGTATCACAAGGCCAGAAAGGGAGAGAGTTTAATCTGGAGAATTTGAGGTATTTTTTTCATTTGAAGTTATGCAGTCAACAACATACCTGTGCAGAGAGGATTTCTGACAGGTTAAATCATTTTTAGGAATTTTATTCAACTCCAATAGATTCAGACATAAGAATAAGGAAGTGTGATAGTTAGATGCATGTTTCTTTACTTAAACAGCAGGCAAAGCCCAAGATGAATCCTTTCCCAGGATGAAAATGTGGGACTATAACTTTACCATTTGTTATGAAAAATTGACATGTGTACATTTCTGTGATAATCAAATTGCAAACAATATAATGGACATGTCAGTGGCCTTCATTTTTCTTGCAGTGTTTATTTATATTCTTGCTGTTTTTATCTAAATTCTTTTTAGGTAACACACATGATCTCCAGTGACTGTTCATTGTGGAAGATCTTCCCGGTCTGTCTGTTAGCCTGTGTAATAACCACAGCAATTGGGGTTCTCACAGTGTGTCTGGTCAATAAAGGAAGAAGGGTCAGTACTCCTATTATTATCTGGGGAGATGATGGGAAGCTGCTAACAATAATCTCTAGAACAACCTCATTGTCTACTTCTCAGCCTATAGTGGTCAACACAACACCACAAGTGACTGTCACTGCCACAGGTGCCCCTACAACCACTGAAGCGGACATCTCCACCACATCAACTGAGCCTCTTATCACAACCCACACTCCTACCACTTCACCTGAACTTACAAGTGACGTATTTTCTACTGAACCTGTTATCATAAAGCCCACTCCCACCACTTCACCTGAACCTACAACTGACACAGCTTCCACTGAACCTGCAATTGCAACCACCGTCATCTCCACTTTGACCAAAGTTACAACAATAGAAACGAACACCATTATTTCAACGGAACCTGCTACCACGGTGGAGAAAACCTGCTACCACCAAGCCAGCTGCGTCGGCCTTTGAGCAGACTGCTGCCACCGCAGCTCTCAGGGCGCCAGCTGAAGCTGTGCACAGCGCTACTTCAACAGAACCCACAACAACCACTTCAGTGGAACATACAACTTCTGAACCCACAACCATCATAGTTTCTTCTGAACCTACCACCACCACTCTCAAGTCAGCTGAGTCCCTAAGTGACATCACTTCCACTGACCCTAGAACCCTGCTGACTACAGACACCTCAGCTGAGCTTATAAGCACCACAGAGATGATCACTTCTACAGACTCTGAAAGTGCCACAATTTCTGCTAAACCTGCTGCTCTTAGGGCTGTAATAACTCCATCCGCCGAAATCACGACTACTGCAATCAGCAGCGCCTCAGCCACTGAACCTAAAAGCGTCCCAGTTCCCAGTGAACCTAGTACTGTCACAGCTATAATAATCACTTCAGCTGAAACTACAAACCGTACAGACCAAATTGCCACTTCTGCTGAGCCCTCGACTGCGACACCAAGTATTCGGCTAAACCTGAACCTTCCGCCAATTCCGCTGAACCTACACCCATAAAACTCACTACCACTTAGACTGAATTTACAAATACCACTAAATATAAAGATACAAAAGCAAGGGTGTCTCTTCAATTGCATTTATAACCACTCATGAACTTTTCAGTTCTCACTGCTAAAACAAGTAACAGCACTTCAGCTGAGTGCTTACCACTTCAAAGAATCTACAACCCTGTGACATAATCAGTTCAGCTGAAGCTACATCCGCAGTGGGAGATACTCACAAAACTTCAGCTGAACGTAGACTCTCTGCCATCCTTCTACCACAACCACTTTTTCTCAACTTTATTGAAGTCAGCCTATAATTTGGATAAATTCCAGTCAAATTCACAACCACATCAATTACCTTGACTTACTCAATTAAACGTCTCTTGCAATATAGCCACCACCACGGCATGCATTCATGCAGCCTTGTATTAACCCCTAGTTCATTGGATTCAATTAATCTGCAGTTAATAGAAAAGACCAGGTCCCTGGGTAGTACAAATGGGTAACACGCTATGGTGCTGACATAAAGGTTGAGGTTCAAAGTCCACCCAGAGGCACCTCAGAAGAAAAGCCTGGCAATCTGTTTCCAAGAAATCAGCCACTGAAAACTCCAAAGGACACAGGTCTACTCTGACAGGGTTGTTGTGAATCGGAATCACCACGATGGGAGCTGGTTAATTGAAACAACCACACCCCGAATCCCGGTTAACAGATGCGACGACTATCGCCACTATCATCTCTTCCAAAGAACCAGCAGTCCCAACAGGTCACCGTTACTCTTTTAACTGAAATTAAAATCATCGTTTAAAAAAAAAAATAGTGCCGTCGAGTCAATTCGGACTCATAGAGACCCTACTGGACACACTAGAACCGCCCCAGAAAGTTTCCAAGGAGCACCTGGTGGATTCCAGCTGCCGACCTTGTGGTCAGCAGCGGCAGCACGTAATCAGCATGCCACCGCAGTTTCCAAAGACACCGTATCTTCTACACAGCACAATACTGCAACTATGCTATGATTTTAATCGAACTGCAATCACCATTACTCTCACAAAGCTTGCAAACATCACAAAACCAATACATCAACTGACCTTACAGCTACCCCAAGGCAAAGTAGTAGATATATCTTAAGCAGTAGTTGTGGTAGTTGTGGATGCGATGTTTTCCCATTAATTCTAAAATCACCACAACTACAACCTTCCCTTGAGGTGAGTCGAGTATGGTAACCTTTCCCACCACTGCTTACATAAAGCCCTGACGTACCAGTGACCTCCCGGAGCAAACGAATTTTTCATTATCACTGCTAATGATCCCCTTATTTAATCACTCCCACCAGCACTACTATTACTGACGTAGTACCTATAACTGCTGTGGTAGGTTTTTCTTTGACCAAGAGCAGTGCTTCAGGGAACTTTGTTACCATCTCGAAGACAACCCATACAGCCCACTACCAATGCTCAGTCAGTACAAAGTCACAAAACCCACCTCCACTCTGCACATCGGTCATCTATACCCATCAGACCTCCATTAACTAGAAGTGAAATTTTGTTTTAAAAAGGTCCTAGTTTTTCTGGATTTTGATCATGTAAATCTCTTAGAAAATGTACATAATTTCCTATCCAAAAAGCTTACCTAATAAGCGAAAGATAAAATTTCTTAGTAAAATCATTATTAATATATGTTACCAAGTACAAACCTGTTTAAAGAGTATCAGAGTGTGTTAAATAAACTTACATAAAAAAAATAAAATGATCATGGTTTTGTTTCTGATATATATTATTTTCTTCTCCAGTTGTTTTGTATTTTATTTTACTGGCTGCTATTTACATTGCTGAAAATATGTTTTTACGATTATAAGTAGACAGATTAATTAAATACTGAAGAACACACCAAGGCAGAAAACAGCTGTGCTGGATTACTGATTATTAGTTTGGGCTCCCTCTGTTCAGAATTTCTGCTAATTGATACGGTTTAAATTTATGTGTATGATTACTGAGCTCTTCTAGAAACTTATGGAATCAAAACCATCAGGACTGGGCCAAGAATATGTATTTTACAAATCAATACACACTCGAAAGTCATCAAGACATATGTTTAAAAAATGTCAGTCTTATTCAGACTTGTGGAGAAGGGACTCTTACTTAATATATGATCATATCCTGGAAGTGGTGGGGAAGGAGTGTTTCACTGATGAAATGGAAAATGCCTTTTCCTATTTTAAATGGGATTAACTTTTAAACAAATTGTTTTAAAATAAATATTTCACTATTTCCTATGCTAACCAGAAATAGTTTCAAAATTTCTTTGACATCACTCCACAGGAATTCATTTTTCAGTATGTTAGCCCAGTTAATATAATTATACATACTTACTGTAACTGCACTTGAATACTTTAACTCAGATTATACTTATTCAAATTTATGTTCTTTTCTCTTTAAGCCATTTATTAACACTTTAAAATATACTCAAAGAATCAACTTTCTCTTTCTGTGAAAGGAAAAAAGTTACTATTATTCAGTTTTTTAACATCCTTGCTACCACTCAGGATGATATGTGTTCTAAAATTGATTTATTGTAGGAATAATTTTTTCTGTCACAAAAATGTATACAAATATAAAACCAAAAAACAAACCTGCTGCCATCAAGTTGATTCCAACTAACAGCAATGCTGTAGAACAGAGTAGAACTCTGCCACAGAGTAACAAGGAATACCTGGCATACTTGAACCAGTGACCTTTTGTTTAGCAGCTGGAGCACCAGGGTTTCCATACACATATATGCACACAAATATGTGTACACATACATACATATTTGAGAGTGAAAGTGGCTTACTTTTAGAAGTAGTAATAAGATTTTCCAGCTTGACATATAGTAGGAGCTCAATAAACATTTGTTTCATGAATGCATGCCTATATACATTATATAGATAAATACATAAAAGTTAATTGGCAGTTCTACTCTGTTCCTTGGAGTTCTGTCTGTCCTGTAGGGTTGCTATGAGTCACAACTGACTCAGTGGCAATAAGTTTCATTTTGTTGTTTAGATATTATAATGATAGGATTTGGCACATTTTATTGTTTAGTAGTGAGTCAAGTGAAGGGGATTCTACAGTGTCATGCATACCAGAAGACAGAGATCAATGGGGATCGTCTTGGCAGCTTCTATCCCAGTTCATAATAATGGCATAAAAATATAGGAAGCAGACATTGGCAAAATTTCCTTGAGAACTTGAAAAAGGCACAATAATATAATGAGAGATTCAGTGTGCCTTTTAAAAATAACTTACAGTGAGGGCAGTTGTGGTTCAATGGTAGAGTTTGCACTTTTGATGAGAGAGGCCTGGCTCAGATTCCCAGCCACGCACCGCAAGTGCAGCCCGCATTACTTTCCTACCTGTTACTGTGCTGCTGAACAAGTTCCAGGGAAGCCTCTAGTCGAAAACAAAGTAGGAGGAAGCCCTGGCCAATCTACTTCTGAAAATCAGCCCATGAAAACCCCGTGGGTCACGATAGTTCAATCTACAACTGATCAAGAGGACAGTGCAGAATTTAGAGGTGTTGCTTCCTTCTGTTGTGCCTCGGGTCACCATGAGTGGGAGGCCACCAACTAGATGGCAGTTAACAACAACAATTAAAAATCCAGCAGACAAAAATGTAAGAATATGGAAAATTTGAATAGCACAATTATTAAATGTCTGACACACCTATTGTGTTCATCAATGTACTTACTATATAGAATAATGCCTGGTAGATGGAAAAAAACATTGCTATAGGGTTGATTCCAACTCATAGCCACCCTATAGGACACAGCAGTACTGCCCCATAGAGTTTCCAGAGAGCATCTGATGGATTCCAGCTACAGACTTTTTGGTTAGCAGCAGTGGTACATGACACCTGTGTCAACAGGGTTCCTGTCAGTGGTTAATTTCTTTTCTCTTTTTTATAAATATTGAACAATGTTCTATAGTATCAATATATTTCAAAGTATTTTTATACTGCCCTCTAGATAGAAATTTGACTATCCTGAATAAAGCTTCTATGAACATCCTACTGCATGTTTTTTTTTGGTCATCACTTATCTTTGGGGGGCATATGTGTACGAGTAGATTGTTGTGTCATAGGATATGTATGTCTTTAGTTTTAATTACCCAAGCATAATTTCCACATTATTTTGCTACTCAGAATGATGCTGCTGTACTTACCACTTTTGGATAAAAGATCAAAGGTCTCATACTGTCATTTAATTGTCATCCCTGTCTGTAATTATGTGATATCATATGTCCTTGTTCTACAAATAACCCCACTGTATCTGTATCAGTTTCTCTCATCCCCTTCAATACCTTATCTCTTCTCTGCTCTTGTACAATGTCCTCTTTGTTTTCCCTTCTACCAGCCTTGTCAGTCATGACCTTTAATATCTGGGTCAGAATTTGTATCTGCATGCCACAGACAGTTTCATATTATTTCTTTGTTGTCTCACTTTTCTTAAATACATCAATTCAGAACTGTGCATTCTCAAACCCACCTCACTCTCCCTGTCTGAGCACCCATAGGTCTTCTCCAATCTACAGAACCTCTCCCAACCCAAAATACAGCCCCACTTCCTGTCTCCATCCTAGACGTAACCTAGACTGAGACAAAGGTTACATTTATCATGTCACCAAGATAAATCCTAATATCTGTTATCAAAATCTCATTGATGTTCCTTCCTGTTGCTCTGTCTCCACAATAGATTCAGTCTACAAATGTCTTTCCATGTCCCTCCCCATTCATACTTTTCCTTCTTATCATATTGTAATACGTAGTCAATGGCGTTAATACTCTAAAAATCTTAGGAGTCAAGAAATGTTTCATAAAGCTTTCATATCGCATAAGGTGATTGTCGATAACCCTTTGTAATGAGAAGTGGAGTATGATCAGAGTGGTATGTCTATCGGTAAAAGCATGTGTACTTTTTCACAGTCAATGCCACTAACATTAACAACAAACTGCATCTGAGTCAAGAACTGGACTTCCCAGTGTTGCTGCCCATGAAGGGTCATCCAGTGACGTTTTCTAACAACCAGAGTGACTATCCTCTATCCTACTACTTAAGCTTCTTTGTAAAGAAGTTTTTCTAAAAAAAGATTTGAGTAAGAGGTAAAAGTGATCAACTGTAGTCTTTTAAGAAACAGTTTATTTTCTTAAGAGTAATTTTGAAGAATAAGTATTATACTGTCTCTAGAAAAAAGAACGGAAGTTCTTTTGACAGTTACACAGGAGGAAACTTTTGACAGAACAAAGCAAAGATTTTCTGACCATTAGCACCATTGGAAATGGGATGTCACACCCTGGGAAGTCATGAACAAATGGTTGGATGATACTGCTGATCTTCATTCAGTGGAGGTCGGAGTTAGATAACTAGGGGCACCCCCCCCCCGTTTTTTCCTCGTTTCATACATATAAACAAAAATTTATGTATTTTAAAAGAATGTGACCCTTTTTTAGCCAAACATTACAATCTAAACGCACTTTGAAAGTTTTGTTCTAAATCCCTACACTCATGTTCATAGTCTCAGGACATATGTTTAAGGACATTCTGATTTTCCCACAACAGGCTCACAATAAACAAAAAACTTTTTGAGACCAACAATAATTATAGTGAATCTTTTCATTCTAAAAGGTGTCTCAGTTTAGATTGTAAGATATGTGGTCATCCTAGTTATAAACAAAGACTAAATTCTATATAATAGCAGGCACTTCATCTACCTTATTTTCTGCTGTTTGAATCTCCAAGGCCAAGAACAGTGCCTGGTAAAAATTGGCTGCTCAGTAATCTTTGTCGAGTGAGTTGAAATGTGTTGAGTAAATAAAAGGCAATAGGTCTCAATGAAAAAAACTTACAACTTTTTAGGCCAAAACAGATCAGCAGATAGAATAATTTGAAATTAGAAAAATCACTGAACTGTAACCAATATTGTATATTTCATTTGACTAAGTCTGTATTTTGATTACTACTATTTGTTGTAGTGCTATAATATTCCTTAAATAAATTTCCATTTTTCCTTAGCAAAGGAACACTTTCCTCTAGATACTAGGAAAAGAAGTATGAAATACAAAATTATTTTATGAAAATCATATGTTAATATACATATTAAAAAAACACTACCGTCAAGTCAAGTCTGACTCATAGCGACCCTAGAGGTCAGAGTAGAAATGCCTCCGTAGAGTTTCCATATGATTTACTATAATCACACTGTATTTAATGTAATAATTGTGTTGATAATAACTTCAGTATCATTCATGAGAGATTCTTTTGTACTTTCTGTGAACTTTTCACAGTGGTATTCTTTACATATGAATTATTTAGTTTGTATAGCCAAGTGCTGTCCAGTCGGATAGGAATTGCAAATATCAGCCACTACACTAAGGTTTTGAAATCTATTGTCTGGCTAGTTAATTACTATACAAAACCCAGACCAAACCAGTTTCTGTCCAGTTGATTCTGACTCACAGCAACCCTATGGGACAGAGTAGAACTGCCCTATAGGGTTTGCAAGGAGAGGTTAGGTAGATTTGGACTTCCAGCTCTTGTGGTTATCAGCCATAGGCCTTAACTACATTGCCACCAGGATTTTCTTTATTACCACATCAACTATATAATGAAATCTGATGCACATAATAATATCTTTGCTTAAAAACATTGCCAAAGATCAGAGAGCTTGGGCTGTCATACTATTTCCCAACATAGCAATAGAGAAAGAGCAAATGTTTCATTATCATACACAGATGTTTCATTATCATCATGATGATCATGGCCAAATTTCATCCATGGAAGTATATGACATGGATAAAGTGATTTCAAATAAAAAACTCATGTTGATCCCATGAATAAGACAACAGTGATGTTCACTCATTACTAACTGATGACTCTAGAATAGCCCCCAAACAGAATCCAATACATTGTCATCAAGTCAATTGTGACTCAGAGTGACTCCATGTGAAAGAGCAGAACTACTCTGTAGAGTTTCCAAGGAGTGGCTGGTCTATGCAAACTGCTAACCTTTTGGTTGGATGTGGTGCTTTTAACCACAGTGTCACCAGAAATCCCTAAAACAGCCCACTGGTAACAAATTTGGCCAATGAATAACCAACTGTCAAACATCTCTCAATTACTACACTATCAAAAATAACAATAAAACAGTAAAACTAGTGCATTAAGTGCAAGTGTCTGCTGAAACTAAAGAGCTTTAGTAGGAGACTCCTGTAGGGTCTCTGTGAGTTAGAATCAACTGAAGAGTAGCGGGGTTGATGTAGGAGGACTGCCAGTTAAGTTCGAGAATTCATCCTGGAAGAAGTGCTACGTATTTCATTGCTGAATATCACTATGGTCACCTTTAAAGTACTCCTCTTGGGAAGCTAGGCACCCATGCCAGAGCCTAGACCACCCTTCAAAACAGTTTTGGAACTCTTTTTCTGGATCGGCCATCAGAGCTGTTATTGTATTACCCTTGATGTCCTGAATGTCATCCAAATGTCTTCCTTTCAATATTTCCTTTATCTTTGGGTAAAGAAAAAAGTCACTGGGAGCCAGATCAGGTGAGTAGGGAGGGTATTCCAATTATTTGTTTACTGGCTAAAAACTCCCTCAGGCAACTAGACAATTACATTCACAATCTTGCCACCTTGCCACTGAGCAAGGCAATGGCCATTCTAGAAAGAATGTCAAAATTGCTTTGAAGGCTGGACTAGGCGCTGGCATTGGTGCATAGCTTCCCAAGGGGAGCACTTCAACAGTGACTGTAGTGACACTCAGCAGTGATGCTCACAGACTTAATTGTCAGACCTCCTATACTCAGACACTTTTTGTACATATTATAATCCACATGATTTGATCAATGCAATCAGAAATGCATCAAATTTTTTTCAATGGGAGAACAAAATACGTGGATATTGTAGTACATGATTTTATGCAATAAAGTGCTTTTTTAATTATTCAGTTATATATATTTATCTTGGTACTTTGCAGTGGAGTCACTTAAGGATTCTGAAGGTAGAAATTAAAAGTTTCTGCACAAGTGACAGGATGATGTACTATTTTCCAGGCTACTGAGTAACAAAGAGGTGTAATTAAATGCTTATAAAGTTCCTTTCACTCTATGGTTATGGCACCCCAGTGCCAAATTAAGATGTGTATCTTGGTATTGTGGTAGGCAGTATTTTAACTAGACGGTAGATTCAACTTCAATGACAGAGACTCAAAATAACACTGACAAACAAAATAAAACCCTATTGACCACCTTGAAAAGTCTAGTATGCTCCTGAGTTCTCCTGTATGAGTTGGCCTAAGCTCCTTCTCACTTCACCTCTTGTCGCCCCATCATCTTTAGAGTGTTGTCCTTAAACGTGTGTCCTGAGACTATGCGCCACCTCATCTGCATTCCCGCTGCATTCTAGCTGCCAAAGAGTGAAAAAGGAGGTATGCTCCTCCTCTGAGTGCTCAACTCTGAAGTTGCCGGCACAATTAAGGCGAATCTCCTATTATAAGGAATTTAGCCGTGTGGTTACATCTAGCAGCAAAGAGGGATAGCAATTACAGTCTCTACTCTGAGTGTCCATGTGCCTTACTGAAAACATGGGTTTCTCTTTCACTGAGAATGAAAGGAAGAATGATTAAATAAGATAACTCATATTTTTGGCATATGCAGCAAGATTTTTAAAGAAAATCTGGTTTAATTTCTACTCCATTTGACGTCCTTAAACTTTGTTGACTACAGATAGTATATTGATTTTCCATTGAATTAGTTCATTGTGTGTTCATTCCTATGGAAAGTTTCATAAAACTCAGGGTCCTTTATGAGAGCCTCGGCCCAGAGGCCGCACAGTGGCTTCATTGGCTTATTCTTGCCTCCTTCTCTTTTCCACAGATTTTTACTTTTCTTTTTATTCTAAAACAGGTATTCTCAGTCCTGGCATTAACGACATCTTGAGACAGACAATTCTTCATTGGGAGAAGATGTTCAGCAGTACCTCTGATCTCTATGAGCTAGATGCCAGTAGCAAACCCCCTCCTCTGATTGTGACAACCAAAAGTGTGTCTAGATAGTGGCAAATGTCCACTGTGTGGTGTGAATCACCTTCAGTGAACTAGGACTCACTCTTGTAGACGCTTTAGGCTATAATTTTGCTTCCATTTTTTTCCAGTAAAATTCCTTCAGTTATAGGCAGGAGATATATTTATGACAGTATTTTTGAAAAGATCATACTTTTTCTCTTTTACATTCAGAATGAACATATATAATGCTCTAGCAGGGTGCAATGTCTGTTTATTTACCATTGAATGCAGGAATTAATACAGTAAATAGAATATAACTGACTTTTTTAATGAATAAATTATTTTTAAAAGCTAAACATTTCTATTTTAGAAATGTTCTATTTATTTTTTTTAAGAAAAATTAGAATTCTAAAACATTTCTCTAGAAAGTTTTCAGGGAGTTCACCCATCAATTACAAGTTGTGGTTCAGATATCCTCAAATGTTGATGTATGTAAGAATCATCTAAGCTTCTGGTCCAAATCCCAACCTCAGATCCAGTTGCAGTTGCGAGCAAAAATCTTCACGAAGAGTCCTTGCTACCTGGGATCTTTTCCAGTTCTGAGATTTCAATCTTCACTTTTCTTTTTCCAAAAGACCTGTTAGTGATATCTGCTAGAATGCCTGCCTTTGTATATTATCTCTCATGAGCTATGCAATGTGAAAATGTCACTAGGCTGAGAGGTAAGAGACACATTCAGTAAGGCTCCACAGTACACAGGTCATGTTACTTTCTTTGACTTGAGATTCATCTTGAGTTCACTTTCAACTCTGTTAATAGTTAGTTTTTTCCTATTTTCCTTTTAAAGATGAATAGCACACATAAGGCGCATTAATCAGAAGCGTACAGTTGGATAATTTTTATATATCTAGCCCTTGTGGCAAAGTGGTGAAGTGCTACGGCAGTGAACCAAGTGGTCAGAAGTTTAAATCCATCCGGTGCTCATTGGAAACTCTCTGGGGCAGTTCTACTCTGTCCTATAGGGTCGCTATGAGTCAGAATTGACTTGACAGCAGTGGGTTTTTTGGAGGATGGGCATAGACACAGCTTTAGTCAAAAACGCAAAACAGCTTTTGAAATTGTTTGCATGATTTCCCATGTCCACTAACAATGTATATGACTTCCAGTTGATCCAGATCTCACAGATAACTTGCTACTGTGGGTCTTTTAACTTTAGTCTGTTGGTGGTCAATTTTGATCTGACAAGCTAGATGAGTAACTAGACAATGAGTGTTACTGACACAAGAGCATTTTCACAGAAACAAAAACAAACAATTACTGAACCTTGAATGCTTCATTTGCATGAGATTATTTTACAGTTGTCAATTCACTTAATCCATTACATAAATTTATTTGAAAATTTGGAAAACATTCCAATATCATTCTCGACTAAAAAGTTACCCAACAGGATCAAACATACTGAATATATATGTTCAATTCTATTGGGTATCTTTTTAGCAGAATAGCTGTTTTATTTCTTAACCCCAACAGACACCTTGTTAATACCTCTGCAGAAAGAAAGAAGGTTGCCACTCAGTAAACTGGAAGGCTTTGAAAGGGATGTTTACCCTAGATACCTTTTAACTGTAAATTTTTCTGTAATCTTTCTGATTAGGTTTATCAATTACTCTTGCAAAAGAAAAGACACTTGGTAAATGCATTAGCAGTCGTTGATTTATTAGGTTATGTTGCTCTCATTATAGAAGACAGAGAGCTAGGGTCTAAGGCAGTGTGACCTAAGGGAATTTACTTCTGCCAAATGCTGGATCAGAAAGGTTAGAGAGCAGTGGGATCAGCAAGAGAAGCTCAAGCTCAGAAGATCAGGAGCCCTGGGCACCTAAGTAGTGGTATCATCCAGGTCTACCTAAGAATGGTCATTCTAGGTTCATCAGAAAGCCACTGAAAACTTCATCTGCTTCTGAATTCTGTCATTGACTGGCCTGAACAGCCCAGTGCTGTAGAGTCGATGTCTATTCCTAGTGACCCTGTAGGACAGAGTAGAACTGCCCCATAAGGTTTCTAAGGAGCACCTGGTAGATTTGAACTGCTGACCATTTGATTGGCAGCCATAGCACTTAACCAAATTTGCCACCAGATTTTCCCAAGCTTGACTGGCCTGGAGGGATGATAAAAGGGGAGAGAAAGTAGTATTAGGTAAAATGTTCATAGTTTGCTTCTGTTTGGCAGGTTATCCTGTTGAGAAAGAAGCTACAGATACCTCTCAGAAGTGGGACTGGTTTTCTTGTTTCTCACTGTAATTACTACCTTACTTCTGACTCTAAGGTGGGTCCCCTGTTAGGGATACTTGAGTTTAATCGACACCTGTACTGATGCACCATCATCAACTTGCCATCAGTCAAGTAAAATATGACTCAAGATTACAGGTATAAAGGCAATGATGGGAACAGACCATGTTCCTGAAGATAGTTTTGTGCAACTGGCAGCTTAAGAAAGGACTAAAATTGTGGGAAATGCATAGTAAATGTTGAACCTCCTTGACAGCAGCCAGTAAGTATTTGTTGTTCCATTTTGACAATCTGTCTATGTTAATCTCATTTCTAATCTTAATAGGAAAATTCTAATACTTTTAATATGCCACCGTAGAAGTAATACGTATGCTTCACAAAGAGGAACATGTAATTTTCAACTAAAAACTTACCCATTGCCTTTGAATTGATTTCATCTCATTGTGACTCTGTAGGACAGGGTAGAACTGCCCCATAGGGTTTCCAAGGAGCAGCTGGTAGATTTTATTGCTGACCTTTTGGTTAGACTCAAAACCCAAAAAAGAAAACAAAAAGCAAACAAAAAAACAAAAAACCAGTAAAAATTATGACTTGGACTGTTATCCTTATGAAAATAAATAAATACTCCTTTAGTAAGATTTGGCCTCACAACAATTGGTTTTCACCACTGAAGAAAACATAACTTATCATTCTGCTTTGAAGAGAGCCACGGTTTCTAACAGGAGATGGAGATTGGGGAATGATGAAGAGTGAATTTAGAGTTGATTGCAGCATTCAAGTTCATCAGCCTCAGGCGAGCTACTCAATGGCTGAAGATTAAATGACGGTATCTACATATTTAAAAAAAAATGCACAGCTATTTATGGTGCAATTGCTATAGGGTCACTCTGAGAGTTGACCTGATGCAATGAGTTTTGTTTTTCATGCATAGGGTTGAATCCAGCTTTCCTCAGTGTTTCGCAGCGACATTAACAGATGAGACTTGGCTGAAAGTTTGCTTATTTCATGACAACTATAAACTTTCAAAGTATAGCTCTGATACTTCCTCTCAAAAATATACTGTAACTTGTATAGTGACATCATACTTTTACTTTTAGCAATGAAGCCACACAATGGGCCAGTGTCTACCCGCATGAGTACGTTATTTTCTTAGCATTCTGATCACAAAACTAAAAAAAAAAAAAAAATGGAGAAATTGCAAACTCTGTAGAATGCACATGTAAATAGCACACTTACTTGTAATATGATAAGAATTCTAGATTATTTTATAGTGTTTTTAGAGGTAAAAAGTTTCCCCCAGGTTTCTGATATTTATGAGTGTACTTCTTTTTAAATTAATGTATTAACCTTTTCCTTTATTCTAAACTACTTCAAAAAAAACCAAAAAACACCGAAAGCAATAACTTATTCCCAAAAAGCAATCTAATTTTCTTTTCTCTACAAGCTAATTATAAAATATTTCAGATACTCATGAACATAAACAGGAAAATAATGTCCCATATTTACCTCTCAGCTTAAGTAATAACATACAGTAGTTTTGTTTTTTTTTTAATATCAGTACATGATTCTCCCAGTTGCAATAGCTATTATCAATTTGGCTGAAAACAAATTTTCTTCAGCCCTTTATCCCTCCTTGCCCTTAAATATTTTGGAATTGTATTTATTATAATACATAATCTTGACTACATTTTACCATTTTAGAAGAAAAAAGTGTATATATTTTTTCTTATACAAGTTTTGAACTTCCCTAGCTGTCTGAAGCTACAGAGGCAGAAAAAGTTTTTTACTATCAGTGGCTATTTTGGACCAATGGAATAAAGTACAAATATAAATTAAGTCTGTTGGAGTAATTTCACTTGAGACATTTTATGCAATGGATTTTCTGTTTTTTTTAATTGTTTTGTTCAAATAATCATTCCCAAGTCTAAATGACCAAGAAGTTCACAGTCCAGCATGCCCGTCTCCACCAGTAACTCTTGTCACTGATGGTGCTGGTATGGGTATCCCTGGTTCCTGTACCCACCCAGCAACTCTGGGATGCTCACTCACCATGCCCAAGGAGAGACTGTCCTCATTGCCAGGTAACATTTGGGGTAACAGGTAACAGTTTCCCTTCTGTTATTTCCATGGCAATATTCTTGGCCTGACATTTCTGTGGAAGACATTAAAATATTTAATAATGAATTCATTATCGGTTCAAGTCTTTGAAAGGGAAAACAAGACAAGCAGATTAGTGAGAACCTAACTTCAAGGAGTTCTTATGTTGGGAAAAAGCTGGAAAGTGTGCACACAGCTAGAGAATCATGAAACATTAAAGAAAGCAAAGCAAAAACTAGGCTTTTGTTTCAGGGGGGTGACTTGGTGTGAAGACAGCAAATATCCTGACATTGAAGAACTTGTTTTGTAAACAGGGCTTGAGTGGAAGACCCATCCTATGTTTAATGTCCCAGGGCGCTGCTCTGTGGGTTCCTCACTCTCTTTCCCACCTGCCTCTTTCTTTAGAGCTTGTCTTATTGCCTTCCCTCACCCTCCAATTTTTACCCTTGGATTGGTGACTAGATTCAGTTTTCCTGATCTTGTAAGTACTTCATATGTTTGCATTGCCTCTGAGTCCTCACGCCCAGAAAGGAATGTGACTTTGACTGATTGCTAATATTGCTTGGCTGTTTCACCCTACTCCTCACCCCATTCTGGGAGGCTCTTTAGGGATGGGCTATGCTTCACTCTTGACATAAAATAAGAGGCTGTTATCTTTTACGGCTGAGAACAAAGTGAAGAATGAAAGACCTCGGTTGAGTAGAGTCAGCTAGATTCTTTTTGTTTGCAGAGTTCAATCAACTCTTACCAGTGGTTATGGAAAAGGAGCGTGCAGTTACCATGTGGTTATAGAAACATTATTTAAAAGATGGGGACAATATAGTACGGGAGATTTGACAACTTTACAAGAATTCATACAGCTAGTTTAAGAGTTGGACATAGCCCAAGAGATCAGTTCTGTTGCCTGCACTGAATCCTTTGTCTAGTTTTGATTCATACTCAGACTAAGGAAAATGAGCCACCTTTTCTTAGACATGAGGCAGCTCTTTATTCTGGTCCTCCTTTAGGCTTCCTTGGAAACCCTGTGGTGTAGTGGTTAAGTGCTACAGCTGTTAACCAAAAGGCCAGCAGTTCAAATCTGCCAGGTGTTCTTTGGAAACTTTACGGTGCAGTTTTACTCTGTCCTATAGGTTTGCTATGAACTGGAATTGATAGCAGTGCTTCTTTTGTTTTTTTCCCCAAGCTTCCTCTCAAGGCCTGAGCACTGTGACAGAGAGAGACACGTGTTATCCACAGGTGCTCCTCGTTTCCCTGGCCTTGATGCTCCATGTTGGATTCCAACTCAGTTTTCTAGAAGCCGTCACCCTGGACACCCAAAACAGAGCTTCCCTCCCTGGACTGGCCTACACTTCCCAGCAGCTGAGAACCCATTCCCTGCAAAGATACCAGTTCTGTGCTCTCACTTACTGCCTTGTACTCTGTCATGAAAGGATGCATGGGAGTGACCACAGCAGTAACCCCAGTTTTTAAAATGAAGTGTCAATCATCGCACTAAGCACCTTAAATACATTACAATCTTATTTTATCTGTACAGTGATCCTTTGATATGGTTGTATTTTTTTTCTTATGAAGAAATTGAGGCTTAGTGTTTTAAGGAAATTGTTTATAAGAGATAAAATTTAACTCCAAATCATTTGTTATCCAAAGCTCTGAATTACTACTCTATACTGTTTCTAGGAAAAAAAAAAAAAATTAAAGGTAGGAATGTTTTTCATTCTTTCCTTAAAGATTCTGAAGTAAATATTATTCACCACTTTAAAGATAAAGAACTTGAAACTCAGAGGTGGTCAGAAACCTGCTCTGTCTCTCAGAGGTTTGGTGTTTAAATTCACATTTGTTTGATTCCAAAGCTTCAGCTCCTTTTTCATGCCCGTTGCCTGCTCTACGATGCTGAAAACCCCTAGTCGTTGTTAGCATCAGCACCTAGCGTGGACTGAATGGCAAATCTGTATTCTAAGCCATTTACACAGTTTATCTCACTGAGCCTCACAAAAACAACGGAAGATTAAGTTCCACAATCATCCTGATTGTACAGACAAGTACTCACAAGTGCAAGGACATTAGATAATTTGCCCAATTTCCCTGACTGTCTAGATCCAGCATCTTGCACCTACCTTCAGCTTTACACTTGGATAAAAAATTCCGTGGCTGTCAAGTTGATTCTGACTCGTAGTGACTCTACAGTACAGGGTGGAACTTCCCCATGGGATTTCTAAGGAGCAGACAGTAGATTTGAACTGCCAATCTTTTGGTTAGCAGGTGAGACCTTAACCACTGTGCCACCAGGACTCCTACGTGTTCATAGCACATTGTAAAATTACAGTGCTGTTTTATTGACGTTAATCTTTATGTTAGAACTGAAAGTCAGGTGTTTTTATTACCAGCCTCTTACCAGCTCAGAAAGGATAAGCAATTTTCCAGAGGAAAAGAGCTGGCTAGAGCTGGGCTCCACCAATGACAGCCATCCCAAATTTAGTGCTACCAAATAGTCATCCGAACTGAATTATTAGCCAGAGATTGTATCAGAACCGATATTTACTCTGTTAAATGCACATGACTGGGATCTGGGGAGCCTGTAAACAGGACTTCCAAATATTGTCAGGAACATGAAGGAGGGGATATTGATTGATCAGCCTTTTAAGGTTCCTTAGATCTAGGCAATAGTTCCGTGCTACGTCTGCGAACTAAAAGGCTGTCAGTTCAAACCCACCAGTCCCTCCTTGGGAACTCTAGGGAGCAGTTTTACTCTGTCCTGTAGGTTCTCTATGAGTTGGAATTGATGGTAGTGGGTTTAGGTTTTTTTTGGTTTTAGATCTACACAGTTCCCTACTTGTGTCTTGATTTTACTGCGGGTGGATGTAAATGTTTATTGAATTTATACCAACTCCTTTCCTTTTATTTGTAATTTGAGAATTTCAGATATAAGAATATATGACAAGTTGGGGGACGTTTCCTTTTTCTAATATTTAGCAAAACATAAGACTAATTTTTTCCCTAGGATGAAAGCTTAGGAATTGACCACAGTCTTTATTATTAGCAAAGTCTCCAAATAACAGTGATTTTATACATTTTTCTAGTATAGTACATGCTTGATACAATAAAGCTAAAAATAATGGCCTTTCTTTTCTCTGAGACATTTGCTTTCATCCTGGGTGCAGTTTTAAATCTACATTTAAATCTCTTACAGGTAAAACACAATTTCCTAAGTAGCTGCTCTCTGTGAAAATTATTTCTGGCCTGTCTCTTAGCCTGTGTAACTACAGTGATAATCGGAATACTCACAGTACACTTTATATACAAAGGGAGAAATAACATGTATACAGTCATTATCCACATACCATCAAATGACGGGAAGCCCGAAACACCTTCTGAACCAAGAGTGACCACTGCTACAACAGTTCACTACAACAACCACACCAACAAGGAGCACAACAGCTCACTTCTCCTCTGAAACCAACCCAACTGCTACAACCACCCAAACAGCTGCACCAACAAAGAACACAAGCAGACCATCTTTCTCCGGCAGCCCCATAACCACCACCACAACTGCTCACACAGAGAGCACAGCAGTCGTCTCCTGCACTCTCCTAGCCCTACCACTACGATCTTCATCAGCACCACACTGGCAGAACAACCGCTGGAAGCAACTAGTGACCCTTCCTCTGCTTGGACCTCAAACCTCCACAATTCCTACTCAACCTAGAACCGGAACGGCCACCACTTCCCCTATTGCAATCAATCCGGTTACGGCCATAGCCACCTTTACCCTAAATGAATCTGTGCCTACTTCTATTTCATTTTAATCTGTCACCGCGAGTGGTTCTATCAACTTCACCTTTACCTGGTATCACAGAGGTTACCAACACCATCCCCTCTGCACCCACTGTATCCTCTCCCATGCCAACCCCCTACGGTTTCACTTGAACATGCAACCATACAAGCATAAAATGAATTCACAGACAGTACCACTTCAGTAGAAACTGCAACAGCCACTTGAAGAATCTATAACCATTACAACTTCCACTGACTATATAGTCATAACAGCTACCACCAACACCACCATTTCAATCGAACCTGTTACCACCCAGCGTACCAGTCACTTTAGCCTTACTTACTACCAAATAGCCTTGTGTTCAACTGAAATTAAAATCTGAATAGTATCCATCATATATCAACTGATCCTACAAGTAGCATGACTTCAGCAGGAAAGCCATTGGTGTAGAACCCTGAATTATGGCTGTTTCAGTTAAACATGAAGGACCATCTGAATCAACCACCAGAAACTGTATCTATAGGTACCATCACAAATGCGTTACCACGTGGTCACCACCATCAAAGCAACTGAACCTACTTCCACCACAAAAGCTACCAGTGGGTTAACCAAGCCTGCAATTACCACTATTTCACCTGAAATGGCAATTATCCAAGTTTCCACTGGACTGATAAGTACAACAGCCATGGCTACTTCAATGGAACCTACAAATATCAATTCCTACTGAACTGACAACCACAATATCTATGACAGTTCCTTCAGCTGAATTTTCAGCACTCGATATTGTTTCAAATCAACTAAAAATTGCCATAATACACGCTGATTGTATGTCCACAGTAGGAAAAACAATAATAACCACAAATCCTTTAACTAAAACTGCAATCACAATAGTCACTTCCAATTCAACTGAATTATTTCCATTTAGCTGGCATAACCACCTGTCTGAAACCAAGTCTCAGTTACTACAATTTTTATAAAAACACATCATCACAAAAATGCTATCATTTCATGTAAGTATATGCCTACAACAGGAACCACTGCTTCAGGTGACTCAACAACCACATTTGGAAACACCATTTCAGGTCAGTCTACAACTGTAACTTCTACACATCCTACCACTGCACAGTTACTAACACTACTTCAGTTCAGCTACTTTCAGTCCTTCAAATGAAACTTTTCCTTACCATTATTTCTGCTTAAATGTAACTATCAGAATTTCTATTGAACCCACCACTTTATCATGTCTGCTACCACTCCTGCTTAGCCTGAAATTTCCATAGCTACTGCCACTTCAGTTGAACCCATAACCATAATAGGAACCAGCACGCGCACTGAGCCTACAATCGGCAAGACCATGATTCTGAGTTCAGTAACTTTACTGATATGAGTGCCTTAAATCTCAGAGAAATTACACTACAGTGGTCTCTGCCACAGCAACCAAATCTTTGCTTACTATTTTTGCACCACTGCACCTGTAACACATGACAACTAAATCCAGCTCAGAATCTACATTTATGTCTTGTTTATCTATTAGGTCCCCATTTTATCAAGCTGCTGTTGTTCTAAGGTACTGTCAAGC
Organism: Heterohyrax brucei; assembly: GCA_028571685.1. Classification (NCBI taxonomy): domain Eukaryota; kingdom Metazoa; phylum Chordata; class Mammalia; order Hyracoidea; family Procaviidae; genus Heterohyrax; species Heterohyrax brucei. Next base: position 67,475,746 of record CM053152.1, read on the forward strand.
CAGTCCCGAATCATAGTGATCCTCTGTGCACCAGATAAAAACACCACTCAGTCTTGTACCAGTCTCACAGCTGTTGCAGCCACTACGTCAATCCATCTCATCGAGGGTCTTCCTCTTTTTCTCTGACCCTCTTATTAACCAAGTATGCTGTCCTTCTCCAGGGAGTTATCCCTCCTGATAACATGTTCAAAGTACATCAGACATAGTCTCATCAAGGAGAATTCTCATTGTACTTCTTCTGAAACAGCTTTGTTCATTCTTTGGCAGTCCATGGTATATTCAGTATTCTTCACCAATACCATAATTCAAAGACATCAATTTTTCTTTGGTTTTCCTTATTCATTGTCTAGCTTTTGCATAGATAAGCATTAGTTGAAAATATCAAGGCATGGGTCTGGTGCACCTTAGTCCTGAAAGTGACCTCTTTGCTTTTTTAAAGCAAATACTTTAAAGAGATCTTTTGCATCAGATTAAGGCTGATATTTTATTTTGTAAGAGTTTGCCAGTTTTTCTAAAATTTCAGATCATGTAATTTTCCTAGAAAATGATTCAAATTTAGCGATCACTTTGAGCAATTTGAAAAAGTCTTATGGATCATCTTTATTGATACTGGTATTTATAACCAGAATTATTTTTGTTTTCATAAAATCGAATGATCCACCTACAGAAATGTGATCTCCAATCAATCAGAACTTTTTGTTCTTTTTGTGGTACACTAACTGCCGGGGGCTAGCCTCGGCAGGGTCTGGGATCACAAAGGGATGGGTGGCATCGGCGAAGAAATGAGACTCAGACAACAAGGAATCTGGAGGTCAGCAGCCTGTTGAGGCCTGTCTTTCTTTATTTTTTATATAATCAATGAGGTGACGTGATTTTCATTCTGCTCTTTGACCACGTAAGCTGTTGGCTAGTAAGGAACTGATACCTCGTGGTCTCCTTTCACGTTAATCATTAGGGCCTTCTAGGTAATGGCCCGAGACAAGTATATGGTGGTTATAATCAACAGTGAAAACAAAGCTATGCCTTCAGCTCAATCAGCTCTATCTATGCCTTGAGGTCAAAGAAAGAGGGGTAGGCTCATCTAAAGGTTATTATCTGGCTATCTCTATTTGTTCCTTCTTTGCTCTTGTTTTATCTCCTCCCGTGGGGACAGTAAGTGTCCACCATCCCCCTCTCTTAAGCTGTTATAAGAAAGATATTTCTTTAGTATTTACTAATTTGTCATACAAATTATAATAAAAGGGAGCCTATCCATCTTCCTGATGCAGGGAGTGGGATGTCTATATCTAAGGGCTGTGTCAGGGGTCGTCCATGGGGAGCTTACCAGGGCCTTCCTGTATTTCACTGGTCCAAGTAATGGAAATCCTGGTGACACAGTTGTTACGTGCTATGTCTGCTAACCAAAAAGTCAACAGTTAAAATCCACTAAGTGCTCTTCAGAAACTCACTGGGACAGTTCTGCCCTGCGCTATAGGGTCGCTATGAGTCGGAATCAACTTGACAGCAGTGGGTTTATTTTGGGGGGTTTTGTCCCACGCAGTAAATCAAGGAAACCATTTTGACATGCTATAGCTTACTGGTAGCCTTGGTGAAATTCATACAAATTATGAATCATTTTTTAAAATCATAAAAAAGAAAAAGCAATTCCTCAGGCAAGAAAAACATGAAATAAATTAATGTCGACCTTAAATCAGTCTATGAAGAAAGAACCACTGTGAAGTATGGGAGATTATTTGTCAGTTAGGAAAAGGAAAAAAACTTTCAAGAAAAATTTAAAATATATATTTCAATAGCTACTGTGCTAATAAGAAGTAATTTTAACAGTTCTTCCACATATATCTTTAGAGGAATAGTTTTTTAAATTAAATTATGCTAGCCTATTAATTGCAATAATATGTAAATAAAAGCACTGAAATTGTAACAAGAGCCTTTACTTTAGACTTTATCAGTGATAACACAAGCCCAGCTGAAAGGATTCACATTGTTTCGATCCGTGGATATACATCCCTCCCTGATGGCACTTTTCTATTTCTTTTTATTTTCTCTCTCTCTCTCTTTTTTTAATTGAGATTGAGTGAAAGTGTACAATCCAGTTTATATTTCCACACCTACCTATTTACAGCTCCTTCTGCTCTCCTTGCCCGATGATAGCACACTTCTCCTTTCTGTTCTATACATGTCATATCCTCTTAACAATCTCTTGTCCCCTCTTCTCCACCCTCTCCACTCCCCTCTAGTATGAGGCCAGTAGGATGACATCCCATAGATGCACAGAACCATAGAATGCACTTATTTATTTCTGTCAAAGGAAAAAATAAGTTTAGTTCTTAATTGTTATTACTCCTTAGGAAGAGAAGTGTGCTGGAATTGATCTGTTCTTGTGAATGAAGACAATTTTACTTTTTATAATAATATCAATATTTCCTCAGACTTATACAGACTCAGTTCCCAGTATATATTTATTCAATAATGGCTAAATGTATCCTGTAGACTTTGTAGCATCTGATCAGAAAGGCCTGGTGATCTCCTTTCAAAAATTAGCCAAAGAAAATCCTGTGGGTCAGAACAATAGGACCTGCAGCTGATCACAAAGACAGTGCTGGATGGCGTGCATCTCGATCAGCTGTGCCTGGGGTGACCGTGAGTCAGTGGCTTATTCCATGGCAGCGACTGCCACCAACAAAGCATCTGAGGAACAAAAATCAGCCAATTGATTATATATATATATATTTTTTAAATCTTTGAGCCTGAACTGTGTACTAAACACTCTACTTGATGCAAGTCCCCAAACCCAAAAACCAAACCTACTGCTGTCAGGTTGATGCTAGCTCGTAGCCACACCACAGAACAGAGTATAACTGCCCAGTGGAATTTCCAGGGAGTGCCTGGTGGATTCAAACAGCTGACTTTTTGATTAGCAGCCACAGCATTTAACCATTATGCCTCCAGGATTTCCAATACGTGTGCCCTTCTCCAAAATTGCTCCTCATCTTCTAGCTGTCTCTTACAGTTCTATCCATGCTTTAACTCTGTCCCACCTCCTCCACCAATCCCTGCTCATCTTGCAAGCTCTTCCATCTTAGCCCTGACACACCGTTCACACTCTCCCCGATTCATCTGGACACATACTCCCTTATCCAGAGTGGAAGAAGTTTAGTTTGAAACTTGTCATTTTTTTCTCTAATTATAGGGAACAAGAGCAATGTATAGTCTGGGAGTTCTCATTAAGACTACAACAGTCTACTGTATGTATCCTTTGGTCTCTTAAAGGCATTGCATTCCAGGGATTGAAAGTTTTCTGTACTCAAGTGGGAACGAGATTACTGTACTTCAGATTCAACCAGATCCGATAATCAAGTCAGATTCTCATACTAGAGGGTCAACTTCTGGAAGCACTCTCTTGTCCTGGTTGCAATTTGGGAAAACAGAAACCAGTTTTTAGGTAATGGAAGCTGAAAAGAATACAGTTATCAAGTGCTCATACAATTACGGGGAGTACTGGAGGAAGACTGGTGAAGGCTGTTTCTAGATTCTCCCAGGCCTAGCACTGCAAGATGTGACACAGAATCAAGGGATCTTCTGGTGACACCCTGTGGTCAGTGAGCTGCAGGAAACCACTGCCAGGGCACAGCCTCCTGCAACTGCAAGGCCAGAGATGACAGGTGGAGCACAGTGTGTCACTGTGAAAACTGTCATCTATTGAAGCTTGCATGTACCAGACACTCCAAATGTTGGAGGAAGAACGCTTTGCACTTCCCTTTGATTTTCCAAATCTCAAGTGAGTGCATCTCTTTGGCAAGCCTGGGGGTTCTGAGAATGTAGTTTCTGGGACTTGTACCTCTTGGCATGGAGAGGAGTGCATAGAAGAGGTTGTGAATCAATGCTGACTAGCCATCAACATGTCTAGCACATTCCCTAAGGAGAAAAAATACAAGTCACTGAGATCCCAGTATTTAACTGGGCAAAGGCACATAAAATACAACTGTTTAGGAAGTTACGGGAACATATTTAAAATTATACTTTTTGCCTTTTTAATTTGCACCGAGGAGTCCGGCCCCTGAGTCAGAGCCTCTGAATGCCGTCTCAGGCCTGACCACATGCAATTACAAAAGCCTCCGTCCTGCAGGCCTCCGGGGAGAGCTGCCCTCCCACCAGACCGCTGCACGGCCAAGGCAGTGCTGTCTCCAAAGGAAATTTCAGTCAGGATTTAGCTCTCTTTTGTAGTGTGGGTCACATGCTGTGTGCCAGGGAACCAAATTGACAGTTCTTGTGGCTTAAAAAAAAGTATTGACCAGAAGAGGGCGCCCCAGGAAAGGGAAAAGGAGACTCCCACTGTGGTATAGTTAGCGGGGATACTCAGTGCTCAAGTTTTTAGCCACTCTGGGACCCCAACAGGTACTTTTGTTTCCGGTCAAAATCGTAGAAGGTCTGAAAAGAGGTGGTGAGGAAGTTCCCACACAGGGGCGGGAACTCAGGGTTTTCCCGCTAAGACTAGCTGATTCTAGAAAGCTGGGATGACACAGTGAAAACCAACCAACCAATCAACCAACAATAACAACAAAAACCCCGCTGCCATCGAGTCGATTCCGACTCGCAGTTACTCTATGGAACAGAGCAGAACTGCTCCATAGAGCTTCCAAGGAGTGCCTGGTGGAATTGAACTGACGACTTTTGGTTAATAGATGTAGCACTAACCGTTAGTTCACCAGAGTTTCTGGACGACATAGTACGGCTAGTTAATTCTAGGCGCCCTGGTGAGGCCAGACAATGGGACGCCTTCTTCAGGTAGAAAATAATGTAAGAAATGAGAGGAGACGGCCTGCTGATTTCCTACGAACTCTTCTGTCTCCCTTTTTTTCATAGGTGGGAAACTAGACCTCATTACCATCCAGTTCAACCATGGGATGCATCCTGAAGCATTAGACTAGATTTGACTGCCAAACTCAAAGACTGATTCTCTTTTGTAGTATGCCTTGGCCTTAGTATAACTTGGGTGACTGGCAAACCTAGCCAGTATGTGGAAGCCTAAATTTTCAGACCATTCTTCAGTTGTGTTTGTTACTTTGAAGGCAGGGCAAATGGACAGAAGTCTTGTATATCCAAATCTTTATGACCTTAAGGGAAAAAATCAAATCTTTATAAAAATTGTAAAATAGATCCAGCAATCCTAGTGGTCATCGCTAACCAAGCAACCAACATCTCAGACATTAAACAAAATAGCCTACAAGCTAAGACAAACCCAGAGAAGGAACCTAGGGAAGTGATTAGTCTGCCAGTTGAAATTCACCAGCTGGAGGAATCTGAGACAGAAAATAGCCTGTTTTGTCTGCCTCGTCCTCTAATTCTTACTCTTCCCTCTCTCTGCCCTCTCCAACAAGTGTCTAGGTCAAATCACCCAACTAGAGTACAACTTCTCTTCTCAGTGTAAGATTCAGGAAAAATTAAGACAGATTGGGAAGCTTTTCAGATGATCCTAATTATTATATAGAGACCTTTAGGGATTTGACACTAGCCTTTGAATTAAGTTGGAAAGATGTAATGATAATTTAGAGCCAAACACTGACCCAAAGAGAAAGAACAAACCTCACTGAAGTAACTGGGCAGTTTGGAAATGGGCTGCACATGTAAAGTCAACAAGTCTACCCCATGGCAACTGCTGAAGTCCCTAGCACTGATCCAAGGTGGGATTATAATATCCAAGGAGAAATCAGCAAGAGATCACACGCTACTATATAAGATATAAAAGCTTGCAGGGTTAAACCTATCAGATTTAACAAGTTAGCCACAACTCTGACCAAGGACCACAAGAAAACCTTACTGCCTATTTAAAGAGATGAAAGGAAGCTCTCCTAAAGCATACCAATCTAGACTCTAGGTCCCCTGAGAGAGAATTATTTCTAAAAGATTTCTAACACAATCTATGTCAGATATAAAGCATAAATTTCAAAAACGGGGACTCAGACCCCATACCCTACTGAATGAGTTGCTAAAAGCTACCTTACTAGTCCTCTATAATAGAGACCGAGAGGAGGAGCACAGGCTCCCAACAAAAGGATAAAGAGAAAAAAAGGAGACAGACTTGACTCCTAGCTGCTAAACAAAGCAGTTGATCCCTGGTACAAACAGGGAAATTCCAAGAGACATTACCAGGTACCTGCTACAGCTGTGGATGGTCTGGTCACGGGCAGAGTAGCTTCCCCCAGAATAAGCCATCTCAGAAGCCCTATCCCAGATGTCAACAGCTGGCCCAGTGGAGGATAAACTGACTCAAGAGTCAGAAAGCTCCTGGGTCAGTTTCCTCAACAGAAATGGCCCTAAATTGATGAGATTACAGGCTTTAACTGGCTCCCAGTAAAAATCTCAAAAATGTCAGTATCAGTGAGGAAGAGTCAGGGTAATCTAGGTGTGTGTAGCAGGAAGGTCAATAAACTTTCTTTTGGGTGAGAGAGTCATGTTCTCCATATTGACCTCCTATTGAGGACCCCTCTCTTTCAATAAATACTGTGTTCTAGGGGTGAAAGGGAAACAACCAACCTGACAGTTTCTTTTCCCCTTTGAGTGGTCAGATCCTAGTGGCCACAAACAACAGCTAACATGAGCAGTCCTACCCCAGAGATTTAGGGACAGCCCCTATCTCTTCAGCTATGTGTTAACAGAAGACTTAGAGGATCTAACAATGGGGAGGGGGCGGTTAGGAAGCAGATAAGTTTTAGAATAAAAAGACATCTTACTTATCTGCTCCTCTATAAAATAATTGGGATGCTGTCACGCTGTCTAAATACTAAATTTTCTGGCAGAAAACAGTTACAAAATTTCAAAGGAAAAAGCGCAAATCTCACAACAAATATCCCAAAAACTAAGCCAAAGCTACTGCTCTTAAGTCAAATCTGACTCATAGTGACCCTACAGGTCAGAGTGGAACTGCCTCATAGAGTTTCCAGGGGGTACTAGGCAGATTCAAACTGCCAACCTTTTGGTTAGCAGATGTAGCATTTAACCACTGTATCACCAGAGTTTCCTTCCAAAGCCTACAACCTTAAAACTGCTCAGGATTTTTCTAGGCCTGACAGGTCTCTCTCTGTAGATTGTGAATTTTAGGGTATGAGGAATAAGTCAAACCACTGTATAAAACCATAAAAATTAAACAGGGAGAGGTGGGGCCAATATGGCAGCCTAGCCACTTGTTGCTAATCCCTCTGATGACAAAGAACTAGAAAAATCAATGAAAGAGACTAAACATTCCAGGAGGACTGGACACCAGGTGGAAAACTGAAGGAACAGATTGGGTGGTAGGAAGGGGGGCACCGCTAGTAAGTATACAAAGCAAAAGTGAGTTAAATGCCACACTGGGCATAGCAGAGATGTACCACCCTGGGTAAAGCAATGTGTCAGCACGGGGCAGAGAGACTTCAAGTGGGGTGGAAGAACATGGGACCAGACAGCAGAACTGCCCCAGGCAAAGCTGAGGGGTGCCACACGGGCCGGAGTGGCATTGGGCCCAGCAGAGAATGACCCCAAGGCTGAGCAATGCTGCATGGGGCTAAGGGACTCTGTGTGGGCTGGAGGGGCTTGGGATTGGGTGGGCCAAAGCCATATGGGGCTGCACTGGCCAGAATGGCATGGGACCAGGCAGGTGAGTGTGCACCAGGGTGGGTGGGGGACAGCTGTACTGAATGGTCAACCAAAGCATGGGGCAGTAAAGTTGTGGGGCAGAAGTTTGCTGGACCACATCAAGAAATGCCAGCTCAGGTGTAAAAGGGCCATGCCAGACAGGTTATTTGAATGATTAAGTTTCCAAAAAGCAAGCAAGTTCAAATGACTTGAATATCTATGTTATTATTGTTGTTAGGTGTCATCGAGTGAGTTCCAACTCACAATAACCCTATGCACCACAGAACAAAACACTGCCTGGACACTCGCCATGTCCACAATCATTTTTATGCTTAAGTTCATCCTTGTGGCCACGGTGTCAACCTATCTTGTTGAGGGTCTTTCTCTTTTTTGCTGACCCTCCACTCTACCAAGCATGATATCCTTCTCCAGGGACTGATCCTTCCTGACAACATGTCCAAAGTACATAAAACTCAGTTTCTCCATTTTTGCTTTGAAGGAGCACTCTGGTTGTGCTTCTTCCAGAACAGATCTGTTTGTTCTTTTGGCAGTCCATGGTATATCCAGTATTCTTCTCCAACACCACAATTCAAGGGCGTTAATTATTCTTTTGTTTTCTTTGTTCATCTGTATTTGTAGATATAACTTAAAGCACAATAACCAAACAAATAAATTGCAATCACTTTCTGATGGCTCAAAAACAACAATTTCTAAACATTTAAAGAAGCAGACCACTGTGTTTTCCCAAAACTTCCAAAATAAAGAACCAATAAATTTCCCAGATGAAGAAGACTTCCTGCAATTATTGGAGACAGAAATCAGAAGAATGATGTTCAGAGCCATGCAAGAAATCAGGAGCAATATCAGACAAAGTGTAGCAGAGCACACTGAAACATTAAATAAGTTGCAAGAAATGCTTGAGCAGCAATGATCTGAAATTCAAAATATGAATAATAAAATTACAGAACTAGGTAATTTAACAGAATGCCAAAGGAGCAGGATTGAGGAAATAGAATGTAGAATTAGTGAGACTGAAGACAAAGTAACTGACACCAGCATATTTGAGGAAAAATCAGATAAAAGATTTTAAAAATAGCAAGAATCAGTAAGAGTGATGTGGGATGCTATCAAGAGGAATATTTTATGAATGATTGGAGTACCAGAAAAACAGAGGATAACAGAAAATACGGACAGAATTGTTGAAGACTTGCTGACAGAAAACTTCCCTCAGGTCATGGAAGGTGATGATCAAATCCCATGCAAGATAAACCCCAAAGGAAAGACACCAAGTCTTATTATAATCAAACTAATAAAACTAAAGATAAGGAGATACTTGTAAACGTAGCTAGGCTTAAGCAAAAAATAACCTCAAAGGAAAACCATTAAGGCTGAGTTTAGATTGCTCAGCAGAAAATGGCAAGCGGGAAATGGGGTGGTATATACAAAGTCCTGAAGGAAAACAAACAAAAAAATTGCCAACCCAGCCTATATACTGTGCAAAATGGTCTCTGAAATATGATAGTGAAATTAGGACTCTCATAGATAAACAAAAGCTTAGAGAATTTTACCCAAATTACCAGAAACATTGAGAGAAGCTCTTTGATTAGAAGATCAATAACATCAGACATACATTCAAAGATTAAATGTTCAACAGAGCACCCAGATACCAACAGGACAGGAGATCCACAGGAGTTAATCAAAGCCAAATTATTAAAACTATAAAGTAGATATCTCAACATTTAAATGATAACAACATTATAGAAAAAAGAGATGCAAATTAATGTTCTCATTGATCTTTCAGGTGAGGAGGAAGTGAAGGTGATATCAAGACATTAAAGACTATTTTAAACTTAGATTAATAGGGGCGACTACAGGATATAGCCACAAAAGAAATCTACAATTCTACACGTCTCAGCAAATACCAAATTCTCAAAGTCTCAGCAAATATAAAAAGACAAACACTGAAAGACTTGAAAAGAAAACACATAAAGAAAAAGGACTCAGCATAGAAAATTGAATAGGACAGAGAATTGTCCACAACACAAAGAAAAGGACATCAAAATGACAGCATTAAGCTCATACCCATCACTAATCACACTGAATGTAACTGGACTAATTACACCAATAAAGAGATAGTGAGTAGCAGACTGGATTTAAAAAACGTGACCTATCTATATGCTGTATACAGGAGACACGCCTTAGACTGAAGGAGGCAAACAAACTATAACTCAAAAGATGGAAAAAGTATATCAGACTGACAATATTCAAAAAATAGCGGGAATGGCAATACTAATTTCTGATAAAATAGACTTGAAAGTTAAATCAACAACATTGAATAGAGAGGGACATACCATATAGTGACCAAAGACTCAGTATGCCAGGAAGATGTAACCATATTAAATATCTATGCACCCAAAGATAGAACTCCAAAATACATAAAGCAAATGCTATCCACACTGAAAACAGAAACAGACTACACCATAATAATAGTAGAAGATTTCAACACACCACTGTGAGGGACAGAACATCTCAAAAAATCTCAGTAAAGACACAGAAGATCTAAATGCCACAATCAACCAATTTGACCTCACAGACATATCCTGAATACTCCACCCAACAATAATGAACCATACTTTCTTTTCTAACAGACGTGGAAAGTTCTCCAGAGTTGGCCACATATTAGGCCACAGAGCAATCCTTAACAAAATTAAAATACTAAAAAGCATCTTTTCAGACCGTAAAGCCATAAAACTATAAACCAATAGCAGAAAAACAAGAGGAAAAGCTAAAAACATGGAAACTGAATACCATTTTGCTAAAAAATGACTGGGTAATGGCAGAAATTAAAGATGGAATAAAGAAATGCATGGATTCAAATGAAAATGAAAAATGCATCCTACCAGAATCTACAGAGAACAGCAAACGCCGCTCTCAGAGGTCAATTTATTTCAATAAACACACATATCCAAAAAAAAAAAGAAAGGGCCCAAATCAATGAATTAACTCTTCAACTTGAACAAGTGGAAAGAGGCCAACAAAAGAACTCATTGGACACCAGCAGAATACAAATAACAACAATTAGAGCAGAAATAAAGGAAATAGAAAAATGACCGAAAGAGTGAACAAGAACAGAAGCTGTTTTCTGAAAAGATCAGCAAAATTGGTAAGCTGTTGGCCAAATTGACAAAATAAAAACAGGAGAAGAAGCAAAAAAATTGTATATGAAATGAGATGGGTGATATCACAACAAACTCAAGTGAAATTAAAAGAATCATAATGAATGCTGTGACAAATAGCACTCTAATAAATTTAGAAACCTAGACAAAATGGACAGTTGTTTTAGGAAAACACCACCTAACAAAACTAGCACAAACAGAAGTAGAACTAAATAAACCCATCACAAAAGAATAGATTGAAAAAATAATTTAAAACTCCTGACTAAAAGATGCCCTGGCTCTGATGGCTTCACCAGAGAATTCTACCAAATGTTTAGAGAACAATTAATACCACTATTACTAAAGACATTCAACAAAATTCTATCCAGTAGAATTCAACAACAAAATCATTACCATTTACTACAGCCCCAAGATGATAAAATATCTAGGAATACATCTAACAGAGATGTAAAAGACTTGTACAAAGAAAATTATAAGGTTCTACTACAAGAAACCGAAGAAGACTCATATCAGTGGAGAAACCCACTTTGCTTGTGGACAGGAAGACTTAACGCTGTGAAAATGTCTTTTCCACCTGAAGCAAACTATATATACAATGAAATCTCAATACAATTGCATTGGTATTTTTTAATGAGATCAAGAAATAAATCAGCAGCTTCATGCAGAAAGAGAGAAAGACTCAGATAAGTAAAGAATTACTGCAGAAGAAGTACAAAGCGGGAGGCCTGACTCTACCTGAACTTAAAACCTATTACACTGCCACAGTAGCCAACACACCCTGGTACTGGCACAAAAATAAACACATAGATCAATGAAACAGAATTTGGAAACCAGATACAACATCATCCACCTATGAGTAACTGATATTTGATAAAGACTCAAAGGCTATGAACTGGGGAAAGACATTTTCTTCAACAAATGATGTTGGCATATCTGGATATCCATCTGCAAAAAACAAACCCTATCTCACATCACACACAGACACTAACTTGAAATGGGTCAAAGACCTAAATATAAAATCTAAAACAATAAAGATCATGGAAGAAAATATTGAGATGACACTGGCATTAACAGTCTGCAAAAAATAATAGTAATAATAATAAAATCACCAACAATACACAAACACCAGAACTGAAAACAGACAACTGGGAACTCTTAAAAATCCAATACTTATGCTCTTCTAAGGTCTTCATCAAACGAGTAAAAAGACTACCTAGGGTGGGAAAGAATTTTTGGCTACCATGAATCCAATCAGCATCTAATCTCTAATCTACAAGATACTGCAAAACCTCAAAAAGAGGAGCAGTAACCCAATTAAAAAATGGACCAAGGACATGAGCAAGCACTTCACCAAAGAAGACATCCAGGATGTTAACAGTTATATCAATAATGCCTGGAATCACTAGCCATCAGAGAAATCTAAATCAAAACTACCTTGAGATACTGTCTCACCCCAATAAGGTTGGCATTAATCCAAAAAACACAAAATAATAAATGCTGGAGAGAATGTGGAGAAATTTGAATCCTTATACACTGTTGTGGGACTGTAAAATGGTGCAACCACTACGAAAATCAATTTGGTGGTTTCTTCAAAAGCTAGAAATAGAAAGACAGTGTGATCCACAAATTCCAGTCCTTGGAATGTAATCCAGAGAAATAAGGTGTACCACACAAATAGATTCATGCACATCAGTGTTTATAGGAACTCTCTCCACAATAGCAAAAAGATGGAATAATCCTAGATGGTCTTCAACAGATGAATGGTTAAACAAACTATGGTATATTCACACAATGTAATACTACACAATGAAGAAGAACAATGATGACTTGGGTAAATATCTGATAACGTGGAACCATCTGGAGGACATTATGCTGAGTGAAGTTAGCCAGATGTAAAAGGATAAATGTTACATAAGACCATTATTATAAGGACATAACAAAAGATTTAAGCACAGAATAAAATCATCTTTGGTGGTTACAAGGATGGGGAATAAGATTTCTATAAATTAAACAGTAGTTAGGATTTGGTTTAGGTGAAAGATGTGAGAACATGCACTAGAAGAGAGTCAAAACTAAATCATTTTCTAAATGCAACCAAACTTTTTGGAAAGATGGGGCAACAGGGACAGGGATTACGGGACTGTGGTTTCAGGGGACATCTAGACTAATTGGCATACCCAAGTTTTCTTTTTGTCTTTTTCTAAAGAAAATATTCATACCACTTGGGTGAATGGTATCTGGGGTCTTAAAAGCTAAGAAGCTGCCATCTAACATCATTCGGTCTCAATCTGCCTGGAGCAAAGGAAATCAAAGGCAGGAGGAAAATATGAGCCCAGGAGACAGAAGATGTCATATGATCCAGAGACCCCCTCAGCTCAAGACCAGAGGCAAGCCTGGGCCCACACACTTGGCTTTTTCCACTGTGTTCTTTCTACCGGGTCCCAAGGAGTCTTTACAGGGACTTTCATAACCAGACTGCAGACCGAATCATGGAATAGTTTATGAAAAATTACAAGTTAAGACTCACCAACTCATCCCTTTATGCATTTGCTCCACCAGACCTTGCAAACAGTCTTTCCCAATAGGGTCACTAAATCAGTCTTTATGTAATATCACAATTACAACATGGACAAATAATAGGACTCTTAACAGGACAGTTCCCTGCCTCTGCCCGGTATTGGTAAATTATCATTTTCTCCCAATGTCTCTGTTAATCATAAAGAAGGTTATGATGAAGGTTTCTGCTAAGGTGGGCCTATAAGCTGTGACTATTTCCCATCAGCAGCCCTCTACTCAGTTAAATGGAAAGAACAGAAATGTGAACTGTAAGGCACCAGAGTTCCAGGGAAAGTGTCTTTGTTGGGACTGTTCACAAGGTGTTGCTGGGGGAAAAATTAAACAGCGGTGCCACTCATAATATCACTCCTTGTTTTAACCCATTAGCAGTAATTACCCACTTCTAGAAATATACTTTAATGGTCATAAATATATCAATGAACATATACCACATTTCAGGATGCCTTCTCTTCTCGTCTGGTTTATATCGTATTTGTGGAGACAGAGCATATATCTACTTACAAATTGGACAGGATTATACACCCCTGATTGCATTCTCCCTCCAGTTTCACTAACTGGAGCAGAAGCTCCATTCCCTCTATCCTTTACTACCTCTATGTATAAAATAAAGAAGAGAGCAAATGAAGCACACTTACTGGTGTAGGAGGTGCTGCCGCTGGCACCACCAGGACAGTGAGAGGCAATTCGATATATGCAAATCTTTCTAGAGAGTTAGCCCAACTCAACGCACAAGTAACAGCCTCAGTAACCACCTTACAAAACCAAATTAACTCCCTGACAACAGTGGTCTTACAAAATCCAAGTAGATTAGACAGGTTGGCAGCAAGGAATATGTGCAATGTTGGAAAACAATGCTATTTTGGGGATAAATCAAACAGGACAAGTACAAGAATATATTTGCAATTTCTTGACAAGGCAAGACAACTTCAAACACAAGCTGAACAGGGTGGCAGGCCTGGTCGTCTATCTGGTCTTGGAGTTCCTGGTTGTTGAGACTGGCAGGACCATTATTATCTTTACTTCTTTTGCTAGTATTTGGACCTTGTCTTTTTAAAGCCTTGGTTCATTTTGTTTCTTCTACATCACAGAAGTTCTACATGCAGAACGCTGTTGTTCTATCATTCCTGAACAGTGATACATTCGAGAATCCCCCAAATTAGGCCACGTGGCGTTTCTACAAATCCCCAGGCCCTGATACAAACAACCACTCATAATAGTGAACAGGTGCCACTCCCAGGGACAGCTCTATGCCCCAGTTACAGCAGGAAGTAGGTACAGAAGATGAGCTCACCCTCCATCTAAAACCCAAAGGCTTGGGAGTGGGGCACTTGAGAGGGGAATGTCAGAGTACTGAGGTTAGACAACCAGAGCAGGGAAAAACCAAAAAGACCTCCAACATATACACATCAAAACATTCGGAGACTGCCCGATGGCCAGAACAAAAGACCAGCATTTCCCCATCAAAGAAGATAAAGACAACAACATGGCCCGTGAAAGGGCACCAGCTGCCAACCCACAAAATAATTCAAAGCTACCTGAGAGACCAATGAACTAAAAAGACCAAAAATTCTGGAGGGAGAGAGAAAGTCCAAGTACAAAACCCAGGAGGGAGAAGGGAGAGAGATGCTCAGATCATTTCTCTGGGAAGCCCACTTGGGCCCTCCTTCCCAAGTGTACTTTCCTCTTTCAAAACTCTTGCATATTGAACTCTTTGTATATATGCCTCTTTGTCTGAAATCTTTCTCACAAAGAAGACAATAACTGAGGGGTGATTTTCAGGTAACAAAGTCTCCTTATCAGGGGAAGGAGCAGATCCTTGAAGACAATTTTCCCCTAACTCAGTACTCAAAGCTTTTTGCATTCCCAACCACTCTTCTACGTCCTCCTACTGACCCTGGGGTCCACAAAACTACTTCAGAAAACTTGAGTTTAGGGCAGTAAGATGTCCCCACTGTCTACCACAAGTTAATCAAATAAACTGCCAGCTTCGAACTCAAGAGCTGCGGGATCCTACACCATCCCCTGTGACCCAGAGCCAGTTTTACTGGAACCCTCATCGGGGCTTTGATAACTTGCCATGGAGCCCATGGACTCCACTTGCTAGGGATTGAATCGTGTCCCCTCAAAATGTGTGTCAGTGTGACTAGGCCATGATTCCCTGTATTGGATGATCATCCATGATTTTGTCACCACATGTGATTTCCTATGTGCTGTGAATCCTACCCGTATGATGTTAGTGAGACAGAATTAGCTATTATGTTAATGAAGCAGGACTCAGTCTGCAGGACTAAGTTATATCTTGAGTCGATCTCTTTTGAACTATAGAAAACATAAGACAGCAGGGAGATGGAGGGGGCAGGGTCCTCATACAACCAAGAAAGCAGCACCTGGAGCACAGCTTGTGCTTTGGACCTAGGGTTCCTGATAGGGAAGCCTCTAAATCAGGGGGAGACTGAGGACAAGAACATTTCTCTAGAGTTGATAGCAACAGTAAGACTTCCCCTGGAACTGGCACCCTGATTTCAGACTTCTAAACCTTCTGGATGGTGAGAGAATAAATCTTTGTTATAGCCACCCACTAGTGGTGTTTCTTTTATGGCAGCACTAGATAACTAAGATCCTCCTGTTCTCCTAGGTTTCAAGTTGATCAAAATCTCCCACAGGGCCCCAGATCTGATAACCCAGTCATGACGCTGGAGCCTACAAGCCCAGTTCCTCTCCTTGCCCCAGTTTGTAGACCACAAGTCTTCTTAGAGTTCTATTCTGGTAGCCTGTTCTGTATATACCAATCTATTTGCCACAATTGCCCAGTAAGGCCTTTGGCTCTGTGTGTGTGTGTGTATCCTTGGAGACTGGAGTCCTTTTGGTAATATTTAGTTCCCAGAGCTACGGTCCTGCTGTCCTCGAAAAGACCTTGTCAACCCGTATTGTTCCCAGCCTCCCTGCTCTATGATCCTCCTGGTTGCTCTATTCGTGACCATTTGTGTAGACGTTTGTTCTCGGACGGAACTGCAGGCTCAGCATGGATGACGAATCAAGTCTCCACCCTGGGAGGTACTAAGAGGTTACTGTTCCTACCAGGCTGAATTCCAGCCATCTATCTCTGTCCTCATGAGCAAATCTAATTTCAAGTGGCAGTACCACCGTTGTCTTGTGACCTGTAAGCATCCATACTTCCCTGATGAATCCTCACAGTTACCAGCTTCTCTACGTGTTCCCCAATGTCATGGTCTTTATCATGAATGTAACTTCTAAATTGTCCTTCACTTTTCCTTCCCCAGCCTTCTGAGGGTACAGTGTGGTACACATTAAACAATTAATAAGTAGCTGTAGACAATCAGTAAGTGAATGGGGAGACTGTCATAGATTGAATTGTCCCCCCCAAAATATATGTAGCAATTTGGTTAGGCCATGATTCCTGGTATTGTGTGGTTTTAATTTATGCTGTGAATCCTGCCTCTATGATGTTTATGAGGTGGGATGAGCAGTGGTTGTGTTAGTGATGCAGAACTCAATCTATGAAATTAGATTGTGCCTTGACGCAATCTTGTGAGATATAAAAGGAAGGAGAAGCCAGTAGAGACTGGGAGACCTTATATGATCAAGAAAGAAGCAATGCCAGAAGTAGAGCTTGACCTTTGGGGTTGGGAATCCTTGAACCTCAGAAGCTCTGAGTCCAGGGCAGATTGACAACAGAGACCTTCCTCCAAAGCAAATAGATAAAGCCTTTCCATGGAGCTGATCCCCTGAATTTGGACTTTCAGCTTACTTTTTGGGGAGAAAATAAATTTATCTTTGTTAAAACCATCCACCTATGGTGTTTCTCTTGCAGCAGAGCCTCAGGTCCATACACTAATAATCTTGTCTTGGGTTTAGAAAATGTCACTTAAAACTCGTATGTCTCAGCAGGAAAGGAGAAGTAATAGTACCTAATTCTTGAAGATGTCACAGGATCAATTTCTGAGCAGTGTGGTATGCCTGCTGGAATAGACATAAACATCTCTGTAACGTCAGAACTAAAGGGTCTTCCAACAAGGTGTCCTATCTCTGAACTTGAATAAAGCAGGTTGTGTAAATGTTTACAGCTTTGTTTTCTTATTTTGAAGTACATTTGATGGCATTATGTGTGGAAAAGAACTTCGGGTACATGGCCGTTGTGGCGCCTTCCAGATAGGGCCAAAAAGAGTCAGTTATCATAGCCTGACATCTTTCTTCGTTGGCAGTCATAGTGTCTCCTAGTTCGTCTTACAAACGTAAGGGCCAATGATTCCATTGGACCAAAATCCACATCAAATGGCATCTTTCTGGGTATGAAGTAGCTGTTCTTTAATCTCCATTGGATTCTCATCACTCTAATTGCAACAATTTTGTTTGTTAACTAAACCATTTATCCAAAAACGGGCTTTGTCACTGAAGATGATTTTTCAGCCAAAAGCAGGATAAACGTCCAATTGCTCCAGAACCCAATCAGTGAACATACAGCACAATCAGTGGTATTGGACTTCAGTTCTTGAGTTAACACAATTTTGTAAAGGTAAGCCTTCAAGTCCAGATGCAAAATCTACCAAACTGTCGTGAAACAAAAGCCCAGTTCTTGTGCTTGGTGAGAAATTGATTGGGATGGATTCTTGTACACACTTGGGCAAACAGTGGTGATGTTTCCATTGGAACAGGCATGGACACACAGGTATTGTGTGATTGGCAACAGACCTGGTTGTCTCAAATTTTTTGATTAAACACTGAATTGTTCTTTCAGTGGTATGATTATACACATGATGAATTTCACGTAAGGCATGGAATGTTTGGCAAAGGAAACACACATTTTGATGATAGACTTTAATAATTTCTATGCGTTATGGAATCCTGCAGCTTTTCATGGCTGTGTGTCAAGATTAATTTAAAAAGCCTGATAAATACAGCCTCTATAGCTCCACAAATATCACATGATGAGATGTCAAAAATAGGACAGCCTTAGGGGAAGATGTCAATCTGAACCTCACATCAGAGTGTGACGGAAGGTAGCACCCTTGCTGCCAGCCTGCAACGGCTAAAGCTATTCTTGTTTTCTTTCTCTAATCCACATTTAAAAAATGTCAGCCACAAGAGGCAGTTAACTAATTCAAGTCCTCTATGAAGTAGTTTTTCAGGACAATGTGAGTCAGTAGGGATGAGCTAATTGTCCTAAAAAATTTATAAAATTTCTACAAGTCCATAATCACTCATATGAAATGCTAAGGTAGATCACAAAGGTAATATGGTACATACACTTTATATTACTCGACAGCTCTAGCAAGCTCTATGACAGTAACCTGCAAAACACATCAACTTTTAGGTACTTGAATATCTGAATAGACCCAAACTCATATGTATTGAGGTGATTCCAACTAATAGTCATGCTAAATTGATCAAAGTGACTAAAAATAGCCTTGTTATTGTGGGTCAAGTTTTGTTGTTAAATAACTTTGTGTCAAATGTAGAAATAATTCTCGGCTTTCAAAGTCTGTTCAGGTTCTGGAATTGTGTGTAAGGGATTCTAGACTCATGTTCTGAAGAAAAAAACGCTTGATTTTGTGTGTCTCCAGAAAGCAGGATCAAAACACAAGTCAGCTTGAAACAAGGGGAAGATTTTGGCTTAAGAGAAAAAAAGAACTTTCTATTTTGGCTTAGTAGGAAAAAGAACAGTGAAAGGCAAAAATGGAATACCAGCAGATAAACCCACAGCTCCTGAGTCGGTTCTGACTCATAACAACTTCACAGGACAGAGTAGAACTGCTCCATAGGATTTTCAAGGCTGTAGATCTTTACAGAAGCAGACACTACTTCTTTTTCCCACAGACTGGCTGGGGAGTTCCAGTGGCCAACCTAATCCCGAGAAAATCTGTGGACAATCACTGAGGTCGAAGAGATATGAATTATACAGTGTCCCCTTATTTCATAGAAGTTAATATATATTTACCTCTGTGGTCCTTTCTGAGATTTCTCTGACATATTAATAGTATATACCTTAAAATAAATGAAAAATAATATTCTTTTGATTAGACAGAAGTATTGCTATTTTAAACAAATTTGAGAGTTACAATTAAAAGCCAAACATTCAATAAGTAAAGGATTGATTGTAAGCAAGGGTCTGGCCTCTTTCAGTTACCACTGTCTGGGTATCCAGGGTTGAGACACACCTGGAATATTCTAGGTACTCTGTAAACAACTGGAAAAAAAATTAATGAAAGGCCAAATTCTGTCAGTATAAATGTATATAAAATCTGTAAGTAGATTTTGATTTTGGAACTAGCAAATTCAGTGATATCATGAAAACATATTTCTCCTCCCAAAGTATCTGTTTTAAGAAGGGCTAATTATTATATAACTTAACTACTCATTACTTTTAATTTGGTGGAGGAACACCTGCTATAGGTGTTGTCTCAGCTTTGTAAAAATTGTGATAAATAATATCTTGATAATTTTATGGTAACAATATCTAAACCGTATTTGCAGAATGTTTAATTTTGTTTTTACTTCCAGTGATTTTTCCTAATCGTTTGATAACTGTGATAAGGAATTTTGAAAGCTTGTTTTTAAAGTTCTTTTTTTCCCCGTGATTTTTTTCTACCTTTGAATCAATTGGTTTGCGTGCCAATACTTATTTTAGACTTTGACATTCTGAGACGTTTTGTGACATTAGTCAGCCATTTAACTGCTTGATTGTGCTCTCACAATAAAACAATTTGACTACTGTAATCTCTTTCCCTAAAATGTTATTCAAAAGCAGAGGGATGAAGCTGTTATACTGGTTCTCAGATTATCAATAGATCAAAGAAGTAATAATCAGAGCATAGTGAAATTACAAGCAAGAATTTTTTTGTTTAATAACATGATTAAAAATAAATAGGTCAGTTTTGACCTAGTCTTTGAGACAACAGTGCAATTCACCGATTAGATGATTGAGAAATAAGCTTCCTCCCAAACCCCAAAAGAATAGCCAGCTATCAAAGTATTCTCACAAATGAGCCAGGAACACGTAGATTTCTTTTTTGGCTGCAAATCCTGCCCAAGACAAAGCTGTTTCATGGGAAATTCTGACACCTCTCTGAGAGAGAATCACTCATATTTTCTGTTCATTAAAACAATCCAGGTGTGTTCTTTTTTCATTGGCTTCTGGATTAATCTAGTCATAAGCATTGTTAACAACACATGCTGAAGAACTGTTCTTAAGAAATGTAGGGAAAAGCCTGGCTTTTACACAGTGAATTTAGCCAGGTTAATATTTTCAATATCTTATTTGAAGTTTTAAGATGAAGTCTTGCAAGTATTTGATCAGGTTGTGAGGATGAGATTCAAATGACAAAGTAAATTTTTATTTCTTTGTGGATGCCATCAAATGTCATGGAACTTTACCTGCTACAGGGCGATGTTGCTGTAGCACTAATTAAAATAAATGTATCAGAAGCACAACATTTTAGTAATATTGTAAAGAAAATACATATAAGTTTATATCATTTGTTTGATAATATAATTCTGACTTTCAGATAAATCAATGTATTTGAAGGTCGTGTTTCATATTATTGGCACTGTCAATTCAGGTGGGCTCCTTTTAGCCAGTGGACATAGAATGATGTCATTGGCTTTGTCTCAACAGTAATAAGTTACCTTATTTAACTACTTTTTCAAACAAATCTTTTCCCAGCTTCTTCATTCTTAGTCATTTTTTTCCATGTTCTTTATGTAGTGGGGCTGGAGGCTAACTCACCACAGTTGATCCAGCAATAGTTATTAAAATGAAGTGTTGAATGCATTTATAAGAGAACTTAAAAAAACAATTTTTTATTGCTTTTAAAGTTCAGAACTCAAAAAATTTATGTACATAAAAGACATCACTTGTTTTCTACTGAACTTTTTGCACTAGAAAAATACCTAGCACATTGTAGAAATGCCGTATTCTTACTTGATGAGTGAATAAGTAACTTTAATCTTTTTTCAATTTAAGGAAAGCTAAATGTCTTTAAAAATGTCTTACTAAATAATGTCAAGATCCCATCACCACTTTGGCATTGTTGCCTAGGAAACTGGTTCTCATAATTTTTAATGCATATGAGTCCCCTGAGCAACTGGTCAACAAGCAAGACATCCAGACACCACCAGCTCAGGTGCAACAAGAAGAGGGAAGGCCATCAGGCCTGGGTAGAGAGAAAGCAAGGATTTTTTTCTTGCAATGATTCTAAAGTCAGAAAGTGTGTTTGGAAAGATGAGTCCCAAGAGAAGAGAGGGCAGACCTCCATCTTCCTTCCTGTCTCTCAGGAGCTCACTGAAGGGATATTCCCAGTAGCTCTCAGAGGTGGTATTGGTTTCTTTGTGTCTTTCTGTAATTGATGTCTCATTTCCTCCTCTAAGGTGGATCCTGTTTAAGGGAATAATTGTTCATTGTTTAGTTTAATCCACATGGGCACTGATGCATCATCACTGACTTTCTACCAGTTATTTTAATTATTTCTAAGGTTGCAGATATAAAAGCCAATGAACAAATGGAATAAGTGTTGTTAGAGTTTAGCAGTACAAGCTAAAGCATGGACAGAAAGCATGGAAAATACATAGTGAATATTGAACCCTCTGCAAAGCAGCCAGTGAGTAATTGTTACTCTATCTTGATATTTTGTCTATTTTGTAATCTTATTTTCAACATTTAAAAAGCAATCCAGTCTCTGCTGTGATGTGCTCAAGATTTTAGGTTTGCATTCTTCTCCAAATAGAAGAGTAGTCACGTATTTGTTTTACTGCTTCAACTTCTCGTGCTGTTTTTCTAGGAAACTAAGAAAGGTTGTTGATAAAGGCAAGCTCATTTTCCTCCAAATTTGCCTAGTAAATTATAGGTGGGATTTTGTTTAATCTTAGTCAATAAGACATAGAAATGCCATCTTTATATCTTTCCTACATATACAGAAATATCTTAAATGTTCACTGTCAAGATTATTCTCTCGTCTCTATTTAGAAACAATCATATATTTTTGTGATTTGAGTAATAGTTCCTAAGGAGCTAATGATGAAATACAGTTCTAGGTGGCAGTTTTAATGCAACTTTCTTGTTGGTTGACCATCAATTTCTATAGTTATTTAGTAATAGCTTATTAATCAACATGATCAAAGACAACAAGTAATAGTAAAATAGTCATAAAAATACCTGTACTACTACTATCGCCAACAATGACAGCTAACCGGAAGGGAGTGCGTGTTATATGCCAGACATTGCTCTAAACCTTTGCAGCTATGTATTCTTCAATCTTCACAACAAAGCTATGACTGGGATATTTTAGTATTCCCTTTTTGAAAATGAGCATGGAGTAGAAAAAATTCCCTTGGTTCACAGCTAGGAAGTAAACATTACTGTCTTACCAGGTGAAGGGTCTCAGATAGTTTTATGTTACTTTGAGCTGTAAAACAGCTCAACCCAAGATCATGAATTCCTGAACTGACTCCTCTATTTTTCCCACCTTTGTGCGGTGCTGCCCCTCCTTTAACACACCTCTTTCACAAAGCCTTTCCCACCAATGCACCGTTTTTAAGCTTTCCTAATTCCTTCTTCTCCACAATAGTAAAGTGGTTGGATTTGTCTGTTAATTTTACACAGGTCTGTTTTGTTCCCTTGTTAGCATATAAGCTCCTTGAGAACAGAAACATTTTATTGACAGTGGTTCTAACACAGCAAAGGCGTAGTGTTAACTGGACAAATGGGGTGTCTCCTGTCTCCCTGTCGTGGGCTCACAAATTCCATTGTACCTTATGGTATTAACTATATGGAGTCACCTTGTATAAGAATTTTTCATTAGTGTTATAGTATAGTTTATACCATATAGGAAGTATATTATAGTACTGTACAATGGAAATTATACTGGCTTCGGTACTGGAAGGTCAGGGCTCTGTCT
Organism: Heterohyrax brucei; assembly: GCA_028571685.1. Classification (NCBI taxonomy): domain Eukaryota; kingdom Metazoa; phylum Chordata; class Mammalia; order Hyracoidea; family Procaviidae; genus Heterohyrax; species Heterohyrax brucei. The sequence goes on from CM053152.1 coordinate 67,499,021, forward strand.
TAGTTATGCAGCGCTGCTATAACAGAAACACCACAAGTGTGTGGCTTTAATAAGGGAAGTTTATTCTCTCACAGTCTGGTAGGCTGGAAGTCCAAATTCAGGGCATTAGCTCCAAAGGAAGGCTTTCTCTCCCTGTCAGCTCTGGAGGACGGTTCTTGTCATCATTCCTCCTCTCGACAAGGAGCTCCTCTGTGTGGGAACTCCAGGTCCAAAGGATGCCCTCTGCTGGTTGTGCTGCTTTCTTGGTGGTATGGGGTCCCGCCACCTCTCTCTCTTTTATGTATCAAAAGAGATTGGCTCAAGGCATAATCCGCTCTTGGAAGCTGAGTTCTGCCTCATTAACATAACTGCCACTTATGCCCCCTGTTAACATTATAGAGGTAGGATTTGCAACACACAGGAAAATCACATCCCGTGACAAAATGGCAGACACTCACTTAGTACCGGGAGTCAGGCACAAATTGATACACAGATTTTAGGGGAAGCATTTCAAGCCATGGCAGGCTTCAATAATATCCATTTCATAATGACCTGAACAGGCTGCACCTAATAAGCTGTAAGGACTTTTTTTTTTTAGCTTTATTCCTTTTTGTGGCTTCCTTACATAAGCTTCACCTTCAGCAGCTTGCAACACGCAGACCTTCAATAAACACTTGCAACATGAAGAGGAAGCTAGGATGATAAGGTTGATATACAGCCCTGATCAGCAGCATTGACAATTTATAAAACTCAGATGTAATATATAATGATCCATCTAGATTTTTGTCTTCAGAAGATAATAACAAAGCATTTATTTATTCCTCTCAGAAGTCTCAACATGTTTATTTATTTTTATTTTCTTGTGATTGAGTGAATGTATACAATCCAAATTCAGTTTGCATGCCTGCCTGTCTATAGCTTCTTCTGCTCTTTGTCTGGTGACCACAGACTCCTCCTTTCCATTCTATGCATGTCATATCGTCGTAACAATCTCCTGTCCCCTCCTCTCCACCCCTTCCTCTCTATTCCAGTAAGAGGCCAGTAGGACAGCATCCTACAGATGCATAGAACCGTAAAGTGCACACACAGTATGGTCACATTGTATCCTGAGTCGAATCCATTCCTGTCCAGAGAGTTGACATCAGTAATGTTTTCTGGCTAGGGGCAGCATGAAGTCTAGGCGTCATGCTCCCAGAGGAACCCCCAGGCTGCCAGACCATCAGCTGAGGTCTTTTAGTGGAATTCTTGAGTTACAACCGTTTTATCTCATGTTGTTACTGGGACTTGACATTGTGTGCCCCATCATGGCTGTCTTTGGTGGTGGCCAGGCACCATTTGCTTCTCCTGGTCACATGATGATGTAGTCACCTATTTACATGAGTCCATCTGTCTTCTGGGCTTTTTTCCCCCTCATGTCTTTGTTGTCCTTGTCAACATGTTTATTTTTGACAGAATAATTTTGTTTTAGAAATGCAACACCATGACTCCCTACTCACTTATGCTTTCTCTCTGCAGCCATTCATGTCTCCAAATGACCAAGAGGCTCCCAGCTGTGCACACTGGTGTCCACCCTCAAGTGACATACCTCATGATGTTTGCTCCAATGTATCTGGGGTGTGCATGCGTCCAGGTGTGCTTACACATTCAGGGTGTCCACATACAGAATTATCCAGAGGACAGGTAATGTTTGCATAGCAGCTTTTACCCAGGCTGGGATGTATACTGTATGGACAGGTACTTGGTCTATTCTTTCTCGGGAAATATATTTAATCAATCTGTCTATATTCCTTTTAAGCATTACTCTATACTCAGTGCTATACAATCAATGAGAGGCAAGTCACAAGAAGGACGATATTTGATAGGCTCTGTTTTCAAAGAGTCCTAATTACGAACTCATAAATAAATAGAGAACATTAGTGAACATCAAGGGAATAAATGAAGGAATAAATGAAAGTTTGGGGAAGGGGCAGAAAAATTGATATGTTGGCAATATGGGATTTAATCCACTAATTAGTCTCCAGTGGTAGGTTGAGACCTATTGAATGCTTCCAAGGTCCTGTTGGTAAGCATTTTCTGAACCTGTGCTTGCTACTTTGGCTAGCTCTTTTGGACCTGACCGCTGGTGTATATGGCTTTGTTCTCTGGAGCTTTTCCACCAGCTGTGGAGAACCAGCCCAGCTCTCCCGAGCATTGGATTCCATGTCCTGTTGGGTAAACTAATTTTACCTCATCATTATACAGGCAGTTCTTGGGTTACAAACGAATCAGTTCCTAAGTGGTACTGATGCAGTGGATTATAAATAGTGTAAAAAGAGATAGCCAATTGCAAGCATTTTTTGTTTTTCATTACCGAAGTTTTTGTTTATACTTTTCTTAGGTAAAAGGAAATTATTGCAATGACTGGTCTCTGTGGAAAGTCTTCCTGGCTTGTCTGTTAGCCTGTGTGATAACAACGGCAATCGGAGTACTCATAGTATGCCTGGTGAATAATAGAGAGAATAGTGACAGAGTCGTTGTTATTAGGCTACCTCAAAACAATGGGGAACCTGGAACATCTTCTACTACTTCTCAGCCTACGGTGGCCATCACTGTAACTGAACCGGTAACTAGCACCACTTCATCAGACTCTGCAACTGCAACTTCTACTGGGCCGACACCAGCCTCACCCAGCACTTCAACTCAGTCTACAGCCACAACGGTTCCGTTATCAACAGACTCTACAGCTGTTACAACTGCTGCTGCACTTACACTGAGCACGTAGATCTCTTACATTGTAGCTGCAACCACCATAACTACCATCAGCATGTCAACTGAACCCACCGCCCCTACAATTCAGCTTACAACTCCAACATCATCGCTTTTACGGTATGTACAACTATTGCAACTCTCAGGCAACGAACAACAAATACTAATACCACTTGGTCTTATCTGACAAACTCAACAGTCACTACTTTCACCATCTCTTCAGCTGAACCTACAGACACCTTCAGTTCAATCAAACCTACTGTAACTTGACCTATTAATGCCAGTAAATTTTCATTAGCCCTTAAGCTAGCCCAAATCAGATTTGCCCTGCCCTGAATGTGCAGAAAGGCCAGCTGTGACTGCTAATTGACCTCAGCAGAGGACACAGCAACAGGAGGAACCAATCAAAAGGAAAATCATCACCTGGATCTTATTTTGAAGTGAGACATCTGCCAAGAAACACATCACCTCCTGTTTCCTGGCTGCCTTCTAGAGTTCTGTCTACTGAGAACACCTGCACAGCTGACAGCTTGCTGCTCAAATCACATATAAGTCCTTCTTCCTTGTAGCTTGGGGACCCCAGATCTAAGGAACTTCCACCCAGGTTCCTGTTCCGTGCATTGCCATAAAGTTACTTTCTCATTCTCAAAGACTGGTGTCTGGATCATTGGTGTACTGAGTACGCTGCGTAAGGATCTGCATTTTAGGATTCGGTAACATGAAAATCACTGCGGCTACCACTTCCACTTAACTTGCCACTACTGTAATTTCTGCTGAGCACAGCATAGCAGGGCTCAGCACTAGCGTTCAGCAGTCTGTAATCTTCCCAGTTCACCTAAACTTGTAGCCACAAATGATACCATTAGTACTTTTAACCTAGTATAACTACTGCCAGCCATCACAGTGACCTCTTCTGTAACGAGTTAATAAACCCTTCTGGCATCGTGGTTAAAAGTTTCACTGCTAACCAGAATGCTGGTAGTTCAAATCCACCAAACACTGCTTGGGAACACTGTGGGACAGTTCTATCCTGTCCTCTAGGGTAGCGATCAATCAGAATCAACTGGAGGGCACACAACAACTTAGTGAGTTATGGGTCCTAGTGGCTCCGTGGGGAAAATACTCATCTGCTGATTGAAAGCCTGGTGGTTTGTACTCACCAGCTGCACCACAGGAGAAACACGCGGCAGTCTGGATCCGTAAAGATGACAGCTTTAGAAACCCTACGGGGCAGCTCTACTCTGTCCTATAGGGTTGCTATTAGTCAGAACTGACTTGGCAGCAATGGGTTTAGTTTACCATTTTGTTCTTTTTTACGGTGAGTTAAACTTCAATTATGACAAGTACAACTTAACCTACAACTTTCCTCAACATCTGCTGAGCTACTTTTTCATGTCAGGGAGTGTACTGGCAGATCTGACAACATCAGCGTGTTTAACCCTCACATAGCCCACGGAGCTGCTTCAATAAGTAAATGGTGACCCTGGAGTTCATCTGTCTTTGGGGACCCTATAGTGTGTGCTCTTAGGTGCAGCACTATGCTAGAGATGATGGAGAGATGGACACTGACCTTGAGCTTGTACTTCAGTAAAGGATTTGAAACACATAGCTGCTTTAAAATAGTAAGTAGTGCATTGCTGAGTGCCTTTAAACTGAATTAGGGAATTTGTCTGGACCTATTATGTAAATGAGAGGATTCAGAGCTAAAATTTCTTTGGTTTATTTGCCACGCCCTTTGTTCACACTTTTATTTTCTTGTTTGCTAATTTATTCATTCAAGAAATATTTATTTAGCATCTATTAAGTGTCAAGTTCTTTAGTAAACACATGGAATAAGGTTTCCACTCTTGAAGTTTAAGTTACAGTGGTAGATACAGACCATAAATAAATTGATCAAGAAGATAATTTCTAATAGTAATAAAGGCTGTGTTGTTGTTATGTGCTGGCAAGTTGCTTCTGATTCATAGCGACCCTATGCACAACAGAATAAAACACTACCTGGTTCTGTGCCATGCCCATTATCTTTTTTATTCTTAAGTCCATTGTTGCAGCCACTGTGTCAATCCATCTTGCTGAGGGTCCTCCTCTGTTTCTCTGACCCCCCACTCTACCAAGCATGGTGTCCTTCTCCAGGGACTGATCCCTCCTGACAACATGTCCAAGGTATAGAAGACAGTCTCATCATATTTGCTTCCAAGGAGCATGCTGGTTGTACCTCTTGCAGAATGTAGCTGTTTATTCTTTTGGCAGTCCATGGTACATTTGACGTTCTTCTCCAACACTACAGTTCAAAGATCTTCCTTATTTATTGTCCAGCTGTTGCATGCGTATGATAAATGCCATAGGCTTGATAAAATTGTCTAGTGAGACAGCAAATGATGAGTGTGAATGTAGGGATATTTTAGATCATGTATGTCAACCTCAACACTACTGATATTTTAGACTGGGTAATTCTTTGTGTTGGGGACTGCACAGTACGTTATAACATGTTTAGCAGTATCCCTGTCCTCTGTTCACTAGAGGCCTGTAGCACTTCTCCTCTTGCCCCATCTGTTTTCACAAACAAAAATGTCTTCAGATGTTGCTATGTGTACCCTGGAGGTTACCAAAACCAAAAACCAAACTGTTCTGTTCATCTAGTGCTGCTCTAACAGAAATACCACAAAGTATTTAACAAAGAAAAGTTGATTCTTACACAGTCCAGTAGGTTACACACCCGAATTCTGGGTGTCCACACAGCAGAAAGGCTTTCCCTCTTTGTTGGCCGTGGAGAAAAGTTCTTGAGTTGCATTAGTCTGTGGTCAGGGAGCATCTTGGCCAAGGAAGCTCAGGTCTCAAGGGAGCACTCTTCTCTCAGTGCTGCTTTCTTGATGGTGTGAGGTTCCCAGTTCTCTCTTACTTCCCTCTCTTTTTATCTCCCATAGGGTGAAAGGATAAATGGTGGTACAGGTTGCACTTCAGGGAAACTCCCTTAGCAAGCGTGTGGCAGTCCCACCTTAAACCTCTTTTAACATAATCATCCTATCTATTAGCCAAAGGCAGAGATTAGGGTGTATATCACAGGAAAATCACAAAATACTGTGAATGATAGCTCAGCCAAATGGCTAGACACATTTTAAGGACGACATAGTTCAATCCATGAAACAAATCCAGTGCTATCGACTCGATTCCAACTCATAATGGCCCTATAGAACAGAGTACAACTTCTCCACAGAGTTTCCAAGAAGCACCTGGAGGATTTGAAATGCTAATCTTTTTGCTAAAAGACATAGTCCTTAACCACTACACCACCATTATACACTGCCTAAAGCATCTAAAATGGAATAGTTATGGAAATAACTCTGAGTTGAGAGCTAAACAGAAAGGAGCCAGACAGCCATGTGGTAGTCTGGAGTATGTGTGTTCCAGATCTAGGGAAGAGAAACCACCAAGGCAATGAGAGCTTGCCTATATAGGGATCAAAGAGAAAGTGAGAAGAACTACACCTAGAGGAGTCAGGGGAAGAAGAGAGGAGTGCCTTTAATATTGTTCAATAATGTAATACTCAGAATTTACTTTTCAGTTATATTGGATAATAAATTGCATTCCCTTTTCCTTCTTAGAATATTTTGCTTTCAAATTTTGTGTAATAAGAGGTTTCATTTTGTACAGTCTTTTAAATTCCTTTTCTTTTATGCTGATTCTGGAGGAAGATAACACAATACATTGTGCCAAATCTACTCACATCCATCTAAAATTTTTAAATGCCAATGGATGTGTTTTGTGTGTATTATAAAATGTTGGCTACTCACCAACCTGAGACCACATGAGACCTGTGATGGAGGCCTAGGACTGTTCCTGATAGTGCTCCCTGCTCCTGATATAGTGCTCCTTTGTTGGTCTAGGACTTGGATTATTAAGTACTGGGAAGAGGGCAGTGGTCTCAGAAACCCGTAGAAAATTACGAAATCCGGTAACTGGTGAAGGGGTTTTGATAGTAAATCTTGTAGAAAATGCTCTGCTGTTAGCTTAATAGAAGCTACCCATAGCCTTATCCCAATCATGATGTAGTAGGAATCATATCTATAAAAGTCTCTCAAAATGATACCAGTCAGGATGTCTTCAGTCCTCGGCACTGCAGGAGTCCCCAGTGGGGCACAACTACTCCAAGGGTGATTGTGAACAGGCGGTGATAATCAGATTTCATCAAAAGTGGATTTACCATAAAACTGGTCCAAGTAGACTACCGTGGGGATCTAGAGAATTGCAAGGGGGTTTATAGTTTGGAGAAAATAAGAGTTTTTCTTGTCAGATGCATCACTCATGTTACATTTTAGGAAAGGTGGTTAATGAAAATGTGTGGTCTTGAACCTTGGTAGAAGGAAGGAACTTTCCGCACAAGCATAGAGTAGGAAAGCAATGTCTGGATTTGAGGATTGCTTTATTGGAAAAGGAAACCTGCTAGCATAGTGGTTACATGCTACAACTGTTAACCAAAAGATTGTCAGTTAAAGCTGCCATCCGAGGACACAGCAAATGGTCCCAACTCAACATGAAGAGCAGTATTTGGAAATACTTCTGTAAATGGGAGTTTAGTGCTACACAATTATTTAGAAAAAGTCTCTCTGGCTAATATGTACAAGAAGAGTTCGAGGAAGACAAGAGTGGGTGTGAGATGAGTTGCAAGGCATTGCTATGGTTCAGATAATGGGTAATGATGACAATCATCTTCTGCAGTATCTGCTACATATCAGATAATTAATGCATTGATAAATGTTAACACTGAAACTAATTTAGGGACCTACAGAACCATTTTACTCCTACAGGTAGCAGTAGCCAGAGTAATATCTTCCTAAAACAAGTTCTTTTAATTTTCATACCCCAAAACACCTGCTGTTTTAAAGTACTAGATTTTGTTCAGGTTCTTAGATCCTTCATAGCTTTCATAGAAAAGAATGAATGACTGTTACTATACTAGGAAGTATATAATTTCTTGTCTGTGTTGTTTTTGTTGTTGAGATGCTTCTGACTCATGGCGATCGTATGTACATGGAAAAGAACTCCTCCATAAGGTTTTCAAGTCTGCGGACTTCTAATTTCTTGTATTTTCTATACAATTCCAAATTTCCTTGATGAAATGCCCTCCTCTTAATGTTGTATTTAATGGAAGGTGTATTTTAAGAATTATTTCAAATAATTACTAATCTCAATCATTTATTATTCCTGCAATATGATTAATACTGTATTTCAATCAGAAGTAGATTATCCAATAGGCAAGATCAGTACCATGTTTACCTCACCTACCAAATCATCTATATGGAATAATTTCATATTTTTCTACCACATCAAAGATTCTGCCTCTAAGTATGGCTGGCATATGTCTCTCTCCCACAGCATCTTCCTGTAGAATCAAAGCCTGTTTTCCAATCTACAATCCCTGACATGGACAGATCACCTAGTAAAGTAACCATGGGTTTACTTGTGTTTACTTACTAATCTGAAGCAATCAATTTCAATACAGATTAGTAAGTAAGCTCAAGTAAACATATGCTTACAACCTCTGATTTCAATCAGTGTCTCACAATCAAATCCAATCAAAATCCTAAAAGGCACACGTTGATTACATCACAATAGTGCAGCCTTGAAGTTTTATGTCTAGATCTTAAAGTACAACCTATGAATTTTGAAACAAAACTTGTAACAACTCAGTGATTTTTATGTATCTTAGAAAAACTAAGTTAAATTCTATATATGTTTTCTAAGCTGAGGAATGAAACTGTCCAAGGAAAAAACATCTGGAAACATCTAGTCTTAACCAACCGCCACTAACAACAACAACAACAAAAAAAAAACACTTATTATTTAGGCTATAGTTTATGTCTTAGTTTAAACATAACCATGCAAAAGATGTGTCACATAGTCTTATAATTACATTTAAATAACTGCGGTTGTTTGGTCACATCATCTTAGATATCAGACAGGCGGATGGACAAGTCCTAAAGAATCAGCCTAAATAATCAGTTGAAGTGGAAAATTCACCTAGTTGGCTTTGAGTCAACTCTAATACATGGAAGCCCTACATGTAATAGAGTAGAACTGTACTCTGAGTCTGCATAAGGTTTCCGATGGCTAATTTTCTGGAAGTAGAACTGCAGACCTCTCTTCTGAGGCATCTGTGGCTGGGCTTGAACTGCCAATCTTTTGGTTCGTATCCAGTTGAGTGCATTAAACTATTTGCATTACGTAAGGACTAGGGACTTTTCTTACACCAACTGAAAAATGGATGAAACAGTTTTTACCCAACACAACCAAGAGCTGTGATTATAAATATCATTAGTTACCCAGGAACAAACCAAGAAAAACATCATAGTTCTCAATAAATAATTGTTGAAGGAATTAATACCAAGGAAGGTACAGAAGCCCCCAAAGGCAAAGAGTTTGTTCTTTTGGATCACGTTCTTGGGAAATCCCCTAGAGTTAGTCTGTTACTTCTTTCCATATATGAAACTCAGCCACTAGCACTCGTAGAATACCAAAAATACATAGATAAACTAGTCTCATTTAGTCACATACTTAATCGTATATTTTTTCCCCATACAATGGTACATTTGGAGATACTGGTAAAGTCTAGGAGGTCTGATAATTAAGTCTACAAACTTAATTGTTCTAAACGTTACATATCTCGTTGCTGAATATCACTACAATTACCTTCGAAGTTCTCCCTTTGGGAAGCTGTGTACCCATGCCAGTACCTAATCCACCCTTTAAAGTAATTTTGGAAGTCTTTCTGGAATGGCCATTATGCATGGTGTCACTGTTGCAAGTTCATGAACTTCGTTATATAGTTCTCTGTGAGGGAGTTTTTAGCCAGCAAACAAATAACTATATTGGAACACCTTCCCTACTCACCTGATCTGGCTCCCAATGACTTTCTTTACCCAAAGATAAAAGAAATATTAAAACAAATACATTTTGATGACATTCAGAAAATGAAGGGTAATGTGATGGCAGCTCTGACGGCCATTCCAGAAAAAAAAGGTCCAAAATTGCTTTGAAGTGTGGACTAGGCACTGGCATCAGTGCCTAGCTTCTCAAGGGGAGTACTTTGAAGTTCAGCATAGTGATATTCAGTAATAAGATATGTAGTACTTTTTCTAGGATTAGTTCATGAACTTAATTGTGAGTCCTTGTATCTTAATAGATATGTTGAGTTAATATCTGGCATATGTCTGGAAAACTATATGAATCATGTACTATTCATTAGACACTTGGGCACTGTCCTAGTCACCAGGTACTGCTCTAACAGAAAATACCACCAGTAGAAAGTTTCATGAGGAGGAGCTTTTATTGTCACAGTCCAATAAACCACAAATCGATTCCTAAGTTACAAGTCCATTCAATATGAAAAACCATCACAGTCCAGTAGGCTGAGTCCAAATCCAGTGAGAGCATCTCGACACAGGAACCTCGGGTCCAAAGGACGTGCTCTGTACTCCGTGCTTCTCTGTTGGTGGTGTGAGGCTCCCAATTTCCTCAGCTCACTTCTCTCCCTTATATTCCACAAGCTTATAACTTGTGTCCTCCCTCACTAACACAACCGCAAACCATTCTCCATCGTCAATATCACCGAGGCAGGATTCACAGCACATAGGGGAAAGGGCACCATATTGGAACCCCTAATCAAGTCAAATCAACACATACATTTTGGGGGGCTGGGGACACAATTCAACCCATGACAGGCACATTGTGAATAACTGATGGAGAAACTCTATTGAGGCTAACCTGCCCAAGGAAAAAAGCAACTGAAGTCCACATATGAGAAAAATATATATTATAGTTTTTCTGTCACTGACCTTTTAAAGGGCAAAAATAGTATAAAACCTTGCTCAATAAATATACTGTGGTTATTACTAATAATGAGTAAACTTAAAATTTAGGACTCCAACCTTAGCTGAGATGGAGTCCTAATAAAAGTAGAATAAGACTCATTCTTTCAGCCACAGTAGCAGTGATCCAAACTACGTAACACCTAAATCTAGGACCCCGGGGTTCCCAGTTGGAGCGCTTCCTCTAGACTTCCTTCTAGGTCAGAGCTGGGTTTCAGACAAGGCAGGTTTACTGAGGAAAACTGGCCTGGTGAGTGAATTCTTGGTTGCTCACAGAGTATACCCACATTTCCAGTTTGTCAGCCTAAGGCAAACAGAATAGTGACACAAGATAGGGAAACCAGGAGTGTTAGTAAAGACAAGCCCGTGTTCTCAAAGTCATGTCTTGAATGAAAAATGAAGTTGGTGGATGACACCTTTTGTGGTTGAAACCTTCATTGCTGAAACTGCAACTAAGTCTTCACCTCCGCAGCTGAGTTCATGACTAAGCTCTGTGATGGGCGCTGCAACCAACTATGCCCCCCGATGTCACACTCTCTGCCATTCCACACCCATCCTCAGTTATTGCCTCTCCAAAATCTGAACAGACAAAATCTGAGCTGTCCACGCGTACAGAAGACAACTTCATCTCCAGGTTGGTCACTGCCTCCACCAGCGAAGCAGTAGAATGCAGTTACCACCACTAGAAACAAAGAAACTTAGAGATACTTCACCACCACCAACTGAACCCAGATCAATCACCAATACAATAACTGAACTGCAGCTACATGATATTGAGACCCCCCCTGAACCCACCCACTGGCCATTTCTGTGCTGTCATCTCTACAGGAAAGGCATCAACACTGTCACCACTGAAAAACAGTGTTACTACCATCACTACATCAGATGCTATGACAAATCACCACGGTAATAACCAAATCTGTGGTCAACACTAGCTAAGTAGCTCAGCTCTGGTCACCAGCCTAACTACTAAACCTCTAGCTACCAGTACAACAAGAAGTGTCGCCGCAGTTGCCAAGAGACCAGTGTTTGAGCCCACAGCCCTCATTGCTTACAATCATGGACTAAACTCAGACTTTTAAATTCTCACATTCTTTGGCTCACAAAAATCTCTAAGTACTCAGTGGAAATCCTGTAACGCAGAATTCAATAAACTTACAATAGAATGTTAAAAATAACATTATGTGTTTGAGATATTTGTCATCTCCCTGCTCAGTTGTTTTTGTTAAAGCTATCTTTCCTTCTTAGGTAGCATAGTTCCATATCTAGTTGTATTAGAATAAACGTATTGCAGTTATTTTGAGTAAACTCCACCTCCCCAAACAAACTCATTACCACTGAGTTAGTAGAACTTCCCCAGGATTTTCAAGGCTGTACATCTTTATAGAAGCAGACAGCCACATCTTTCTCCCACAGAGCAACTGATGGGCTCCAACGTCTGACCTTGCCATTAGCAATTAATTGAGTACTTAACCATTACATCATCATGGCCCTTTAGTTAGAATAAAGAAGGAAATAAAATATTTTTCCCTATTGAATGATACCAGTAAAACCAACCCATTCTGACTCATAGTGACTCTATAAGACAGGGTAGAACTATCCCATAGAGCTTCCAAGGAGTGTCTGTTGGATTCAAACTGCCAGTCTTTTGATTAGCAGCCACAGTACTTATCCATCAGGCTACCATGGATTCCACCAATGCCACTGTGTGATAGGTTCTACTACACCAGTCAGTTAGGCAAATATTCTTGAAATATTTTCTGTGGACAAAACACTTAAATGCCACAGAGAACACAAGAGAAGTAAAGATATTACAATTTAATAATCTTAACTTTTTGTTTACTGACTTTGGTATGTAATGGTTCAGAGCCTGGGGCCTGGGCTTTTAAATTAGGTAAACAGGAGTTCAAATTCTACATCCAACACTTTGTGTTTGTAGGACCATAGTTGCCTTAACTCCACTAAGGTTTAGTTTTATCATCTATTCATTCCATCATTTGGGAAATTAACATTTGAACATAGATGTCATGAAGGCAGGGCTCTCCCTTCTATTACATTCATCACAGTTTGGTCACTAGAGTACCTCAAATGTTGAAAGAGACCCACAATACTTACTTAATATAGGAGTGTTTTCCTCTTCCGCTTTTTATAAGAATTATCTAAGATAATATGTGGAAATTGCCTAGTCCAGTGCCTGCTACACAGTCTTCATGAAATCAGTAGTTGTTGTTATTAGGTGCCACTGACTGGGTTCTGACTCATAGCAACCCTATGCACAACAGAACAGAACACTGCCCAGTCCTGTGCCATGTCCACAATCGTTTTTATGCTTAAGCCCCCAGTGTTGCAGCCACTGTGTCAGTCCGTCTTTTTGAAGGTCTTCCTCGCTTTCATTGACCCTCCACTCTACCAAGCATGATGTCCTTCTCCAGGGACTGATCTCTCCTGACATGTCCAAAGAAACCAATAGTAGTTCTTATTATTTAATTAAATAATAACTATATTATTACATGATTACTAAGTCACTAATATTAATACGGTCACCAGTTATGTTTACTTTTTTCTAATATGAAGTGCTACAAACCTCTACCGAGCAATTACAAATGAACAACAACCAAAAAAAACACTACTGCCATCAAGCCGATTCCAACTCATCGTGATCCTATAGGACAGAGTAGAGCTGGTCCATAGAGTTTCGAAGAAGCACCTAGAGGATTTGAACTGCCGACCTTTTGGTTACCAACTGTAGTTCTTGCTAAACAATAGAAAAGTGCTTTCTAAACTTACTCACTGTGGAGCTCTTTTTTCTTGTAACATATATCACTACTTTACAGAACGTTCTTTGTGAAATGTAGGACTGTAAATTTTCCTATAAAATGTAAAATGCAGATTTAGTAATAGTTTACTAATTCTCTTAATTGTATTATACAATTCAAGTGTCTCTGAATTATATAGGTATGATCCCATAATAATAATTTACTGTTATTTTACTGATTTTTATAAAAAGTCACCTGCTCATGAAACCCATTGCTGCTGAGTCAATTCCTACTCATAGCAACCCTGTAAGACAGAGCAAAACTGTCTCAGAGTTTTTTAGGGGTATTGGGTAGATTTGAACTGCTGACTTTTTGGTTAGCAGTTTAGCATTTAACCACTGCACCACCAAGGTTTATTTATGGGGAAAAGATAATCTCTCCATAAGTATGTAATTCAGATCTACCTGAATTTATTATTATGGGATACATATTCTATTCGCAGAAACCCTGGTGACATAATTGTTTTAAGTACTACAGCTGTTAACCAAAAGGTCAGTGGTTCAGATCTATGACATGCTCTTTGGAAACTCTATGCAGCAGTTCTGCTCTGACCTATAGGGTTGCTATGAGTTGGAATTGACTCGATGACAATGGGTTTGTTGATTTTATTCTATTTGAAGACAATAGAGTAAAAACTATACTCTCACTGCACTCAGTTATCCAAAGAAAAATATTTGTATCTTTATTGTGAAATGGATATTATTTTCCTCCTAATGCTTTCATCTTGTAGACAGAATACAGTTAGTTCAATGCAATTATCATTACAAGCTAGTGTTTTAAATGCTCTTTCAATCAGTCTGTCCTTTTTGGCAAAACGTTCTTTCAGATTTCCTCTCCTTCTGTTGCCCTTTCTTGCTTGATTTTGTGCAATGCGGGTGACAGAGTGGCCCTGATCTTGTTCTGGTCTTTGGGTGTACTGTGGCTCATGTCTCCTGAGGTGTGGTGCGGATGGTTCTATCCAGGTGTTTTGCTCGTGTCTGCTTCTTGTCTTAAGCAGACTTAACCTGTGCTTTGGCCTGGTGATTCTCTTTCCTAAACTGACCACTGCTAATGGAATCGACTCAACAGCAACGGGGTCTAGGGGGCTGGGTGTGGGGGTAATTGCTAAAGTTCGTCTGTGGTTTATATATGTTCCCTGGCTTGAATATGTTAACCTTGATCCCTTAGCAACAGGATGCTTGATTACGGCATTACCTCCACTATCGCTTCTCCCCTCCCTCAACCACTCACAAGGAAGTCTCCAACCTCCTCTGGATCACATGGCAACTTCTGGATTCCTTCCAAGCTACAATGGATATGATGACACTTGACTTAACAGACTCTCTGCCTATTTAACCACTTTTCCCTATTTGCAGTTGGGTCTCTAGGAAGAGAAATACTTTAGTAATATTTTTCATCTGTATACTGCTTACCAAACTCTCTTGGAGCGGAATGCAAGGATTTCTTTTTCTTCTTCTTCTGCTCTTTCCCATCTTAAATGTTCTTCCTTCCCAGGTGGCAACCCTTCTGTCCCTCTGCCTGGGGCTGTAGTGATGGTCAAGGTTTAAGGATCAAGAAACCAGTCTACTGCTAACTGATAGGTGTTTTAAAGAATATTAAGCCCGTTAGACATACAAGCATTTGCTTCCGGCATTCATTCTGCCGGAATACTCTTTTCCGACAGAGACTGTATATCTGTCTCATTTCCTGTAATTCTTTTTCTCTTGTCACTTATTTCTGGATTTCATCATAAACTGCTTTGAAACTAGGTTGTGTATTTTCCTTTCCTAATAATAGTACAAGAAACCAAAATTATTTTCATGGATGCATCACAGACAGCATCTAAGATAGGTTTAGCAAGTTGCCAGACAGCAACTTCTGAGCACAGTAACTTTCAGACAGGCAAATCACAGATCCCCAGATAAATACAACAAAGATATCTAAAACTATTACGGCAACAAAGAAAACTATTCTCTTCATTATTTAGCGCTGCTATAATAGAAATATCACAAGTGTATGGCTTTACCAAACAGAAATTTATTCTCTCACAGTTTAGGGGGCTAGATGTCCAAAATCAGGGTGCCAGCTCAGAGGAAAGGCTTTTCCTCTTTGTTGGCTTCTGGGAAAGGTCATTGTCATCAATTTTCCCAGGTCAAGAAGCTTCTTAGTGCAAGGATCCTGGGTCCAAAGAATGCACTATGCTCCTGGCTCTTGCTTCTTAGTGGTAATGTGGGATACCCCTGTCTCTCTGCTTGTTTCTCTCTTTTACATTTCAAAAGAGATTGACTCAAGATACAACCTACTCTTGTGGACTGTGTTCTGCATCATTAACACAACTGGCTCTAATCCTGCCTCAAGAATGTCATAGAGGCAGAATTTACAGTGCATGTGAAAAATTACATCTGATGTCAAAATGGCACACCATCACACAACACTGGGAATCACAGCCTAGCCAAGTTGACACACGTATTTGGGGAGCACAGTTCAATCTGTAACAACCATGGGCCCAATTCTGTTTACTTTACTCTGTCCCAGGACCACACTTTATGGATTCTGATCTTAATATTTAGCTTCCATTCCCTTGGATGCTGCCATGGCATGATTTTCTGGTCTTTTCATCTAGGTTAATGTTTTGGGCAACTATATAGATTTTCTCATGATGTCTTTCACTACCTCATTAGATATGTGATGTCTTCTATTTCACCTGATCTTGGCCCACAGATTCAAACTGTTTACTATTTAATAGTTTGAGATGACTTCTCTGCTATCTGACTGGGAAGAGGTAAAGTGTTTCTAATCAAAAGTTATCAATGCAGAATCTTGCTTTGATTAGCATTTCTGCTCCCTTTCTAAGGCAAATGCAGGGGCTACCTGCCGGAAAGCTAACAATACACAATTTATTTAAATTTTCATTGCTTCAGTCATGGCAAGTTTATCCAAGGACTCAGGGTTTCTCAGCAACTAACATGAATTTCTTTCTGAAAATGAATGTTATTGGCTTAATTTCAGGGGAGGTGGACAAGAAAACCAAATCTACTGCCATCGAGTTGGGTCTGACTCACAGTGACCTTAAAAGTCAGAGTAGAACTGCCCCAGAGAGTTTCCAAGGAGCACGTGGCAGATTAGAACTGCTGACCTTCTGGTTAGCAGGCGTAGCACTTAACCTACTACACCATCAGTGTTTCCAGTGCTAGAAAGCTGATGTTGAAAACCGCTGTTGCTTGCCATTGAGCTGATGCAAACTTATGGTGACCCCATCCATCAATACAGAGTAGAAGCCTTCGTTTGGGTTTTCAAGGCTGAGACCTTTCAGAAGCTGTTATCTGGCTTGTCTTCTGACTTGCCTCTGGGTAGATTTGAACTGCTAACCTTTAGGCTACTAGTCAAGCAAGTTAACCTTTTTGTGCCACCCTGGTACTTTGGTATTGAAAATGATTTCAAATAATAATAAGAACTGCCACTTCCTGGGCCATTGCCAGTGAAGGGTGAACTTCAGATCCTTTGAAACAGCTGAACACAGCTAAGAGATTCTTTTTATAAAGGCTTAGATCTCAATCAAGTTAAAAATATTATCAACAATTAACATGCATTTTGGATCTATTTTTACCAATTCAAGATGCTATTAAATCACTGTAGCAATAATAGGGAAGGAGCTTCTAACTTTAATTTTTTGTATTCTGAAGAAAACGAGAATGTTTAAGTAATTCGCTGGCTATAATAATAAACGGCAGTATTTGGGCTCAAATCTGAGTTTTTGGCACCTAAAGACTCGCACCTTCCAAAAAATTTCCTGTTTTCTCACATTATTTTCATCAAGATACACAAGAAATCCCTCCAAATAGTGAACTATGTTACTAGAATTGTGGTTGTATGGAATTTGAAGGACAAATCACCGTCTTTAGAATATACAGGAATGTAACACAGTTTCCTCTGAATAAAATTATCTTAAGGTAAAGCTTAAAACATTTATGCTTTAAGAAAAATCACTGGACCCCCTTCAATTACATGTACAAAGGAAGTTAACAAATAGTATGAGAAAAGGTAGAATAATTATTCTGCCATAAAAAGCTTGAATAGAAATAATAAAATATCAAATAAAAAGAAATATCCCTTTTTTCAATGTTTTTGGAAGAATTTAAAAGATAAAATATCAACTCAGTTCTGGTAAATACAAAGTGAAAGAGGCCATCTTCTATTCTGTTGATGGCACTATGCATCAGTCCAAATGCACTGGTGTGTGGTTAGGGGAAAAAAACGCTGGTGAAACTTAACAGAAACTTAAAATATACCCTTTCTCAGAGAAAGCCTAATTCTCAGAATCTGTGCAGAGAGAATTCCTGAAATATAGAAAAGTCTTTGTGGTACAAAGGATTTTTTTTATAGTTCTATTTACAAATACAAAATATCAGAAAACAAATGCAACCTATTGGACAAGTGCCCACAGGCAAAACAATAGAAAAGCTATATGCTAAAATGTGTTGTAGTCCCGTTATTTTCAAACCTCTTATCAGTGTAAAAAATCAGATCATAAATTATTCGCTATGATTGTAACCATATAAAAATACAAGGAAAAGAAAAAAGGGATATACTAGAGGATGATTGCCTGAAATAGTGGGTTTTTTTTTTGTTTGTTTTGATTGATTACACCTCATAGTAATTCAAAATATTCTACTCATATACTTTTATCATGCAGAGAAACATATTATTGAAGAAACTTGGATTTACCTTTTGAGTGACTACACACTACCTCTCCAGCATACCTTCTTTTTCCCTTGAACAGAGCTTAGCTTTATGAGCTCTGTAGCAATGACACTGCTCGTGAACCATGAATGGGGACTTGTGGCTAGGCCCTACCATGAGGAAAGGCAGTTTTGGGGCAGAGGCTGAGGCTGCTGGAGCTGCAGGTGTGAGAATGTGAATCAGGGAGCAGAGAGCAGAAGACCAGGGCCTGTGACTAACGCAGAGCTAACCCCCAATATCCCTGCTTCTTTGAATTCTTTCCTTTGTATGAGGCAGAGTGGGAACATAATTAATCATTTCATTCTGATTTCAGGACTTTCTCTCTTTCCCTATACTGGGATCTGTTTCTGTACCTAAGTTACAATTACATTGAACCTGTCCTACCAAGTCATCACTGGCTCTGAACTGCCCAGTAACATAAAAGCCAAGCTGCAGCAGTATCTAACCTAATACATGTTGTTATTGTATGCCATCAAACCAATGCTTGAGTCATAGTGACCCCATAAGAAGCCCTTGTCGCACAGTGATTAAAGCACTCAGCTGTTAACCAAAAGGTTGGTGGTTCCAATCCAGCAGTCAGACACGGGAAGTCCTGAGGGGCAGTTTAACTGTCTTTTAGGGTCTCTATGAGTGAGAATTGACTGGATGACAGTGGGGAGTGAACCCATGTGACAGAGTACAGCAGCCTCGAAAAAACCCACACCTCTGCACTGAGTTGCCATTGAATTGATGACAACTCATAGTGACCTATAGACAGAGCAGAGCTGCCTCATAGAGTTTCCAAGGAGCAAGTGGCAGATTTGAACGGCTGAGCTTTTGATTAGCAACCATAGCACTTTAACCACCACACCTCCAGGGTAGGGTTGGCTATGCTGTAATATTTATGGAAGGAGTTCCAATGTGGAGTGCTAGGCTGCTAACCAAAGGTTGGTTATTAGAACTCAGCAGCCACTAAGCAAGAGAAGAGATTGCGATTTGCTGCCTTAAAAGTCACAGCTTTGGAAACTCCATGACGAAGTTCTACTCTATCCTATAGAGTTGCTATGATTGGAAACCAGCTCAATGGCAGCAGGTTAATTTTTACAGGAGCAAATCACCAGGTCTTTCTCCTGAGGAGCTGCTGGGTGATTTCCAATCACCAACCTGTTGGTTAGCAATCAAATGTTTAGCCATTCCACCATGAGGGTACTCAGCTTGGCACATACTAAGACGAAAAGAAAACAAAAACCCTCAAGCCCATTGCCAACTCAGAGTGACCCTAAAGAACAGAGCATAACCACCCCACAGGCTTTCTAAAGAGCAGCTGGTGGACTTGAACTGCTGACTTTTTAGTTAGCAGCCATAGCTCTTAATCGCTGTGCCACCAGGGCTCCAGCCTCACATATAACCAAAAAACAAAACGAAACAAAATCTATTATTGTCTAGTTGATCCTGACTCATAGAGACCCTATAGCATAGAGTAGAACTTCCCCACTGGGTTTCTAAGGAGTGGCTTTGAACTGCTGACCTTTGCTACCTTAGCAGAGGTAGCACTTAACCACAACACCACCAGCCTAGCACATAGAAGGAGCTTAATCCCCATTGTTGAATAAATGAACCAATTAAGTGGATACAAGTCAAAGTAAATTTCATGACCTACCTTACATCGTAAGACCTATTTTGATCAGGTGCACTGGTTGGAATCCTGTCACTCCTGTTAACTTCATCAATTATTTTAACCTTGAAAAGAGTGAAGACATATGTTGAAACAGCTTCTGTGAAAGGGACATCAAAATTCCACCCAGTCATTAAAGTGGTTAGACATAACATGATTTATGAAACTGAGATTTAATGAATTCCTAATAAACACTAGGGTAAAATGGGGCTAGAAGAACATTTTGTAAGCACTGATTGTGAATCACGTATTTAACATCTCATAAGATTCTCATAAGAACTCAGTGAGGTGTCAACGTCCCTGTTTTACAAAGGAGTAGTTAAATAAGTATCTAAAACACCACTCAGTGTCTTAGGATGCGGAAAGCTGAACAGAGAACCACCCTATCAAGAAAAATCTTGTTAATCTACAATGTCTTAACCTTTTTTTTTAACCCATGAGAGAGCTTACATCACAGGACAATCAACTAGCGTGAAATTCCAAGTATGACAGGTGCCTCCATGGAAAGAGAGATTCAAGTATTGCCACACCTGTGACAGGGCACAGAAGGAAGATGCAAGTCACCATTTAAGCACACAAGGATTCTGTCAAAAAATCAAGGAATTGCTAAAGGCTAAGTATAGACTGGAAACCCTGGTGACTTAGTAGGTTAAATGCTACATCTGCTAACTGAAAGGTCGGCAGTGCAAATCCACCAGGTGCTCCTTGGAAACTCTGTGGGGCAGTTCTACGCTAACCTATAGGGTCTATGAGTCGGACATGAGTCGGACACAACTCAATGGCAGGGGTTTGGTTTTTTGGTTCAGTTAAGGATGCCAGTGGTTGAGTCGGAATAGGCTAGTATGAAAGTATAGAAACACCAGGAGTCATAAGGGGATTCTGTACATAATCACAGACTCTTCTCCATGAACTAACACTGAGGTGTTATGAGAAGGACAGGGACAGTGTAAGAGACTGGAGAAAGACTCCCTTGTTAGTGCAGGCACAGAAAAGTTATACATACATATATATTTTTTCAATCAAATTGTAATGTGATTAACAATTTGTTTAATACGACCTACATGCCCCAAATATCCTATTCCAAAATGATAGGATGAAATCTGAAATCTTAGCTATTGTACTTAGCCACCCCCCCATAGATGTAAAAACAAAACAAATCCAGTGCTGCTGAATCGGTTCTGAATCACAGAGACTCTATAGACAGAATAGAACTGCTCCATAGAGTTTCCAAGCAGCACCTGGCGAATTTGAACTGCTGACCTTTGGTTAGCAGACATAGCAGTTAACCACTACACCACCAAGGTTTCCCCGATAGATGGAACACAGTTAAATGTACTGTTAATTAAATCTAGCATTTCCAGAAATGTGCCACTATAAATGACTTTGAACAAAGTGACAGATGTTTCTAGAATTGAGATTGTGAGACTGTTTCTGTAGAATGGAAGGAAAACGGACTACACATCATACAGGTGTTGAACAACTTCAAATGCTCAGTAGTATAAGTAATATTTCTACCTCTTCCGTTGAACTTACCCTTGAGCTGTCAACTTATCTCCAAAAAAATCTAGCTTCTTATTGGTAAATCAATGTTTTACAATAGTTTTAAATGATTTACATTAAGATTTTAATGGCATAATTTCACAGGGAAAGTCATGTTTAATATATGAATCACAGTTGTAGAGCTAAATTGTACTCATTTAGATATGGATGTATTATTCAATTATTTGTTCTATTTCAAGTAGTTGAAAGACAGCTCTCTATGGTACATGGATTCAATGCCACATTTCCAAAACATTATCTATGTAGTTAGC
The DNA here is from genome assembly GCA_028571685.1 of Heterohyrax brucei. Lineage (NCBI taxonomy): Eukaryota > Metazoa > Chordata > Mammalia > Hyracoidea > Procaviidae > Heterohyrax > Heterohyrax brucei. The sequence goes on from CM053152.1 coordinate 67,520,610, forward strand.
TAATAGTGAATGTAACCAGTTAATGCAATTGCTGACAGAGGACATAATACAAGATTTCAGAGGCTGATTTCTAAATGTGTTTTAGTCATCTGGTACTGCTCTAACGGAAATACCACAAAGAGGATCACTTTAACTAGGAAACGTTTATTCTTACACAGTCCAGTAGGCTACAAATCCAAATTCAGGGTGTCCACTCCGGGGGAAGGCTTTTCCCCTCGTCAACTCCGGAGGAAAGTCCTTGTGCTGTATCAGTCTCTGGTTGGGAAGCATCTTAGCACAGAAACTTCAGGTCTGAAGGGTGCACTCTTCTCCTGGAGCTGCTTTCTTGATGGTGTAAGGTTCCCAATTCTCTGCTTGCTCTCATTTCCTCTTACCTCTTGTAGGATAAAAGGATAAAGGATGCTGCTAGCTGTACTCCAGGGAAATTTCTTTTACAGTGGAGCAGGGAGGTGATCTTATGAAGGTATTTACAGTCCCATCCTAATCCTCTAACATACAGCATAGGAAAAACACAAAATAGAGGACAATCATAAAATACTGGGAATCGTGGCCCAGCCACGTGATTACACACATTTCTGGGGAGACACAGTTCAATTCATAACAGATGGTTCATAAGAATGAAGCTAAATCACTAAAACATTAATCTCTAACTGAACATAATTTTTAGAATCTAAAGAGAAAATTGACGAAGAAGCAAATGTGTTATTAACAGTTTATTATGAATATTGCCACTTTAAATATGTACCCTGAAAGATCACTGTTTTTCTCTAGAAGGTTTTTCTTTCTAGGGGTAGAAGAGCAGTTAGAGTAATGGCTGAAACAAGTCTATGTCTTAGCAGAAAGCTTGAGACTCTTATTCTCTACCTTCTTCGAGAGCTCGTTCATGAGAACTTGACTTCCAACAAGGGCAGGGAGAATCTGCAGAACAGGCTAGCTGAATAATTAAAGCTGAGATGTACAAATGTTTAATCCCTGGTGCTTAGTTTTAGAAGCAAGCTAGTAATAATTGGTTAGGAAATATTTGTTGAATGTGCTGAGTTACATGTTGACTCATTCTATTAATGTCTCACCATTTGAAACCATGAAACATCAGGTGGCTTGTGAGGCATTTAAGCTACTTGAGACAATGTGCCTTTTGGACCTGGAGAACTGCAAATTCCACTTGACCTGTAACCCAAGTGTAAGTCTTTCTCCTCACCAGTCTTGGACTTGACTCCCTTCCTTGTTTTGCTCTCTTCTTTCTCTCCCTTAGGTCATCTGCCTTTCTTTTTCCTATTCTCTCCCACTATGCTTATCTAGTCACTATTGCAAAATTAATAATCTCTTCTACACTTTAATCTGTTTGAACAATAGTTCTACTACCTTTTAATTATAAACAAAGCCATTGCTGTTGAGATCATTCTGACTCAGTATGACTCCATAGGACTGCCTTGTATGGTTTCCAAGGAACAGCTGGTGGATTAGAACTGCTGCAGGAATAGAAGCTGTCTTTTTCTGGAAGACAATGCTTTTTTTTCTTTTTCTTTGATGACTATTGCTCTTTACTCTGTATCATGTAGTATAGTGCCGGCCAGTTTGCAGTCTAGTGCTTGCCATTTGGCTGTTCCATTTTCTAGCCTTCCTTCAAGATTCATCCAGCTCCTGGCACTCCCATTACACCTGCTTACTCCTTTCTCTACTCAAATTCTACCATCATCATAGTTTTTTAACCACCTTAATACCACTGGCAATCACTTCATAGTTAGTGGTCATTTAGCCTCCAGTAACCCACAGTCTTTGACACATATGGGAACAGCTCTCCCTCTGAAAGATGAAATTCCAACTTTATATTCTGACTACAGAGATTTTCTTTTCTGGAAATCCCATTTCTCGATTTCTGTTGTACCTGTTTTGGACATTTTTGAGGCTGGTAATCCTTTAAATTTCTCCCCCTCTCAAGTGTGTCTTCTTTCAGCCCTCACGGTCTTGCCTATCTTTTCTAAAGAAGTACCCCACTATTTCAACCTCAACTCAATTCCCTACTTTCCTCCCACTATTCCCTTTGAAAAATTACAGTTCAGGTTAACTCAAACAACCTGTTTTCCATGCTCTTCCCCCAGTAAGCATTCCTGAAGAAAATCACACAAGCGTGTATATCAAGTTCAACCAAATTCATAAGCCCCAGTCCCAGCTAAACCTACTCAGTGCATGTTGAGGTATCTTGGAGCGGGTGGTCTTTAGGGGTCACATGCATCTTATTTTCATAGTTTCATTTTTGATACTTGGCTAGAGACAGCTTCCAAGCCTCCCCTCCCTTATGCTCTTCTCCCCCACATCTAGGAAAGAGGGTAAGAAAGCTCCATGGAATCCTCCTTTGGCACAGGAGGAAGGTTCAAGCTATCTACACCTCAGCCAGTTCACAGGAAACTGTTACAATAGAAACCATGTCAGCCTCCTTGCCCTGCTCTCTCAGTCAATTCTGGACCAACTTGGAGTCTGCTCTGCTCTCCTCAGAAAGTTTCATTATGGAAGTAATAAAGCTCTTTGTATTCTCTTGGTATGTAAGTGATGATGTCAGTCCTAGAATCCAAAACAAATTTAGGGTGGGGTGAAGTTCATCTTGCCTTCATAAGGTGGTCGCAAGACAGGTAAAGAGTTTTAAGGGGTTGAGGGGTTACAAAAAGAATAAAAAGGAATTCACTATTGCACACAAGTTTGAGTTGTCTGTTAGTGACCAGAGTAAGGAAGTTATTTAAGAAGACACATGTGTCTGGAGTTTAGGAAATAATTTCAGGGTGTAGATAGAAGTTTGGAGTCATCTAAATGTGGATGGTATTTAAACCACAAGACTGATGAGTTCACCTAAGGCATGAGAGTAGACGGGGTAACAGTCCGAGGACTGAGTGCCAGTAGACCGATAATTAGCAGCTGGAGAGACTAAGAGGGGCCAGCAATGTCTCCTGAGAGAGTGTTTGGTGATGTAAGAGGAGAATGAAGGATGAGTAGTGCTCTGGGAACCAAGTGAACGCATTGTATATGGCGGGAAAGAGTGATCTACCCTCACACACCGCTGCCGTGTGAACCTGCCCTCTTTCCTGTAAGATACTGGGAAAGGAAATAAAAAGGCTCCAGCAATGGGGAAAAACTGATTATAAATTTATGACAGTCAACCACAAGATTTTGAAGGATTTTGTACATCCCACTTTATTGCTTTCCATGACTTCGTCTAACCTATTGACATGTATTTTTTTTAATTTCTTGTGCTTTAAGTGAATGCTTATAGTTCAAGTCAATTTGCCGTATGAAACCCTGCACACACCGTGCTATGCAGCTCTAGCTACTGTCTCCACCCTGGGACAGCACGCTCCTCCTTTCCATGCTGTACTTCCCAAATACAGTCAACCAACTTCGGTTTCCCCCTCCACCCTCCCGTCTTGCCTCGGGACAGGAGCTGCTCTGACAGCTCACGCATACGTTTAAGCCAAGAAGCACGCGCTTCACTATCATCACATTGTCTGCAAGTCCAATCCAGTCTTTGGAGAGTTGTCTTCAGCACTATTTTGGCTCCGGGCTGGCAGACCTTCTAGTCTATTGGACCACCAAGTCCAATCTTTTAACAGAGTTCTAGACCTGCACCTCTGTTTTTCTCCCACTACCTTAGGGACTCTACATTGTGTTCCCTGTCACAGCAGTCACTGATGGTGGCTGGGGAACCATCTAGTTCTTTGGGTCTCATGCTGATATAGTCTCCCAATCACATGACACCTTCTGTCTCCGAGGCTCATATTTTCCTCATGTCTTTAATGTCCTTCGTTCTCCTCTGCCCCAAGTGGATTAGGACCAATTGATGCTACTTAGATGGCAGCTTGCTAGCTTTTTAAAACCCTAGGTGCCATTCACCAAAATGTGTGGGACGTGGAACGTTTTCTTAACAACATAGCAAAACAAAAAGTTACGCCAATGAACATACACTTCCCTTGAAATCATAGTCCCCAGACCTCTATCCCTGCTACACTGAACTTTGGAATGTTGAGTTGTGTTTAGTAAACCTGCTCGCTTTGGGTGTAGTCCAGGAGAGTTAATCCCCCTTCTAAAGTGTGTTGTCACTTCCTTCACTCAGCTCAATTCCTATCTACTATCTAATCTGTAAATACCTCTCTTGCTCCTGCCCTGCCCTGTGACCATCAAAGATTATTTTCTTCTGTGCTTAAACCTTTTCTTGAGTCCTTGTAATAGTGAGCTCATACAATATTTTTAAAATTTTTTTATTTTGATTAACTGTAAGTTTACTATCCAAGTCAATTTGACATACCTGACTCTCTGCAACTCTATATGCTCTCCTCATGTCATGACAACAAACTCTTCTTTATTGCTCTTTACCTCTAGTATCCACTCAACCAACACTTGTCCCATCTTCTACACTCTCTCCTCTCTCCTCTAGAAAGAAACCAGTAGGTAGGACAACCTCATATACATATACGTATTTGGCTTTGGCTACATGTATATAAAGCCCTAAAGTACACACACCACATCCACATCCGTCACTCTGTGTCCCCAAGTCTAGTTCATTCTTTGTCTGAAGTGTTGGCTTTGTTGCTGAACCAAAGTGAGTTCATTCCACCTGTCACTGCAACCAAAAATTCAGAGAAGCTGAAGAGTTCAAGGAATGCATTATTAACAGATAAGCCAGCAAAGCTGGGAGAGCAGTGAGAATAGCTTCTCCAAAAAAAACTGTTCCACTTGGGTTACATTTTCAGTGTCTTTTATAGCCAGATTTCAAAAGGATTAGCCTCTAAAGATTGTCGCTGAACAATAACAGGGAGTCATAAGATTCCATCACATCTTATTGAACAGTGTAAATTTCCCCAAACATCATTATCTCTCTGAGGTCTTTGGGATAATTGACTTTTCACCCCAGAGACAGGGAGAGGAATGCAGGCCTGTTAATCCAGCTTGGCATGATAATTGAGGCAGGGGATGGAATGTGGTTTAATTATCCAAGCTACCTTTATTAGATTCTTACGTTTACCAACAGCTTGAGTATTTGTTTTGGTTCTGGGCTAGCAGTAGTTCTAGAGGTCATGGTTTCTGAGGACCCTCCAGGCTTTCAGACCAACAATTCAGGTCTTTTACTAGAGTTCTTGATCTGCACATCTCTTTCTCTCACACTACATCAGGGATTCTACATTGTGTTCTTCGTTAGCGCTGTCTTTGGTGGTGGCCAGGCACCATCTAGTTCTCCTGGTCTTACGCTGATGTAGTTGTTACTGTAAGACACAGGTTTAGGCTACCTGCCACAAAAGCCAATACTGAGGCAGGGGTAAAGTAAATGCCCAAGACATTTATTACATGCCTGCTTGTAAATGCCAGGGGGAATTTAGGTTCTCAGAGCCTGTCTGCCTTCTTCAGGCAAACTCCAGGTTTTTAATAGCTAAGTTGAGGTAAACATGGGGGCAATTGGTGGTGTGTGGAGGGTGACTAGGTGGAGGTCAGCTGGGTGGAGGCCGACTGGGTTGAAGTCAACTGGGGGAGGTTGAAGGCTTCACAATCTCACAGGCCATCACCTACCATCAAGGAAAATAAAGTGGTCTTAAACATCATCTGGAAACCCTGGTGGCGTAAGGGGTTAAGTGCTATGTCTTTTAGCCTGAAGGTTGGCAGTTCAAATCTGCCAGTGCTCCTTGGAAACTCTGTGGGACAGTTCTGCTCTGACCTCTAGGGTCACTATGAGTTGGACACAACTCGATGGCAGTGGGTTTTTTTAGTTTTAGATGCCATCTGGCCAGCAAAATGAAAGAAGAATGCTAAAACACAAGTTACTTCCCTCTCCTCCCAGCCTCCTACTCAAACTCTTTATCATTAGTTAGAGTTCAGTTATCAAGATGAAAAGAGTCATTCATTACCTATAGTTCACTGAATCTATAGTGGTGCCTCCGAGGGCCACATCCTAGTGTCACTGCTTAGGCCTTGTAAAATGTGGAGGTCATGTCTTTCCCTGCGAATTGGGGGTGATCTGAAACAATGCCTCTGCAGCTCTCAATCTTAAGCACCCCTCACCCGGGGGCTTTCCAGCCTCCGGATTCATAGGATCCCAGTCACATGGGCCCTTCTGTCTCCTGGGGTCATTTTTCCTCATGTCTTCAATGTTCTCGATTATCATCTGTTCCAGGTGGGTTGGGACCGGTTGATATTCTTCAGACGACAGCTTGCTGGATTTTAAGACCCCAGATGACACTCACCAGTATGGGGTGCAGAAAATTCTCTTAGCAAAAGACTAGCTAGGCCATTTGAGCTCTATGTCCACAGAAACACGCTCTCTGGACCCCTGTACTTACTTCTGTGTCCCTTGAAATGTTAGGTTGAATTTAGAATACCCTTTCGCTTACAGTGCAGTCCAGTTATGCTGGCCCAGCTTCTACTATGTACTGTGACACTTTTCACCTAACCGAACTCCTATCAACTGTCTAATCTATGAATAACTCCCCGCTCTCTCTACTCTTGTAGCCATCAAAGAGTCTTTTCTTGTGTGCATAAGTCCTTTTTTTAAGTCCTCATAATAGTGGTCTCATACAATATTTGTCCTTTGGCACCTGACTGATTTCACTCACCGTAATGTCTTCCAGTTGATTCCAGATTCTGAAATGTTTCATAAAATCATCGTTGTTCTTTATCACTGCATAGTGTTCCATTGTATATATATACCATGTTACTGTTGTTGTTAGGTGCCATCGAGTTAGTTGAAACTCATAGCAACCCTGTGCACAACAGAACAAAACTCTGCCTGGTCTTGTGCTATGTCAACAATGATTTTCGTGCTTAAGTCCACTGCTGCAGCCACTATGTCAATCCATCTCTTCAAGGTCTTCCCCTTTCTCACTGACCCTCCGCTCTACCAAGTATCATGTTCTCCAGGGACTTCTCTGTCCTGACAACATGTCCAAAATATGTAAGACACAGTTTAGAAGATTTTTGTTTTCTTGATGCTGAGGCGCAATCTATACTGAAGGCTGTGGTCCTTGATCTTCATCAGTAAGTGTTTCAAAATCTTCTTCACTTTGAGCAAGTAAGGTGATGTCATCCGCGTAACAGAGGTTGTTAATGAGTCATCTTCCAATCCTGGTGCCTTATTCTTCTTTGTATAATCCAGGTTTTCAGATTATTTGCTCAGCATACAGACTGAGAAGGTATCATGAAAAGAGAAACCCTGATGCATGCCTTTCCTGACTTCAAACCATGCAGAGTCCTCTTATTTTGTACTCACAACTGCATATTCAGCTTCCTTAAGAGCACAATTAAGTGTTCTGGAATTGCCATTCTCCTCAGTGTTATCTGTAATTGGTTATGATCCACTACAGTTGAATGCCTTTGTATAGTTAATGAAACACAGGTAAACATCTTTCTGGTGTTCTTTGCTTTCAGCGAAGATTCATCTGACATCAGCAGTGATATCCCTGGTTCCATGTTGTCTTCTGAATCCATCTTGAATTTCTAGCAGTTCCTTGTCAGTACACTGTTGTAGTCACTTTTGAATGATCTTGAGCAAAATTGTTCTTGCATATGACATTAACGATATTGTTCGGTAACTTCCGCATTCAGTTGGATCATCTCTTCCTTTGGAAGGGGTGTAAATATAAATCTCTTCTAGTCAATTGACCAGATAGCTGTCCTCCAAATTTCTTAGCATAGACAAGTAAGCACTTCCATCACTGCATCTGTTTGTTGAAATCTCAGTTGATATTCCATCAGTTCCTGGAGGCTTGTTTTTGGCCAATGCCTTCAATACAGCTTCAACTTCTTCTTTCATTACCGTGGTTCCTGATCATATGCTACCTCTTCAAATGGCTGAGCATCAGTCATTTCTTTCTGGTATGAGGACTCCGGGTATTCTTTTCATCTTTTGATGCTCTCTCAGTCATTTAATATTTTCCCTGTAGAATCCTTCGTTATTACAACTTGAAGCTTGAATTTTTTCTTCAGTTCTTTCAGTTTGAGAAATGCAGAACATGTTCTTTCCTTCTGGTATTCCATTTCCAGTTCTTTGCACATGTCATTATAATACTTTGTTTTGTCTTTTTGAGCTGTTCTTTGAAATTTTCTGTTTAGGTTTTTTACTTTGCCATTCCTTCCTTTTGCTTTAGCTGCTCGACATCTCAGAGCAAGTTTTTTTTATTTCATTTTTTTATGACTGAGTGAAATGTACATTTCCATATAAATTTACATGCCCACCTATATGCAGCTTCCACTGCTCTCCCTGCCCAGTGACAGCACATTATTCCTCTCTGCTCCATGCATGTCTCATCTTCCCAACAGTTTCCCTTCCCCTCCTCTCCATCTACTTCCCTTACTCCAGCCAGAGGTCTGCAGGATGATATCCTATAAATGCATAGAATCATAAAGCACATCCAATATATGGCCACTCTGCATCGCCAAGTCCAATCCATTCGTGTTCGAAGAGTGGACCTTCATTATGATTTATGGGCAAGGGCAGCATCAGAGCCAGGGGCCGTGCTCCCAGGGGAACCCCAAAGCCACTGGACCATAATTGTGGTCTTTTAGTGAAGATCTCAGGTGCACCTCTTTTTATTCTTGTGTTGCCAGTGAGACTAAACTTTGTGAGCTCCATTGCTGCTGTCACAGGTGGTGGCCGGGCACCATCTGGTTCTTCCAGTCCCAAGTCAATGTAGACACTCACTCATGTGGGTCTCTCTGTCTTCTGGGGTTGTCTTTCCCCCATGTCATTTTGGTCCTCGGTGAGCATCCGTTCCTGCTGAGTTGGGATCACTTTCAGAGCAAGTTTCATAGTCTCCTCTGACATCTAATTTCTTTCCTGTCTTTTTAATGACCTCTTGCTCTCTTCATGGATGATGCCTTTGATGTCATTCCTTAATTTGTCTAGTCTTCAGTCATTAGTGGTCAACACATCAAATTTGTTCTTGAAGTGGTCTTCACATTCAGGGGGGATATACTCAAGGTCATACTTTGGTTCTTTTGGACTTGTCTAATTTTCTTCACTTTCAGTTTGAATTTGTACATGCGCAATTGAGGATCTGTGCCACAGTTTATACCTGGTTCTTGTTCTCACTGCTGATATGAAGCTTTTCCATCATCTTTTTTCCACAGATGTAGTCGATTTAATTCTTGTGTAGTCCATCTGGTGTGGTCCATGTATACAGTTACCGTTTGTGATGGTTAAAAAGTGTATTTGCAATGAAGTCATTAGTCTTGCAAAATTCTACCACACAATCCTTGAAACTATTTCTATCACCAAAGTCATATTTTCCAACTACTAATCCTTCTTCATTGTTTTTAACTGTTGAGTTCCAGTCACCAATAATCATCAATGCATCCTGATTGCATGTTCCATCAATTTCAGACTGTAAAAGTTGGTAAAAAAATCTTTAATTTCTTCATCTTTGGCCTCTGTGGTTGGTGCATAAATTTGAATAGTATTAGTATTAATTGGCTTATGGATACTATCCCATCACTGACAACACTGTACTTCAGGGCAGGTCTTGAAACGTTCTTTTTGATGACGAACATGACACCATTCCTCTTCAAGTTTTTGTTCCCAGTATAGTAGACCACACTATTGTTGGATTCAAAATGGACGGTACCAGTCTATTTCATCTCACTAACGCCTAGGATATTGATGCTTATGCATTCCATTTCATTTTTGACTATTCTAATTTTCCTAAATTCACATTTCATACATTCCGTGTTCTGATTATTAATGGATGTTTGCAACTGTTTCTTCTCATTTTGAGTCATGCCACATCAGCAAATGAAGATCCCAAAGTCTTTTCTCCATCTACATCATTAAGACCAACTCTAGTTTGAAGAGAAAACTCTTCCCCAGTGGTCTTCTGAGTGTCTTCCAACCTGTGGGGCTCATTTTCCAGCACTATGGTCTGACAATGTTCTGTTGCTATTCATAAGGTTTTCCCTGGCTAATTCTTATCAGAAGTAGACTATTGGGTCCTTCTTCCTACTCTGTCCTACTCCAGTAGCTCAGCTGAAACCTGTTAACCACAGGTGACCCTCTGGTACCTAAATATCAGAGATATAGCTTCGGGCATCACAGCAACAAGCAAGGCTCCACTGAGAGACAAGTGGGGGCTGCTCTAAGGCAGTTTTAGAACAGATTGAATGAGGTGTGTAAAGTGATTGGCAGTCTCTGGCAGCTATTGGGTACTTGATAAGTGGTTATTATTCTGCAGTAGCTGAATCTAACATTCAGTCTTTACTAGAGTATTCTGGGGAGAGTTGAAGGCATACACATGTTTGAGAATGACTGGAAAACTAAGGGGCACAGGTAGAGTGTAAAAGATACTCCGTTATTGGTGTCTTTCCTTCCTTTTCCTGTAGGAGCCTGCAGCTTGCCCACCAGGCTGTTTAAGGGTAATTTCAATCTACGATTAGATTAGATAAGAATGTGAGCTTCCCCCCAACCCCCACCCCCAGGGATATGGAAAAAGGATCCAAGTTTATAAGTGTTGAGCTTGTGATGACTTGCCTGTCTGGTAGCAGCTGGATTTGTAAACGTGGGGCTCACAACAGAGATTTGAGTGTGTTGAGGCTGTGGGTGGTGGTGGAATTTGTGGTGGAGAGATCAGCCAGGGAGAGTGTATAGGGAAAAAAGATGGGACGAAGATACGACCACAAAGGCATGAAGGGACGGTAGGGAGGAGAATTTATCAGAAGAACAGTCTGGGATTAGAAGACAAATCCACTGTGCTGTCGCTAAAGCCATATTGGCAATGAGTTCTAAAGAGGTGTTGACTCCGGTGTCACAGTGATTTCTTTTACAGATTATAGGAAAATCTCCATTTCTATCGTATCTCCTCCTCCCATAAAGAAAGTATGCTTTTCAGTGCATGTATCTTACATGTTACAGTTTGCTGAGTTTTGACAGATTCAAACACTCTGTAACTCTGTGAACCTACAGGGCATCACATCATCTTCAAGTTTCTTCATATTGTTTCCCAGTCAGTTCCTACTGACCTTAGCATTCTGACTTCTGTCACCATAAACTCCTTTTGCCTGTGTTTGAACCTCATGTAAGTGGACCCACACAGTACATACTCTTCTAGTAAGGCTGTGTTTTCTTTTTTGTTTCCCTTCTATTTTTTTCTTTTTTAAAATTGTGAATAAGTGAAAGTATACAATCCAAATTCATCTTGCATGCCCACCTATCTGCAGCTCCTTCTGCTCTCCTTGCCCAGTGACAGCACACTCCTCCTTTCTGTTCTATGTGTTGTATCCTCTTAACAATCTCCTGTACCCTCCTCTCCATCCTCTCCTCTCCTTTCTAGTAAGAGGCCAGTAGGACAGCATTCTATAGATGCATAGAACCATAAATTACAAACACTATATGGTCACATTGAGTCCCCGAGTCCCAGTTTGTTTTTGTCCAAAGAGTTGACCTGAGTAATGTTTTCTGGTGAGGGACAGCAGCAGGTCAAGGGACCATGCTCCCAGAGGAACACTCAGGATGTCAGACTATCAGTTGTGGTCTTTTGTTGGAGTTCTTGAGTTGTACCCCTCTTTTTCTCATGTTGCCTCTGGGACTCAACATTGTGTGCCCCATAATGGCTGTCTTTAGTGGTGGCTGGGCACCATCTGATTCTTCTGGTCACATGTTGATACAGTCACCCATTCACATGGGTCCTTCTGTCTCCTGGGCTCCTTTTTCCTTATGTCTTTTTTTGTTGTCCTTGGTGATCATCTGTTCCAGCTGAGTTGGGACCAATTGGTGTACTTCAGATGGCAGCTTGCTAGCTTTTAAGACCCCAGACGCCACTCACCAATATGGGGCTCAGAAAGCTCTCTTAGCAATAGGCTAGTTATGCCAATTGGCTTCAATGTCCCCTGAGAGCATGGTCCCCAGACTCCCCACCCCTGCTACTCTATTCCTGCAACATTGAGTTAAAATTAGAAGATTTTTCAGTTTATGTTGAAGTCCGGTTAAGTTGATTTTCTTTCTACTGTGTGCTGTCACTCAACCAAATTTCTATCAGCAATCTGATCTATGGCTGGACCTGTCTCTCCCTCCCCGCTCTTGTGGCTGTCAAAGAGTCTTGTCTTCTGTACATAAGTCTGTTTCTAAATCTGTATAGTAGGGGTCTAATACAATATTTGTCCTTTTGCTGCTGACTGATTCCACTCAACATAATGTCTTCCAATTGAAACTGGGTTATGAGATGCTTCCTAAGGTCATCATTGTTCTTTATCATTGCACAGTGTTCCATTGAGTATATATGTACAGTAGTTTGGTTATCCATTCATCTGTTGTTGGGAGTCTGGGTTGATTCCATCTTTTAGTTGTTGTGGAATTGAGCTGCAATAAACATTCATATACATGTATGTTTTCATGTACTTGCCTTTGATTCTGTAGAATATATTGCCAGCAGTGGGATTACTGGATTAAATGATATATATAGTTCTAGTTTCTTTAAGGATGTGCTAGACTGCTTTCCAAAGAGGTTGTAACATTTTGCAATCCCACTAGCAGTATAGAAGAGTTCCAATTTCTCTGCAGCCTCCCCAGCATTTGTTGTTTTGTGTTTTTTGGATCATGGAAGACCATGTTGGGGTGAGATGGCGTTTCATCGTCATTTTAATTTGGATTTCTTTAATTGCTAATGATTGTGAGCACTTCTGCGTGTCTTTGGCTGCCAGGATGTCCTCTTTGGTGAAGTGTCTGTCCATCTCCTTTGTCTATTGATTAATTGGGTTATTTACTTTCTTCTTGATGATATTTTACGGTGTCTTGTAGATTATGGAGATCAGATGTCAGTCCAACATGTAGTTGCCTAAAGTTTTTTTTTTTTTTTTTTTTCCATTCTTTGATGTCTTTTAATTCTTTTGATAAAGTCTTGGGATGAGCAAAAGTGTTGGATTCTTAATAGTTCCCATTTACCTATTTCCACTTTTGTTGATCTTGCTTGTTTGTCAGATTTTGAAGTCTGTCTAAACTGTGTATTAAAACTTCCACTGTTGATTTTACTATTGCTTGCATGATCTGTATTGTTTCAGATTTGATATTTAGGTCTTTTATCCAGTTTGAGTTAGTTTTTTTGGAAGATGTGAGATATGGGTCTTGTTTCAATGTTTTGCAGATAGATATCCAATTTTGCCAGCAAAATTTATGAAAGAGGCTGTTCTTATCCCAGTTTACAATCTTAGGGCCTTTGGCAAATACCAACTGTTCATAAGAGGATGGTGTCATCTCTGCGGTCTCCACTCTGTTCCATTGGGCTATATATCTCTTTTTGTACTAGTACCAGGCTGTATTGACTACTGTGACAGCGTAATAGGTTCTAAGGCTGGGTATTGTTAGACCTCCCACTGTGTTCCTCCTTTTCAGTTGTGCTTTGCTTATCCGGGGTTTCTTCCCTTCTAAACAAAGTTAGTGAGTTGTTTCTCCATCTCATTCAAAAACGACACTGGAATTTGTACTGGGATTGCATTGTATGCACAGATTGCTTAAGGTCGCTATGAGTCGGATCTGACTCAACAGCACTCGACTTTGGTTAAAATGACATTTCACAATGTTAAGTCTTCCTATCGATGAGCAGGGTAGCTTTCTCCATTTTTGCATGTCTCATGGTTTCTTGAAGTATGGTCTTATAGTTCTCTTTGCATAGGTCTCTTATTTCTCTAGTTAAACTTATTCCTAAGTATTTTATCTTCTTGGAGGCTATAGTAAATTATATTGATTTGGTGATTTCTTCTCTAATATTCTCTTTGTTGGTAAAGGAATCCTACTGATTCACTTACGTTTATCTTACATCGTGATACTTTGCTGAACTCTTCTATTAGTTCCAGCAGTTAACTTAGGATTGGTTAGGATTCTCTGTGTATACAATCATATCATCTGCAAACAGGGAGATTTTTTTCTTCTTCTTTGCCGATTCGGATGCCTTTAATTTCTTTGTCTTGTCTAATTACTCTGGCCAGAACTTCTAATACGAAGTTGAATAGAAGTGGTGAGAGTGGCCATCCTTGCCTAGTTCTCATTCTCAAGGGGAATTCTTTCAGTTTCTCTCCATTCAGGATGATACAGACAGTTGTCTTTGTATAAATGTTCCTTGTTGCATTGAGGAATTTGCCATCTATTCCTGTTTTGCTGAGAGTTTTTAGCATGAATGGGTGTTGGACTTTATCAAATGCCTTTTCTGTGTCAAGTGACAAAATCAGATGATTCTTATCATTTGTGTTATTTATATGGTTGATCACATTAATTGTTTTTCTGATGTTGAACCAGCCTTGCATCCCTGGTATTAATCCAACTTGGTCATGATGAATTATTTTCTGGATATGTTGTTGAATTCTGTTATCTAGGATTTTGTTGAAGATTTTTGCATCTAGGTTTGTGAGTGATATTGTCTGCAATTTTTTTTTTTTTTTTTTTTTTTTTTTGTGGGATCTTTCCTTGGCTTTGGTATCAGGGTCATACTAGCTTCATAGAATGAATTCGGGAGTATTCCATTCCTTTCTATGGTATAAAACCGTCTGAGTAGTATTGGAGTTAACTCTTCTCTAAAAGTTTGGTAGAATTCTCTGGTGAAACCACCTGGGCCAGGACTTTTTGATCGGTAGTTTTTTGATGACGTTTTCAATCTTTTCTTCTGTGGTAGGTTTATTAAGTTGTTCTACTTCTGCTTGTGATAATTTTGCTGGCAATATGAATCTAAAAATTTGTCCATTTCTCTAAGCTTTCAATTATGGTAGAGTAAAGTCTTTTGTAGTACTCTGTTATGGTACTTTTGATTTTAGTTGGATCCGTTATGACATCTCCCATCTCATTACTTTTTTGGGTTATTTCCTCTTCTGTTTTTCTTTTGTAAATTTAACCAAAGGTTTATCAATTTTGTTGGTCTTTTCAAAAACTCAGCTTTTGGTTTTGTTAACTTTTCCAGTTGTTCTTCTGTTCTCTAATTCATTTACTTCTGCTCTAATCTTGGCTTGGTAATCTTTATTATCTGTTTTTTTCTGGTGCCTGAGGGGTTCCTCTGTTGCTCCTTTCTACTTGTTCAAGCTATAGGGTTAATTCGTTGGTTTGGGTACTTTCTTCCTTCAGATGTGTGCATTTATAGAGACAAACTTAACTCTGAGCACTGCTTTTGCTATATGCCAGAGGTTCTGATAGGATATATTTTCATTCTCATTTGATTCCATAAATTTCTTTATTTTGTCCTTGATTTCTTCTATAACCCATGGCTTTTTGAGCAAGGTGTTGTTGAATTTCCATAAGTTCCCATTTCTATCTATGTTTTTTTCTGCTATTGATTTCAACTTTTATGGCTTTATGGTCTGTGAAGATGCTTTGCAATAATTCAACATTTTGGATTTTGTTGAGACTTGCTTTATGTCCAAACACATGGTTTATTCTGGAAAATGTTCCAAGTGCTTTGGAGAAGAAGGTGTGCTTATCTGTTGATGGATAAAAAGTTCTGTATATGTTGATGAGGTCTAATTGGTTAATTGTCTCAGTAAGACCTTCTGTGTCTTTACCAAGCTTTTTTTCTGGATATTTGTCCATTACTGAAAGTGGAGTGTCAAAGTTTCCAACTATTATTGTGGAATGATCTATAATATTTTCCTATGCAGTCAGTGTTTGTCCAATGTTTTTAGGTGATCAGGTATTGAGTACATAAATATTTAATGTTGTTAAGTCCTACTTATGTACTGAACCTTTCAGCAATAAATAGTGACCATCGTTGTCCATGATGGAGCAGGTTTACATTAACATCTGTTTTATCTGAGATTAGCATTGGCATATCTTCTCTTCTTTGTATGTTGTTAGCTTGGTATATATTATCCCATACTTTGATTTTCAATTTATTCATATACTTGAGTCTAAGGTGTGTTTCTTGTAAGCAGCATATAGACGAGTTGTGTGTTTTGATCTAGGATGTCACTCACTGTCTCTTTACTGGAGCATTCAGTTCGTTTGCATTCAGTGTAATTACTGATAGTATCTGTTTAGTGCTCTCATTTTGATGTATTTATTTTGTGTTGATGTTTTCTCTGTTGCTCTTAATATTATAGTCTAGGTCATTCTTCTTTATGAGTTGCCTTTTCCTCTTTTAAGTGTTGTTTTTGTATTTGTTGAGAGACCTGTATTATGTTTCTTGTTTTGATATATCACATCGTTATTGTGCTTTGCCATTACCCCTGTGATCCCCCTTAATATTCTAAAATTTAAACCCAATTTTAACTCCTGCATATATTTTTAACTTCCTCTCCATCTGAAAGAACTATAACTACTGTAGTATATGCCTCTTCTTTGTGTGATGGTGTCATAGTTTTCATAATGTGTTCACTGGTTCCCTTCATTTAATATTGTAGCTTTGATTGAGTTTTGTGACTTTTCTGAGTAGGATTCTTGATGCTTTGTCCTGCATTGCCTCCTTAAATATACACTTAATGGTTTTGTTTTTCTAAGCAAAGAGCTTCTTTCAGCATATCTGGTAGTTTTGGTCTGGTTTTTACAAAGTTCTAAGCTTCTGTTTACCTGGAAATGTCTTAATTTCATCTTCATATTTGAGAGACAACTTTGCAGGTTATATAATTCTTGGTTGAAAGTTTTTCTCCTTCAAGGCTTTCAATGCGTCATCCCACTGCCTCCTTGCCAACATTGCTTCTGATGAGAAGTCAAACGATAGCCTACAGGGCCTCCCTCTGAATATTAGTTTTGCTTTCATCCTCACTGCCTTTAAAAGCATTAAGCTTGGTTATAATATGTCTTTGTGTCTTTCTTTTGGGTTTTGTTTTTGTAGTGTTTGACACACATCTTTGAAGTCTATATCCTTTTTTTGTCATAATTTCAGGGAAATTTTGTGTCAACTCAACAACAATACTTTGTTTTCAGCAATCCCTCACTGTTCAGGAACTCTAATTATCCATAGATTATCCCTCTAAATAGAGTACCACATGTTTCTTAATGCTTCTTCATTTTTCTTATTTCTTTTCTCTGATTTATCATAAATGCTGGTGTCAGTTGCTCTGTCCTCAAGATTGCTACATCTGACTTTCATCTCCTCAATTCTGCCCTCTGGCTTTGGATTGAATTGTCTATTTCTGTAATTTTGTTATTGATCTACTGGATTTCATATGGTTAATATTCCCTCAATTCAAATAGCTTGCTTAATTTTCCATTTTGCTCTGCTGCATTTTGTTTAATCTTTACAAGGGCTCTATATTTAATTCTTTTGTAGTCAGCCTCCAATACTTTTAGAAAGACTTCATCTGGGAAGTTTTTTTGATTCTTTGTTTTGGGACTTTTCCAGAGCCATTGTGGACTGTTTCATTAAATGTTAGCAATTCTTCATTGCTGTTGTGCCATCTAGAGGCTGTTCAGTTTCTCTGGTGTTACCTCAACAGGAGCTGAGGCATAGTTCTGAGAAGCGAGTTGGTCACCAGCCACCTCTGTGTACTCTAGTGACTGGCCCTGTGGACTCTCTTGGGTAGTAGGCTCTGCCTTCTGGCTCGCAAACAAGGCTCCCTACATATGGAGTTACAGGGGGCTATCACCTGACCTTATGATGTGGGTCAGTGAAGGCTGGAAAAGATGCCACCAGGTGACTCAACAGTTATTTCTCCAGGCAGTCTTATTTTAAAAAGCTGGGAGTTGTCAAACAGCTGCTGAAATCAGTCAGGCTGTCAGGTGTGGCAGGCCCTGCCTGCTGGCTGACAACAGAGGTACCTCTTCAGCTTTTCCAAGATGGTATGAGATAGTTCAGTGTGGGGCGGGGGTTACAACCTTGCTGCCATCCTCAGCTGGTCCACACTAGTAAGGTAATACTGTCCTAAACACAGCTTTTTCTGCTGGAAAAAAATGCTTTCTGGACTGGCAGTGCTTTTCACCTTGGAAATTAACCCCTGTTCAGTCCTCCATTAGTGTGACTCCACCTCCCAGCTGACTAAGATGGCATCCCAGCTGAGTTGCTCTTCCTTCCATGAAACAGAAGAATCTATGGCACAGCTCAGAAAAGAGAGGGTAGAGGGGCAGGGGTGCTCTCAGTCAGCAGCTGGGCCCTCAAAATGTGGCCATCCCCCACACTGTCTCTTTGCTGCACTATATGCTGTTTACTTTAGCACTGCAGTTCAGCGTATTAGTCAGCACATATCCATCCCCCACCTCCCAGGTAACCAAGAAGGCATCAGTACCTGCAGTCTGCCCAAATGGTGAGTCAGCAGGAAAGGGGTTCAGCATGGCACAGCCTCATATTAGAGAGAGGTAGTTTCCCACTCAGTGGTGCGTGGCCCAATCTGACAACCTTATGCCATAGCCTAGGGTTCCCTGTATGTCCAGAGTGCTCTGTTCAGTTATCATCCCAGGCCTTAGTTCTTAGAGGGAAATGAAAAGACATGTGCCTAGTCTGCTGTCTTGGACCCGCCTCTCTGTTTTCTAAATATAATATTTTTAAGGTTTATTCTTGTTACATGTATTAGTAGGTAGTTCCACTTAATTGCTTAGAATTTCTTTGCATGAATACGTCACAGTTTAGCTATTCTGTTGGGTATAGAAGCTCTTTGAATAGAGCTTTATCACAATCTAGGTTTGTTGCACAGTAAGTAAAAAATAAAAAATTTTACTAAAAGGTGATATTTTGAAATTAAACACTCTACAATTGGACAACTCATAGAGTGGAGGTTACTGTGAAATTCATTTGGTACAAACATGACTTTCAGATTTCTGGCACATCTTGAGTCATATGTCTCTTGAGAATTTGAGCTTCTTAAGTGATGTTAAAATAAGTGATACCACATAGCTTTATATGAATTGTAGATTTAGGAGTGTCTGTGGCAGGTTTCCCCGAAATTTTGGTAATTAAAAATACTCTGATTTCTTCTTCCTTGAAAGCATTAGCACATGGTAAATGGTAGGTAATTATAAATTAAGTAAAATGTGTAACTTAATGTGCATTGAATAGCTTAATGTGTAACAGTGCTATGTTGGTAGCATCAGTAGAGATTTATAAATGAACCTGATGGCAAGGAGTTGTTGGAAAGACATATTCTAGTGGTTAACTGAAAATTATTGTCTTACTTATCTAGTGCTGCTGTAACAGAAATACTGTAAGTGGTTTGCTTTAACAAAGAGAAATTTGTTTCCTCACAGTAAAGTAGGCTAGAAGTCCAAATACAGTATTCCATCTCCACAAGGCTCTGTCTCTGCCAGCTCTGAGGAAATTCTTTCTCATCAATCTTCCCCAAGACCAGGACCTTCTCTGCACAGGAACCCCAGGTCCAAAGGACATGTTCTGCTTCTTGCACGGCTTTTTTGGTGGTATGAAGTCTCTCTGTCTGTCTACTCACTTCTGTCTTTTGTATTCCCAAAGAAACTGGCTCAAGACACAACCCAATCTTGTGGATTGAGTCCTGCCTCATAAATGTAAGGGCTGCCTATCCCTCCTTATTAACATCATAGAGACATTATTTACAACACAGGAGAATCATAATAGATGATAAAAGGTAGGTAGTTACACAATACTGAGAATAGTGGCCTACTCCAACTAATAGACATTTTTGGGGGGACACAATTCAATCCATGACAAGCATTTTCCTTACCTTTCTGTGTTTAATGTCAAAAATAGAGGCCAGTGAGCACATGAAAAGATGATCAAAGTCCTTAGTAATTAAACCCAAACTTGTTGCCATGGAATTGATTCTGACTCACAGTGATCCTATAGGACAAAGTAGAACTCCTCATAGGGTTTCCAAGGCTGTGATCTTTAAGAGTAGACATATTTCCCCCATGGAGTGGCTCGTGGATTTAAACCACAGACGTTTTGGCTGGCAGACAAGTGCTTAACCATTGTGCCCCTAGGGCTCCTTGTTAGTCATTGAGGAAATACAAGTCAAAACTATAATGAGATACCCACTTCACACCACCCTAAACCAAAAATATATACCATAGTTTGTTTATCAGTTCATCCATTGATGAGCATCTAGATTGAGTCAATCTTTTTGCTGTTGTAGACACTGTTACAATAAACATTCATGTATATGTATCTGTTTGTGTGACACCCCTTATTTCTGCAAGATATATTCCAAGCGGTGGGACTGCTGGATCATATATTATTCCTGTTTCTAGTTTTTTAAGAAAATGCCAAGTTGCTTTCAAAGGAGGTTGTGACATTTTACATTTCTACTAGCAGTGTAGAAGAGTTCCAGTGTCTCCACAGCCTCTCCAACATTTGTTGTTCTGTGTTTTGGGGATTATTGCCAATCTCATTGGGGTGAGATGGTATCTGTTTGTAGTTTTGATTAGGATTTCTCTAATGGCTAATGATCATTAGCATTTCCTTACGTGTCTTTTCATTGCCTGGATGTCTTCTTTGATGAAGTGTCTGTGCATCTCCTTCGCCCATTGTTTAATTGGGTTGTTTGTCTTTTTCTTGTTGCTATTTTATAGTACTTTGTAGATTATGGAAATTACATGTCGATCTGATAAGCAATTGCCAAATATTTTTTCCTATTCTGTAGTCAGTCTTTTAACTCTCTTGACAAAGTCTTTGAATGAGCATAAGTGTTTAATTTTCAGTGGTTCCCATTTATCTATTTTCTCTTCTGCTTATGCATTCTTAGTAAGATTTTGTAGTCTGCCTAAGGTGTGTATTAGAACTTCCAGTGTTGTTCCTATTTTTTTTTCCATAACTTTTATCATTTTTGGTTTGATGTTTAGGTCTTTGATCCATTTCGAGTTTGTTTTTGTGTGAGGTGTGAGATATGGGTCTTGCTTCAGTGTTTTCTAATGAATATCCAATTTTGCCAACACCATTCATTAAAGAGACTGTTTTTTTTCCCCAGGTCACAACCTTTGTGGCTTTGTCAAATATCAACTATTCCTAGGTGGATAATGTTATTTCTGGATTCTCTATTGTGTTCCGTTGGTCTATATATCTGTTTTTGCATCAGTACCAGGCCGTTTTGACTACTGTGGCAGTGTGATAGGATCTAAGGTCAGGTAGTATGAGGTTTCCTACTGTATTCCTCTTCTTCCAGTAGTGCTTTACTTATCTGGGGTTTCTTACCTTTCCAAACAAAGTTGGTGATATTTTTCTCCATTTTATTAAGAGATGTTTTCTCTTCTTGGAGGCTATTGTTAATGGTATTGACATGGTGATTTCTTCTTTAATGGTCTCTTTGTTAACATAAAGGAATCCAACTGATTTATGTATGTTTATCTTATATCCTGATACTTTGCTGAACTCTTCTATTAGTTCCAGTAGTTTGTTTTTGTTTTTTGTAATTTTTGAGGATTTTCTGTGTATAAGATCACATCATCTGCAAATAGATGAAGATTGTCAAGAGGATATGACATGTATGGAACAGAAAGGAGGAGTGTGCTGTCACTGGACAAGGAGAGTAGCAGGAGCTGCCGATAGGTGGGCATGCCAATTTGAATTGAATTGTATTGTAAACTTTCAATCACAATAAAAAGAAATATATAATTTGCAAATATGGATACTTTTACTTCTTCCTTCCCAGTTTGGATGCCCTTTATATCTTTATCTTGTCTGATTGCTCTGACTAGAATGTCCAGCACAGTGTTGAATAAAAGTGATGACAATGGGCATCCTTATCTGTTTCCCATTCTCAAGGTGAATACATCTGGACTCTTTCCACTTAGGATGATGTTGGTGGTTGGCTTTGCATAGATGCCTCTTATTATGCTAAGGAATTTTCCTGCTATACTTAGTTAGCTGAGGGTTTATCACATCAGTGTGTTGGACTTTGTCAAATGCATTTTTTGGATCAATTGATAAAATCAAGTGATTATTATCTTTTATTTATGTGGTTGACTACAATAATTACTTTTGTAATGTTGAACCATTCTTGAATCCCCAGTATGAATTCTACTTAGTCATGATGTTTTTTTTTTTTTTTTTTTTTTTTTTTTTTTTTGTGTGTGTGTGTGTGTGTGTATTGCTGAATTCTATTGGCTAGAATTTTGTTGAAGATTTTTGCATCTAAGTTCATGACTGATGTGATTGCAGTCTGTAGTTTTCTGTTTTCAGTGTAGTATCCTTATCTGGTTTTGGTATCAGGTTATGCTGGCTTCCTAGTATGAATGTGAGAGTATTTTGTCCTTTTCTAAGCTGTGAAATAC
Source organism: Heterohyrax brucei (assembly GCA_028571685.1). Taxonomy (NCBI): domain Eukaryota; kingdom Metazoa; phylum Chordata; class Mammalia; order Hyracoidea; family Procaviidae; genus Heterohyrax; species Heterohyrax brucei. The sequence continues at coordinate 67,542,712 of CM053152.1, forward strand.
TTTTAGTAATAGTGATGTTACCTCTTCCCTAAAAGTTTGATAGAATACTTCAGTAAAGCTGTCTGGACCAGGACTTTTTTTTTGCTCAGGAGTTTTCAAATTACTTGTACAATCTCTTCTTTTGTGATGGGTTTGTTAAATTGTTCTACTTCTGTTTGTATTAGTTTTGGTAGGTAGTGTGTTTCTAGAAATTTGTTCATTTCTGTCATGGATTTAATTGTGTTCTCCGCCCCCCCCCCCCATATTTGTAGTAGTTTGGCTGTGCTATAATTCCTGGTATCGTGTGATGTTCCCCCATGTTGGAATTCCTGCCTCTATGATGTTAAAAAAGGAGGATGTGTGGCAGTTGTGTTGACAGAGCAAGAGTCAGTGCATAAGATTGTTTTGTGTCTTAAGGCTGCTTCTTGGGACATATAAGGAAAAGGGCACCAGGCTTTGATTTGGAGACATCCTACCATCAAGAAAGAAAACAGTGCCAGGAGCTGAGCATATCCTTTGCAAAGTACTGGGGTCCTTGTGCCTCAGAAGCTTCCAGTCCAGGGAAAGATTGATGCCAAAGACCCTCCTCCAGTGCTGGCAGAGAAAGTCTTTCCCTGGAGCTGACATACTGAGTCTGAACTTTTAGCTTATTAGACTGTGACAAATAAAATTTCTCTTTTTAAAGCCATTTGTGGCATTTCTTTTAAAGCAGCACTAGATAACTAAAACAATTTCCTTGAGGTTTCCAACTTCATTAGAGTATAATTTTTCATAGTTTTCTGCTACAATTCTTCTAAATTTGATTGGGTCTATTGTGATATCACTCATCTCATTTTTTATTCAAGTTTTTTGCTTCTCCTTTTTCTCTTTTGTCACTTTGGCCAATGGTTTATCAATTTCATTGATCTTTTCAAAAGCACAAGTTTTGGTATTGTTAACTCTTTCAGTCATTTTTTTTTTATTCTCTAATTCATTTACTTCTGTTCTAATTTTTGTTATCTTTTTCCTTATGGTGCTTGACAGGTTCTTTCTTTGCTCTCTTCCTACTTGTTCAAGTTGTAGGATTAATTCTGTGATTTGGTGTCTTTCTTCTTTTTGTATGTATACATTTATTGAGACATAGTGACCTCTAAGCAAGGCTTTTGCTGTGTCCCATAGGTTCTAGTAGGATGCACTTTCACTTGATTCAATGAATTTGTTTATTTTGTCTTTGATTTCTTCTATAACTCAGAAGTTTTTGAGCAAGATGTTGCTCAGTTTCCATGTGTTTGATTTTATTTTACCCTTGCTCTTTCTGCTATTGGTTTCAACTTATATAAGGTTTGTGGTCTGAAAAGATGCTTTGCAACGGTTTGATGCTTTGGATTTTTTTAAGGCTTGCTTTTTGGCCTAATATGTGGTCTATTCTGGAGAATGTTCAGTGCACATTGCAAAAGAAGTTATGCTTGTGTGTTGGATGGAGTGTTCTGTATATGTTTATGAAGTTGAGTTGGTTGATTGTGACATTTAGATCTTCCGTGTCTTTGTTGTGCTTCCTCCTCAATATCCTATCACCAAAAGTGGTGACTTGAAGGATCCTACTATTATTGTGGAATTGTCTATCTGACTTTTGAATGCCGTTAGAGTTTGTTTGATGTATTTAGAAGGTCTGTCATTGGGTATGTAAATATTTAATATGGTTATGTCCTACTGATGTATTAACACTTTAAGCAGCATATAGTGACTTTCTGTGTCAACTGTAGTGGATTTTATGCTAAAGTTTGTTTTATCTAAGATTAGTATTGCCATTCCTGCTATTTTTAAAATGGTGTTAGCATGGTATATTTTTTCCATCCTTTGTGTTTCAGTTTATATGTATCTTTAAGCATAAGATGTGTCTCTTGTAAGCAGCATGCAGATGGATTGTTTTGTTGTTTGCTTTTTTAATCCATTCTACTACTATTTGTCTCTTTATTGGTACATTTAATCCACTTACATTCAATATAATTATTAATAGGTATGAATTTAGTACTGCCATTTTGGTGCCTTTTTTGAGTGTTGTTGATGGTTTCTTTGTTCTTTTTAATTTTCTGTGCTGAGTTATTTAACTTTACAGGCTTTCTTTTTATCCTTTTCACTGTTGTTTGTTTTATAGTTGCTGAGGCTTCTTGATTTTGTTTCTTATTTTGATGTGCGGGATTGTTATTTCCTTTACAGTTACCTTAATATTCACCTTAAGTTTAAACCAGTTATTAATTTCTTTGTATTTCCTTGATTTCCTCTCCATCTAAAAGATCTATGAGACTCTTTTTGGTATAATGTTGTCATCATTTATGCACTAAGATCTCTGTTTCCCTATTTCTAGTGTTTTAAGTTTGATTTATTTCCGTGGTTTCCCTGATATCTACATGCTCTGTCCTGTATTGTATCCTTGAGTGTATATCTGGTGTTACTGAGTTTGTAATTGGAGAACTTCCTTCAGTGTTTCTTGTCATTTTGGTTTGGTCTTTGCAATTTAACTAAACTTCTGTTTTTTTTCTAGGAATGTCCTAATTTAACAGTAAGTTTGAGAGACAACTTTGCAAGGTACATAATTCTTGGTTGACAGTATTTTTCCTTCAATGCTTTACATATATCATCTCTTTGCCTTCTTGCCACCTTGGTTTTTGCTGAGTAATCCAAGCTCAGTATTAATGACTCTCCTTTGTACGTTATTTTTTTGTTTAAGCCTAGCTGCCTTTGAAAGATACTCCTTATCTCTGCTTTTGATAAGTCTGATGATAATATGTCGTGGTGTCTTTCTTTCAGTATCTACCTTGTCTGGAGTTTAATGAGCATCTTAAGGCATTTGGCTTAGGTAAACATGTTTCCTGATATCAGGGAAGTTTTCTGTCATCAAGTGTCCAATGCCAGCCAGGCCAAGTGCCCAAGTGTCCAATAATTTTCTCATATTTTGTTATCCCCCACCTCTTCTGGTATCCACTCATGTGTAAATTATTCCTCTTGATAGAGTCCCACATAACTCTTAGTGATTCTTCATTTTATTAAAGTGCTGTTATCTGATTGTTCTTCATATGAGGTTTAACAAGTTCATGAACTTGCCACCACACACTTACACTAGCAGCACTGTACAAACAACTTGGTAATGTTTTGTAACATTGGTACATCAGTGTCTCACAGCTGTGTTCATGTCAACATGTGGTGGTGTCTTGCTGAATTGTATTCATTGCTGTTGTTGCATATTTTTGTGTGCCATCATGAAAATGTCAGAGCTTGAATTAGAGCAGTGAGCAAACATTAAATTTCTTGTTAAATTGGGCAAGAGTGGAAGTGGAATCAGGAACACCTTAATCTAAGTTTATGGGGATAATGCAGTGAAGAAAATGGCAGTGTACAGATGGATTAAACATTTTTCTGAGGAGAGAGAAAGCATCACCGACAAAGAGATGTCAGGGTGGCCAGTAATGAGCAGAATTGATGAAAATGTTGAAAAAAATTTATCAAAGTATATGTATAAACAGTCAGCTGACTGTGAGAAGTATAGTGGACCAAGTAAACATCAATACAGAAACAGGAAAATCTTAACTGAAAATCTTGGCATGAGAAAGGTGTGTGAAAAAGTGATCCCAAAGGAGCTCACTGATGAACAACAGCAAAGGAGAATTGAAGTTTGCTAAGACCTTTTGGAGAGGCAAAATTATGTTTTGGGCTGTATTATCACTGGTGATTAAACATACAATACAACCCTGAAACAAAGCACCAAAGTGCACAGTGGAAGTCAGCCAATTCACCACAACAAAAAAATTTCATTATTCCAAATCAAGAGTCAAATGATATTGCTTAACTTTTTTAATATTAGAGGCATTGTTCACTATGAATTTGTACCGACTGGACATTTAGCCACATTTGCTATTTGGAGGTGCTGGAAAGGCTGTGTGAAAAAGTTAGATGAAAACAACCTGAACTTTTTGCCAAAAACTGATGACTCTTGCATGACGACACTGTACCAGATCACACAGCACTGTGTATGAGGGAGTTTCTAACCAGTAAACAAATAACTGCATTGGAATACCTTCCCTACTCACCTGATCTAGTCCCCAATGACTTTTTTCTTTACTAGAAGATAAAGGAAACATTGAAAGGAAGACATTTCAATGACATTCATGACATCAAGGTAATACGACAACAGTTCTGATGGCCATTCCAGAAAAAGAGTTCCAAAATTGCTTTGAAGGGTGGACTAGGCACTGGCATTCATGTACAGCTTCCCAAGAGAAGTACTTTGAAGTTGACTGTAGTGATATTCAGCAATCAGGTATGTAACTCTTTTTCCAGGATGAGTTCACAAACTTACTTGGCAGTCCTCATTGCCCTCATGCAGGATTATTGGCAACAAAGCTAGTATATAAAAAGCAATTTAAAAAATAGATTCTATGTACCAGCAACAGATATTCAGAAAATTAAATATTGGCTGATCACCAAAAGTTTACTTGGAAACTCCATGGAACAATTCTACTCTTTACTATAGTGTCACTGTGAGTTGAAATCCATTCAATGACAATGATTTAAAAAATAATAATAATAATAACATTAATCTGAACCAAACCATTTGCTGTTCAATTAGTTGATTCATGGTAACATCATATGTTTCAGAGTAGAACTGCATTTCACAGGTTTTTCTTTTATCGCACTTTAGGTGAAAGTTTACTGTGCAAACTAGTTTATCACTCAAAAAAGTGTACACAAATTGTATTGTGACATTGGTTGCAATCCCTGCAGCACTCTCCACTTTTCACCCTTTCCCCCAGTCTCCACGTGTCCATTCCTCCAGTTCTCCCCTCCTTTTCCTGCCTTCTTGTGTTTGCTTTTGGGCAGGTGTTTTCCGTTTTGTCTCCTATGCTTGACTGAAGAACCATGTTACTCGTGTGTTATTGTTAATTTTATAAAACCCAAAACTGATCCACTGCCACTGAGTTGATTCCAATTCATACTGACCCTATAGGCAGAGTAGAACTGCCCAGTAGTTTCCAAGGATTTTCTGGTGCATTTGAACTGCTGGCCTTCTGGTTAGCAGCTGTAGTGTTCAATCACTACACTACCAGGGGCCTGTTTAATCTTCCACTGAAAAATGACTTCAGAAGTGGCTTCCATTTTGAGTTAGTAGGGTGTTGGGGAGCCGTAATCTCAGAGTTTCCATCTGTCTCTGTCAGAACAATAAATCTGGTCTTTCTCTTTGTGAATTTCAGTTTGGTTCTACATTTTTCTCCTGCTCTGTCCTGGATCTTCTGTTGTCATCCCTATCACGGTGATTGGTGATGGTAGCCACACAGCATTTAGTTCTTCTGGGCATAGGTTCATGGTCTGTTAGTCCTTTGGGATAATATTTTGTGTCTTTTGTTTTCTTTGTTCTCCTTTGCTGAGAACCACAGGTTTACAGGCTATGATCATTCAGAAGTAGATCACCACCACTTTCCTCTGATGGGCCTTTGGGTAGATTTGAACCAATGACCTTTTGGTTAGCAGCCCAGGCTTAAACATTTGAGCTGTTCAGTGACTGCGACCTTGGTTATAGACATGCAATAGTTTTATGCAAAATTATAAGACTTTATTGAATAAGTCACTAAGAAAGTCAAATAAGAGTGTATCTAGTCATTTCCCTTTTTGGTAGCTACTGAATTAAACAAATTAATAATTATTTACATATTTTTCAATAACCAAATTATACATTATTTATGTTTTATGTCAGTTTAATTATTGTAGCTTTGTGTTCTTTATTCTATTGTGCATTTTATATCTCAAGACACAAGTCTTTTTTATCCCATCCTGGCTATTTATCCACAAATGACCTTTCAAAATTATATTTGCAAATATATTCACAGCATCCTTTTCCCTGTTTTATCTTTAGTTTCTCCCTAGATTTTTTTTCTCACTGCAATAAGTTTTAAAATCTTAGGAGGTTAAACAAATTATCTCTAATGTGTACATTTTTGTTTTCAGCGATTAACCACTTAATGCATTTACAATCAATTTATTTTCCTCATCCCTAATATGTACCAATTTTTTCAGAACATTTATTGCACAATTCTTTCTTTTCTACCAGTTTATGATATATCTGGGCTTTTCTGTTGAAAATTATTTTGGTCACATTCTTAGAAGCAACATAACCTAAATAAACACATTCATCAATCAAGAGTCCAGGACAATTAAGATTATTTATTAAACCCTCTAACTATCACCATGGATTGAATTGTTTCCTGCCAAAAATGTGTATAGCAATTTCACTGGGACTGTAAATACTAACTTCTGCCTATGTTTAATAGATAGGATTGTGTTAAAAGAGGATTAAGGTGGGACTGCAACACGTTTACTAAGAGAGTTTCCTTTGAGTGGGGCTTGCACAACTTTTTATCCTGTGAGAGATAAAAGGAAAACAAAGAAAGCTGAGAGGTGTGGCCTCATACCATGAAGAAAGCAGCACCGAGAGAGGAGTGTGTTCTTTTGACCTGAGGTTCCTGTGCTAAGATGCTCCCTGACCAAGGAAAGATGGAAGCAACACAATGACAGTCCTCTAGAACCAACAGAGAGATAAAGACTTTCCCTGACACATACACTCTGAATTTAGACTTGTAGTCTACTGGACTGTGTGAGAATAAACTTTTCTTTGTAAAAACCATCCACTTCTGGTGTTTCTGCTAGAGCAGTACCAGCTGTGGTGTCTCTATTAGAGCAGTACCAGATGTCTAAGACACACCCTCAAGGCACAAATATTTAGATAAATAAGTCATGAGAACCCAAATTTTATATTTTAGTTGAGCTTTAGGAAATTGGTCTTCTTTTGTTATGTCTTATAAAACTATATATCTGGCTGTTTTTCAGATGACATTCTAATACCTGATTCTCACCAATTAATATGGACATTTGGCTTCTGACAGGTATACTTTCTTTTGATGCCTCCTTTTTCTAAAGATATTTCCTCCCTTTTAATTATCATCTGCATTTTTACATTTTTATTCTCTAACTCTTAATTCTGTCACTGCAGATATTACAGTCCCAGGTTGACTGTGCCATTGGTAGAGCACATATTCTTGTCATTAAAGGTATTATAATACTAATTCTTTGAGGGTGGGGACCAGGCCTATTTTTTGAAATGAATTTCCTGAGTGGTTAGTACCCAACTGCACAATTTACATGAACATAATTAATACTGGGTGAGTAACTGATAAATTACTGGTTTAAGGTTGCAAACTTCCATAAATATGCAGTTTATGATCATTATTTAGGAGTCTCTTTTGTTTGAGGATACACGACAATCAAGAGAGTTGGAGGGTAAGAACTAATTAGTGCATACATGTGTTTGATATTACTTTCTTAATCTGAAAATCCTGTCCACCTATAACATGTATTGTTACAGACAAGATTTCCTTTTCTGTTGTCCCGATAGGAGTTTTAATCTTTTGTCCTCTTAAATGGCTGTGTCTTTAGTGTATCCCTTGATTTTGTGCAGATCGTCAACAAATAAGAGGCTAAAGTCCCCATAAAAATGGAACCTAGAATCTTTGTGAATGTAGCTCCCATAACTACAACTACTTTCTAAAACTAAGTTCTCCAAAGTGATTCAAGCAACTCTTTTTGACACAGCAGTACGAGCTGGAAAAGGTGGACAGGAGATTGCTTGTGTTAAGACTGAGATATTTCCCAGACATTCACAGAAAGATATAAACAATAATAAGACAGACACCTATAAGCTATCTGCTGTCCATTATAATAAATAGAAGTTACCAATACAGTTGAAATCGCAGTATGCACTCCCTAGGTAATAACCCCTAACCCCCAAAATAGACAGCAGTTAACAGTTACAGCTTCTAACTAAAAGGTTGGTTGTTTGAATCACCAAGCACTCCTTGGAAACACTTTTGGAAAACTTTTTAGCAGTTTTCCACTGTGTTATATGGTCATTGTGAGTCAGAATTGACTTAGAGGCCATAGCTTTTGTTTGGGGTTTTATACAGTGATTTAGAGTTCTTGGGTGTTGCAAACAGTTAATGTCCTTGGCTGCTAAATGAAAGGTTCAAGTCCATACAAAGGCTCCTTGGAAGAAAGGCCTAGTGATCTGTTTCTGAAAAATCAGTCACTGAAAACCCTATTGGTTCCTCAAAGAAAAAAAAAAAGAAGTACTACTTGACTCAACAATTCTACTCTCAGGTATATATCCAAAGATTTGAAAGCAGAAACTCAAACAGATGCTTGAACATCAGTGTTCACTGCAGTACTATGTACAATAACTTAAAAACAGAGACAGCCTAAATGCCCATCAGTGGATGAGTAGACAAAACAAATGTGGTATGCACATATAGTGGAATACTAGTCAGCCAGTAAGAGAAATGAAGTCCTGATACACACTGCAATATGGGTGAAGGTAGAAGACACCATGCTGAGTGAAATAAGCCAATCACCAAAGGACAAATATTATAGAAAGTTACTTATATAAAAAGACAATAACAGGCAAATACAGACCAAAGTTTATTAGTGGTTATCAGGGCATGAGGCAAAAGTAAAAGAGGGAATTATGACTTACGGAGTACTGAGTTTCATTTTAAGGTAGTGGAAAAATAGCACAGATTAAAGATAGGGTTGTACAACTGATTCCAGTAATTGTTGCCCATAAATTATACATTCACAAAAAGTTGAATTGAGAAGATTTCTGTGATAGACATATTTGTAACAATAAAATAAAAAAAATAAAAAAAGAATAGCTGCTGAGGCTACTTATGTACAACCAAATACCTTACAGGATTTGGTTCCCTGATTTGGATATTTAGGGTCATGGTTTCATGGAACATCCCAGTTAACTATCCTCATTATGTGTTTAGAGCTTCTGTTTATCTCCTAGTTTTTTGCTTAGTGTCTAGGGTAGTAAAAGCATACAAGTAGTCATCCAAGGTGCAACAATTAGTTTCTATTCATCAGGAGCAACAGAGGCAGAAGGAGAAGCAAGACTTGGAGGAAAAAATGGAATGTGTGGCTAATTGCCTGCGCGGACAATTGCCTCCTTTTCCAGGAGATCGGCAGAACTGGATGGTGCTCATCTATCATTACTAAACATTTTAGTCAACAATTTTATAGGAGAAATGGGGAAAACATACACCAGAATTTTAAATTCCTGTGGGCCCCACAAATTCTGGAGCCTTGGACGGTAGACAAACACCTGAACCTATTGTGCTGAAATAGTCTCTAAACCACAGATCAACAATGTCACTTGAAATCTTCTTGAAATCAAAAATTATTTCCACTTAACTAGTAAAGAATGTCTTCCTTGAATGTTGTGGTCTTTTGAGATGTCAATATGATATCAAATTGATAACAGCACTTGAAATTTAGATAGGAACATTATAGTGTGATAAGTATATTAATGGAGAAGGAACAACTCAGAAAAAGAGTGAGAATGGTTGCGTGACTTGAAGAATGTTATCAATGTCACTGAATTGCACATGCAGAAATTAGTGAATGTTCTGCTGTGTGTATTCTCCACAACAACATAAATAAAATAAACCATTAAAAAAACAACCGAGTGACCAGAGTTCTATTCTGACATACATGATGTTGCCATATGTCTGAGCTGATAGCAAGTAGTTATACAGCAATTTACAAGTAACCCTAAACCATTTAATAAGGTCTTGGCCGTCTTTTGTAAAATCAAATTAGGAGACTTAGGGAGTGTTTCAGTAGGATTAGGAATCTACTATAAATTAATAATAAGGTGTGTCAGTATGAATTACACTGAATAGCCATTTGTCACAGATTCCGTCTTTGGAGCTTTACTTATTAACCCAAACCGAGAAACTCAAACAAACTGACAGTGGATAACACAAGGTGGTAAGAATTTGGCCCTCATCAGTTCCTAGTGATTAAAAACTCATTTGTGTTGTTTGTACTGAGCATGGATTATAGCTCATAAAGAAGTCAGCATCATTTTGAAACACAAAGCAAGTCCTTTATAAGCCACTCTATGATTATACATCTCACCGGGAATGCAATCTACCAAATAGGCTCCATCTGAAATTCATCATCTCTCCCTTACTATGTCCACCCACACAGCCTTGTGTCAGGAGACTGAATACTCCCGGATATTTCCTGTATGTGCCTTGTGTCTTCTTGGACTTTTCTTATACCTGGCTGATTTCCACCCTTCTGTTCAAGTATCTGTTTATTAAAAAGCCTTTCCCTGATGTCCTACCTGTCTTGGTCATGTAGCGCTGCTCTAACAGAAATACCACAAATGAGTGGCTTCAGCAAACAAGCTTATTCTCTCACAGTCCAGTAGGCTAGAAGTCTGAATTCGGGGCGCTGGCTCCAGGGAAAGGCTTTCCCTTTTTTGTCAGCTCTGTAAGAAGGTCAGCATCAGTCTTTCCTTGACCTGGGAGCATCTCAGTGTAGGCAACTCTGGTCCAAAGGATACATCCTGTTCCTGGAGCTGCTTTCTTGGCTTGAGGTGCCTATATCTCTCTGTTCAACTCTCTCTTTGATATCTCAAAAGAGATTGGTTTAAGATACTATTCAATCTGATGGATATCCATATAACTGCCACAAATCCATTACATTAAATCAGTCATAGGATTTACAACATATATGAAAACTATATCAGATGACAAAATAGTAGACAATGATACAATACTGGGAATCATAACCTAGAGAAGTTGACAGACATTTCGGGGACACAATCAATCCATGACACTGCCCAATGAAAGCTCCCAAGCTCCCATAGTTCTTTCTTAATAGCAGCTTATTTCCTCTATAAAATATATAATGGTAGGTAGCATTTCAATATGTGTTTTGTAAGTGCTAGTCTCAATTATTACTGTATGCCTAGTGCTGTCCTCCACCCTGGTGGCATAGTGGTTAAGTGCTATGTCTGCTAACCTAATGGCTGGCAGTTCAAATCTGCCAGATGCTCCTTAGAAACTCTGTGGAGCAGTTCTACTCTGTCCTATAGGGTAGCTGTAAGTTGGAACCCATTTGATGGCAGTGGGCTTTTTTGTTTGTTTTTGGTTTAGCACTGGCCTAATGCTTCAATCCTTAGAATAATCCAAAGAGACACAGGCAAACTATCTCCAGCCCTTGCCTTTTCACATACATTGTAAGTGCCTCCATCTGGAATTGTAGTATTTACTTGTACTCACTGCTGACTTCACTTGAATATAATATCTCCAAGTCAGAGAACTTGTCCCTTTTGGTTACTGGTATGGCTTCAGAACTTTTTGGCTAACTTCAGGTGTGAGGAGGAGAATCGTCAAAATAAGCATCAGCCCAAGGCTGATTCCTATAAGATGAAGATCAGACGTATCCCCGCTTTCCAATCTTTGACCAATTCTAGCACCAGTCATCCCTTCCATTGCTCTGTTTTCTCTGTGGGTTGGAGAATTCATTGCAATGGTCACAGAGGACTCAGAGACCACGCCCATGATTATGGGGTTTGTTAGAGAAGTAACACATTGCAATTCAGAATCAGAATCAACCTGGAAATTAACAGAAACAACTCAAGATGCAGTTCTTCAACCAAGACGGTTTCTTCCTAGTCACGCCGACAGGCAAACTTCTTGACCTGAAATGGATTACTGAATATGTAAGGTACACACACGCTTCATCGTGCTTACTTAATTAATCTACTGTACACAATTTTATCTGGTTTTCACCACATCAAAGAGGGGGAGGAATGAAGACGAGGGGACAGGAGATTGTTAGGATGCTACAACATGAATAGAATGGACAGGAGGGGTGTGCTGTCACCGGGCAGGGAGAGCAGTGGGAGCTGCACATAAGAGGGCATGCAAATGTATGTTGGATTGTGCACTTTGACTCAATCACAAAAAATAAAAAATAAACTTTAAAAAAAGATGTACACTACATATTAGTAAATAAACATGATAAAGCCTGTGCATACCTTGTTTACTGTAAGCTGACCTGTGCTGTGCTTACTGGCTACTCTCTTGCTGTTTTCACCCCTCACTCTGGGCCTCTGTCCCTTAGCCCTCAGCCCTTGACTTTCAGACATTGCTCTCAGCCTGATCTGCCCTGCTCAGGCAGGTGTTGCAAAGCTCTTTGGCTCTGCTGCTAGGTTTCTAAAGGCATCCTACTCCTCCAGGGAGACCTTGCCTGAAAATATTCAGCTGTCTTGCTTTGTGGATTGGGAGCCTCGCTCCACCAAGAAATGATGAAAGCACCCCACAGTGCAAGATTGTCTCCTGCCTGAGCTCTCTCACTCTGTGGGTTAATGAGCTTACCATGCCAGTTCCAGGCCAGTGCCTTCTTAACCCGTCTTCAGTATTACAACTCTGTCTCCTGTGTCTACGAAGTTCTCAGCACAGAGATCTTGGGTCCAAAGGACCTGCTATACTCCTGGTTTTTCTTCTTGATGACCGTGAGATTCCCTTCAACCTCTGGTATCAGCTCCTTGTAAGTCTAGTGGGATGGTAAGACTGACCAACTCCCTACAAGAGTTCCATGAACTTTACCTGCATGGCGCCACCCCCTACAAGGGGGTTGCATTAGCTAACCTGCTCAATCCCCTTGGTGAACCACAAGCATAATATTTTCATAGTCTCACCCAATTATTTTGTAGGAGTTACAAGACCATGGCTATGAAGGCCTTATAAACGTAATTCACTGCACCACAATGTGACACTTAGCATGGAGCCTGACATACAGAAAGTGTTCCACTCAAAGAGTGTTTTTTAATAGATAAATGAATGAACACAGATGCAGAACCATTGTAGTTTACAATGTAAATGGAAAAGAATGAAAAAAGGCAAGCACTTGGAAAGAAGTAACCAAGTTTAGAAGTAAGTTTATAAGAGTTTCAGACTGGACCAAGAAATGAAAACTGTGACAGAATATTTACTAAGGATAGTGTACCTCTCTGCCTCATTTTTTCTCTCCCAGTCTCAGCATTACTGCTTGAAAAGGAAAATTTGTTTAGTAAGATAAATTAATAGAGTGAAGGATGGATGGGAGCAGAAACAGTCTACCTTAACAAGTCTCTTCCCCATTCACTGCTCCACCTTAAGGATTTCCCTGTGTTTTTCAGGATAATGTAAGAGAGATCACTTTCCTAAAGCCCCTTTAAAATATAAATTGAGAAGAAAGGAACAATGAAGAGTAGATAGTCCTGGTACCATCGAGTTTAGGGACAGTGATGATGAGGTCTCCCTCGTCAATCTTGAAGTAAAAAATCTAGACAGCCAGGAATAGTCTAGGCTGGGTCAGTGATACTTGATGGCTGCTGCCAGATGTTTTCTTGTTCTTCACCAATTGCTCTGAAGAGCTGGTACACCTCCCAGCAGCCAAACAAGTCCGTGAATGAGTTCTACTTTTGACCACTGCCTACCACTTATGGAAGGCAGCACAATCATGCCTGGAGACACATAGTTCACACTTTTCCATTTAGGATAGCCCCAGGGAGTTAGGAAAGTGGGGAAGTGGTGGTTAAACCTCAGGAGAAGGCCGAACAGCCCAATGAAGCATCCATGTAAGCAACCAAACAAGTATTGTTGAAGAATGCTGTTAAGCCAAATTAGTGATAGCAACTGAATTTTCTGAAGTCAAGACTAGAAATTTAGAGCAGTAGCAATGAGTTGGATGTCAATAAATATGTGTCATGGAGGTGAGGCTAAGATGGCAGAGTAGTTGCAAGTACTTTGTGATCTCTCTGACAACAGAGAACCAGAAAAATAATTGAATGGATTATATAGGACAATGGATTATATAGGACATTCCTGGAGCCCTCAGTAACAGGGGGAATGTTGAGAGACAGGACTGGGTGATACAGGGTGTGGGGGAGAACAGCTTCAGAAGCAACTACTTCTGCTAGAATTAAATCTGCACCCTGCAGAGGGACTCACTTTAGCCAGCCAAATGGAACTGTGGCACAGCAGCAAGCAGCAGAACACAAAAACATTGCAGTGAGTTGAGCTTATTTTCCTCAGAAGGGAAGCTGAGCTTCAGACAGCTACACTTACAGAACCACAGAGGACTTTCACCTGGGCATCATAAACTAAGTGCTTGAAAATTCTTGTGCATTTAAATTTTTCCTTCACGCTGATTTCTCTCCCTTTCCTCAGCATTTCTAGAACTCTCTCTTCTATGCTGTGTACTAGGCACTAAACTGTGACAGTCTACCTGGGCCAGAAGTGGGAAAGCTTAGGAGCACACCCTAAGCTATTTTCCTGGACTTGAAGAGGTAAAGAAAAGTGGGGAGGGATATCTGCTGACTCCCCGGAGCCACAGGTTTCTCCTACCTTTCTCAGAAACTTCACAGTTCTAATCACCTAGTGACAGGACACTGGGATTTCTAAGCCTCCAATAATCTGACTAGTTCAAATAACCAGACTATCTGGACACTGAAAATCTATATATATACATACATATATATGTATATATATATGTATATATGTGTATATATGTATATATGTATGTATATACATATATATGTATGTATATATGTATATATATGTATATATGTATATATATACTGACTTGATGGTGTGACATATATATATGTCACATGTATATATATGTGACATATATATATATGTCACACCATCAAGTCAGTTCTGACTCAGAGCAACTCTGCTCTGTGGAAACTCTATAGCGCAGTTCTACCCTGTCCTACAGGGTCACTATAAGTTGCAGTCAACTCAATGGCAGTACATATATACGTACATATATATATGTATACATATGTATATACATGCATTTATATATACAAACACATATGCAGACACACAGTTACTGAAACGTAAGTAAATTACCACTTTCTGACAGCTTGGAGACAACAAACAACTTTAAATCATTTTAAAGAAGAAGACCGCTATGGCTTCATAAAGCTTGCGAGACAAAGAATCAAAAATTTTTCCAGATGAAGACTGCCTGCAATTATTGGAGGTAGAATACAAAAGAATAATGTTCACAGTTCTGCAAGGCCTCAGGATGGAGTTTAGGAAAAGTGCAGCAGAGCATAATGAAAAGCTAAACAGATTGCAAGAAATATTTGAGCAATAATGATCTGAAATTCAGGAGATTAACAATAAAATTACAGAATTAGACAATTCAGTACAAAGTCAAAGGAGCAGGGCTGACATAATAGTGACAGAATTAGTGAGACGGAAGATAAAGCAGCTGACACCAGCATGTATCAGGTCTGACCATTATGTTTGTGAACTCATCCTAGAAAAAGTGCTACATATCTCATTGTTGAGTATTACTACAGTCATCTTTGAAATACTACTCATGGGAAGCTATGCACTGATGCCAGCATCTAGTCTACCCTTCAAAGCAATTTTGTAACTCTTTTTCTGGAATGATCATCAGAGCTGTCATCATGTTACCTTTGATGTCCTGAATGTCATCAAAATGTCTTCAGGTAAAGAAAAAAGTCAATGGAGACCAGATCAGGTGAGTAGGGAGGGTGGTGTTCCAATACAGTTATTTGTTTACTGACTAAAATCTCCCTCACACAACTATACAATTAAGTTCATGAACTTGCTACCTTACCACTGTAAGCAATGGCCGTTCCAGAGAGAGTTCCAAAATTGCTTTGAAGAGTGAACTAGGTGCTAGTAATGGTGCATAGCTTCCCAAGGGGAGTACTTCAAAGGTGATTGTAGTGATATACAGCAATGAGGTATGTAGAAGTTAGAACAACCAAGTGTGCAGACTTAGTTGTCAAACATCACATGGGGTCACTATTAATCAGAATCAACTCAATGGCTACTAGCAACAACTAATAATTTTGCTAAGCTTTGGCTCTAAGTTTGTTTATGAACTTGCTTGGATTTGTGATATGCAGATGACACAAACTTGCTTGTCGAAAGTGAAGAGGACTTGAAATTCTTCCTGATGAAGATCAAGGACTAAAGCCTTCATTATAGATTACACTTAAAGGAAACAAATATTCTCACAACTGTCCAAGAAGCAACACTATGATAAACAGAAAAACAAATTGAAGTTGTCTAGGATTTCATTTTCTTTGGATCTACAATCCATATCCATGGAAGTTTCAGTGAAGAAATCAAACAACATAATGCATCCGGCAAGGCTACTGTAAAAGGTCTCTTTAAAGTATTAAAAAGTGATGTCACTTTGAAGACTAAAGTGTGGCTAACCTAAGCCATGATATTTTCAACTGCCTCATTTGCATGTGAAAGTTGGATACTGAATAAGGAAGACCAGAGAAGAATTAATACTTTTGAATAATGAGTTTAAGAATATTGAATACACCACTGCCAAAAGACTGAACAAGTCTGTCTGGTAAGAAGTATAGCCAGCATGGTCCTTAAAAGGGAGGATGAGAATACACATCTCATATACTTCGGACATGTCTTCAGGAGGGCCCAGTCCTGGGAACTGGACATCACGCTTGGTAAAGCGGTAGGGGAGTGAAGAGTGGAAGAACTTCAGTGCGGTGGAATGACACAGTGGCTTCAACAATGGGCTCGAATATTGCAATGAGAGGATGGCAAATGATGAGGCAGTGACTCTTTTACCCATAATGCTACTGTGAGCAGGAACCACCTCGACAGCACGTAACAACAGCAGTCATATTATCCATAAGTAAGAATAATTTAGCATTATATAGTCAAGGTGTTCTACACCTCATTTTCTTTTCATATGTTCAGTCTTCCAGCCAGGATGTCTTTTCCTCTGTCTACAGTAACTCCTTTTGTATTTTACTGTCTGTTGGTGATAAACTTCCTCAGTTTTTGTTTGACTAAAACTTATTTTATCTTTCTGCTTGATATTTTTTCAAAGCATTGAGTTTGAGTTTGTCAGTCATTTCTTTCTCTTTTTTTTTAAGCACACTGAAGATCTTTTTCACTATCTGCTGGCTTCCATTATTGCTTTTAAGAAGTCACTTCTCTACCTAAAGCAATGTAATAGGCTACATTTTTTTTTAAAACCATGTTGACTTATCCAGGTCATGATCCAAATGTTATCCAATATTTACCCAGTAGTAGGTTCAGATAAAAGCAAAACAATACTGGAATAATTAAGAAGGATTTGTAATAGCCATAAATTAAAAAAAAAAAAATCTAACAATGACTTTCAATGCTTCAGCATAATATTACGTGTTTGTTTAAGAAGACTTCGGGCTGGAAATTCAGTTACATACATTTTTCTCATCAATTACTGCATACATGTTTTTCATGATCCGTCACAAGAAGACATGTCTGCTCTTGAATTAGAATATGCATAAATCTGTTAATACATGCTTTGAAAATGCACATCCCTGGCCCTCCTGGAATAGACTTCACAGCACCTAGCAACAACCTTCCCCAAAAGCTGTTGGCCTGTACAGAATGCCAGACTAAGAAGGATCTTTGAAGATTTTGTTTGTTTTCTGTCCTACATGTGGAAACCCTGCTGGCATAGTGGTTAAGTGCTATGGCTACTAACAAAAAGGTCAGTAGTTCAAGTCCACTAGGCAGTCCTTGGAAACCTGATGGGGAAGCTTTACTCTGTCCTATAGGGTTACTGTGAGTCACAGTCAATGTTACGGCACTGGGTTATTTGGGTACCACATGCCACTCTGCCAAAGTGTCAGAGGTAGTCAGCTCATAGATTGATGTGAAGCACTATCCCCACATTGCATGCTGTATCACGTACACTTTTCCTTGTCAGAAGTTGGAATGCATGAATGACACTCTTTTCTAGCTACTGCTGAGCTAAAAGATCAGGAGTCATCAGAGCCAACAATCTCAACGAAAGGCATTGTAGAGCCTAAGGCAAGATACATTGTCATAACAAGCAGCCAAGATTCATTTTGGCTAATTCCTGATTGATGGAATCAAGAGTTACTGAAGTGTACTTTCCTTGTATTTTTATCTTTAACTCAAGCTAAAGAAATTGTATCAAGTTTTGTTTTGTTTTTCTTCTCCCACCTTAGTAAAGCAACTGACTTCAGTAGTACAGCAGATGTTACTCATCTTTCGCCTCAATTTATCATAATTAGGTAATCTCAAAATTATCTTATCTTTGAACAGCTTTGAAATTAGTCATTGCCATAATCCTGTCTGCTTAGCTATGGAGTTCTACAATATTAATTATCAAGGAGTGACTTTCTTTTGAAGAAAAAACTAAATAGCTAACCTGTGAGAAATCAGATTTTAGTGATTTCACATGAGTGAAATAAGAAGTATGAGAATTTATATCTGCTCAGACTCTGACAGTCACTGTTACAGAAGAGTTAATTTTCTGCACTCTGCTTTTTAAAGGGACTAGATACTGTTATTTTTCTCTAACATAAGTTGTGTACTTTGTGCTTGAATTTGAGCATCTCGTAAGTGGACTTTCTGCTTGAATTGGAGCGTTTCTCTTGTAAGTAAATGACTATTTGTTTATGTAATCCACACTGAAAAAATACACAATTGTTAATTTACCACAAAATTAGTGTTTCCTTGCTTCTAATCCACAAAATAAAGACATCTTTGGAGTTGCATCTGAGATACCAGCTTCCTCAGAATGAATGGAAAACAGCGGCAGCAGGCTGTGGGTCGCGAACAAAATGAGCCGGAGCTGGTGAGTGTTAGAAATGGTTTTTAATTGCTTATAGGTCTAATGTTCTTATTTTCAACATTTCATCTCTCCAGAAAGTTGCTTTTTTTCTCTGATGTTTGCTGGTGCAGGGTGAGTAAAATCCAGGATATTATGATTAGCAATCCTAAGTGTTGAGGGATTTATTTAGCATCCCAAATAGCACTTTCCATCCTTTGGGAATTGTGCAGTAGACAGCTTGTCTGCATTTTGATATTCATGTGAGAAACTTTATCTATAAATCATCAGTAGACAAAGATTTAGTAGATTATTTAAAAATGTTATATTTATAGCAGAAATTCACAGTATTATTCACACATCTAGTTAGTGTTGGTCCTATGAACATGTTCCTTTGTCATTGTTTATGGATCATTCCTCTTTCTCCTTAATTGTGGTAAGCTTGCCTTTAAAGTGGGGGGGGGGGAGACTTACTTTTAAGAAATGTTACTTTCCTAACGTATGTGGTTCTTAGAACCATAGGAACACAGAAAGTGTGTCATTCATCATCCAAACAAATTGTTTCGTTTGACGAATGAGAAAACGGAGACATTAGGGTCCGTATAACTAGCAGCAGAATGAGAATTTGATGCCCAACCTTCTCAAGTATCTTTTAGTTATAATAAAACAAGTTTTTTTAAGAAGAAAACTTAACTAATATATTGCTGACAATAGAAAATAAATTTTATAATTAACCTGAAGGCAGGCTATAGATGCCAGAACAAATCAGATAAATAAATAAATAGATTTTGGTAGTAGAATTGTTTTGCAGCTTTATGATTGTATTTGTGGTCAGTTTGGGGACCCAGTAAATTAGGCTACAATGAACTCTATTGTATGATGCCTCGTATTTCCAGAAAACAGCAAAATGTCATTGCTTTAGTGTCATACGTACATAATTATTAGAAACCCTGAAAGTGCTCAGTAGTTAACCAGAAGGTCAGCGGTTGGAACCTGCCAGCTGCTCCATCAGAGAAAGATGTGGCACTCTGCTTCCACAAAGATTTACAGTCTTGGAAACCCCATGGGGCAATTCTGCTCCGCCATGTAGGTGGGCTATAGGTAGCGATCAGCTTGAAAGTAAAGGATATACACAATTTCCTTCTCTTTTCTACATCTTAATATATGGTTTATAGTGTTTCCCCACAATGCCAAAAACATTCATGCAATTTAGTCTACTAAGTCAAATAATTACGTTAAAAAACCTATGAAGTCAACTTCTGATATTTGAAGAAAAAAATAAAGTCTGTTTTAACAATCTGATAGGGACCTATATTGCTAGACTCTTCTAGTCCTCAAAAATAGGGTGTACAAGATTTGCTTTATGTAATTTAAAAAAATTATTACATGAGTATGATATGCTTACTGCAGAACATTTGGGAAATACAGAAAAGTACAATAGTACTGCTGAGAGAAAACCACTAGCAGTATCTTGGTTTTATCTGCTTCCTCTCTCTGTCTTTTTTTCTTTTTAATATAAATAGGTTAGATTGTAACTTGTTTTTGTTTTAACTAAATAATGAATCATTAATATCTCACCCCACAAAGACCACGGAGCGTTTCATGCATGGAACTAACCATAGTTCTTGAAATGTCATCTCCTCTGGTTAATGGAATTGACAGCGAATACAGGTGACATTTTCCACAAGAGAACATTCGTTCAAGTTATCTTTTTGTTCCTCAATACAGTTTCATGGTTTTCTTCATATAAGCCACATGTAGTTTCTGCTGAGTTTATTTCTTGGTATTCTATGTGTTTTGTTTCTAATGGGAATAGGAACTGCTAATACAAACAAACACACTTCTGCTCCATCTTTCACCTAATTATAACTAGCCTTGTTTAGTGACTTCTTAGTTAACTTTGTTAGATTATATTGCTGATTATTTGGGGTTTTTCAGAAAAAAACTATAACATTTGCAGAAAATGATCATTTCATCTCTGTATTTCTTTTGTTCATATGTACTGATCAGAACCTCCAGAAGAACATTCCTTTATCATGATGGTGAGAGACAGCCTTCCCCTAGCTTGGCTGTATGCTACCAGTTATGTCAATATTAAATATGATGTTGGGCATTGTTTTGAGGAAAACGTTCTTTAACATATTTAGGAGTTATTCCTTTATTCTTAGTTCACTGAGACTTGCATCTTTTCTTCTTTTTTGGTAAAGATTGAACATTGAAAATTGTTAAAGCACTGTTACGAATGTATTGACCATTCCATGTGAAAAATATATTACTATCTCATGTTGCTAAACTACTTTTTAAGTTTCATATTCTCCTAGACCATGTTTTTTGTGTTTTTTTCCTCCATATAATACACATTGGATTTATGTAAATTTATGTTTCTTTTATATGTATACGTTCCCGGATAAAGTAATTTACTATTATTTTTATTCTTTCTCTGCAGCTACGGGTAAATCCATACTCCTTAGAGGGAAGAACTCACTGTGGCTGCAGACTGCACACCGGGACCCTGCAGCCGCAGTGGGTGCGTTTGGATGGTTGAGGGATGGGTGGGAGGTGACAGTCTTCACTAGTGCTTTGGAAAGATGGTAGAATAGGGCACAATAACCTCTCTGCTCCATTCCGCACTCTGCGTGGTTCTGCGCCCTTTTAACCCACTTCCTGCCCTGCTTATCCTTCCTCTCTGCCAACCTCTCCCATAGCTCCATTCCATAATTCATGGCACCCTGCCTCAACAGCTTAGCAGCACTTGGATTCTATTCCTTAAGATCCTACTGTAAGCCAGAGGTATTTTTTTTTTTTTTACCTAAGAACGTTTTTTTTTCCCTAAGACCAAGGAAATTTCTCTTATTTATGTTTAATAGATAAAATTTTATTTAATAAATAATTTTTATAACAGTAAAATCTCAATCTATGACATGGGCAGTCAGAAATAACAGGAAAACAATGGGGGGAAAAATACCTGTAATTTTCTTCCACCCAAAGATTACCAGTCTGAAGGCTTTGAAACTCATTTTCATTCTTCTTCTACTCATTCAAAGTAATTGAACCAAACCCAGTGTTGTCAAGTCGATTCTGACTCATAGTAACCCTATAGGACAGAGTAGAACTGCCCCATAAAGTTTCCAGGGTGCTCCTGGCACTTAACCACTATACCACCAGAGTTTCCTTGATTTAGAGTAATTAGATAATTTAATTTATACTGAAATAATAGCCAAATCAAGCAATAGTAGCTGACAAATTAATGCAACATTTTCCTGAGGCAACTTACCTTATTTACATTTGAAATGAAGCTTTTTGTGCTTTAGTAAAAGGAGTAACTAAGAAAAATATTTTGTCCTCCCAGGTTAGTGAACAAGATGTGTTAGGGAGAGTGTGCGTGTGTGAGAAAGTACCGAAAAATTCTGTGCCTTAACTGACAGCATTTTGGTGTAATATAAAGGTTAGTCTTATTCTAATTGCCATCAGTCACCTAAATCACCACTACATAATTTGTTGAAATGTTCACTTTTTAATATTTTTTCAGGTAACATCAACACCGTGGGCACCCTGGAAAACATTTTTGGTGTGTCTCTTGGCCTGTCTAATTGCCGTGACCCTTGTAGTTCTGGTCTTATATTTTGTCAATTTTGGCAAACTCGTCAGCAATACAACTGTCATCATTCAGACAGATGGAAAGCACAGTCATGTCAACTGCAGCTCTGGTTCGACTCCACTTCCTGCCTCACAATCCCCGCCGGGATTGAACTCCACCACGCTGACCACCCAAAGCTCCTCTTCCCTGACGCCTACGCCTGCAATGGAGACAACTGAAGCCACCACACATGACCATGAAGTCATCATTGAGTTCGACTAATGACATTTTTGAGCCCTCAGCCCTCAAATCAGATTGACCCCCCTCACCCTAAAACAGTCCCGGCCAAGGTGTTTTCACACCCCAGCCGTGCAGTTCTAAGGTATTTGTCTTCCTGAGCTTTTACCCCTCTTTCTTGCTCAGTAGTTTGCTGGCTTCCACATGCTTGTAACTCAGTCTCAGGCTTTCCAGTGTTCATCTGACATGGCTTACTCATCCAGCGTGGGGCCCCAAATCTTTTTTCACCCTTCTTGTATAACCACCTTCCTTTATCCCTAACAAGGACTTCCACTGCTGGAGAGTCCATTGAGGCCAGCTTTGTGTTATTCCCTGTATGCTGGTCAGTGAATTAGTAGGTACCATCCAACCACTGTTGATGACGTCTCAGCTCCTATCTACTTGATTATTTTCAGTATTTGTATGCCGGCAGGGAAAGACACAAATGTTCAATAAAGTGATCATTGAGTATCATTATTAAATACCTATTAAGCATTGCAGAGGAAGCTCTGGTAGCCCAGTAGGTAAGTGCTACAGCTGCTAACCAAAGGGTCAGCAGTTTAAACCACCGGGTGATCCTTGCAAACTCTACAGAACAGCTCTACTCTGACCTATAGGGTTGGTACGAGTTGGAACTGACTCGATGGCAGTGGGTTTGGTTTAGTTTTCTTTGAGCATTACAGAGGGGCTCTGTGGCAGGTTGGTTCATCACTCCCCTGCTGAACCAAAAGACCAGTGGTTCAAACCCACCAACTGCCCCACAGGAAAAAGGATATGGCAGCCTGCTTCCATGAAGATTACAGCTTTGGAAACCCAAAGGAGCATTTCTATTCTGTTCCATAGGGTTGTTATGATTTAGAATCTACTTGAAGGTGGTTGACTTTTGGTTTGGAGAATCACAGGTGAATTCCTTCTATTGAGGAGTTCAGAAATGAGGCAAGATAGCTGAGCACTGGAATGCACCAAGAAAACCTCAGAGAAACTCTGAAAGTTAAGAAAGATTAAAAATTTGGATTTGGGTGAAGATAGTTTTAAAAGGAAAAAACATGAACCAGGATAGCTTAGTAGAAATCCAAACAAAAGCATACTCGGAAACGCTTTAAAAAGTGATGGATTTATGTTTATCTGCACTTTTTCACTGAAATTGCCAATATTTTTCTCCATGTTGGATGTTTGCGTAATTTGCAAACTGCTGTTTACAAGTATTGAACTTTTCAGCTGTTCATACTGTTACCTTGAGGCCAGGTTGTTCTTAATTTTCAGTTAAAACACAAGAATGCTGTGCAAACCCAAAAGAAACAAGTTGCCTTCAATTGAAATGTGGCTCATATCCACCCAGTAGGAGAGTAGAATTGCCCCACAGAGTTTCTAAGAAGCAGCTGGTGGATTCAACTGCTGACCTTTTTCTTTAGCAACTGAACTCTTAACTACCATGCCATGAATGCTCTAATCTTGTTTAAGGTATTCATATTTTGAGCATTCAGTATTTAATAGAGGCATACATTTTTCAACCTGGGAAAGATTTGAAAATTAAACAAGCCTTCGTACCACACCCTCCAAACTCCACAAAAGGCAGAGGAGTATTCCACCAAAGAGTGGCTCTTTGTCTAAACCCAGAAGCAGTGAGTCAATAATAGAGCCTATATTTCCAGTTTGGCATCTCTCATTCCCTTCTGCACACCATTAGAGATTCTAAATATGCTCAAGAAGTGTTCTTTTGATTCTTGAGTTTGAATTTTTTTATAAGTCTAGGTTGGTTTGCTGCAGCCAATTATAAGTAATTTAAATTAGTATAGTCCTTGCGGCCTTGCTGAATATTGGTCACTGTTGTGGATGAGTATCTTCCAGTCAATTCCTACTCATAGTAGCCCACGTGACAGAGTAGGACTGCCCGTAAAGTTTTCTTGGCTATTTGATAAAAGAGGTTATATGATCGTTCTTTAAGTAATCTTTATTTGTAGGCAATTAGTATTATTTTTTCAGACACTAGCTACAATTTGAGTTTTCGAAAAATCATTTTTTTTGTAAAATGAAAACCATTCAGTCATCGAATTTAAGAATTATGAAACGTATTATACAAATATTAGAAAATGTCACCAAGCTCTAGACGAGATCAATAAGTGAGAGTAAGAATGTATTTATTTCTCCCCAGATAACAATGAAAGAATTTCTTCACAGACATACTTTTGATTTAAATGCTTATAAAGAAAGTAGCTTAAATATACTAGGTTCAGACATGCTTTCTTATGTGATTTAAAGTTTGTTGTGTGGTGAAAAAAGATTTTCTAAAAATCTGAAATAAATGTACTATTAATAAATAATTTTAAAAAATGGTTTTGTAATCTAGAAGCCATCCAACCGATCTAGGTACTGTTATACGAGCTGTTGTTTTTTTCCCTCCCTTGATTTTACCAGTAACATACAATGCAGTGTGATTATACAGAAAACATACCCTCTCATGGCTCACAATGGCTGCAAAAGTTCCAGGCACTACGCTGATATTCCAGACAGCAGAAAGGAAGAGGGCTGCAAGTCTCAGTTCTTCCCTTTAGAAAATGTCTCAGAAGTTGCATACAACATTCTAATTTATCCCATTACCAGAAAGTAGTCATGTAGTCATACAGCCATACCTAGCTGAAACGAAGGCTTGAAAACGTACTGATTATTCAGATGTTTGTATTGCCACCTAACACTGGATTCTACTTCTAAGCAAACAAACAAGCAGTAAGAATGGACGTTGGGGGAAACCAGGAGACTCTGGCATTAACAATTACATCCAAAAATTTATAAAACAAAAAGTAAGCATTTCTCTCCAAATTCTCAATTTCTTCATGAACCCCAGGAACTCTTAAAAACTTAGTTTAGAAACGTCGTGGCAGTTGCAACATCCTAGCAGGGTCTATTAACTGTGAGTCAGGTGCGGTCAATCACGCTGTTAGAGTCAGCGGGCCACAGGTGCCAGTCACCGTGGCTGAGGATTCGGGTTCACCCGGCACAGGTGGGCACCAAGGGCCCCTCCCTGGAGGAGTGGGACCATGCACAAAGGACTCATCCCTGTGCCAGGCATGGAACAAGAACAAAGCAAGCATTTGAGTATTAAGACACTGCCTACATTACAGCAACACAAGCGGGAAGGGGCCTTGACAATGCTCCAGTCTAGCTCTTCAGTTCTTGTCTGAAGGAGCTGAAGCCAGAACCACCTTGGTAGCACTGGCTCCATACAGGCACTGTTTAAGAGGTGTTTTCCTGCTCACCAGCGCATTAGTGTAAGGCTTCCAGTAGAAACCAGATCTTGGTGCACGGCACTTTTTGCTTGGCATGCATCAGACTTCCATTTTGACTTTTTCTTTGTGTTTATTAGTGTATTTAACTTACTTTTATTAGTAGCAACCAAATTTGTATATATTTTAATTCCAATTGGAAGAAAGAAAATCATGCCCTCCTGTGACATTTGACTCTATCTTCTCTATGATATCTTTAATTTTATGTTTAATTTTCCTGAGATCCAGGTTTATGTCTTTCTGGACTACGAAGTGTTTAAATATTTGTCCCTTAAATGGATTATCCAAACAAAAACCTGTTGCTGTTGAGTGGATTCCGACTCACAGTGACTCTGTAGGCCGGAGTAGAAGCGTTCCATAGGGTTTCCAAGGAGCGGCTTGTAGATTCAAACTGTTGACCTTTTGGTTAGCAGCTGAGCTGTTAACCACTGTGTCATGGTATATACCCAAACGAAACCAAACCCATTGCCGTTGAGCTGATTCTGACTAATAGCTACCCTATAGTATGTAGAGTAGTATAAAAGTTAGTGTACAAAGGCTAAAATAAAAAAACCAAGCCAAACCTATTGCCATCAAGTCAATTCTGACTCATAGCCACCCTATAGGGCAGAGTAGAACTGCCACAGAGTTTCCAAGGAGATCCCGGCAGATTTGGAACTGATTTTGGTTAGCAGCAAGCTCAGACAGCCAGAATTTGAAAACTAGCTCTCTCGCTTACTAATTTGTGATTTGGGGTAAATTACTTAACCTTTCTAATATTTCAGTTTCCTCATCCTGAAAGTAAAGATCAAAACAACAACAACAAAAAACATGCATCTCCTAGGTCTATGGTGAAGCCTGAATTAAGTAATAAATTAAAATACCTGGTAACTGTCAGGTCAATGTTGGCTGCTGTTGTCATGTAATTTGATGAAAACAGTGAATTCTTAAGTCAAGGGTGGTCACAATGTAACCCTCAACATTTTTCTGGTTATTTCTCCTCCCTTAGTCTCACACTGAAAATTGATAAGTATTCAGTCATTTTTCTTTGTTTTTAATTACTTTTTTTGTAAGTAAAACCCTGGTGGCCTAGTAGTTCTATGTCTGCCAACCAAAAAGCCAGCAGTTCAGATCCACCAGACACTTCTTGGAAACTCTATGGGATAGATCCCTTCCGTCCTGTAAGGTCTGTATGAGTCAGAGCTGAAATGATGGCAACGGGTTAGGTTTTTGGTTAATAGCAACTCATACTGGCAGTGGGTCAAGAAAAAATGTCCCAAGTAAGTTGGAGTACCTGAGAAAGTATTGTTATACAGTCAACTCAAAACTGAAGAGAAGTTCCAGGTTGGGTGGAATAAAAAATAAATACCTGTTGCAAGGCCTCAAGATGATTTGGAGGTGGAGGTCATGTGGAAGATAAGGCTTGCTTTCCCTCCTGCAAACTCACGGCACTGAAAGTGTCATCAGAGTTCGCCCTGTGACAAAGAGAGGATTATACTCAAAATATCTACTCACAGGAAAAAAAAAATCATCAAAGACAATTTAAAACATGCATTTTAGTTTGTAGAGCAGTTCTATTTACAGAAAAACTATGCATAAGGTACACAAAATCTTGTATGTCACTCCTTACCAAACTAAAAACCAAACCCATTGCCATTGAGTTGATTCCAACTCCTCCTGACTCTGTGGGACAGAGTAGCAGCGCTCCACTGCCTGGTGGATTCCAGCTGCTGACCACGTGGTTAGCAGCCATAGGTCTTGAACACCACGCCATCAAGGTTTCCTTCTCTCTCATTTTTATTACTAGCATCATACATTCCCATGGTATACTTGTTGCAACTGATGAACCAAGGAACCAATACTGGTAACATTATTATTAACTAAAGTCCATAGCTTACATTAGGATTCAAGCTTTGTGTCAAGTCATTCTGTGAATTTTGACAAATGCTTCAGGTTATGTATTAACCATTAGCTAATTTTTTTCAATTCACTGAAATCTTTTGCCAACGAATTTCCTCCATAGAACAGCATCATGGTTGGTGGGACCAGCAGTGGACATGGAACTGATGACTGGTTTCTGACATTCACTAGTTAGCTGGTCTTGGGTAACTTTTTCAGATGTATTGGGTATATGCTTATTCATCCATACAATGGGACATATTAAACCTTGTTTTGAAGATATGAGCATGAAATCATTTTGCAGCTGTCAAGGATCACACTGATGAAGTGTGAGATTAGTATTATTTTTATTCCTTCTTGGGGTAAAAAGAACCAATGGCCTTTTCCACTTCAGAAACAGTTATTTTTAGCTGCCTGTGAGTCACTTCCAACTCATAGCAACCCCAGTGGTGGAGCAGACTGCCCTGTAGGGTTTCCGAGGCTATAATGTTGATGGGAACAGATCACCACGTTCTTTTCCCACAGAGCTGTTCTGCAGGTTCAAACTCCTGACCTTTCAGTTTGTAGTCAAGTATTTAACTTTTTCACCACTGGGGTTCCTTTCAGATGCAGTATGATTCTGTTATTTCAGAAGAACGTGAATGTGATCCACTTAGATTGGTAACATGCACAACTTGGTCACATGGTCAGGGAGACTTGACTCTGAATCCTAGTGCCAGGTGTAAGCTGTGACCTAGTCAGGGCTCTTAACCTACCTACGGCTTGAGTTCCTCATTTATGAAGACAATAGCTGCATCTACCTTATCGAATTGTTCCAAGGACTAAATAAGTTAATATTCTGCAGTGGAATAATAGCAACATACGCTAAGTGCTTCACATGCACCAGTACTTGCTAAATTTTCTTATTTTTTTAAACACCTGAATTATTCACCATTTGCCTTCAGGCTAGTCCTGAGATAATTTGAGGAGCAGGTGATATCTGAGTGACATTTTACCTCTTTTTAAAATCTCTTTTCTATTTCACTTCTACCCTATCAGGTGCATAGTTGTTCCAACACAGTTGATGTCTTCCTCTAGTCTTCCTCCATACGGGGTCTGGGTTCTTTCTTCACAGGTAGCATGTGACACTCAGAACACTGTCTACTTTCCAACTCTAACATCAAGGCAAACCTCCTATCGGACCTGTTACCTGTGGCCTTGGGAGCAGATGCTGATTAATGCATGTGGAGAAAGCAATGTTGAATAATGTTATTTATTATTGTTCCTGAGCAACATCTGCATTTTAAAAGCAGCCTCCAATACTTTAGCCCAAGGAAGCCTCTGATGCTGAAATATCAAAGCATATGGACAGATCTATAAACAAGACAGAGCCCTCGGTGGTTCAGAGCTTGGCTGTTCAGAAAAAGGTCAGCAGTTTGACCATCCTTGGAAAACCTGTGGGCAGTTATACTCTGTCCTATAGAGTCATCATGAATCAGAATCACCTTGACTGCAACAGGTTTGCGTTTGGGTTTTGTATCAATAAGACAGTTGTCTTGAGTGGTACAAACCATTAAGTGGTTAGATAATAATTGAAAAGTTGGCAGTTTGAATACACCCAGAGGCACCTTGGAAGAAAGGTCTGGTTGTCTACTTATAGACTACAGCCAGTGAAAACCCTGTGGAGTGCAGTCTACTCTGTAGCAGATGGAGTCACTGTGAGTTGAAATTGACTCAACAGCAACTGTTTTAAAAAAAAAAAAGTCATTTGTTCTTGTACGACAGTAAGTTGTTGCTCTAAAATTATGGGCCTTCTTTTCCTTAGGTCACTATTTACTATGCTTGTTTGAAGACAGGGTCTTTATTTATGATTCTGCCCTGAAGTTACTGATTGGCAATTTCTCATCGCCCACACCAACGTTGACTTTGTATTCTTCGCTTTCTGGGAGATGGAGTGTCATTTGTCTTCCTTATTTGCCACCTCCAAGCAGATTGCTAATCTCCATTTGATCCAACTGAGTGAAATAAAACACTATTTCAGAGGAAGAGTTTTCCAAGCCGTGACCGGATTGTCAGAGATTAGCCACCCGCAAAACAACTATGCATGTAAGTAAGCAGGTTATCAAGGGCCAAGTCAAGCACCAAAGACATTATTAGTATTTACCTTATTAGAACAGTGATTCTCAAAGTGCGAGTTTTCCCAACCAGCAGCATCAATATCATCTTGAACATGTAAGCAGCACCAGTTTTTAAGAGTCTACTGAAGCATCCTGATTCAGAAACTCCAGTGGTCCAGCACTCTGTGTTTTCATAAGCCCTGATTCTGATATTTGCTGGAGTTTGAGAATTCCTGTTTATAATCTGCTAGAAGAGTCAGTATTAGGTAACTCATGAACTTGAGTCTTAGTCTTAAAATCATCTTCCTGCTTGGAAATTGAACCCATCTAGACTTCTATTTTTTGTTACCTTGTTCCCAGAGCTGAACCATTTCCTGTGGAGTCAACTTTATCTCAGAGCAACCTAATGTGTGCGCCATAGGGTTTTCAGTGACTGATTTTTTTGGAAGTAAATCACCAGGCCTTTCTTCTGAGGCAATTTTGAATAGACTCAAATCAGCATTCAATCAGCATTCAAACCTGTTAACCTTTAAGACACCCAGGGACTCCTGCTTACAGAATGTCGGTAATCAAATGTCAGAGGCCAATATTGTCAAGAGGACTTTTAACTGCCAGAACTCATTCACCCTTTGGTGCAGGTTATTTGATCAATTTAATGTAAAGGAAGGTCAGGATTCCACAAAACCTAAGAAAGTCTCTTGATGTTTTAGTGGAGGAAGAAAAGGGGGGCTACAGAGAAGGATTTTGAATAATAACTGGACGTGTGGAAAAGGGAGGTCACCTTTTGACAATTGGGTTCAGGACCTGTCCAATGTACACTTTGCAACTTCTGTCTTGAAATAGATAGGTCACTCTGTGTTGTTTGTAATCTCCATCTTTCTACTAGTGTGGTTTTCATTTATTGTCTAATTGGAAGAGCGCCAAAGCCTAAACACTCAGAGTTCAGACTATGGTACGTCCCTGGGTGATGCAGTGGTTAATATGCCTGACTGCTAACTGAAAAGTTGGGGGTTTGAGTCCACTCAAAGATGCTGCAGAAGAAAGCCTGGGTGATTTGCTTTCAAAAAAATCAGCTGCCGGGAACCCCACAGAGCACAGTTTGTGCTATGATGCACATGGCATCTCCATGAGTTGATACCAACTTGAAGACAACCGGTTTGGTTTGATGAGATGCCTCCCTAAGCAATAGAGAGCCTAAGTTTTCTTGCAGCAAATGGAACAGAACAGAAGGAAGGGCAATGATGGCTATGCTTTTTGTACTTGCCAACTGCCAGCCTCCTTTAGGCTTTCTAGAACCTGGGCCTACACCCTTTGGCTCTTTCCTGCCATTTATTGGACCAACTGACCTTGAAAGTTTCCCTGTCATCATGACATTCAGAAAGAAAGCAAAGGAAAGGCTGGGCTGAGTCATCCAAGTTGTGGATGAGCTGCTGGAGGTCAGAGTGCTCCGCTGAACTAAGGCGTGCCATGTCCTCATTTGGGCTCAGAAAGCTCCTAACTGCCTCCCACCTCTGGAGTCCCTCTCCCACCTCCTACCCTTGCACACTAACAGTGGTCTTCGGGCCTCATTGGCTTTCTTTCGTATCCTGAACAGATAAACTCTTTCCTCCCACAAGGCCTCTGTGCTTAATTATCCTCTCTGAATGTTCTTGCCTAACTTTTCACCTGCTAATTTCTACTTACTCTTCAAAAAGGTCTTTCCTGACCCTACAGCTTAAATTGTATCTCTGACTTCTGAGGGACCAATTGCAGCAGGATAGAGTCTGGGCTGTGACAGCACTAGATTAGCAGTCCTCACTGGGGAATAATTTTGTCCACAAGAGGGCATTCTGGTCGACAGACACATGGACAAGTAAGGAATTCAGCAAGACCCTGAGCCTACGTAACTGATAGCTTTTTTGGATGTCCCCTATGTGCGCCAACACTGTCCTTTCTTGGGCTTTACTTGCCTTCACTTCCACCCTCTCTTCTGGGCAGGCAGACCTAGTCTGTCTAAGAAGTACATCGCCGTGTTGTGCTCTGAACATAGGCAGGAAGTTGAGCCACTGGGCGCAGTACCACTGAGCAGAGACAGGATAGCTTTCCACCTGCTGGAGAGCTTTCTCAGCCCACTGTTGTCCCAGAGGAGAGACAGCAGAAACAGAGGGAAGGAGCAGAAGGAGTAATATGAGAAGGCTCGCTTGTTCAAAGACCAGAATCACTCTTCTCTCCACTATGGGGAACAGGAAAAACCCAAGGATACATGGATTCATGCTGACTCTCCATTTCTTTTATCCATCTACCTGCCAGATGGACTTGTTAATACAGAGAACTTATTGTAACCCTATAAGATTAAATACCAAACAACCAAAATTTGTTGATAAATGATCACGGATAGCAACAAAAAATAAATTTAAATACACAGATAATATCTGCTTTCTGTAATTCCTCCTGGTTAAAAATCAAGGTAGATAGAAGGTATTAGCAGGTAGATGAAATCAGTTTCCAAGAAAACAATATTGAGGGATAGATTGTTTCTATGACTTTGTGATTGTGTTTTTATTAGAAAGATAA
Organism: Heterohyrax brucei; assembly: GCA_028571685.1. Taxonomy (NCBI): domain Eukaryota; kingdom Metazoa; phylum Chordata; class Mammalia; order Hyracoidea; family Procaviidae; genus Heterohyrax; species Heterohyrax brucei. The sequence goes on from CM053152.1 coordinate 67,574,874, forward strand.
TAAAAGTGTTTCAAGAACAAAACACTGAAATGAAATTTAAAATTAATGTCACGGAATAAGTAGTCTTCAACTTGACCCTGGAGTTGTAAACATAGTACTTGCAACATCTGATACTGAGGAGCAGCCTCCTCTTTCTGGGACTACGAGCATGCACAAAAAGGGTCAAATATAGGGGTGAATTATTTCAAAAATGTTAAAATACCCGTGTACTAAGTTGATAATCACCAAGGCTTAAAGACTGTACAGATAAAGTCTTACAGAACACTCAATTACCTTCCTTAAGGGCACCAGCTTTCAGTACATATGAACACATCTCAGATAACCTGAGTCACTATGGAACTGACAATTCATCCCGAATCCAGGCACCCAACCCCATCAAAGAGTCTCTAGTAAAATACTGATAATACTCATTTAAGAAAAACACCTGGGGGAAGGAGAGAGAAGAACCCTTCTGAATGGCACACATAACTAAATCACAGAATTTTTAATACCTTCTCTAAACATGGAAAACAATGCTAACGAATGTGTTATTGTTAGGTGCCATCAAGGGAGTCCCTACTCTTAGTGACACTGTGAACAACAGACTAAAAAGCTGCCTGATCCTGTGCCATCCTCACAGTCATTGCTGTGTTAAATGCAACCAGTATAAATTTAAAATTGCTACTAGAGCATGCTTGCTAAAAATTCACAAAATATGTCATCTGGCCAAATTGGAATCAATTTATTGAGATTTTCTGAGATGTAAAACAATTTTAAACAAGAAATCTTAACCTATAAAACCAAAAATTAGAGAAATTGAAGTAATATACTTACAGAATTCTCCCAGACTTTCTTCCATTTGCTGTTAGCAAATTGTATTTAGAGAAGATTGCCAATTCATTTTTTCTTTTCTCTATTTGCCCCTCATCATATGATCCATGATCACTGACTTTAAATATAACATATTTCTTAAAGACAGGCGATTACTGTAATAACATTTTACACAATGCATAGGAAGAGGGTCATGTATCGGCCTCTGAATAATCTCAGTCTACATTCCCTGGTTTTAATTTCAAATGAGGTTATTGTAATCCCCCCATGATGTCATTAAGAGAAAGTTAATCATCAGCTTCATTAAATCTTTCAACATTAAAATCATTTGGTTGAAATAAAGAAGTTGGAATCAGAAAATACTAAAACCTGTGATAGAGTAAAATCAACCAATTCTAACAATGCCATGCATCCTAGGGAATCTAAAGAAGGCAGAATCCTATGCTCTGGCTCTACATAGAATCTGAAGGCCAAGTTCAACCCCTTCAGCTTTCTCAGCAATTTACAGAGGATGGAAGTAGAATGGGCAGAAGCTTTTCTTTGGGGCTCTTCCCACCTCATTGCCACCTACTCTAACTATTCCCACCCACACCCAACACACTCAGGGCTTCTGGGAAACAAAAACGGGGCTTTTGCTAAGTTGTTTAATACTTTGATGTCTTAATAGCTTATTTCAGTAATCCTGAATTACTATAGAGGTGATTACAGGAAAACCTACTGATTAAGCAATATTTTGAAACTCAAGCACAGGCAGTCCCTGGGTTATGAACGTACAGCATTTAGCTATGAACCAATCCCCATAAAGCCTATTACTTAAAAATTTGGAAGTATATACAGAGGCTCATAATAATAAACAGTGCTAATTTGGGATGTACATCAAAACATTTTTATTACTGTATCACGTTAAAGGTGTTTTAGTATATCTGGAAGTGTTTCTTTAATGTTTTTATGCATAGAATAGTACACTAAATGCTAAGGCAAACATTTGACTGACATTGGATATGAGCCATACCTAATTGTTCTGATTTACATACAAATCTGACTTAGGAATAAAACTCATTCTTAATTCAGGGACTGTCTGCATCCTTGCTTGTTCAGCAGTAATCCTGCCTACAATTTTCATAGATATATTTTTTACGAATATCAAGGGAACTATTTTGTAAGCACTCACCGAATAGTGGAAATTCATTAGAGATCCCAATCCAAGCCCTCTGATTTGTGTAAATGGCAAAAATTGCATCTTACAATATAATATAGCTCTCTAAATGGGATAAAAGAACTAATGGGAAAAGAGCCCTTCCTCTCAAGATCCTATTTTGCACAAGGAGAGCTTGACTAGTGTAAAGACTTCCATAGACTCCAAAGTAGTCCTGCTCTACATAAGTTGATGTTATTTGGGGGTGACATTAGATTTTATAATTAGAAAAATATTTAGCAGTGTATCATAAGCTCCTCCCATATCAAAAACAATTTTTTGCAACATAACATCTTTAAATAGCTGTGAGTTATTTTGTCTTAATAGTGCCTTGCAATTCATTTAACCAATTCCATATAGTTGGGCATCTAAATTAATTTCCATTTTTATGATATTTAACTTTTATAAATATCAAATTATATCTATGTGTACGTATATATACACATATATATACACACACACATACATATATATATACATGCATAGCTTACATGTAATGCCTTAGGCTAGATTGGGTTCTCTAGAAGAGTAAAACAAATGAAATGTATACATGACATCTTAGGTGTGTTCTTTCAAGGAAATGGCTCATGCTATTGTGGAGGATGACAAGTCCCAAGTCAGGCATCAGGCTGGAGAATTGACTCACGTAGTTGCAGGTGCTGATGAACCTCAGATTGGCAGATAAGGAAGAGGCTGTTGACTTATGTCTCAAGAACTGCAGGTCACAGGATGATGAGTCAGATGCATGATCGAGAGAAAGTTTAACAGCAAAAATTTTTGGCTTTGTAGTGGAGTCCTTCCTCGAGGGGACCCAGCCACCCCTTCACCTCCCCTTCCTTCAATAAACTGTAAGCCTATAAACTGGCTTGAGCCTGTGAATTGATTGAGGGATCTTGACTCTCATTCTTGGTGATTGAAGTTAGACTGCCATTCATTTGACCTAGAATTCTTTTGCTTGTACAGATCAAGTAAATATTTAGTAAATTTCCTATCTATTTTACTCCCAGGGACACCATAAGTAAATAGTCAACACAAGTCTATACAAGAGAGATGATTCAGATGACTGCTTTTACTCTGCTGTCTATGACAATTACAATATCCACTTTGTCCACTAAGTACCACCACTTGGCTCTGCTACCACTTTGAAGTCAAATCAGCCCCACTGTAGTTAGGCATCTTAGTTCAGTTGGGGCTGTTCCCACTGTCACATCTAATTCTAATAGGCCAGTTTCCCTAAGCCTTTGAATACCTTCTTCTATAGTATATGTACCAAGGCAGGTCTGGCAATTCAACTTGTTTTAATATAAATCGCCACTTAAGACATGCTTCAGTGAACCAACCAAATAAACTATTAGCTCCCTTCAAGCATGTCTTTTGGAGTGTAGTGCATCTCTTCATGGGTAATACTTTGTGCTTCACCTTTTGGGACTCATTAGGATGTGAGTCTAGTTACAGTTCTAGAAGCAAAACAGGTTATAAAATGTCTTGGGACATTCAACAATGTCTTGTAAGGTATCTGTCTCACACAGGAACTCTTCAGGCACAGTTAATCTCATGAGATGGGGGTGGAAGGGATAATGGCTTTACTGGGGAGGATGGCTTAGCAGACAAAGTTGGAGTAATCTCTTCAGTTCAAAATAAGAAGACTCGTTACATTGGCAGGAGTGATTTAATAGATTTTAGGGGCCCAGCGTCCCCAGCTTCATGATTATCTGACCATATATATGTCCATTCCAAGTTTGTGATTCCTATTTCTTTGGAAACAATGCCCTCACTTTAACTTCAGACACTGTTCAAGGTTGGTAATATTAATGGCATTGTAATTCAGCCACTCTCACAATTAGACTCTGAGTTTGGTTTTTGTTAATATTATTTCTGTTACTATAAGAAATAAAGCTTTATTTCAATGCACAAGTAGTAATTTTCAGGTCTTCTATGCGGCAATAGAGCTATGATTCTGAAGCTTTGAGCTCATCCATTTCTTTCACCACTTAAATTTTTTTTTATTGTGCTTTAAGTGATAGTTTACAACTCAAATCAATTTGCCACACGAAAGCCCGCATATACAACTACATGCAACCGTAACTACTCTCCCCTTAACTTGTGACAACACACTCCTTCTTTCCACACTGTACTTCTTGTGTTCATTCAACCAACCCTCGTCCACCTCCACCCTCTCATCTTGCCTCTGTACAAGAGCTCCACAAATAGCCTCACATATGTGGTTAAGCCAAGAAGCACATTTTTTGCAGTGTCTCTCAGTATCTCATAATCCAGCCCAATCTTTGTCTGATGAGTTGGCTTCAGTGCTGGTTTCAGCTCAGAGCTCACAGAGAGTCTAGGGGTCGTATCCTCAGAAGACCCTCCCGTCTGATGGGCCGTCAACTGTGGTCTTTTAATAGAGTTCCAGTTCTGGACACCTGTTTTTCTACTGCTACAACAGGGATTTTATGTAGTGTTCCCTGTCAGGGCAGTCATTGGTGGTGGCCAGGTGACATCTAGTTCTTCTGGTCTCATGCTGATGTAGTCTCTGCATAATATGGCACTTTCTGTATCATGGGCTCGTATTTTCCTCTTGTTTTTAATGTCCTTTACTCTCCTCTGCTCCAAGTGGATTGGGGCTAATTGATGTTATCTAGATGACTGCTTTACTATGTTTTAAGAGCCTAGACCCCGTGCACTAAAGTGGTATCCAAAACATTTTCTTAAAAAAAAAAATCTTAGTTATACCAGCTGGCCCAGATGTCCCTTGAAACCATGGTCCCCAGACTCCTGTCCCTACCGTTCTGTCCTTCAAAGTGTTGGTTTGTATTTAGAAAACCTTTTAGCTTCTGGTTCAGGCTAGCTGTGCTAATCTCCCTGCTATCATGAGCTGTGGCTCCCTTCCTTTTACTCAATTCCTGTCTGTTATCTATCCCCCCCCCCACTCTTGTAACTGTCAAAGATTATTTTCTTCTGTACTTAAACGTTTTCTTAAACCCTTATAATAGTGGTGTCATATAATATTTGTCCTTTTGCAACTGACTTATTTCACTCAGCATAAGGTCGCCCAGATGGCTCCATGCTGTGAGATGTTTGCTAGGATTATCATTGTTCTTTATCACTGCATGGTAGTCCATTGTGTGAATATACCACAGTTCATTTACTCATTCATCTGTTGATGGATACTCAGGTTGATTCCATATTTTTGCTATTGTGGACAGTGGAGCAATAAAAATGGATATACATGTATCTGTTCATATGACAGCCCTTATTTCTCTAGGATCTATTCCAAGAAATGGGATTATTAGCCGTATGATATCTCTATTGCTAGCTTTTTAAGAAGTCGTCAAATGCCACCAGCGGTGCAGAAGAGTTCCAGTCTACTGACAACCTCTCCAATATTTATTTGTGTTTTTTAGATTAATGCCAGCCTTGTTGGGGTGAGATGGCATCTCATTGTAATTTGGATTTGGATTTCTCTAATGACTTGTGATTGTGAACATTTCCTCATGTATCTGTAAGCATCCTGGATGTCGTCTTTGGTGCAGTTCCTGTTCATATCCTTTGCCCATCTTTTCATTGGGGTATTTGTCTTTTTCTTGTAGAGGTTTTCCAGTACCTTGCAGACTATGGAAACTGGACATCAATCAGATTCATAGTAGTCAAAAATTCTTTCCTATTCTGTAGGTAGTCTTTTTATTCTTTTGATGATATGTTTGGTTGAGCCTCAGTGTTTGATTTTTAGGAGTTCCTAGTTATCTGTTTTCTCTTCTGGTGTTTGTACAATGCTAGTAATAATTCGTGGTCTGTTTATGTCATGAATAAGGCTCCCAGCATTTCCTTACTTTTTCTCCGATGATCTCTATTGTTTTAGATTTTACACTTAGGTATTTGATCCATTTTAAGTTAGTTTTTGTGCAATGTGGGTCTTGTTTCTTTTCTTTCTTTTTTTTTTTTGTTTTTTGCAGACAGATATCCAGTTACACCAATGCCATCTGTTCAAAAAAGTCTCTTTTCCCCAATTTATGGACTTTGGACTTTTGTCAGTTATCAGCTGCTTGTAGGTGGGTGATGTTGTCTCTGTATTCTCAATCCTGTCCCATTGCTCTATGCATCTGGTTTTGTACCAGTACCAGGCTGTTTTGACTACCACGGCAGTGTAATAGTTTCTAGAGTCAGATAGCATGAGACCTCCCACTTTGTTTTTCTTTTACAACTTTGCCTGATGAAAGTAGGACCAACTAATAAGCAATACTGCTTATTCTGGAAAAACTGTACAAGTATCAGATATGCACAAACTGAAAGCCTTGTCTCTCATGATTATGGCGTCCACTGTTGATGACATTTTACGTATTTCTATTGCCTCCTCACACCACAGATTAGCAGTGCCCTCTTTAGTACTAGAGTCAGAATTGTTAGCATCTTTAAGATAAGTAGACTTGAAAAATAATTCAGAAAACTCATCCTTATTATCTTGTTCCTCTAGAGCAATTCTTGCTATATGCATATATATACACATATACATACATATATATACACACATATATGTATAATTATCACTGTGAACATCTTTGAACACATGAATAATAATTGTAAGCAAAGACAAATTTCTCTATCTAAAAATCTTTGAGTTAAAAAGTATACACATTTTAAAGGCTTTAAAAACCATTTTGCCCTACTCTTCTTCAGAACAGTCATACCAATTTATCTCCCCACCAAAACTCTGAATGTCTAAGTTCTTCAGATCATTACAAAAACTAGAATATCACTTTTAAATCTTCACCAAATTAATATAAGATCAATTAAATATCAATTCTTTAAGATTTCTTTCTTCCCCCTCTTCCTTTATAACCAGTGAGACTGTGCACATCTTCTTACTTGTTAATGCTATTTCATCCTTACCACTTGTGTTTTTAGGAAGGACTTGCCTGTTCATGTCTTTTGCCCATTTTTCAAGGGGTTGCTATGAGTCAGAATTGACTCGATAGCAGTGGATTTGATTTACAGTTTATCTTTTTTTGTTGATTTGTAAGATTTCAAACATTAAAAAAATATATATATGTTGCCTGTCATATGTGTTGAAAATATTTTCCCATACTGTAATAGATATTTAGATTTACTTACAGTGCTGTATAGAGGTTTAACTGTCATACCTTCACATTTTTGTGTTGTTTTCCTTTTGTTTTTAGTGGAATGATTCTAAAGTTTCTTTTTCTAATACTAAAGATTATATAAATATTCAAATACATTTTCTTCTTCTTGAAAGAGTCATTGTTTTTTTTTGTTTGTTTATTTTTAAATTTTTTATTTAATATAACTGAGTGAAAATGTACACTCCCATGTAAATTTACGTACCCACCTATATGCAGCTTCCACTGATCTCCCTGCCCAGTGACAGCACACTATTCCTCTCTGCTCCATACATGTCTCATTCTCCCAACACTCCCAACAGTCTCTTTTTCCCCTCCTCTCCACCTACTCTCTTTCCTCCAGCCAGAGGTCAGCAGGATGTCATCCTATAGATGTATAGAACCATAAAGTGCATCCAATATATGGTCACTGCATCACCAAGTCCAATCCATTCCTGTCCAAAGCGTGGACCTTCGTTATGATTTATGGTCAAGGGCAGCACCAGGGCGAGGGGCCATGCTCCCAGAGGAACCCCAAAACCACTGGACCGTCAACTGAGGTCTTTTAGTGGAGATCTCAGGGTGCACCCCTTTTTATTCTTGTGTTGCCAGTGAGACTCAACTTAGTGAGCTCCATCACGGCTATCACTGGTGGTGGCCGGGCACCATCTGGTTCTTCCGGTCCCAAGTCGATGTAGGCACCCACTGATGTGGGTCTCTTTGTCTTGTGGGTTGTCTTTCCCCCATGTCATTTTGGTCCTCGGTGAGCATCTGTTCCTGCTGAGTTGGGACCATCTACTGTGCCCTCGGATGGCAGCTTGGCAGCTTTCAAGACCCCAGATGCCACTCACCAACGTGGGGTGCAGAGAGTCCTCTTAGCAAAATGCTAGTTGTGCCAATTGGCCTCGCTTTCACCTAAGAGCATGGTCCCCTGCCCCCTGCCCCAGCTACTCTATCCTTGCAATGTTGGGTTAAGATGGAAGAAGTACTCATGCTATGTTTAAGTCCACTTCATATTGTTCTTGTTTCTAATGTGTGTTATCACTGATTTCACTCAACCAGATACCTAGCAACTATCTAATCTAAGCCCTCCCCCCTCCCTCATTCTGTCCCTCCCCTCCCTTGAAGCTGTCAAAGAGTCTTTTCTTCTATACACAAGTCTGTTTTTGAGATCTTATCGTAGAGGTCTCATACAATATTTTCTTTTTGTCGCTGACTACTTTCACTCAACATAATGTCTTCCAGTTGAAACCAGGTCATGAGATGTTTCCTGAAGTCATCATTGTTCTTTATCATTGTGTAGTGCTCCATTGAGTGTATATACCATAGTTTACCTATCCATTCTTCTGTTGTTGGGCATCTGGGTTGATTCCATCTTTTTGCTATCGTGGACTGTGCTGCGATAAACATTCTGGTGCATGTGTCCGTTGGTGTGAAAAGCCTTGATTCTGTAGGATATACTCCAAGTAGTGGAATTGCTGGGTCAAGTGGTATATCAATATCCATTTTTTTAAGGAAGTGCCAGATTGCTTTCCAAAGAGGCTGGACCATTTTGCAACACCACCAACAGTGTAGGAGGGTTCCACTTTCTCCACAGCCTCTCCAGCATTTGTTGTTTTGTGTTTTTTGGATCATGGCCAACCTTGTTAGGGTGAGATGGTATCTCATTGTGGTCTTGATTTGAATTTCTTTAATAACTAAAGATCGTGAACATGTCCACATGTGTTTTTTGGCTGCCTGGATCTCTTCTTTAGTGAAATGTCTGTCGATCTCCTTTGCCCATCACTTAATTGGGTGATTTATCTTCTTCTTGTTGATATTTTGTAGTATCTTATAGATGATAGAAATCAGGCGTCGGTCTGACATAGAGTTGCCAAATATTTTTTCCCATTCTGTAGGTGTTCTTTTAATTCTATTAATAAAGTCTTCAGATGAGCAAAAGTGTTTAATTCTTAATAGATCCCATTTATCTATTTTCTCTTCTGATGATTGTGGTTTGTTTGACAGATTTGGGAGTCTGTCCATATTGTGTATTAAAACTTCCATTGTTGTTCCTACCTTTTCTTGGATGAGCTTTATTGTTTTAGGTTTAATACTTAGGTCTTTTATCCAGTTGGAGTTGGTTTTTGTATAAGGTGTAAGATATGGATCTTGTTTCAGTTTCTTGCAGATGGATATCCAATTTTGCCAGCACCATTTTTTGAAGAGACGGGTTTTACTTCAGTTTAATGTGTTAGGGCCTTTGTTGAATATCAATTGTTCATGGGCAGATGGTGTCATCTCTGGGGTCTCAGTTCTGTTCCGGTGATCGAGCTGTCTGTTCTTATACCAGTACCAGGCTGTTTTGACCACTGTGGCAGTGTAATATGTTCTAAAGTCAGGTAATGAGAGGCCTCCCAGTGTGTTCTTCTTCTTTAGTAGTACCTTGCTTAACCGGGGCTTCTTCCCTTTCCAAACAAAATTGGTGATTTGTTTCTCCATCTCATTAAAAAATGTCACTGGAACTTGTATTGGGATTGCTTTAAAGAGCCATTGTTTTTATAACAAGCTTTAATACATTCTTTGTATTTTTTTGATGGATTTAACAGGAAAAAGTTCTCTCATTGGCTTAGTTATCTAGTCACACTGTATCAGAAACACCACAAGTGGATGGCTTTAACAAAGAGAAATTTATTTCCTCACGGTTTAGAAGTCTCAAAGTCCAAATTCAGGGTGCCAGCTCCAGGGGAAGACTTTCTCTCTCCATTGGCTCTGGAGGGAGATTTTTGTTACCAGTTTTCACTTGGACAAAGAACTTCTTCACACAGGAAGCCCAGGTCAAAAGGATACACTCTACTCCCAGCCCTGCTATCATGGTGGTGGTCTCTCTGCTCACTTCTCTCTGTTATATCTCAAATGAGATTGATTTAATACACAGCCTAGTCTCATAGATTGAGTCCTGCCCTATTAACAAAACTGCTGCTAACCCTACCTCATTAACATCATAGAGGTAGAATTCATAACACACAGGAAAATCATATCAGGTGATAGAATGGTGAGTTGTCACACAACACGGGGAATTATGGACTAACCAAGTTGACACACATTTGGGAGGACATAATTTGGTCTATGACAATACTCTTAACTTTGGAATGGTAGAAGTTTAGGAACTTAGAGGTACCAAAGACAGAGATGCCACATATATAAAAGTTGGCTTGACTTGATGAGAATAGCTGTGAGCTCTGTGTTCTGTGGTGGGAAAGTTCCTTAACATCTCTCCTTAGGAGTCATAGTTAATAATGTCTGTGGATTTGTCATGAGGGTTAAAGGAGACAAGACTGAAAAATAAGAGTATCAGTATTGTCTTCTCATATTAGCAGATTTTAGATGGTGGGGAACATAGAGATATGGAACTCCATTTTTTTATTTTACAAGCTTTAGTCTAAAGAAACCACTTGCAGGGAGATAAGAAAGGTGGAAAAGAATGGAAGATTTGGGATGAAAACCTACCTGGTTCTTTTCCTTTTTCACTTCCTTCAGCTTGAACCCTGTTGTGTTCATGAAACCATTTGACAGCATCTTAAGGGATCTTTGACTTGCGTGTTTCCTCTCAAATGTACTTCTGCCTTGGCTACTTAAGTGCTCAAGACATGTCACACAAAACAGAATAATCTGGTTTTCTCTTGTGTTATCTGAGGCTCTCCTTTCTGTTTCCCACCCCTCTTCCTACTTGAATAGCTCCATTATAAGTAGAAGGGATTTGCTTTATTTTATTATGCTTTGTAAATCACCTACCTGTACCAAGTGCTATCCTTGTTAGTTGCTGTGAAGTCGATTCTGACTCATGGTGAATGCACCTATATGGAGAAGATCTGCTCCAGAGGGTTTTCAATTCTGTGACCTTTGGAAGCAGGTCACTAAGCCCATCTTTGAGACACCTTGGGCTGGGGTGGGTTTGAACTGACAAACTTGTGACTAGTAGTTGATTGCTTAAACATTTGTGCCACCCAGGCTGCCTACCAAGTACTATATGAAGTTTTAAAATTACTCCTTGAACTTTAGTATTTGTATATGTTGGTTACAATAAGAAGAGCTCACCCTTGAGAAGTTTTGGAAGGATTAAAACCCACAGCCGCTGAGTCAATTCTGATTCGTATCAACAGTACAGAACTGAATACAACTGCCACATAGAGTTTCCAAGGAGTGCCTGGTGGATTCGAACTGTCAATCCTTTGGTTAGCAACCGTAGTACTTAACCACTATGTCACCAAGTTTTCCATTGGAAGGATTAAATCAGGCTTTAATAAAAATGTAAGTAGGGTTACAATATTTCAACTATAAATGGGTTTGTCCTTATTATACAAGAGCAAATTTGTTCAGTTGGTAGATTCTCTTAATTAAGTCAGTTTTATACTGTAAAGACACATACCATGCCCACATATATGTTTTTGTGAATTTTTTTTTTTTCCCAGAATGGAAGAGATGCTATTAGTATCAAGCCGTAATTACTCATACTAGGTACTAGCTCTAAAAGAAGTATTTTCATTTGTTTATTTTTTTAAGGGACGAGTTTTACCCTGAAAAAAAAATTCTATGGGGAAACATTTTATGTTTTATTCTGCCAATAGATGTTTCTGAAAGCTACTGATATTTTTTATAAAGCGTAACTTGATGGAGGAGGGGAGACATCTGGTGGACAACAATTGGAAAGTGTTCATGAGTCACTCAAAACCAGGATCCAGGGGGATCTTTTTCTAATTCATGCATCTTCTTTAGACAATAATGAATTTTAAAAACAATGACAAGAAGATTGGGATATATAAGATCTCTGTTTACTGGTTTGTCCTCATTAGTAATAAATACAGCAACAACTGGCTGTCAAATTGATCTGGACTCATGGTGACCGCATAGGGTAGATGGAGTACAACTAACTGCTTCGTACAGTCTCTTTCTAAAGATTTAATCTTCACAGAAGCCAACTGACACAGTTTTCTCCCTCAGAATGGCTGATGGGTTTGAGCCTCTAGGGCCTTAACTACTGGGCCACCGGGGCTCTTTAGCCAGAGATACAATTATTTAAAACGAAATTGACTTTCTAAAAAAATTTAGATATACCTATATTTCTCTACCTGGAGAGTACCTCTATTTTTTTTCTTTTGGATACTACTTTTAACCACGATGCTGCTGTTGGGTGTTGTCAAGCTGGTTTCCACTCAGCGTGACCCTCAAAATAATGATAAGCTATATGAAGATGTGGGGAACAGCATTCTAACAGTATTCTTTTGGCACTGCTACGGCAACTTTTATCAGAGTTTAGAATGTACGCAGAGAAAAAGCAATTACACTTCTAAGACAATACGCCACTACTAAGGTGGTGCAAATGAGTTGCACTTGTCTGCTTGTTTGATGCCTGGAAGCCACTCTGTACTGCCCTGGAAGACTTCAGCGAGTTTACAGCTATTAAAACCTAATTCTACTCTGAAGCACAGGAAGTTGCCATGAGTTGGAACTGACTCAATAATAATAGGGTTTGGGGTTTGCTTGTTTTTTATACTGTCAAAAGTTATTCAAAGAACTATAAAATCACATTCATTAAACATTTTTTGCAAAAAACTGAAAACAACTTGGATTTTCATCCTAAGGTGAGTGATTAAATAGAGTATATTGATATAACGAAATGTGACTGAGTCCTAGAATGCGATGATGTTTGTTGTCTTTGCTGTTCAGTCAGTTCCAATTCTCAGTGGCCCTGTGTACCATAGAATGACTTGCTACCGGATCTTGAACCATCCTGACATCCACTGTTATTCTGGAGCCCGTTGTTGCAGCCACGGTGTCAATCCATCTCCTTGAAGGTCTTCCTCTTTCTCACAGGCGCTCTACTTTATCAAGCATGATGCCCTTTTTAGGGACTGGTCTCTCCTGATTGCATATCCAAAGTATGTGAGAAGTCTCACCATCCTCACTTCTAAGAAGTTTTCTGTCTTTATTTCTTCCAAGCAGATTCTTTTGTTCTCTGGTAGTCCGTGGTGCATTCAGAATTCTGCACCAACACCATTTATTCAAATACATCAGTTCTTCAATATTTCTGATTCATTATCCATGCTTCACGTGTATATGGGGCTGTTAAAAGTACCGTGTTTGTGTCAATCACACCATCCTCAAGGTAACATCTCTGCTTTTCAACACTTTAAAAAGGAATTTTGTAGCAGCTTTCCCAATGACTTATGTTTGGTTTATAGACTGCTGCTTCCACTGGCATAGAGTGAGGTAGGCCTATATTCACATTAAACTATTTTCTGAGTAATATCATAGTATTACTCATTTGTATAAAATAATATTTTTTGTGTGAATATTTGTTTGGAGTTTCATTCAGTCCATATATGTACTGAATATAAATACCATATATAAATATGGTATAAGTATATAAATACCATATATAAATATGGTATAAATATGGTAATACCATATATAAATACCAAGTATTAAAATCCATATTCAGTTCACGCAGAGACAAAGCCAAACATCACTGTTAAAAGAATTAGCTGTAATATAAAAAAAAAATCTTAAGTTTATCAAACATAAAAATAATTAAATTTTTATTATTAAACCTGTAGTAGAAAAATACTAGATATTTGCCTTGGCATTTTTAGAATTTATTATAGGTAAAATAATTTCTCAGCACAGCCGTGGCTGAGTTGGTCTTATGGTCACATTGGTGTGTGTTTGTGATGTAAAGGACGTTCTTCTTTTCAAATGGTACATTTTATACGTAACATAACTTTTATACAACACGATATAATTCAGGATTAAAAATGCCAAATAATATATTCCCTAGATGGAGCATTTAAACATCTATGACAATCATCTGGACAAAATTTTTGCATATATTTTGGATGCCATAACCTCAAAATTATAAGGAATTATCTTAAAACATTTCTCATGAAATCCATTGATTTGAAATTTGAATAGTGAGAACAAAATGGGTTTTGAGTTTCTCATTTTTCTGTCTGTATTTTTTGGATGTATCATCTTTCTTTAAACGTTTTCTTTGAGATCCCTTAGTATGTCTGGATTGAAGAGGATTCATTATGCCTATTGTTCATAATTTTGGAGTTTTTCTTCTCTAAGAACTTGTAAGACAGCAGAATTGACATATTCCTTTTCATTCATTTCCACTAGGATGTAAAAATCTTCAAATAGAAAAATTTTTGAAAGAATTATAAACTAACTGGTAATAAATAAAAAGTATACATATGACAGCTAGACAGAGTGTGCACTGTTATGCAAACAATAATAGGAATTACAATGCTAGACATATATTAGGTATCCAGTGATTAGCTGAATGCCTAAAAGAGGTAACTGAATAATTAAAGAATACAATATGTATAATAAAATAGTAAATAAATTTACTTACAGATTTGCAAAGACCACAAGTTTTTGAAGTGGGAGGTCTTAAAAATTACCCAGATGTATGTGTGTATGTATTTGCAGATTTTTGTGGTTGTTGTTAGTTGCCATGAATTTTGCTGAGACTCATGGTGGCCTTGTGTATGACAAAATGAAATGTTGCCTGGTCCTGTGCCATCCTCATGATCATTGATACATCCGAGTCCGTTATAGCGGTAGTGGGGGTGAAATACTCGGGAACACGTGGTTGGAAGGGCAGAAACCTTGTCTCTGGGAGGAGATGCTGTCTTGGATGGGCAGCTCTGAGGAAGATCAGACTCACTACATCTTCACACTTGCAGGTCCCTGTCATTTTGGGAATTAAAAGTTGGCAGCTCCCTTTTTCTACTGCATCTCCAGGGAAAACCAGACTTCCCTAAGAAAACTGTCTTAAAAATAAAAAAGAAACCCCACCACAGTCAGTCATGGAGGATGGTGGAGTTTTAGGTTAACCAGGGCTTCAGTCAAAAGCAGCAACCTGATCCCTCCAGGGTTGGGGAGGACGGTAGGTAATCAGTACATATAGAGCTCTGGTAAGTTGGAACGAATAGAGGCAACCATCAAGTGGGGGATAGCAGAAGTACCTCAATTAAATAAGAACTTTTCCTAATTCAATCCAGAAGGATAATAGTGAATTACTAAAAGGAGAAGTTTTTTGAATGTCTTTACTGCATTTAAATTAATATGAAACACAAAGAAGAGAAATTTTAGAAAACTTTCTGCATTGGCAAAAGATCACATTTTCAGAGTTTTCTACAACTATCTACATTTTTCAGATTTAGATTAATAAAATACAGTTCTGAAATATGTCTGTTTTCATAGGAAGATAAATTACACTTGGGCATAGAGTGAATGTGTGTTCAGTGAGACTGCCCTAGAGCTTTTAAAAGTGTCTGATGGTAAGAGAAAAGGCTAATTCTAATGATGCAACTTGCCTGTGACTTTCTTTTTGAAGCCTTACTGGCCAAATCAGCATTTTTTCCTCCCCTTTTGCTTCTCCAGCACCCTGGGCCCCACTTCTCAGAGTTTGTCAACTGTGTATCTTTTTCCTGTTTAACTATCTATATCTTCTTCCATCTTCCACTGCTAACACAATGCAGACTACCAGGTTATGAGCAGTACATATTTGTCATAAAGTTTCATTTTACTCAACAATCTTATATTACCTTGCTATGATTACACTGATTGTCATTAACTTCACTAGAGCATAAGTAAGTGGTTTGATTCCACTTGTTAGTCCTCAGTATTCTGAAATTACCAAGGCGTTTTGTCTTGGCTTTTAGCCTCCAGACCACTTGGTGATTAGACCTTAGACACTTAACTGATCCATTTCTATAAAGCAAAACACATTTCGTTTTTTTTCTATTAGCAGGGACCATTTTTACTGGTTTCCTTTATTATCTAGTACTAAAAAATTAGCATTTACTTAAGAAATATTTGAGAATGAAATGAATCATTCAGTTGCATGGTACATATTTCATAAGCAATGACACACACACAAGCTTATAATGTAGTCTAGATATTCACAAAATGTTTCATGCTATCATGCTGATTACAAGGGTTTGTCCTTGCCCGCAGGTTCACTTGTTTTTAAGCATTTTGTTTCACAGTTTTCAGATCTCACGCTCTGTAACAGAGTCTATTCAACACTTAAACATGGGGAATTAGGTCTAAAGTGATAAAGCTCAAAATTTTAATGCTTACTTTGCCTCAGTTTCATCTAAATAGAGTGATAATGGAAACCCTGGTGCTGTAGTGGTTAAGTGCTATGGCTACTAACCAAAAGGCTGACAGTTCAAATCCACCAGCCCCTCCTTGGAAACTCTATGGGGCGGCAGTTCTACCCCATCCTACAGGGTAGCTCTGAGTCAGCATCAACTCCACGGCATGGGTTTTTTTTTTTTTTTTTGGAGCTATAGTATTATTTGAATGAATGACACTGCAGTTTGAAATTCTACAATATTACACTGAACGTTGTCCTCATCATGACCACCCTTTCTACCTGAGAAACAGAAAAAGTGACTGCTGCATAGTCTGACTCAAACTTCAACTCCTTTTTGAAGTTTTACCTATTTGCTCATGTAGCAAATCACAGATACTTTTATTATAACATTAAAAAAAATGCTTCTGTTGGGTTGACGCTGACTGATAAAGACCATATAGGACAAAGGGGAAGTTCCCTGTGGGGGGCTGCACATTGTCCTTCCTGTAGAGCAGCTGGTAGGATCAAACTGCTGACATTTTTGGTTCCGCAGGAGAGTGCTTAACCACTGAGCTACCAAGGCTCCTTTATCTCATCATATTTTTTGGTATATTAATGTTAGTTACTTACATATGTATTTCCTTGTTGGTCTATGAACTCTTCTAGGAAAGAGTCTTTTCGTGTTTACAAATCCAGGCTTATCACTGGCATTTCTTGAGTGAGTGAACAAAAGAATAAATATTTGTCCTTATATGGATCTAAAGTCTCTGGGGACAGACTTGGACTGTATTTGCCAATCTCCCTTGCAGCTAAAAGAGCCATATGACTGAAACCCAGTCAAGAGACATGGTGCCCACCACTGACATGCTGAGTCCACGAAGACCAACAATGTACATACACCTCTTTGTTTCTTTTGTTCCCCTAGCTGGTTGCAAAGGCAAAACCCACAGGAGGCTCAAAAGCCAGTTATGATGGCAGAGTTGTGCTTAGCCTCAGTGCAGCCGCACGGCCTCCACCCCACTGACTTAGAACCACCCTAAGCCATTTCACAAGTGGGAAATAAACGCAGATGGTGTAAAATTGTAAAAATTTTTTTTTTCTATAACTTAGCCTACCCTACAAGGAGCCCTGGTGGTTCAGTGATTAAGTGTTCAGCTGCTAATCAGAAGGTTAGAAATTTGAATCCATCAACTGCTCCAAAGGAGAAAGGTGTGGCAGTCGGCTTCTGTAAGGATTTACAGCCTTGAAAAGTCCATGGAACAGTTCTACGGGGTCACTATCAGCTGAAATCGATTTGATGGCAATGTTTTTTGGTTTTCAGCCTACTTTGGGTTGTGCAAAGCACTGGGCTCCGAACTGAAAGATAGGAGTTTCAAACTCACCCGGAGACACCTGGGAAGAAAGGCCTTGTGGTTTATTTTCAAAAAATTAGCTACTGAAGACCCTATGTCACTGTGAGTAGGATAGATTTATTTACAACTTTTTTTTTTTTTTGGTTTCTGTTGTTAGCCTACTTGAATGTACTGTCAAAAGGGAAATGACCTAGTCTAAGCGAGTTAGTCCTTTTTTCTAATTTAGATAAAATTAGAGAAAAATACTGCCTTGTTCTCTAGTTCTACTGTAACAGAAGTACCGTGAGTAGATGGGCTTTAACAAATGAAAGTTTGTTCTCTCACAGTTCAAATTCAGCCTTCAGCTCCAGGGCAAGGCTTTTTCTCTGTGTTGACTCTGGAGGAAGTTCCTTGTTATCAGTCTAATTGTGGACTAGGAGCTTCTCATTGCAGGAATCATGGGATTGAAAAGACGTGCTGTGCTTGTTTCTTGTTGGTATGAAGGCTCTTCTGTCTCTCTGCTCACTTCTCTCTTTTACATCTCAAGAGAAATTGTCTAAATACACAATCCAATCTTACAGGCTGAGTTCTGCCTCATTAATAGAAAGGCTGTTAATCCCATCTCATCAATAATCACAGAGGTACGAAAAATCACATCAAGTAACAAAATGGTGGACATCACACAATGCTAGGAATCATGGTCTAGCTAAGATGACAGATATTTTTAAGGGACACAATTAAATCCATGACAAATACCTAAGGATCCATCCATTCATTTATTTAGCAAATATCTACTGAGGACTCACTAACTGCCAGGCTCCCTGGCATATGCTGAGAGCGTAACAATAAAAGAGACGTATATCTGGCTATGTAGAAGAGTGGGAAAGACAGACAATTAACAGATAAGCAAAACATAAACAAACACAAAGTTTGTGTATGTGTAAAAAGTGCTAAGAAGCAAACAACATATCAGTATAGAGAATAAAAGGTGTACTTGTGGAGGATTTTAAATGGAAGAAGATTAAGTAAAGGCCTGCAAAGGTGATATTTAAGCCAAGACCTCAAAGATGAGAAGGACCTACTTTGTGATGTAGTTGTTAGATGCTTCTGAGTAGGTTGGGACTTGTAATGACCTCCTGTGATAGAGTGGAACTGCTCCAAAGCATTTTCTGGGCTGTAATCTTTACAGAAAGTTTACCAGCTCTTTCTCCTGCAGAACCACTGAGTGGGTATGAACTGCCAACTTCTTTGGATAGCAGCTGAACTCTTAACATGGAGCCATCAGGGTTCCCGTCCTCAGGGCAATTCTTAGCCGTGACCAAACACCTCCTGGCGTGTTCTAAGACCTGAAGTCAAAGGACTGTAGACTTGAGACACATCTATATCAATTGGCACAGCATAGCTTGATAAAGACAAAGTTCTGCATCCTACTGCAATGAGCAGTAGGTCTTAAAAGCTTATGAGTGGCCATGTAAGGTACCATTACTGGTCTTTTACCATAGGGAGTAAAGCAGAGTGAAGAAAATTAAAGACTCAAGAGTGCAGTCAGTCCAAAGGACTAACAAACCACATGAACCAGAGCCTGCATGATCACAAGATTGCCCAGCTACCATCTCAGGTTGCTCCGACTGGGATCACGACTGAGGGTCTCAGAGAGAGGGGAGAAACACTGTAGAACCAAAACATCAAATTTACATCAAAGACCAGACGTACTTGCCTGACAGAGACCGGAAGAACGCCACTTTCTAAGCTGAAAGTGAAGGCATTCCTGGAGACCACCTATCAGCCAAAATATAGACAGGTAAATAAAATAATTAATAGCACCCAAGAGGCACGTGGGCCCTAGAACAAACAATTCTACAAGATCAAAAGGACAACATTTGCCTAAGAGCAGAGATGAGAAGAAGAGAAGACAGAAAGTGGTCGAAAATCAGGAAGGAACCCAGGGCGGAAGTGACCTAGGAGCTGACACGTTGTGGGGAATGAAACCAATGTCATGGACCATTATGTACAAACTACTGAATGGAAAACTAATTTGTTCTGTGAACTTTCACCTAATAGAGTGACACATTTTTAAAAATTAAATGGAAAATAGTGCTAGCTCCAGGATTCTGTATTCAAAGGCTCTAGAGTGGGAATGACTTTGGCAGGGTAAAGATAAAAATAAATAAATAGAGATGAGATCAAGTGTGGCACAGGGAATGAGAGATGAGGTTGGGCTGAGTAAAGCTCAAGTCCAGACTAACTGCTAGTCATGTAAACGGCCAACATTCCAACTTCCCATTCATAAGTCTGCTGCTCAGCTAGCTAAAGACCAGACACTCACACAGCTTTGTTTGCTTTACTCTGGTGTCATGGTCTACGTGAAGAGACGTCCTTGCACTCAGGCAAGTTTCAGAAGAGCCTAGTGCATTTTATTCTGTAAAAAGAAAAAAAAAAGTGAAGAGTCATTCAGGTTAGTAATTTCCAAGAACAAGAGCAGGAATGCTCTTCTGTGGAAAACAGTTTCTCACTCTGTTATACATACTCATAAAACTTGACAGACTGAAAGCAATCGCTCAAAAACCTGAGTAATCACAGCATCTCTTCTGCAAGTTTCATCACACAAAAATGCATCATTACAACTTACTGATAGAAGCTTATCACTCATCTTAATTACTTTACTGTTCCTTGTATTTGATTACTCAAAGGTAGCATCATACATCTAGAATGTTGATGCTGACTGTAATAATCTTAATCCTTTCTCTAAATATTTCAGTGACTTCTCAGTCTTATGGCACCCTTTTCAGTGATTTTTTTAACAATCATATCCAACTTTAGGTTAGTTTTACTGTGTTCAGTTACTTTTGCTGTTGCTAATTGAGCTTCAGTTTTGCTGCGACCAACTGTCTTGCTAGTAGCTACACGTGTAATTACTCCATAGACTTTGCACAGTAATATGCTCAATGCTCTGCTTCAAGGATTCTTCCCTGAACATTATGGGTCAAGGACAGCCAATGTGAAAGTCATGGGACACTTAAACAGCTTTATGTAGATGAAAAAGACAACCCATTCTCTTGTAAATAGACCTGGGGTGCCTTCAACTACTTAATCTCACCTATTGACAGGACATAGGAGCCCTGGAGTTGCCTTGTTTAAGCACTTGGACCCATAACCACTCCTCAGGATAAAAACCTGGTGTTCTGCTCCTGTAACCCTGATTCTAACTCATAGCAACCCTCCAGGGTAGAGCAGAATGGCTCCGCAGGGTTTTCGAGAAGTAGGTGGCAGATTTGCACTGCTGACCTTTTGCAGTTACCAGCATAGCTCATTAGCCATTAACCACTGTGCCAGCAGGGCTCCTCTGTAAAGATTATAGCTTAGGAAATCCTACGGTGTGTTTCTATTCTGTGTTATGGGGTGGCTTTGAGTTGGAATTGACTCAGCAGCACACAGTGACAACACTGACAGAGGCAATTTGACAACACATTCAGCAAGTGGCTGGGTAAATTCAGAGCTGGTAGACCTTCTGGCTCAACCCCCTGGTGGATCTGTGTTTGACCGCCTCAGGGTTATTACACTGCAGTTCGCCCTGAAAATGAAGTCACCTTGTATGTATACACAGAACCGCAAAGTGTTCCCCCAGAAATGGCTTCTCTGTAGTTTTGCTCTGGCAGTGGTTTGGGTCTTAAAAGCACAAAAGTCTGATAAACATCTCCCAGGTGTATGACATCGGAGCAAAGAGAGCACGCTGGGCTTCACTCATGTTACTACTGTGGTATACTGGAAAGAGCTTCACCTAAGTAAACCAGGATTTTGCTTCTTGAGCAGTCAGAGTCCGTAAGACTGTGTATCAGAGGTAAGTGAAATAATATTCTGAGCTTTATGTGAGATATTTAGCCCAGATTCAGGCACGTAACCAGGGTGTGATAGATGGCAGCTACTATTGTAATTGTTGCTGGTATTATTATCGGTTCTGCACAAAATCTGCCTTAGATACCAAATTGTCTGAGCTTCTAACCTACATCAGTCAATTAGCAAATGTTTAGTGGGTGAAGAACATGACGATTTGCTAATTCAGTAAATAGTCATAATAAAGTGCTGCAGTAAATCAGAATGGGACAGTTCACAATGGGGTAGATAATAAAATTTCACTAAAAAATGTAGCATTTAATGGTGTGAAGGATGTTTTCACATTGCATAGGCAGTAAGAGTTGAAAAAAATTGCAACCTGCAAAAATACCTGAAACAACATCCACTTATTTTTTACCTGGATTCATTTGTTGTAATTATTTTGCTACATTATCTTTAAAAAGTTTTGTTTCATACAATCATTTGGAAGTAAGCTGGAGATATTCCGACACTTTGTCCTGAGTATTTCAACATGCATCTCCTAGATGATAATCACAAGATGATTATTTTACCCAAGAATATTAAAAACACTACCATAATGTCATCTCTGTAAAATACATCTTTAGATTTCCCAATTGTCACATTCTTTTTGCAGCTTTAATTTTTAGATCAGGAAACAATTGATAATCAAGCACTTGGTTGGTAACAGGGTTGTATCTCTAGTTCCAGACAAGTCACACTAAGACAGAGCCTCTTGATATCATTATCTACACGTGGAAAGATAGGCATTTCATCAATCCTGAAATTAACCATTTTGAGAAGTAAACAAATCCT
The DNA here is from genome assembly GCA_028571685.1 of Heterohyrax brucei. Classification (NCBI taxonomy): domain Eukaryota; kingdom Metazoa; phylum Chordata; class Mammalia; order Hyracoidea; family Procaviidae; genus Heterohyrax; species Heterohyrax brucei. The sequence goes on from CM053152.1 coordinate 67,597,116, forward strand.
TACAACTGAGGCCTCACTTGATGGTGTTCCTCTAGCAAATTCAAATGGAAAATTAAAACAATTACTCAAACAGTTCTCTTTTTAAAAGAATAAAAAGGTATTTCATGTTAATTTTCTGATAATTGGAGAGGTAAAGAGGCAAAAAAGGAGAGGGACAAATGACTGCTTTTCCTTTAATTATCCACATAATTGCTTTCATTCTCCAAAACACTTTGTCACTGGTGATCCAGATCTCCATTACACTGGGAATACAGGTGGCCCATTGGTAAATATTGCTTTTCGACATTCTATGGTTAATTTAGAATACTTAGAAACAGAGACTTGTTTCACATCTCCACATGCATTTTTGTTTGTAGCACATACATCATATCTTCCTGGAAATAATTATATTAAGTAATAATGCTCTGCAGCTGCTGGGTTATTAGCCAAATGCTCACCAGTGGGATCTCTCATTAGGAATCCTGAACAGGTAATCTTTTCTGATAAATGAACTTATAATTTTCATATCCATTTATATAATACTCAATTATCTCCTTTTATATTGGTTTCTAATGTCTCAGCACATAGGGTGCTATATTCAATTTTCCATTTTAAAGGATGTAAAACCATTACTGATGCTTGATTAAGCTCTTTTTCAAGGTGGCACAAGAATCCACTAGGAATACTAGTGATACTTTATACATTAAGAGTCAGATATTTCTTCTAGCCTTCCTTTTTTAAAAATTTCTTCTAGTTTTAACTTCAAAACAAAGTCGTACCTTCTGATGAATGGGTTGGTGTCTTCACTATTATATAAACCCAAACAATAACTGTTGTCTACATAAAAATAGTTCTTATGCCAACTTAACCAGAGCCTCTGAAGAGAAGTCAAAATTAAGTTATAAATGAAAACAGGTGAAAGTGTTCATGTTTTTCCTGTGTCCGAGCCAGATTATTTTAGTATTTTAACTGCTCCCTGATAGCAATTTAGACACTTTGGAAGGATACAATCTTTTTCTTGATGAACTGAGAAAATTTCAATGTCTTCCCTCATTGCAAGTAGAAAATATCACTTCATTTTCAGGAGTTAAGAAATACACCTGCAGCAACTTCATTTTTCTTCTTCATTGAAAGACAGTATTGAAATTGGAACACTCATACATTGCTGGTGGGAATGCAAGGTGGTACAAATACTTTGAAAACAGTCTAGAACTTCTCAAAAGGTGACACATAGAGTTACCATATGATTCAGCAATTCCACTCCTAGGTACACACCCAAGAGAAAAAAAAAAACATAGCCAAGTGCCAAGTGCCGTCGAGATACGTGTAGATAAATTACACATGAGGAGATACAGGGCCAAGATGGTGGAGTAGTCTAATACTTCCTGTGATGCTTTTTACAACAAAGACCTGGAAAACAGATGAATTTATTAAATATGTTATTCTAAGAACCCTGAACAACAAAGGTGAGATAGTGAAAGAGGGAGAGAAGTTTCAGAGGCAATGAGAAGTGGTCAGACCTGATTCAGTGGGATTCAGCATCCCCAAGGATGGATCTGCTGATGCCAGAACAGTAAGGCCAGCAGTGGTGTTTGAAAAGCATTTCCCACATTGGGAGAGACCTTGTGGCAGAGTCTACTCACTCCTCCAAAATACATAACTAACATGCATCTAATCTACTTCTCTTGGCTTAAAACTCTCTCTCCCTTTTACCTGCCTACCCACCCCCTCAACCTCCCCGGCCCACCACCCGACCTCTGCAGCAGCCCACACTGGCACCGAGATGGATGCATCCCCTCAGTGAAAAGCAGGATCCCTTATGTGCCCCGGGCCATTTTCTCAGCCTTGGACAGGGAAAAAGTTAACAGATGAAACAACAAATCAACAAACAAAAAACCCTGCCAAATCTCCTAAACTAGGAACTCAGGGAAGAAAGAGTTCTTTTACCTAGGCATAGGCATAAGGGATCGACATACTTTTAATGTCTTTCAACCTTGCATAGACCTGTGTAGGCCTGCTACTAAAGCATAGGCCTTCATTAGCACAGTTCAAAAGGATGTATATCTGAACCCTTAATTTTACTGCATCAGCTATATGCTAGAAAGGTAAGCTCCTAACATCTGACACAAATCTGCCCTGATTTAGTCTTCACCTAACCACAGCAGGGGCTTCAGGACTGGTGACTCCATCCATACCACTTAACCACCTGCAACAGGGGTCCAAGAATAAGACATGATTGTAAGTCCCTACAGCCAATAGCATTGGTTACTTATAGTTCTGCTGTGAAACCTACTCAGCCATATACTTTAAGGAACAGGAACACACTTTCCTCACAGACACATGGGGGCTGTCAGCCTCCTGCTTTGCTCAATGTATGCATCTAGATACCTACGCCAGTGACTCCTGCCCATCTAGGGCTGAACGTGAGATCCTGCATCACATACTTGGTGACCAATTGCCTGGATACCTGAGCTGAATCCATACAAGAAAAGTAAATAGACTCTAGGCTCACTTACCTAGTAACACTTATAATCACCTGGGGACAGGATATTGGAGCTTTGAAGGAATCAATAATCAAACTAGTTTTCATAACCAGCCTATTTGGGCATTTCAAAACAAAGCAAGAATCTAAGACATAGTAAGCAAACTTGAGCCAAGCCAAGCCAAGTGCCGCTGAGTCGGATCCAACTCAACTTGAAATAAGCAAAATAAATCATTGATGGCTTGAAGACAGCAGCCGTATCAAATCACATAAATAGGCAGACCATAATGGCTTCAGAAACTCCCAAAATAAAGATGATGAGAACTTCCTGGAATTATGGGATATAGAATACAAAAGATTAATATACAGAACTTTTCAAGAGATCAGGAAGGAGATCAGGCAAAACGCAGAACATGCCCAGAAAGACACAGACACAGTAATAATTGAGGAGCTTAAGAATCTTATAGCAGAGCATACTGACAGACTGAACGGGCTGCAAGGATCCACATAAGGACAACAAATAGATATTCAGAAGATTAATAATAAACTTTCGAAATTAGACAACTCAATAGTCAAAGGAGCAGAACTGAGACAATGGAAGTCAGAATTAGTGAGACTGAAGATAAAGCATTTGACATTAACATATCTGAGGAAAAATCAGATAAAAGAATTTTAAAAAATGAAGAAACCCTTAGAATTATGTGGGAATATACCAAGAGGAATAACCTATGAGTGACTGGAGTACCAGAACAAGGGTACTTCGTGGACTGAATTGTGTCCCCCAAAATGTGTGTAGCAATTTGGCTAAGCTATGATTCTTGGTGTTGTGTGGTGTTTCTATACGCTATAAACCCAGCCTCTTTGATGTTAATGAGGAATGATGTGTGGTGGTTGTATTGATGGGGCAGGACTCAATGTGTAAGGCTGTATTGTTCCCTGAGGCAATCTCCTGGGATATAATGGAAAGGGAAGCAACCAGAGAGTTGGGGACCTCATACCACCAAGGGAGCAGTGCTGAGAGGAGATAGCATCCTTTGGAAAGGATCTGGGGTGCTTGTGGCTCAGAGGCTCCCATTCCAGGGGAAGACGGATGATAAGCACTTTCCAGAGAACCAACAGGGAAAGTGATGCCCTGAATTTGGACATGTAGCCAACTGAACTATGACAGAATACAATTTTCTTTTTAAAGCCATCCACATGTGGTATTTCTATTATAGCAGCACTAGATGACTTAGGTAAGGGAGAGCATATCATAAAATACAGAGAGAATTTTTGAAGATTTGTTGACAGAAAATTTCTCTGATACCATGAATAATGAGAAGGTATCTGTCCAAGATGATCATCCAACTCCACAAAAGGTCTAACACAAAAGACAGTCACCAAGACATTTTATCATGAAACTTACCAAAACTGAAGATTAGGAGACAATTTTCACAGTGGCTAGGGATAAACAAAACACTGGTGGCACAGTGGTTAAGTGCTATGTCTTCTAACCAAAAAGCTGGGAGTTCAAATCCACCGGGCACTGCTTCAAAAATCTATGGGGCAGTTCTATTCAGTCCTATAGGGTTGCTATGAGTCAGAATTGACTCAATGACAGTGGGTTTGGTTTACTTTTAGGGATAAATGAAAAGTGATCTACAAAGAAAAGTAATGAGACTAAACTCAGGCTATTCAGCAGAAGCCACATAGGCAAGAAGGCAATGGGATGACATAAACAAAACCTTGAAGGAAAAAAGTCACCAGCCAAGTATTATATATCCTGAAAAACTGTCTCTCAAATATGATGAAAAAATTAGGATATATCCAGATGAATAGCAATCTAAGGAGTTTGCTAAACCTAACCAAAACTACAAGACATATCAAGAGAATCCTTTGGTTAGAAAAATCTATAATATGTCAAATAACAACCCAAGACTAGAATGCAGGACAGAGCAACCAGATATTAACCCAGATAGGGAAATCACAAAAATAATTTAAAGCTAAAACACTGAAAATGAGGAAAATGAAATATCATTACATAAAAGATAAAAACATTATGACAAAAAAGAGGGAATACAAAATGCAATCATAGATCTTTCATGTGTAGAGGAAGTCAAGACTATATAAAGACGTAAAAGACTGGCTTAAACTTAGAAAAATAGCAGTAAATATTAAGGAACCTAGAAAGGAAACCAAACAATCCTACACATCAAAATAAAATACAAGAAAAATACAAAGACTCAATAAATACAAAATCAACAGTGGAAGAGATGAAAAGAAAATACATAACAAAAGACAACTCAATACAGAGAATTAAGAGAAACAAAGAAACTGTCAACAACACCCAAAGAGAGATACCAAAATGACAGAACTGAACTCACACCTATCAATAATTACACTGAATGTAAATGAATTAAATGCACCGATAAAGAGACAAACTGTGGCAGATTGGATTAAAAAAATCTGCATATATGCTGCATACGAGAGAGGCAACTTAGACTTAAAGACACAAATAAACAAAAAGTCAGAGAATGTAAAAAAATAAATCAAGCAAACAACATCTAAAAAAGAACAGCAGTGGCAGTATTAGCTTCTGACAAAACAGACTTAAAAGTGCACCACAATGGATAAGGAAAGACACTATATAATGACTAAAGGATCGATGCACCGAGAAGATATAATCATATTAAATATTTAGGAATCTAAGGACAGGGCTTCTAAATACAAAAAAACAAACTTTAACAGCATTGACAAGAAAAACAGACAACTCCACAATAATAGTAGCCAAGCCAGCCAAGTGCTGTCAAGTCGGAATAGTAGGAGATGTCAAAACACCACTTTTGGTGAAGGACAGAACATCCAGAAAAGAGATCAGTAAAAACACAAAAGACCTAAATGTCATAGTCAACCAACTTGACTCATACACATATACGGAACACACAAAAACAACAAAGTATTCTTTCTTTTCCAACTCATACGGAACTTTCTCCAGAAAAGACTACATATTAGGCCATAAAGCAAGTCTTAACAAAATCCAAAGCGTTAGCTATTACAAACCATCTTTTTTGACCATAAAGTTGTAAAAGTAGGAATTAATAGCAGAAAAATCAAGGGAAAAAAATCAATTACATGTCAACAGAACAACAACACCTTACTCAAAAACTGCTAGGTTATAAAAGAAATCAAAAATAGAAAAAAGAAATTTACAGAATCAAATGAGAATGAAAGCACAATCTATCAGAACCTTTGCAACACAGCAAAAGCAGCTCAGAGGTCAATTTATAGCAATAAAGGCATACAACGAGAAAGAAGACAGGGCCCAAATCAAGACATTAACCCTACAACTCAAACAAATACAGAGTGGTAAAAGAAGCTTTCAGTCACCAGAAGAAAAGTAAACAGTAAAAATTAGCGAACAGAAAAAAACCTGAGTTAACAAAACCAAAAGCTGATTTCTTTGACAAGATCGACAAGATCAACAAAATCAATAAACCAATGGCCAAAATGACAAAAGAAAAGCAGAAGAGAAAGCAAATAATCAAAATAAGAAATGAGATGGGTGATATCACAATGTATCCTTCTGAAATTTAAAAAATCGTAGTAGAATACTATGGAAAATAAATTTGAAAACCTAGGGGAAATGGACAAATTTCTAGAAACACACTACCTATCTAAACAAACACAAAAAGAGGTTGAACAAATAAATACACCTATGAAAAAGAAGAAAAAATTGAAAATATATTCAAGGTTTAAAAATCCCTGGCCTTGATGGTTTCACTGGAGAATTCTACCAAACTTTCAGAGAAGAGCTAACACCAATATTACTAATGATGTTTCACTTTCAGAGAAGAAGAGCTAACACCAATATTACTAATGATGTTTCAGAGCACAGGAAATGATGGAATATCCCCAAACTCATTCTATGAAGCTGGCATAACCCTGGTACCCAAGCCAGGTAAAGACATCACCCAAAAAGAAAATTACAAACTGGTGTCACTCATGAATTCAGACACAAATATCCTCAACAAAAATCTAGCCAACAGAATTCAGCAACATATCAAAAAAGATAAGTCATCATGACCAAGTGGGATTCACAGCAGGTATGCAGGGATAGTTCAACAATAGAAAAGCAATCAATTTAATCAGTCACATAAATAAAACAGAAGACAAGAGCCACAGAATTTTATCAATTGATGCAGAAAAGGCATTTGACAAAGTCCAACACCTATTAATTTTAAAAACTCTTAGCAAGACAGAAATCAAAATCAAATTCCTTGACATAATAAAGTGCATTGATACAAAGTCACAGCCAATATCATCTTGAATGCACAGAGTCAGACAGCATTCCCCCTGAGAATGGGAAATAGACAAGAATGTCCTTTGTTACCACTTTTCTTCAACATCATGCTAGACCTTCTAACCAGAGCAGTCAGGGCAGAAAAAGAAATAAAAGACATCCAAATTGGTAAGGAAGAAGTAAAAATATCTCTATTTGTAGATTATATTATCTCATACACAAAAAGTCTGAAAGACTCTCCAAAAACCAAGTGGAACTAATAACAGTTCATAAAAGCATCACGTTATAAGATAAGCCTACCAAAAAAATCAGTCAGACTCCTCTACACCAAAAGAGAGAGTGCTAGTCATCATAGAATCAATACCATTTACAATAGTCCCCCAAAAGAGAAAATACTTAGGAACAACTCTAACCAGAGATGAAAAGAACTATACAAGGAAAACTAAAACACACTATAGCAAGAAACCAAAAAAGACTTACATAATTTAAGAATTCTACTCTGTTCATGGATAGGAAGACTCAACATTGTAAAAATATCTGTTCTACCCAAAGAGATTTATAGATACAAAGCAATCCTGGTCCAAATTCCAGGGGCAATATTTATGGAGATAGAGAAAAAAATCACTGACTTCATATGGAAAGGGGAGAGATTTCCAAAAAATAAAGCATTACTGAAGAGGAACAAAGTGGAAAGGCTCACACTACCTAAATTTAGAACCTATTACACTGCCATAGTGGTCAAAACAGCCTGGTACTGGTACAACAGATACATAGACCAATGGAACAGAATTGAGAATGCAGATGAAAAGTCACCATTTCCAAGTGGCTGATATTTGACAAAGGCCTAAAGTCCATAAATGGGGAAGAGACAGTGTCCTTAACAAATGATGCTGGTATAATTGAATATCCAACTGCAAAAACATGGAACAAGACCTACACCTTCCACCATGGGACATATTGATCGAATTGGATCAAAGACTGAAACGCTGTTGTTAGATGCCATTGAGTCAATTCTGACTCGCAATGACTCTATGCACAGCAAAACGAAACACTGCCCAGTCCTGCATCATGGCCACAATCGTTTTTATGCTTAAACCCACTGTTGCAGCAACTATGTCAATCCACCTTCTTCAGGGTGTTGCTCTTTTTCACTGACTCTCTACTTTACCAAGCATGATGTCCTTCTCCAAGGAGTGATCCCTCCTGACAACATAGCCAAAGTATATAAGACACAGTCTTGTCATCTTTGCTTCCAACGAGGACTCTGGATGTACTTCTTCCAGAACAGATCTGTTTGTTCCTTTGGCAGTCCATGGTACATTTGATATTCTTCTCCAATACCGCAATACGAAGGCATCAATTCTTCTATCTTCCTTCTTATTGTACAGCTTTTCATGCGTATGATGCAAATGAAAATAAAGCATGGCTTGGGTCAGGTGCACCTTAGTCTTCTAGGTGACATCTTTACTTTTTAAGACTTTAAAGAGGTCATTTCAGCAGATTTTCCCAAAGAAATGAGTCTTTTGATTTCTCGACTGCTGCTTCCATGGATGTTGATTGCGGAACCAAGTAAAACAAAATCCTTGACAACCTCAATCCTTTCTCTGTGTATCATGATGTTGCTTACTGGTCCATTCGTGAGGTTTTTTGTTTTCTTGATGTTGAGGTGCAATCCTTACTGACAGCTGCAGTCTTTGATCTTCATCAGTAAGTGTTTCAAATCCTCTTCACTGCCAGCAAGCTAGATTGTGTTGTCTGCATAACGCAGGTTGTTAATGAGTCATCCTCCAGTCCTGATGCTTCATTCTTCTTCATATAGTTCAGCTTCTTGGATTAGTTGCTCAGCATACGTATAGAAAAGGTGTGGTGAAATGATCCAACCCCAGCACTGCCTTTCCAGACTTTAACCATGCAGTATCCCCACTTTCTCTTTGCATGACTGATTTATCCATATACAGATTCCTCATGAGCACACTTAAGTGTTCTGGAATTCCCATTCTCCTCAATGTTGTCCATAATTTATTATGTTCCATATAGTCGAATGCCTTGACATAGTCAATGAAACACAGGTAAACATCTTTCTCGTATTCTCTGCCTTCAGTCAAGATCCATCTGACATCAGCAATGATATCCCTGGTTCCACACCCTCTTCTGAATCCAGCTTGAATTTCTGGCAGTTCCCTGTCAACATACTCTTACAGTCACTTTTGAATGACCTGGAGCAAAATTTTGCTTGCATGGGATATTAATGATATTGTTGAGTAATTTCCATGTTTGGCTGGATCATCGTTCTTAGGAGTATGCATAAATATGGATCCCTTTCATTCAAGTGGCTGGGTAGCTGTCTTCCAAATTTCTTGGCATAGAAAAGTGAGCACTTCTAGTGCTGTATCTATTTGCTGGAGCGCTGGGGTTGATACTCTATCAGTTCCTGGAGCTTTGTTTTTTCTTCAGTACCTTCACTGCAACTTTGTATTACCTCTTTAAATGCTTAAATGTTGACCACTTCTTTCTGGTAAAATGACTCTATAGTCTTCCCATCTTCAGTTGATGAGTCTTGAGTCATTTAACCCTTTCCTTGTAGAATCCTTCACTATTGCAACTCGAGGCTTGTCTGTCAGCGTGTCTTACTGTGGGGACTTCAGTTTTGCTATGATGTTGAAAGCTATGCCACTGGTATTGAAAGCCAAGCAGGGTCACGTACGGTGAACAGATTTCAGCTGAACTTGCAGACTTTAGTCTGGTACATTCAATATTCTTTGCCAACACCGCAGTTCAAAGGCATCAATTCTTCTGTCTTCGTTGCTTCTTGTTGTACAGCTTTTCACACATGTGATGCAGACTAGAAAGAGGGACCTGGCAGTCTACTTCTGAAAAAAGAAGAGCCAGTGGATACCTTACAAGTAACAGCAGAATGTTGTCAGACTCGATGCTCTGACAGACCGGCTAATCCCCAGAAGAGGTAACTTCTGAACTCCCTGTTGGCCAAGAACTGAAACCATTCTTGAAGACAACTCTTCACAAGTTGGACTAGACTATAAGACATAAAATGATACTGGAGAAGAGTCTGCTTTTTAGCTTAAATAGATAGATGAGACGAGGCTGGGAGCTCCCGTCCGGAGACAAGATGAGAAGACAAAGTGGGTTAAAAGCCGGTTGGAATGATGTGGAAAATACAGAGCAGAGAGGCAGAGTGTGCTGTCACAGTGTGAGGAGAGCAATTAGGTTTAGATAACAATGTGTGCGTTAAGCTTTTGTCTGATAAACTGGTTTGAATTGTAAACTTTCACTTAAAAATTTGTCCATAATATTGTTCATAAGGTCTCAAGGTGAAAACAATCCAAATGTCTATCAATTGATAGTTAATAAATAAAACGTAATATACCCATGTTAAGGAATGTTATTTAGCAGTAAAAAAGTACAAAGTACCAATCCATGCTGCAATACGGACGAACCTTAGAAATTCTATGCTAAGTGAAAGAACTTACACACAAAAGAATCATATTTTATGATGCTATTTGCATGGAATGTCCATAATAGGCAATTCTATAGGGACAGAAGGTGTATTAGTGATTGCTTAGGGATGAGAGGGTTGAAGAGTCAAAAATGAGTATGAAGTTTCTTTTTCACAGTAGTGAAAATGTTCATGTGTTATTCATATACACATATTAAAAGGTGGTAAACTCATTAATAATGAAGTGAATGCAAATTTAAACCTTGTGAGATACCACTACCCATCAGAAAGACTTTAAAATTGAAAAGACTGACAGTATTAAGTGTTGATGAGGATGTGGAACAAATGAGAATGTTGCACATTGCCGGTGGAGTGTAAGCTGCTCCAGTTACTTTGGAAAACTCTTTAGCACAACCTCCTGAAGCTGAATATATACATACACAACCTACAACCCAGCAATTTAACTTCTGGATACATACCCAAGAAAAAATAATCCGAATAGGTACTAAAGGATAAACAATAGTTAAAACTGGAAATAACCTAAATGTCTGAGAAGAATAAGTTGTGAGGTGTTTATACACTCAGTAATGAATAATTGATGTACTGCTACTATATTCAGGAGTTCTGGTGGTGAAACAGTTAAGTATCCAGCTGCTAAGAAAAAGGTTGGGAGTTCAAACCCACCCAGCAGCTCTGTGGGAGAAAGACAAGGTGATTTAAAGATTACAGTCAAGAAAACCCTGTGAGGCAGTTCTACTCTGTTACAGGTGATTGCTAAGAGTCAGAATCTACTTGAATGCACAACAACACTAACATTGCTATGTTAAAAAACATGGATAAATCTCATAAATGTGATGTGGAACCATTAGGCCGGGCCAAAGACCCCTGGCTGTTTGATCTCGTTCCCATAAAGCTGAAATCAGACAAAATTAAACCATGTTGTTAGAAGCCAGTGTGTGTATCAGATCCAACTGATGCACTTCCTTTTCACTTTTTCCCCTTGGATTTTTACCTCACCCTCATAGAGCATCCCATCTGCTGCAGCTGCTGCACCTGCTGTCCCCACATATCCTAAAGCCACCACCTGGCTAAGCCTCCTTTAGAAGGTGGCTTCCAGCTTTTGGCACAGTCTCCACTGTGCCTGCCAAGGTGCCAGCACAGCACCCCAGAATTAAGGCCTGACTCTCCCCTGAAGTCCCCAGGTTCTTCCCACCATTTCCAGGATCAGGTGAAGATTCACACAAAAATGCCAGAATCTGGCTTTTTCAATGAATATCTAAAGCAGACAGGTGACACAAACCCTAAAAGTGCAAGAGAGTTAACACGTCCCATGCGGTAAACTTGGACCAGCATCTGGCACCATGTGACTGACTATCATTTCCTCTCCTTTCTTTCCTTTGATTGACCACTCCAAGAAACAGCAGTTCTTTATAAGCCATCTGGAAACATTCTATGCACATGAAGAACCAGACAGATCTCTTTACAAAGATGTGGCTGTCTTGGTCATGCACCGTCTTGTATTTACTTCTTCTGTTTTCCTCCCTTTGTGCCTTTTTTCCTCCGTTCTTGGTACACTGAAGTCGAACCTTTCAAAGGTATTAACATTTAATCTTTGCCTCATCTGCAGCTTTCTAGGGAACTGGGCTAAGACAGGTGAAACGTGTAACCGTTTCACCACCAGACCCCCTCAGTATAGTCACAGTACATCAATTTTTCATTGCTGAATATATAAAGTATCACAACTTGTTAATTCTGCTGCAGATATTTAGGTTGTCTCCAACTTTGACTCTTTCTTACCCTTGAATGTTTATGAAGGGAACAGTGATTAGGAAGCGGCACAGAGGAGACTTCTAGGAGGGTGGTAATTTGCCTCTAGACCTAGGTGGTTACATGGTGTTAGCTTCCTGATAACTTACTGAACCGCATGTATTTATTTAGTGCACTCTTCTGCATGTTCATTATTTTATAATTCTAAACATTATGGAAAAGAAAATTCACAGTATTATAGTTCCTCTAAACCTCCCATGGAGTCAAATCCTAAAATTGGAGTGGGAAAGCAATGAAAAGGGAATAAGAAAGGAACTGAGCAGATTAAGCACAGCTTATTTTAGCACCAGGGCTCTTAAGAGCTTGCCTGTTCCTCCTTCTCTGTTACTGGGATGTGCCCTCTTTTGTACAGTTGAAGCAATAAAAACCCAGTGAAGGAACAGCAAATTCCAGACCCAACAGGTTTTCAATGAAGAGGGTAAGCAGAATCCTTGGCACCATTTTATTGCTTCAAAATTGTTATTCGCTGTCTTCAAGTCAGTGCCAATTCATAGTGACCCTACAGGACAGAATAGAACCACCCCATGGAGCTTTCAAGGAACAGCTGGTGGATTTGAACTGCTGACTTTTTGGTTAGCAGCCAAGTTATTAATCGCTATACTGCCAGGCTTCCTTCAGAAGACTCAGATATCTAAGAATCTTTATCAAACAGTTATAATGGATTTGTTGGTAGCATTTTTTGGTTTTTATGCCTCAATCTGTTAAACAAAGTGCTCCATTTTTAGGAAAAGTTACAGGCAGTGCCTATTTTAGAGTACAAAAGATACAAAATCGAAACTAATTACTGCTGTAAAGTATGTGGAAGAAATTCAGCAGCTGCATCATTTGCTCCATTTGACTCTTCTCATTGATTGGAACTGATCTATAGTTCCTCAACAATATTTCTAACTTTTTAAAAAGAATGATGTGAAAGAGGCTTTCCATGGCTGTACTTCTTTAGGAGACTCTCCTGGACAGAACTTTGTCCTCCAAAAATAAGTGTAGCAATTTGGCTAGGCCATGATTCTCAGTATTGCTTGTGTGTGTTATAAAACCCTGCCTCTACGATATTCATAAGGGAGGATGGGCAGCATCTGTGTTGGTCGCGCAGGACTCAATGCTTAAGATTGTATTGTGCCTTAAGACAGCCTTCTGGTACATAAAGGGAAGCAAGCAGAGAGTTGGGTATCTCACACCATCAGAAAAGAAGCAGTGCCCCGGAGCAGATAGCATCCTTTGAATCGGGGTTCTTGCACCTCAGATGCTTCCAGTGCCGGGCAAGTTTGCAGACAAGGACTTTGCTCCAGTACTGAGAAAGACTTCCCCAAACTAACAACCTGAATTTGGACTTGTAACCTACTGAATTGTGACAGAATACATTTTTCCTTGTTAAAGCCATCTACTTACATTGTCCCTGTTACAGCAGCGCTAGCTGACTAAGACAGAAGACTTTTCTGTTAAGTTACTTGACTAATAAAGTTGATTTTTATTTACCAGAAAGTAGACCTATCAATTCTGTTTCTCAAGCTACCGCTTCATAAACAAGAAGACAAGTAACTAGATACAAAGATCTGGAGCTTTGAAGAGAGTCTGAGTTAAAGACACATATTTTGAGAAAAATTAGTATGAACTTGTTTGATAGGATATTAGATGGCACTGTTCCCGATGCCTCAGTTATGAAAGCCCCAAAGCTGAGCACGGTAGGTGTGAGATATCCCAAGGACCCTCACACTGTGCACACCAAACAACTCTGCAGTTCCTACTACAAGTCCAAGTGGTCCTGTGACCTCCTATGCCATCAGCCGTCTCTCTCCCATCTGGGACTAAACGTTCTAGAGGAAAGTGCTACTGCCTGAACGTGGGAGTCAAACCAGCCCAGGCTTCACAGCAAAGAGGCTTTTCCTTCTTCCTTCCTGCAGGAAAGGGGAGCAAACAGACAGTGGCTTTCCCAGCCTCAAAGCTACATAGTAGGAGCTCTAAGTAATTCTCTTGGAAAGATTAAGGGAGCTCATAAGGTCAACATAAGAAGAAACTGGCATCTCTTCCCCTGGTAGGATTAGGCCCAGTACCTGCCCATATGAAAGAATGAGAAATGGTACAAGAGAGAGACAGCAGGACGTGGGGATGGTCAGCATTCGTGTCATCTGTCATGGCAGGGGTGGGAATACAAAAGAGCAAATGACACAGGGGTGACCGAACTAGTGCAGGCCTCCTGGGATCCTTGTAAGTCCTGGAGGAGGGGTGCATATTTCAGGGAGCTAAGGCCCTGCATGAACAACTGCGGACAAGAGGCAACAAAATCAAGGCAATTACCATTAATATTGCCTCACCTGTATACAGCAATATGGGAACAAAGAGGTCAAATGCAATCTTTAAGGCTATCTCACATCTGGTTATGCATTTTCAGCCTCCAAAAGAGTTAATAGAACATACCTATAGGATGACACATATCTGGACATTAGAAATATGCTATTTCCTGAAACTTACGGTTTCCGTTAGAAGCAGAAAGTTGATTTTGTGTAAATAAATCTTATGTTAGTCTGTTGTTGTTAAGTACCATTCAGTTGACTGCAGCTCATAGCAGCCCTCTGTGACAAAGCCAAACTGTTTCATAGAATGTCCTTGGTTGTAATCTTTGCAGGAGTACATTACCAGGTCTTTATCTTGCAGAGCTGCTAGATGGATTCATATGGCCATTCTTCCAGTTAGTGGGCACTGAGCAACCGGTGCTCTTTATATTATCCTACCTGCTTCTAATTTTACAAAACTAAGTTACAAGCTCAAGACTTTGGACAATGATTGGTTTGAGTCACAGAATAAAAAGAAGTGATACTGTTTTTACACTCTCCTTGACCTACCAGACCCTGGTCAAGAGTGATTATAATTACCATGTTAAATTATGTATGAAGTGGTATTCCTGATATTCTTTTAGAACTCCTGGTAGTGTAGTGTTTAAGTGTTACGGCTGCTACCAAAAGATCAGCAGTTCAAATCCACCAGGTGCTCCTTGGAAACTGTGGGGCAGTTCTGCTCTGTCCTACAGGGTCACTGTGGATTGGACTTGACTCAACAGCAAGGAATGGGTATTCCTTCACTGTATTTTGTGTGCGTGTGTGTGCGTGTGTGTGTGTGATTGTTACTTAGTAAACCCTGTTTTCTAATAGACAGAGAGCAACTGCAGGCCTTTTCCAGATAGTTAACAGATTCCTCATTAATAGGACCCAAATTAATAAAGTGTAATAGTAAAAATCATTTTACTATGCATACTGAGTTGCTAAATCTAGTTCCTTAATCAGTGTATATCAAATGGCTGTCATAAGCAATGTTTCTTGAGTAGTTAACTACCCAGTTGTACTTTAAATGTCACTCTCACATGTAGTTCAGGGACTTTGAGACCAGACCTGTCTGACAGGAGCAGCTGTCCTATGAGTCCTTAGGATTCCTAGTTTATTTGCTTGACCGGATATAAAGGCATTATCAGAAAGATTTTGACAGTTGTTTAGTGCCATCTAGTGGATAGCTGGTTATGAACAAAACTTCTCAAGATTTTTTTGTTCAACCAAAAGGTTTTTTTGCATTTTATTATTGTTTAAAATATCACTGACTATAGATCGCATTTCAGGTTTGATGTATTAGAATGTGACAGAGCTGTCAGATTTTAGAATTGCTTACTACTGAGTTATATAAGCAGTGTTTTAAAAATCTTCTAAGGAATATATTTCTGATTGCTTACAATTATTCTCTTTTATTGAAAAATATGTTGAATTTCTCAAACAGTAATTTAAAACTCCAATAAATGTTCTTCATCAATCAAAATCTTTAAATTATGTTCTTCAAATGATGTGAGTTGATAAGTGCTATTAAATGTACAAGCTTTAATAACAAGAATATAATTTCTTATAAGATTACTTAGGTTAGAGAGCATACAAATTACTACAAATATGGCATATTTTAACATACTACTTATGATGTCAATTCTGTGAAATTCTGCTTTTCATTAATTTCAGAAATAGGATTCTGCTTTATCTTCTGCCACTATTAACTTTTCCTTTAAAATAATCATTTTTTTTTCCCTACTTTAGCAAAGAATATACATATATGCTTGTCAGTCAAGGTCATTTATTGACTAGTAGGTCTTGTGGAGTGTTCAGCAAATGGTGAAGACATTTCTGTCTATGACATTAGTAACTGAGCACAGTTGAAACTACAGAAAGATACCACTGCAGTTCATTCTATTATAAATCTGTAGTATTTTTCTTTTCTTCACTAACAACAGCCATGCAACAATTTGTGAGATACGAATCTGTCTCTCTTTCATGAGAAGTCCTCAAAAAGCAGCTAGCTAATGTAATATGAAAACTAATATAGAATGTTTAATACATACAAAGATCTGGTTTAATGAATTACACTAACTTTCTCCATAGACATGTGTATTGGTGATACCAGTTTTTCCAGTTCATGTGGCTTTGCAACTGATCAGGGGCATAGCACAGGACCAGAGCTCAGGGCCAGGCAGAGTTTCAGTCTGTTGTGCATGGGGTAGCCATGAGACTGGGGCCCACTGGACAGCAGCTGACCATCACCTCTCTAGCTCTGTCTCTCTCTCATTCATCTCACAGCACACTTTCTGAATGATCATCTAAGACACAACTTTCCCAAAGCTGATCCCCTCCTCTAAAACTGCCATTGCCTCTGCATCACCTTCAGCAGCATTTCTCATTCTGTAGACCACAAACCACCTGCAGACAAATCACTTGGGATTCATGTTAATTATGCTGCTTCTTGGATGGAAACAGACTTAATGAATCAATATCTCTGGACCCTGGTCCCAATAATCTGCATTCCAAGAAACCCCTCTAATTCTAGCTAGTAGGACTATAGAAAGCAGTTCTTCATTCACGTTTGACGTCTAAGACCCATTTACATATAGTCTGTTCTGTTTCCTCTCTCCCAGTGGGCCAGCCCCAGCATCCATTGTTTTCAGTCTAGCTAAGAAGCTGATTTTGGACTTTTGTGTGTGTGTTATAATATAAATCCCCATGTTTAGTTAAATTATTTTGTTAAAACCATAAATAACAGCTTGTCGGATCCGACTCGACGGCACTTGGAAGAAGAAGAGAAGTAATCTCCTTTAGATTTGGCTGCAGAAATGGAGAGGAAAAGTCAGGGAAGCCCCATGGTGATGTGGTTAAGTTTGGCACAAAGCAAGTTCTAAAACAAACAACGACAACAACAACAAAAAAAAACGTTTTAAGATTTCATTTTATGTAAATTAAACAAATAAACTCATTGCTGTCAAGTTGATTCCAACTCATAGAGACCCTAGAGGACAGAGTAGAACTGCCCCATAAGGTTCCAATGAGTGGACAGTGGATTCACACTGCTGAATTTTCAGTTAGCAGCTGACTTCTTACTCAAGATGTGAAAACTTTTTGCTGATGTGAGGCTGTATTTTCAAAATGATGATTGTTACTATTGTTGTTTTGTATGGGCTGTCGTTGATTCCCATACATAATAGCCCTGTAGGCAGGAAAGGCTTATCCAATAAGCAAGGTACCCAAGACTTACTTGTGCTTACTGATAGCAATCTGTAACGTGCAATTAATCCTTCACTGCTGATGGGGTCTCCAAGGCTGTAGTCTTTATGTAAGTAGACTGCCACATCTTTCTCCTGTGAAGCAGCTAGTGGGTTTGAACTACCAACCTTTTAGTTAGCAGCTGAACATTTAACCAATACAACACCAGGTCTCCTGTTATGTGGATACTGTACACCAAAACATAGAAGTTAAACTTTTAAGTTGAAAATAGTATTTGCACTGAGCTCAACTTCAATGTCAACATCAGAGGAGCAGCAGCTAGACCCTTGTTTTGTAGCTGTCCCTCCAGTCCAGGCTGAGGGGACAGACAGAAGCAGGGGCAGCAAATCTGTGCAAGGGCTTAACGAGGAATGTCTGTGTCAGGTTGAGAGAGGTCAGGAGATAGGGCAAAAGGGAGGGAGTCAGCCCCAATGCCTCAAGGGCCTCGGGAATGGGAGGAAAGACAATTAGACAGGAATTCTGTCTATTTTTCACCTTAAACCTTATTAAGAAGAAGCTCTGGTGGTGCTGTGATCTCTTGGTGGTTTGAGGTTCCCCTTTCTAGCTGCTCAATTCTCTCTTTTGTATCTCAAAAGAGGTTTAGTCAGCCAGCCAGCTAGTCAAGACATAACTTAATCCTGTTGATTGAGTCTTGTCCCTTTAACGAAACCCAACCCAACCCAGTGCCGTTCAGTTGACTCTGACTCACAGAGACCCTACAGGTCAGAGTAGAACTGTTCCATAGAGTTTCCAAGGAGTGGCTGGGAGATTTGAACTGCTGACCTATTGGTTAGTAGATGTAGCAGTTAGCCACCATACCACCAGGGTTTCCTCTTTAACACAACTGTCTTTAGTTCTCTCTTATTAACATCCATGAGTTAGGATTTACAACAGAGAGGAGGAATGTCACATCAGAAAAAATAAAAAAGGTGAACAATCATATAATGCTGTTGACATACTTTGTGGGGACACAGTTCAATTCATAACATTGGCTGACACTGAAAAGCCACAGTTCAAGGAGGGGCAGAAGTAGGAATGGAATCAATTCATTTACATATCCAATGTTATCTTGGCTCCAACTCATGGTGACCTTATGTATAACCAAACAAAACATTTCCCAGTCTGTCCTAGGCTGTGTTCTCTAGAGAAACAAAACCAGTAAGGCATATAAATATAGAGAGAGATGTATATCAAGGAATCAGCTCATGAGATTGTATAGGCTAGAAAGTCCCAAATCCATGAAATGGGATAGAAGTTCTCCTGACATGTGTAGCTGCAGAGTTTGGTAAACCCAAGACTAGCAGATCAGAGAGCATTGCTCTTGTTTCTAGGCTGTAAAGATCAATGAATCCCAAGATCAGCAGACAAGACTACAAGGCATTTCCTGATTCACATAGCTGCAGCAGCTTGTGAATGCAAGACTGGCAGTTTGGAGAGCAGAGCTCTTGCTTACAGGCTGTGAAAATCAGTGAATCCCAAGATCAGCAGGTCAAATGCTAACTCAAGTCCCAAGAACTGGAGGTCAGTGGAACAGGAGGCAGCTGCAGGATCCCAAGAAGCAAAACCTAGACGGTCTGTTTACATTTGGATTGCAGGCTGCACACCTGAGAGAACTCCCTTTCAGCTGATTTACTCCTCACAGCAGGTCCCAACATCGGGGTGATCACAATAAACACTAAAAATCATGGTCCAGCCAAGTTGACACACAGTCTTAACCATCATGTAGTCCTGAGCCATCTTCATGATCAAGTCCATTGTTGCCATTAATGTGTAATGCCTTCTAGTCTATCAGACCATATCCACATTGTGATCCATAACATTTTCACTCACTGAGTTTTGACAGTAGATGTCCAGGCCTTTCTTCTTAGTATGTTTTAGTCTAGATGCTCTCCTGAAATCACCATTCGATAACCTTGCTAGTATTGAAATATGAGTACATAGCTTCTAGAATCATAGCAAAGTGCAAGTTGCCACAGTAGGACAATCTGACAGATGAGTGGTGGATATTCCCAATACCAATCACCTTTATTAGTTGTCATGGAGTCAACCCCAACCCATGGTGATCCCTTTGCATGTCAGACTAGAACTGTGTTCCAAAGAGTTTTTGACAGCTAATTTTTTTTTACAAGTGAATCACTTTGTCTTTCTTTCTAGGAGCCTCTAGGTGGACTCAAACTTTCAACTTTTCTATTAGCAACTGAGTGTGTTAACCTTTTGTACTACTAAAGGACTCTACCAGTCGATTACAGGACCTATTCTTGGGCATGTATTATTGTTGTAGTAGTTATTAGTTGCTTTTGAGTTGATTTTGATTCATGGCAAGCCTACGTGTGCAGAGTAGACCTGTTTCAGTTTTAAAGGCTGTGGCCTTTTGGAAGCAGATCACCAGATCTGTCTTCTGAAGCATCTCTAAGTAGATTTGAACTGGTAAACTTTCTGCTACTAATTAGTTGAGTGCTTAATGTTTGTGCCACCCTGGGACTCCTGAAATGTGTTACATAAAAAAGCAGCTTTGTGTTTTATTGCTGAGGGTACTGACAAAACTCTTGTAGTACTTTTTTTCCCATAAACCATTAGCCTATAGCTGGTTTGAGAAATCTTTGTTTTTCTCCTTCTGTAGGAAGAGATAATGCAATACCAAGCTCTACAGAGAATCCTGGTTGCAAAGATTTGTTTGCAATGTTCCAAGAGTAACACTTGTGTTTGCCCCCATGGTCACTGGGCTGTCATGTCACTGCCAGTATGTGTGCAGTCCACCTTCCCAGCTGAGATGCAGAGAGAGATCACAGACTGGCTGTGGGTGGCATGGCCAGCCAAGGATAAAATAGTGTTTCCTCCTCCGTGGAAAATTTCCACTTCCAGGCTCACCGTTTGGAACCCTAAGACAAGAACACTTTTTTCACAGCAGTGGGCATTTGACTTCTAAGACTGTATTTTATTCATATTGGTTTGTCATTGGGTAGAACCCAGTCTCTTTTAAAAGCATTGCTGCAGAAAGAAACAACAGAACCCTAAAAGAGCATAAACAAAGATACCTATTACTTTTGAGATGTACATTCAGTATTTCCTGCACGAGGCCATCTCTGATTCTTTCAGTTAAGTGGCCACCTCTTTGTCTAACTTTCCATCTAAATATTTGTATTTCGTATGTCATTTATCACATTGTAGTTCAGTTATTCAACATTCTTATTATATTCTAGTATAGCATAATCTTTAGCCTAATTAAATGCTTAAGCTCTGAATTCAGGAGAATCTGGATTTCAATCTGTACAGACACTTAAAGCTCAGTCACTTTGGACATGCTTTCTAACTTTGTTTCTTCCTCTGTAAGATGGGGATGATGGAATGTAACCCTGAGAATAGCTATGCAGATGAAACAACTTGCACAGAATAATTTCCAAATAAATATTAGCTGTTATTATCATGGAGCCCTGGTTGCACAGTGGTTATGTGCTCAGCTTTTAACCAAAAGGTTGACAGTTTGAATCCTCCAGAAGCTGTACTCCAGGGTCTCTGTAAGTTGGAATCAACTCGACAGCAGTAAGTTTTTGTGTTTTGTTATTATCTCTCCAATTAAGGTTTCCAAATAACTCCTAATATAGGGTCTTATCCAAAAATATTGCTGCTGTGTGCTGTTGAGTCAATTCTGACTCATGGAGATGCCCTACGTAGAAAAGCAGCTACCCCATAAGGTTTCCTAGGCTGCAACCCTATGGAAGCAGATTGCCGGGTCTTTTTTCCCATGAATTTGCCTGGTGGGTTCAAATTGCTCATATTTTGTTAAGCAGTTGAGCTCTTAACCATTGTACCACCAGGGCTCTGTTTACACAAAGTAGGCCCTGAAAAACAATTGTTCAGTGAAGGAGTGATAAGTGTTCAAGATTATGGAACATGAAAAGAGAATAGAAAGACAAGCTCAAGAAGGAGACTTCCAGGAATTCTCGTTGCATGAAACACATTATTACTTAATTTAATTCAAACAACTTTGAAAGGGAGATCTAAATCTTGTCACTTTGCAGGGGAGAAAACCCCAAACCAAAAAACCAAAGCTACTGCTATGGAGTCGATTCTTACTCATAATGACCCTGTAGACAGTGTAGGAACTGTGATGCTTGAGAACATAAATAACTTGCTCAAGGTCAAATAGCTAGCAGGGGGTAGAATAAGACTTTGAGAAAATCCCATGCTCTACCCTACACGCCCAGGCTGCAGTAACCTTTACCTTGCTGTCTCCTGGCACTTTGGCCCTGGGGAGGCTCTACTGCTCAGTCACAGGCCCTTTCCTTACCTTGTGGGAGCCCTTAGCACCAGCCTGAAGGATGCACAGTCACACATGGTGTAACAGAGTCAGATTATTTGACCATTTGAAAGTCTAATTTGTTGACTGCACGCTTAATCCAATCAATTGTGCGCTAATCAGCTATTAAAGTGGCTGACAACACAAACCCCAGAGAGTGTTGGCGGGTCCATTGGTCGCACAGGGGCTGCTTTTTGTCTCACACAAACAAGGCCATCTGAGAAAGCAAGAGAGAGTAACAGCTTTAAATTCCCTATTTCTACACCTACTATTTGGATTTCTTTTTTGATTTTGCTGATTTTTGTTTTGAAATGGGAAGTTCTTTTTATATTCTTCAGATTTAAGGCTGTGTATCACGTTCATCTCTGCTAGAATCCACCTCTGTACAATTTAAGACAAAAACTAAAGTGAAATTTACTGAGCAATTTCTAGGTGCTGTTGTTAATAGATAAAGTGTGTAACAAATATTTTATAGATATCCAATTTGCAAATATAGCTTGGCCATACTATGTTGTCTTTTTTCTTTAAAAATGTATTGAGACAAAAATAAATTTATATTTATGTAGAGATATTATGTATGCCAAATAAAATGTGCAAAAGAATTATTAGAGGGGATGTCCTCCCTAAGCATGATACAGAAACCTGGAATATCATTTTGTTTTTTTTTTAAATGAGAGAGAACTGAAGTAGGCAGTCAGGACTAATTCCTCATCTGTTTTACAGAACTGACTCTTTACTTGCTTTTCCTAAGATTCTTGGCTTCCTAGTACTACCTGACCCAGGAAATCACACATTAACTTGCAGGAGCCACTGAGATAAAATCTCTGCAGGCTTTTACAGCTTCTTCTTTAGGAGCAACAACAAAGTGGAGGCACCAGTGAAGGTGTCAGTTTAAGTACCCCCAGCTCAGGTGACAACCAAGAGCTTCCTAGATTTCAGTTTTGATGCATATTCCACTTTGCCTGCCCATGGACTAACGGCCTTTCAAAATTGCTCTTTTTTCCCTGACACCTGCCCCTGTTCTGGCATGTAGCCTCTCCCTTTGAATACCCCAAGCTTGCCTGGGAGCTTCAGACAGGCTTTGAGAATGAAAATACTACCTGTCCCCCATGTTGCTAGCACTCAAAAATAAAATCTTTGATCTCTTACCCAAACACCTGTTTCAGAGATTGGCTTTTAAAGGCAGGCGGCACAAACCTGGAGCTTTGTTCTGTAACAATGCAAAACTCAGAAGCTAGAAAGACAAATATTGGCAGATACTACACTTTGAAAGTGTTTATATTTTAACACGGCAAAATACAGAGCAAGCCAAACTCAACAACCTGTAAACATATTTTCAATGCACAAGAAACACTTTAAAATATTCTTTGGGTATTATTAAAGGAGCGAGTATAGTGCAGTGTTCAGTGGTCAACTGTTAACCTGAAATTTTGATGATTCAAACCCCCTAGCCACTTCACATGTATCAGCAACTCTATGAGACAAAGACATGGTAGCCCACTTCCATGAAGACTTCAGTTCTGATAGCAGTGTATTTTTGTTTATTTGTTTATTTATTTTGCATATAATTACAAATCAGTAAGGTACTCAAAAACACAAAAAGAGAGACAAAGGTCACGGATGTGCTAGTCATAAAAGAAAAATGCCAAGTGTGAGCATGTGCACAAAGTAAGATACTTAACCTCCTTGATGACTAAATTTGTATAAACTAAAATAAAAATGACATATTTTCACTATTAGACTTAGACAAGCATTTTCTGAAAAGTAATGTTTATCTCTGAAAGAGGTAGCAGCCTTAGCACTTTGCCACTACACCACCAGGGTTTCCTTAAGAGTTACATGTGCTTTAATGTAAGTGGCCCACTATGAAGGGAATCTGCATTTCCAAAAGAGCACGCTTTGAAAATGTCTTCTAAAAAATCATTTGACTCTGGGTACTATTCTCTCTTTCCCTTACATTTCCTTCCTTCCAGTTGTTCTAGAAGACTAAGTTGGCCAGTGAACACATGGGTAATGACCCTGAGGGTTTCACAAGGAAAATTCAGATTTGAAGCTTTAAGGAGAGTCAGGAAGAAACATTGGCCTCTAAGTTTCCCTATAGGAGATGAGTAGAAGCTTAACTACTAGGAGCTTGAATGAGTGGAGTGTGGTGACATGGAGAGTGGGTTCAAGTGACAGTTCTACCACTTACTGTAGGCAACTGTCTTATTCCCTGTAAACTTTGGCTTTCTTATTTATTCATACGTACTTTTATTCAAGCGACATACACACTACTGACTAGAAGTTTAAGTAGGCTTGAATTGTGTCTCTATTGCTAACTCTCTTCTAAGTACTGTGCAGTAAAATAAAAGAAAGAAAACCAAGCCCATCACTGCCGGGTTGGTTCCAACTCATAGTAACCCTATAGGACAGAGCACAACAGTCACATAGAATTTTCAAGGAACATCTGGTGGATTTCAACAGCTGACCTTTAGCTTAACAGCTGTAGAACTTAACCACCATACCACCTGAGTTCCCGATGGTGCAATAGAGGTCCTGAAATATAATACATGCCGGCACTTGGCTGGGTGTACCACCGATTGCATAACTCTGTAAAACAAGAGAGAAGGAATCAGCAGCATCGTAGAAGAGAGGACTACTCATCTACTTGTTGGGTCTGGAGGGAAGAATCATAGAAGATAAGAGAAAGCAAGAAAAGGTAACCCAGAACAGACCTAAGAGAAATGGGGAAAGATCCTCCAGAGTAGTATCAAACCCTCTGATTATTCCTGTGGATCAAAATATTCTATCCTCTTAAAGGGGAAGTGAGGGAGCAAGTTATTTCTATGTAAATGCAGAATACATTTAAAAAGGATGAAACAGATGTATGTGTATTCCAGTGAAAATATATCCTAAACACAATTAGGAAAAAGGAAAAAAGAAAGAAAGAAAGAAAGAAAAAATCAGCAACCAGATGACAAAATACCATGCTATATGGTATTTATGTGTGTATACATATATGTAGGAAACTCTGGTGGTATTTATGTACATTCATATATGAATAAAGATACTGGAAGTATGTAGACCAAACTCTTGGCAGTGGTTTTCTCTGGAATGGCTAGTAAGAGGACTTTTACCTTTTTTAAATGCCATTATTCCCTGGTTTGAATATTTTGCAGTGAGCACATGCTGTTTCCACGATCAGTGGAGATAATGGAAATACTACCCTATGACTAATGTCTATGGCTAGATGATCAATTCTAAAATTAATTTTAATGAACCAAAGGAAATTTGCCTTTTCTCTTGTGTGCCTTTTCATTTCTCTTTTTGAAAATAAATAGCAGTATAATTTTGTTATATAATAATGGAGATATATTTAATATAAAATCTGCTAGACAGGTAATGTTTCTTCTCTTTGGTTCAAGCATCAGCTTAGGCTTGTTTCTCTGTGGGAAAGAAAGATGGGAAAACCACAAGGATAAATCTCTTTGTATTAAACTTCTACGTCTGTCTATGAGAACTCAAGATTCATGAATGAATTGCTGCAGATGTTCCAAATCCGTTCTACAATTGAATTAAAATTCAATCACTATTATACTGGTTCACTTGTGCTATAATTATTTGTAGCAGTTTTATTTGAGATAAAACATTATTTCTAGAGAAACCTAAAAAGCTGTGTCTTCATGGATATCCAGAAAGTGTAAAGAAAACCACCCAACAGAAGGTGGAAAATTCTAGAAAAGTACAAGAAGCTTTATAAAAAGTTAACCTCAAAAAACTACCTCTATTTGTTTCAGTAGTCACCCCCTCCTAGGCAGAGTTCAATGGCCTGGAGGACTTATCACCCAGTCTTTCCTTTTAAAACTAAACCTTAGTTTCTTACCTCCAGATATGATGCCAAGAAAATGTCTAAAATAAGTATTTCTACGTCTTATCTATTTTTATATAATTATTTCATATGTACCAAACTATGTGAGAGAATATACGAAAAGACTAGTTTTTTGGGGTTTTTTTTGATCTATTTACGTCCTTGTCCTTGATGGATTGAGCAGGGTTGGCTGTCTGCCTGCCAACTTGGTGGTCAGCAGTGCTGTGAGAACCATTGCTGTGCACGTGATGGAGAGACTGGACCATGCGGACACGAGCACCTTTAGATTCCAATGAATGACTCTAGGATGTGAGGCAATACAATTTGATGCCTAGCTCTATTATACCACACTTACATTCAGTGTTCAATGGTGTTCTTTAGTTTCAGTTCCTTGTAACAGAAAATAATCTCTTAAAAGCCAGCCAGAAGAGAAGAAACTAACCAGTAGATGTCTCTGCAGTGCTTTAGTTGGGCCGTGCTCTTGTGTGATTAGCCACAGATGTCTGGGGCCTCAGAAATGCAATGATAGGAAGATTTGCATCTTTTATAACAGGAGGGGGGGCGGGGGGGAAGCACACGCCCTGGAAATATACCAAAAGTCTTCAACAATGCTTTCTATCCTATTTGAAAATGAATCTAGTTATGAACATCTGTATTTCTGATCTCATCTAAAAAAATCAAGTTTGCTTTAAACACTCACAAAAATGAACAACATTTTTGTAAACAGGTCACATTAATATTTTAAAAAATGTGTCTCCAGGAGAAAGACAATTATCCCTAGGGGAAAAAAAAAGCATATACTGCTTCCTATTAAATGATTCCAGTCCCTGAAGAGCAAAGAAATGGTACTCTGGAAGGAAAGAGGACACCACAAAAGGCTTATCCGCTGATGATACAGGCGATCCCCCAGAGGTTCTGGGGCCTGATCAGGGCTTGCGCTTCCTTCTTTGTTCTGCTTTCTCCCTGGATTGAAGTATGGAATCCCTGGATGGTACCCACAGTTAAAGTGCTTGGCTGTCACTCAGCTGTGAGTCTGTCCAGAAGAAAGAACAACCTGTCAATCTGCTTCCCAAAACTCAGCCCCTGAAAGCTCTCTGAAGCAGACAGTCTTCCTCTGACATGCATGGAGTCACGGTGAGTTAAGGTGGACCCTAAGAAACTTTGTTTTGCTTTCAGGCTGGAGTGTGGGAGCATTTCCACATGATGCTGAAGACCTCGTCCAGTGCTTAACTCTTTTGTAACACTCCATGGTTAAGAAGTTAGGCTATTTCACTAACAGTAAAGTGATCTCCTTGAATTCACTCTGTAAATAAAGTAGTTGAAGGATAATTATTACAGAGTATGACTTGCTTGTTCCCCAATAATGAAAATTTTAAAAATAAAATAACATAAGTATAGCTTACTTTAAACAAAGAGTATGTTTACAAAGATGGAATCCATTTATTTCTCCTTCTGAATTTATTGTTGGAAAAAAATACATGGGAAAATATATTTAAAGGATTTGTGGGGTAATCCTGTTTGGGAAGTTCAACTTTGTCCTATAGGGTAGCTATGAGTTGGAGTGAACTCAGTGGCAGAGGGGCTAATGGATAACGCCCTCGTGTATTTGTCAGTTTGTCATACTTTGGGGGCTTTCATGTTGCTGTGATGCTGGAAGCTATGCCACTGGTGTTCAAACACCAGCAGGGTCATCCGCGGAGAACAGGTTTCAGCTGAGCTCCAGACTAAAACAGATGAGGAAGAGAGTCCTGGCAATCTGTTTCTGAAAAGAATTGGCCACGGAAAACCTTATGAGTGGCAGTGGAGCATCATCTGATACAGTGCCAGGAAATGAGCCCCTCAGCTTGGGAAGTACTCAAAAGATGACCGTGGAAGAGCTATCTCCTCAAACTAGAGTTGACCTTAACGACATGTGTGGACTAAAGCTTTCAGGACTTTCACTTGCTGCTGTAGCACTAACCAAAATCACAAGAAACAGATACAAGTGTCCATTAAAAATTAGAATGTAGAATGTACCAGGTGTCAACCTAGGAATATGAGAAGTTGTCAAAAATGAAATGGAACAAGGAGCCAATCAAGTTTGTGAACTCCTCCTAGAAAAAGTGCTATATACCTCATTGTTGAAGATCACTACTGTTACCTTTGAAGCATTCGCCTTGGGAAGCGATGCACCAACACCAGTGCCTAGTCTCCCCTTCAGAGCAGTTTTGGAACTCTCTTTCTGGAATGGCTGTCAGAGCAGTTGTTGTATTACCTTGATGTCCTGAATGTCATCCAAATGTCTGCCTTTCAATATTTGCTTTATCTCTGAAGGTGTGTAAGTTGAACACATATCTTTGTGAAACTACTTCTAGGTACTGTGTTCTGTTCTATTCTAAATGAATTATGTATTTTTATGCTATTTCCTATAATAAAATAGATCACTCCTACCAGCTTTTCTCTCCATTAAATTCCTATTCACCCTTTTGGAAACCCTGAAGATGTAGTGGTTAAGCGCTATGTCTGCTACCCAAAAGGCTGGCAGTTTGAATCCACTAGGTGTACCTTGGAAACTCCACTGGACAGTTCTGCTCAGTGCTGTCAGTCAGTCACTCTGAGGGAGAATCAACTTGATAGCAACGGGCCTGGTCTTTTGGGTTTGTTCATATCCAACTGCCACACATCCCCCCGGTACAAATTCTCTTCCTTAGTCTGGATTTCATTCATCACACTATGCTCTGATAGCTCTTTGTCATCTGTTCTAGTGTTTATTTGATTCTAATTTATGTTTTAAAGAATTATTAAGTATCTATTTTCACCAATGAACTGCTTGCTCTTTGAGATCATAAATTGAATTTTACCTTTTTTCTATGTCCTGCAGTACCTGGAGCTGGGGGCCTTATGCAAACGGGATAAAGTGTATTAAACGTTGTAAACAAATGAAGAAATAAATGGTACATGTGCACTAAGGAGACAGAGGTTTAAACTTTTAAATGCCCATGTCACCAGTATTTTCCCATGTGGTTGACAAAATCCTTGTCTCTGTATCCTGAAATAAGTGTTTCCATATGAAAATGAGTATAATGGTATCATGTATTCATAAATGGTATACTTCATTACGCTTGTCTATTACCGATGGCATTAGGGCTGAAGATTACAGTCTATCTCAGGTAAACATCAAATAATAAAATCACAGAATTTCAAATATGAAAGAAACTTATAGATACATATCCCAATCAGCCAAATGACAGGATGTGGAGAAAGAAGCCTGGAAAGGCTTGCTTGAGGAAGCATAGCCACTACTTGGAAAGGAAGGACATCCAATTCTAATAGTTGGATGCATTATGTCATGAATAAAATGTTAGTTTTTATTATTCTACCACTCAGTAACAACTAACGACCGTTATTACTTTACAATTTTTCTCTCCCTCTCTATATATGTTTACAGAGTAATTTGAATCAAGTGGGTGAGTGTGTGAGCGCATGCGTGCGCTCGCAAGCACAGACAAGTAAATTCATGAGCAAGTGCTACACACTTCATTACTGAATATCACTATGGTCACCTTTGATATTCACCTTGGGAAGTTTGCACCAATGCCAGTGCCTAGTCCATCCTTCAAAATAATTTTTGAACTCTTTTCGGAATGGCCATTGCACAGTGTACATTTACACACACACACACACACACACACAGTTGCTATTGGTGAAACCATGGGCCTTCTTCATTTTCAAACGGGATTAAAGTAGGCAGTCAGGACTAATTCTTTACCCATTTCTCTTATAGTTCTTGGCTTCTTAGCATTATCTGGCTCAGACAGGAAATCACACAGCAACTTACAGGATCCACTGAGACAAAATCTTTACAGCCTTTGCAGCTTTTTCTTAGAAATATCAAACAAGTAGAGGTGCCAATTTGACAACCTCCTGCTCAGGTGATGACCGAGAGCCTCCTGGACCTCAGCTCTGATGCATATTGCACTTGACCTGCTCCCAGACCGATGCCCTCCCTTAGTTGCCCATGTTGTTTTTCCCTGATGCCCACTCCTGCTTCTGCATGTAGTCTGTCCCATTAAAAACTCTGACCTTGCCTGACAACTTTGCACAGATTTTGAGGATGAGGACTTCTCCTGTCCCCTCTGTTGCCAGCAACACAGAAATAAAAACCTTAGATAACTTACCCAAGCTCCTGTCTCAGAAATTGGATTGGCAGCAGCTAGCAGGAACCCAGAGTTTTGTCTGGTAACATTAGGCACCATTGAATCAGTTCTGATGCATGGTGACCCTAAGTACAACAGAAGAAAACGCTACCTCGTCTCCTGCCATCCTCATAATCGTTAAGCTTGAGCCCACTGTTATAATCACTGCGTAGGAAGTATTATGTCTTTCTTCAAAACTGGTCCTTCCTGGTAACATATCCAAAGCACGTGAAACTAAGTCATACCATTCTCCCTTCTAAGGGTCAAATGAAGGTCTCCCAAAGCTTTACTCTATCCGTGTCATTAAGGTCAACTCTGCTTTGAGGAGCCAGCTCTTTCCCAGTCTCATTTTTAATAATATATCATCAGCATATCTCCATTTATTCAGTAGTTTCAAAGACATCATTTTTAAGTGATTCCTAAATCCAATACTGCCTAAATCCAGAAGATGACAATTTACTTCATCATTTTCATTTTTGGGGGTATTTAAGAAATTTCCTATATTCCATTACATGAGTTAGGTCATTGAGTGGCAAGACAACAGAAACAGACTTTGTCTAACAGACAAATAAAAAATAACAGATCAGAAAGACTCAAGAATATTTGGCAGTATTGAAGGACTTGCTAAAGGAGTAGGAATGAGCTAACAAGAGTGTGTCCAGGAAGGCCTAGGGGGTAAGAAAGAGGAAAAGCGAAGGGGAAGGGGGAAGGAAGAGGAATACAAAAAAGAAAGAGAGATAGGAGTTTTGGAAACCTCAGAAACCAGAGCTCATTCACTGTATGTTGTGGCCACAAGTCTCAGCCCCAGTTGCCTTAAGGCTCAAAGAGTCTCTCTTTAAGACTGAAATTCCAAGGAGATGCACAGCTTGGAAAATACCCCATCAGGGAGGAAAAAAAAATGTCCAGGCAGATCAAAACACTATCACCTCAGTAGATCTCTGAGTTCAATTAGCAAGTTCACTGGCTGCTCACCATGGCTGCCTAACATAGTGGTGTCACGCAAATAAAACTTTAAATACACTCCCCTCTTCTATAAATTCTTCTCTCATTGTTAAGTCCTGAGGTAGAAAGGAAGTCTGAGAATCAGAGATGTTTCTGGAGCTCTCAGAACAGGGCTATTTTTGTCCGATGATAGATAGTTCTCCCAAAAGTCTCTGTTGCAAAGGAAGATTTTGCTAATCTGATGGGCTGAATGGGCTGCTTTGTAGGTGTCAGACTCTTCTCCTTCCCTTACCACCCCAGGGCTTGCTCACACAGGTGATGAACAAGATGGCAGTCAAGGCAGGAGATGTGGCCCATCTGTTTGTCTTGCCCATTGACCTGGAGTATAATATGAATTTTATAACCAAACGATTATAGGTTTACTGAATCTTGCTTTGATTAGAACTGCCAAACCAGAGATCTCTAACCCCTTGCCCTATTTCAAGGACTGAGCCAGCTCATAGACCCAGCCCACTGAATACAGAGCCAGCTGAGAACTTGCTCTTTCTTTCTTTATTGTGATTGATTGAAAGTGTGTAATCCAGTATAAATATGCACGCCTGCCTACGTGTAGCTCCTACTGATCTCCTTGCCCAGTGATAGCACACTCCTCCTTTCTGTTGTATACATGTCATATGCTCATAACTATCTCCTGTCCCCTCTTCTCCACCCTCTCTACCTCTTAAGAAAATAATTCTTCATTGAATTACGCACTCCTAATTTCCATTTCCATGGAATTACTCCAGCTTAAAAAAAATAAAGCATTAACAAGCCAAGTTCATTTTTTAAAATTTTTATTATGAAAAATTTAAATATATTCCAAAGTCAGTATATAATGAAACTCCACGTGCATAACCTTAACAACTACCAACTGATTTTTCCAGATTTTTGATACTAATGTTAGGGAATCTCTGTAGCATCTTTCAGGGGTAAGTTGTTATTGTTTTTACCTACATTGATTCTGTGTTTTCCCACTTACACCACACTCAGTTGGAACCCTTGGCATAGAAGGAGCAACAATGAAGGTACCACAAGGAAAGCAGTGATGCTTTCTCCCTGCTCTAGACATCTGATCTCTCCAGGCAAAGCAAGAGCACTGAGTATCATTTCGGAGGAGTCTGTAGACTGAGCATTTCCAAGTCTTCTAGAAGATTCCAGATATCTCCATCCACCTTCTGGAATTCTGGCCTTTCTGCATTATCCCCCTAATGTTCATACATGGAATCTGGCAAGATTGTTGTTCCAAGTGCTGCTATAATTCAGTAGCCTCTGAATTAGAGATTGTTTTCTAAAACAAAATCTAAACCTGCCTTTCAGTGTTCTTGACCAAACAGCATCAGCAGGAAGCACCTCTCACATTAGCACATGCGATGCCATTGAAATTACCGTGTGCCTTAAAGTATGAAAGTTGGAGTCAGAAGGTCTTTCTGTTGTTTTCTCTTGTGGTCTTCGTATTCCTAATCAAGTTGAAATTAGTTGGCCTTCCCAAAGGTCACTTTGTAGCTCGTATGTGGTCTCAAGTGGTTCTAGATGATAATTTGATTTGTTCTTTCTCCACTGCTCTCCCAAAGCTACCATTTTCCTTTCCCAGAATACTACCAGATGTTCTATGGCTTTAGCCCCTCAGTTCTGTAACTGATCCCAAATAGTCTATAACCCCCTAAGGGAATGTACCTATATTATATCTTATGGTCATGTGTGTCAGTTCAGATTTTTCTAAGAAAAATAAATTCATTTGACTGAATGATATTGCAACTAAATAGAAGGAGACCAATAGGTAGCTCACTAGGAAAACTGAAAGAACTTAAGCACTCAAGTCTTGAGAAGGAAAGGAGCAAGGATAGCTGATGAAATGAAGTAGAAAGAGCTCCGTGGAACTTCTCTCTAGAGCATTGCTGTGAGAAGACAGTTCTAACCATCATTGATCCCTATGTGCTCTGCCTTGTTTCAAAATTCAGATATCCTTTAAGCCAGGCTTGGACCATATGTACCTCTGGGAGGTGATGGGAAGAGAGAGCTGAGGCAAGAGAAATCTTTTGGGAAGACAAAATTGATGGAGTCTTCATTATTGTAACTGTCATAATAATTCTTGAATTTAATGAACTGAATTTCATTTGAGGAGGGAATAAAAGTAATAATTAGTTTTTAACATACATTGTCTGAATGTCAATTATTTCCATAGGATGGATTTCTGGAAGTAAATTTCCTGGGTCAAGATACCAAAAGCTAAATTGAAGGTATAATTTCAAACTCTTAACATGTGCCCATTGTTCCTGCATGGTTATTCCAATTTACTTAGTTTCAAACAGTACAAAAGAGCCATTTCACTGTGCCTATAACAATACTAGGTATTATCCTTTCAAAAAGATTTACAATTTGTTAGGTTAGACATGATATCTCTTTGTTAAGACTACCATAGACTAGCTCAAAATACAGTGTAAGACAATCAGCATTTTTTTTTCAGATTTCTTTTAACAGGACACCAAAAAAATCAAGCCCAGTGCCATCCAGTAGATTCTGACTCATAGCAAACCTGTAAGAAAGAGTAGAACAGCCCCACAGGGTTTCCAGGGCTGTAAATCCTTATGGAAGCAGACTGCCACATCTCTCTCCCATCGAGCAGCTGAGAGACCTCTGAACTTCCAATTAGCAGGCCAGCACTTAACTACTGCACCACCAGGGCTGCTTTTTAAATAGGAATCAATAACCAAACCTGCTGCCATTGAGTGGAGTCTGACTCACAGTAACCCTGCAGGACAGAGTAGGACTGCCTCTTAGAGTTTCCAAGGAGTGTCTGGTGGATTTGAACTGACAACCCTTTGATCAGCAGGGGTACCACTTAACCACTATGCCACAAATTCAGAAAAGGACCTACATTTTCAAATAAATTATCTCACTACACTTTGTTAGGCTTTAATAATAATTCACTTGGGGAGTGGAATAAAGTAGTAGGTGTTTTTTTTTTTTTTTCTTTTTGATCGTAAATAAGTGAAAGCATACAATCCAAATTAAATTTGCATGCCTACTTCTCTGCAGCTTCTTCTGCTCTCCTTGCCCAGTGACAGCACAGTTCTCCTTTTCGTTCTATATACTTCGTATCCTTGTGATAATCTCCTGTCCCCTCCTCTCCACCATCTCCACGCCCATCTAGAAGGGGACCAGTAGGACAGCATCCTGTAAATGCACAGATCCATAAAGTACACACACCATACAGTCACATTGTGTCCCCAAGTCCTGTCCATTTTTGTCCAAAGAGTTGACCTCAGTAGTGTTTTCTGGTCATAGACAGCAATAATTAGTTTTATATATACATTTAAGTGTTCGGTGCAGCCTCTCAAGTGATCATCTATGTTTTGTAACTAATTTTATGAAGGTTTAGAGAAGAATGGTTAATTCATAAATGAAAATTTATCAATGACGTTCTGCCCTTAAGCCTAGAAAAATTTCAGAATATGAAGTCAAATCTAAAGTAAAGGAAAATACTATGTTTCTTTAACATAGATGTTTAAGTACATAATGTAGTCTGTGATTGAATAACCTGGTTGAATATGAACATCCTACAGTGATAGAATAAAATTTTTAAAAGGCTTGAATGTTTGGCAGTGAGGCTCATCTAGGCATTTAATTAAAAAAGGGGGAAAATCAGGATGAGCATGAGAGATAAAAAAAAAAAAAAAAAGAGGCTAAAATTCAAGAGTAAATATCCCAGGATCTGTGTACATCATTATTCGACAAAACCCAAGATCTAGAACCACAGTTCAGGATGTTAGGAAGATTGAGATTCAAACTGTGTCTGAACAAACATACGTAAAGCCAATTAACCATCTGAGAGAATGTAAATGCACAGTAAAACAGCCTCCCGGACTGGTTGCCTGGCAACCACACAGTAATGCAATTAGCAGGGAAAGTAAGCTGGGAAGGAAGCAGGTCAGTGAGGGTGGAGTGGCTGAAAAGTTTACGTTTCTGAAGGAAATGACGCAACAGGAAGGCCCTGGCATTTTGAGGAGAAGATGGTAATAGGTACTACACCTTCGAAAGTGATCTTGCTGCTGAAACTTTCCTAGCTACATTTCTGAAGTTTTATAGTTTGGGGGGAAAGTAAATTATGCCATTATTTGGATAAAGAGATTCTCGTCACTCCCACAAGTGTTTTTGAAATAAGGACAAATGAAGACTAGATGGACCCAACGGGGGAGTTTTGCTTCCAGTCTAAGAGTACTTTTTATTGTTTGCTTAAAGAGCTGGAAGAAAAAAAAAAAAAAGAAATATTTGATATTGAAAACAGTCCTATGCATACAAATACGTGTGTGCACATGAACACACATACACACACACACATACAGGCACCCTTTTGTGCTTTCTCTTCAATAAATATCTAACGGTTTCCCACTGTGCATCAGTGTGCTGGAATCTATACAGGGAAGCATAGTCTCTGCCCTCCAACAGATCATAGCATAACTGGAGGAAAAAGCCACCAATAGATGAAAAGGTGTGAATAAATCAGGAAAGGGGAAGAAAAGTGAACCAATACTTACCAAGTGTTCTATGTATTGTGTTAATAACTTTTCATACATTTCCTCATCTGATCTTGATAATAGTTCTTTAAGTTACTGTTTAGTAATCCTGTTTTGGGTCACAGACCTCTTTGAGATTCCTGTGAAAGCTACAGGCTCTGTCCACAAAAAGTTAAAATACATGCACATATAACAAAACTTTGCTTATAATACAAAGGATTTGATTAATTTCATCCATGCACTTGAAGTTAAGAAACTCTACAGTGAGATGTACGGAGCATCATCCTCCATTTAATTAAGGATGAAGCTGGGCCCTAGAAGTTTCCATCCCTAAATGACTCCTTAAAGTTGCTTGTCAAGTGTAGGGTGTATTTGAGTTTCAAGCCTCTACTTTATTCTTGCTCTTGTGAGCTGCCGCCACCAAGTCAACTCTGATTCCTGTGAACAATGCAAAATGCTGCCTGATCCTGCATCATCTTCATAATCTTTGGTGTGTTTGAATCCACTGTTGTGGCTATTGTATGTACCTTTTAATGCACAGCAGTCATCTTCCAGCATCATATTTGGGCCATAGTCATTGGATAAATTTTGGAAGTAGATCACCAGGCCTTTTTTTCCTAGTCTGTCTTAGTCTGAAAGCTCCACTAAAACGTGCCCACCAAAGTTGACCCTGTTGGTATTTGAAATGCCAGTGGCATAGCTTCCAACACTACAGCAACATGCAAGCCATCACGTCAGGACAAACTGATCAGTGCTTGCCTTCTTTACGATGTGTAGAAAATGTCTAATTAATAAGTCAAACAACAGAAGAAAACGTGAAGTATAAAACCTGCCAAAAAAAAAGTCTTAAACTTAGCAAAAATCTACTTGAAATTTTGGGAAAAGGTATCTAGAATATGTCTAGGGCCTTCTTATTGTCTCCATAACAAGTTGCCTCTTTCTCACTGGACCTTTCCTCTATTAAATATTGATGAAATCAGTCTGGACATTTTAATGAAAATTTTCTCGAAGTCAGTGTCCACAGAGGCTTGCTTTCATTCCAAGTGAAATGATTTCATTCACACTAGTTCAACCAAAACCATCCATCAATTAATTCAAGAGATGTGAGAATAATGATAAAAGAATGTTTTGTAAAATGTAGGAAGAGAACGTATGGAACACCAGTGATCAAGAATGGGAATGATAACAGGAATCAAACCTACCTACCTACCTTCTTGGAAGAAAAATTCCTAGGGTCCCCTAGGTCCCATCACTGAACACTTTTCTCTAAGCACACATTAGACAGTGGCAGGATTTACCTCCCAAATTATCTTGTTGTCATTTTCAGCAATTGGTAATGCCTGGTATAGATCTCTCTTAATCTCTGAATTCCAAATTTTATTCTAGTTTCCTGGAGGAGAATATATTCTTCATTCAATTTAGGTCAGTTTTCCATCTAATCTAATCTTGAGGGAAGGGTAGAGATAAACTAGGGACCCATCTCATGTGTGCTTGGGGAGTGGAGAGCATCAGTCCCAAAAGGTTTCTATAAAGGGCCAGATAGTCAATATTTTAGAGTCTGTGGGCTGTACAATCTCTGTCACAAATACTCAGCTCACTGTTACAGTGCAGAACTGTTCATACCCAGTATGTAAACAAGTAAGAGCGGCTCTGTTTCAACTAAACTTTATTTGTGGAAACCGAAACCTGGATTTTGCATAATCTCATATACCACAATAAATTATGCTTCTTTACCCCCTGTTTAAAAAATATAAAAACCATTAGCTTGCAATCTGTGCAAATATAAGACCCAGACAGGATTTGGCCTGCAGGCCATAATAGTGTGCCAACTCCGCACTTAGCACAAGGAGGGTTTGCTTATTCCTTATGAAATTTTTGAAGGGTTTCTTCTACTTGAGGACTTGAAGATCCAGGTTTTCCTCATCTTGTGGTGCCCCGTCACCTCTGCATACGACTCCTAAAGTAACCTTCCTGAAGAGAAGGGAAGAATGAAGGGAGCACAAGACTCAGCTGCCTGGGTCTTGGACTGAAATCACTCTGTTCATAGTCCCTTGGCTAGAGCTAGTTACAACCTGGAGCTAATTTTATGGGCAGCTGAGGACATAGGGAAGCAGACAAGATATATGTCTAAGTAGCAACTATCTATGCCAAATGATAATAATTCACTGTCTTTGAGTCTATTCTGACCCATGGTGACCCTATGGAACCCTATAGGGTTCCAAGGCTGTATCTTTATGACAGCAGACTGCCACAGCTTTTTCCCATGGAGCTACTGATTAGCAGCCAAGCACTTAACCCGTTACGCTATCAGGGTTCCTTTCTATGGCAAATAATGCTCAATGATTCACCTTTGTGGCTACCATTCAAATATTATTTTGATTTTTGCATTTTTATTTATTTTTCTCTGTGTATCCAGATGCATTCAGCCTCAGAAAACTTTTCTCCAAATGATATTATTATAAAAACTAAAATAGAGAGACATAATGCCAAGCATAAATTTAATGAAGGTTTAACAAAGAATTCAATTGCTGCTCGTTTCTTAAATTACTTGTTAGTACATTCCGTGATTACTTTTAATACTGCCTAATGGAATGCCAAAATCTGTGGCTTATGCTCATTCTAGGCTAGAAAAGCCTCAGTATGTGTAGCACACTAGGAGAAATCGGTAGTACCTTCCATACCCAGTACTAGATGCCACTCAAAATGCCCATGCAAAAATAATGTTTATTTTTGCAATGTTGTAAAGCCTACATTTTTTCAATTACTGCAATCTAATTTTATCTTCTTATTTGATCAAATCAAAATTTTTTAATCTGCCAGGAAGTTAAAGGTCTCCATCAGTGGCTCTCGCCACGCCTTTTATCCCAGCATACAGCCTTCAGTTCACACAGCTCGACTCTTCACTGTTTCTATTCATTCTTGATTCACTTCTGTATTTTCCTGTTACATAAAAAGGCTGCTCTCCCCCACTGTTATCCTCTCTTGTCACTTGCTTGTCTTACATTTCATTCAAACCAAATTTCATGTTTCCTTACTTTCTGAAGTCTTCCTAGATTAACCCGGCCTCATGCAACCTGTTCCCAATCATGATCTCCTCACATGTCTGGCATCTGAATCCCACTATTAGGGGAATACATTTATATAATTTCTTTACACACTGTTCCCTCGTTCAGATTTGAGTCTTGTCAATGACAAGGCTAGTCTGCTTTCTATCGAACACAAAACATGTTACAGAAATTCTCTTTTTTGATATTTATCAATCAGAAATATAAGGAAAAACAGAAAAGTTCACGAAACATTTTAATATTTAACTGGCCAAGCCAAGTGCCGTCAAGTCGGTAAAGATATTGAAATGTTGGCAAATGCTGTTTACACATATAGCTGGACTGAAGAATTGATTTTTATGAGCCAAATACTGAAAAATGGAATCTAGAAGACAGACAGTCAATGCATTGTGGTGTATTTGAAAAGCATTTCTAATGATTTAATTGAAAGTCTTGCACTCAAGAATGAAACTAAACCTATACATGTGTCATTTTATTGTGACTATTTTGCTACAGTACACACATACGCATTTAAATTTTTTAAAAATGTATATTAGGTAAAACTTTATGGAGCAAATTAGTCTCCCATTTGACAGTTTGTACATAGAGTAGTCCATGACATTGGTTTTATTTCCAAAAATTTATCAATCTCCTTCTCATTTCTAATTTAGTTTCCCCATTTTCTTTTGTCCTGATTTTCTACCCCTTGTCATTTAGTAAATCCCAGTGGCATAGTGGTTGAATGCTACAGCTGCTAACCAAAAGGTCAGCTGTTCAAATCTACTGAGTACTCCTTGGAAAGCTGATAGAACAGTTCTACTCTGTCCTATAGGGTCACTATGAGTCAGAATTGATTTGACGGCAATAGACTTGGTTTTTTGGTTTGGTTTCTTCTTACCTTCTCATTTTTGCTTTTGATATTCTACAACTGTTTTAAGGAACACATTCCTCTGTGGTGCTACTGTTTATTTTATGAGTCTGTCCCTGATTTGGCTTAAAGGTCATCTCCAGGAATGGTTTCATTTTCAGTTCAGAAGGATATCTTAGGACCACAGTCTCCCTGCAGCCTCTGTCAGACTAGTATGTCTGGTTTGTTTCCCAAATTTGATTTTTTGATCTACAATTTTCCCCCTTCTCTAACCATGCCTCTCTGATGTAGTTCTAGCCAGAATGGTGGACAGTGGTAGCCCCACACCATCCAGCTCTGGTCTGAGGGTTGTAGGCTGTGGCTCTGGTGGTCCATTAGTCTTTTGAACTAATCATTACCTTGAGTCTTTTGTTTTCTTCACTTTACTTTGCTCCAGATTGTAAGAGATCTATAGTTGTGTCTTGAATGGCTGCTTGCAAGCTGTTAAGGTCCAAGATACTGCTTACTGAAGCAGGATTCATAACTTTGTCTTTATGAACTACTTTGTGCCGGTTGATGTAGATGTCCCCAAGTCTACAGAACTGCGTCCTGTGTAGTATTTTGTTACATCTAAGAAGTTACTCAGATTGTGGTCTTGCATGCTCTATTGTCTATATTAATATATTATTAATATATTGTATTTATCAATATAGAGGCAGCACCTATAGTTACGTATATAGAAACATTCACTAACCTGCAAGTGGATATGTGCCCTTACACCTTTCCACACCTGTTGGCATACCTATATACCTATGTATCCATTTGTTAACTACTGTTTGTTAATACTATTATTGTAGGATTATCTATGCTATAGTAATTACCTTTGTTGCCCATTGTTCCGGCATTCATCTCAGTGTCCTCCCTTACTTTGATCATGTTTTGCTGATTTCCTCCATATCCTGCATTGCCTCTTCTTCTGTCAATGTTTAGGCATGTCTTCTATCTGACAATTTTCCCTCACCCACTTCTATCCTTGGTAACCATTAAAGAATTTTTTTCTGTGTGAAACTCTTCTTGTTTGTTTATAACGGTGGTCTCATATAATATTTGTCCTTTCGTGATTGATTTATTTCACTCAGCACAATGTTCTCCAAATTTATCCATGTTGTGAGATGTTTCACAGATTCATCATTATTCTTCATCATTGCATAGCATAGTATGGTGTATACAGATCACAGTTTGTTAACCTATTCATCTTTTGATAGGTACTTAGATTGTTTCCGTCTCTTTGCTATTGTGAATAATGCTGCAATGAACATGGGTAGGCGTGGATCTATTTGAGACACAGCTATTATTCCTTTAGGGTTTATACCTAGAGTAGGATTAGTTGGTCATATGGTATTTCTATTTCTAGCTTTTCAAGGAAGTGCCTTATCGTTTTCTATAGTGGTTGTACCATTTTACATTCTAACCAGCAATGTATAAGAGTTCCAATCACCACACAACATCTCTGAAATTTATTATTTTCTGTTTTATTATTATTATTGACAGTAATGTCAGAGTGAGACAATAACTCATCGTGGTTTTGCTCTGCACCTCTCAAATGGCTAACAGTGGTTAGGTATTATGTCTGCTAACCATAAGATAGGCTGTTGAATCCACCAGGTACTCCTTGGAAACTCTATGGAGCAGTTCTACTTTGTCCGACAGGGTTGCTATGAGTCAGAATCAACTCGATGGCAATGGGTTTGATTTTTTGGAATGGCTAATGGGAAACCCTGATGGCATAATGGTTTAGTGCTATGGCTGCTAACCAAAAGGCTGGCAGTTCAAATCGACCAGGTGCTCCTTGGAACCTCTATAGTGCAGTTCTGCTCTGTCCTATATGATCACTATGAACTGGAATCAACTAGACAGCACTGGGTTTGGTTTGGCTTAATGGTTATTGGTGGGAGACAGATGTTGCAATCTGCTCCTGTAAAGATTCTAGCCATGGAAATCCTATTGGAGTTCTACTCCATTCTTTAGGGTCACTGTGAGACTAAATGGACTCAACAGCAGTGAATTTTTGTTGAATGACATTGATTGTGAACATTTTATCAAGTGTTTGTTAGCCACCTGAATGTCCTCTTCGGTTAATTATCTGCTCACGTCCTTTACACATTTTTAAATTGGATTGTTTGTCTTTCTGTTGAGTTAGAAATTAGATGCTTGCTGAGTATGGTGTAGCCAACTTTTTTCCCCAGTTTATAAGCTCTCTTTTTACTTTTTTGGAGAATTCTTTTGGTAAATATGAGTATTTAATTTTTAGGAGGTCTCATTTATCCAAGTCATCTTGTACTGTTTCTACATTTTCAGTTATGTTCAGTATTGTATTTAAGCCACATTTAGGGACCCTGGCATTGTTTTTTCCCATCATCTTTATAGTTTTGGATTGTATATTTAGGTCTTTGATATATTCTGAATTAGTGTTTTTGGATGGTGGGGGTATGCTTGATTTTTTTTTTACAAACGGACGTTCAGTTTTGCTAGTACTATTTTTTAGAGAGACTGTCTTTTCCAAATTTAATAGACTGTGATCCTTTGTCAAGATTAGCTACGCTTAGGTGGGTGGATTTGTGTCTGGGTTCTAGATTCTGTTCCATTGGTCTATGTG
This sequence comes from Heterohyrax brucei, assembly GCA_028571685.1. NCBI lineage: Eukaryota > Metazoa > Chordata > Mammalia > Hyracoidea > Procaviidae > Heterohyrax > Heterohyrax brucei. The sequence continues at coordinate 67,639,053 of CM053152.1, forward strand.
CTTGTCCTTGTGCCAGTATCAGGCTGTTTTCATTTCTGTGGCTACATAGGAGACGCTGAGATAAGCTAGTGTGAGGTGTCTTACTTTGTTCTTTTTCTTCAGTAATGCTTTGCTTATCTGGGGCCTCTTTCTTTGCTTTGTATAGTTGGTGGTTAGTTTTTCCATTTCAAAAAAGAATGCTATTGGTATTTGGATGGGGATGGCACTGTATCTATAGATCACTTTGTGTACTCACTGCCATCGAGTCAGGTGCAACTCATAGTGACCCTAGAGCTCAGAATACAACTGCCCCACAGAGTTTCCAAGGAGCACCTGGAAGATTTGAACTGCTGACCCTTTGATTAGCAGATGTAGCACTTAACCACTACACCACTAGGGTACTTTGGATAGGACTGATATATTCACAATCTTGAGTCATCCTATAGATAAGCATGGTATTCTTTTGCATTTATGTAGGTCTTTTTTATTTTTTTACTGTAACATTTTGCAGTTTTCTTTGTGCAAGTCTTTTATGATCCTGATTAGATTTAGTCCTACAGTTTTTGTCTTTTAGAGGGTTATTGTAAATAGTGTTGTTTTCTTGATTTTCTTTTTGCAATTCTCTTTGTTGCTGTAGAGGAATCCAACTACTTTTTATGTGTTGATCTTGTGTTCTGCTACTTTGCAGGACGCTTGTATTAGTTCAAGTAGCTTTCATAGGGAATCTTCTATGTATAGAGTCATATCATCTGTAAATAGGGATAATTTTACTTCTTGCTTACCAATTTGAATGTCTTTGACTTGTTTTTCTTGCCTTATTGCTCTAGCTAGAATTTGAAGCATACTGTTGAGTAAGAGTGACAGTGAAGAGCATCTTTACCTAGTTCTCATTCTCAAGGGAAATTATTTTAGAATCTAGTCATTGAGATAAATGTCATCTGTTGGTTTCGTATAAATGCCTAACAGGGGTTGAATTACGGCCCCGTAAAATATGTATCAGCTTGCCTAGGCCATGTTTCCCAAGTTGTATAACTGCCCGCTGTTTTAGTCCAGCCAATGCTGCTCTAACAGAAATACCACAGAGTAGATGCCTGTAACAAAGGAAAGTTTATTCTTATACAGTCTGGTAGGCTATGAGTCCAAATTCAGGATGTCCAGTCCAGAGAAAGGCTTTCTCCTCTGTCATCTCTGGAGGAAAGTCCTCATGTTGCATCGGTCTTTGTCCAGGGGGCATCTTGGCACAGGAACCTCAGGTCTGAAGGATGCACTCTTCTCCTGGTGCAGCTTTCTTGATGGTGTGAGGTTCCCAATTCTATGCTTGCTTCTCTTTCCTTTTAACTCCTGTAGGATGAAAGGGTAGGGTAAGCCATACTCCAGGGAAGCTCCCTTTACAGTGGAACAGGGAGGTATTTGCAGTCCCACCCTAATCCTTTAACATACAGCACAGGAAAATCACAAAATGGAGGACAATCACAAAATTTTGGGAATCATAGTCCAGCCACATGGCTACACATACTTTGAGGGGGACACAATTCAGTCCATGACATCCACTATTTTTTATCTGATATGACTATTGCATGTGGTGTAAACTGCAACTTGTATAATTGAATGAGGCAAAATTAGAGGCAGTTATGCTAGTGAGAGAAAACCCTGGTAGCATAGTGGGTTAAGTGATGTATCTGCTAACCAAAAGGTGGGCAGTTCAAATCTGCCAGGCACTCCTTGGAAACTCTATGGGGCAGTTCTACTTTGACCTCTAGGGTCACTATGAGTCAGATAGGACTCGATGGCAGTAGGTATGCTAATGAGATAGGGCTCAGTCCATAGGATTAGGTTGTATATTGAGTCAGTCTCTTCTGAGATATAAAAGAGAGAACCAAGCAGGGAGAAGGAGGACCTCTTTATCACTAAGCAAGAGAAGTCAGGAGAAGAGCATGTCTTTTGAACTCTGAGTTTCTGTATTGAAAAATATCTAGACCAGGGAAGGATACAAGGACTGACAATTAAGTGCGTGAACTCCTACATACCTCATTGCTGAATACCGCTGTGGTCTCCTTTGAAGTACCCCTCTTGGGAGTTGTTCACCACTTCTTGGCATTATGCACCAATGCCAATGCATGGGCCACCCTTCAAAGCAATTTTGGAACTCTGTTTCTGGAATCGCCATCAGAGCTGCTGTCCTATTACATTTGATGTCCTTAATGTCATCAAAATGTCTTCCTCTCAATAGTTCCTTTATCTTCGGGTAAAGAAAAAATTATTGGGGGCAAGATCAGCTGAGTAAGGAGGGTATTCCAATAGGTTATTTGTTTACTGGCTAAAACCTCCCTCATAGACAACTATACAACTATGTTCACAAACTTGCCACCTTGCCACTATGCACAATGGCCATTCCAGAAAGAGTTCCAAAATTTTTTTGAAGGATGGACTAGGTCCTGGCATTCGTATACAGTTTCCCAAGGGGAGTACTTCAAAGTTGGCCATAGTCATATTCAGCAATGAGGTATGTAGCACTCAGAACAATTAAGTTCATGCACTTAATTGTCAGACCGTACAGATGACAAAGACTTTCCCGTACACTGGATGGAAAGACAAAGTCTTCTTCTAGAATTAACACCCTGAATTTGAATTTCTAGCTTTTTAGACTGTGAGGGAATGAACTTCCACTAAAGGCATTCACTTGTGGTATTTCTGTTACGTCAGCACTAGATAATTAAGACAATGAATGACCTTTATCATGTGAGAAATTTCCCTTCTATTCGTATTTTGCTGAGAGTTTTTATCAGGAAGAGGTGTTATAATCTATCATATGCCTGTTTAGTACTGATTGAGATGATTGTGTAATTTATTTCTTGTGTTTTGTTTATGTAATTGATTACATTGATTTTCTATTGTTGAACCATCCTTGCATACCTAGTATGAATCCCACCTCGTCCTGATATATTGCTTTTTGGACATGCTGTTGAATTCTAATGGCTAGAGTTTTATTGAGAATTTCTGTCTCCGTTTTCATGAGGTATTTTGGTATTTTGGTATTTCTTTCTCTCTTTCTGCGATGTCTCTGCCTCACTTTGGTATTAGGGTTATACTGGCCTCGCAGAATGAATTCAGGAGCTTTCCCTTCTTTTATATACTCTGAAGTACTTTGAGTAGTATTGGTGTGAGTTCTTCTCTGAATGTTTGAAGCCATCTGGGCTAAAGCTTTTTTTTTTTTCCAGGAAGGGTTGGTTATTATTATTGTTATCTTTTCAATCTCTTCTTTGGATATGGGTCTGTTCAGTTTTTCTATCTCAGGTTTGTGTTTGTATATAGTATGTTTCTATAAATTTGTCTGTTTCTTCTAATTTTGCAAATTTGTTGGAGTACAGTTGTACATGGTACTCTGTTATGATCATTTTAATCTAAGTTTGTTCTTTTGTAATGTCACATATCTCATTTATTACTTGGGCTATTTTATTCCTCTCCTGCTATTGGTTAGTCAGTTTAGCCAATGGTTTGTTGATTTTGTTGATCCTTTCAGAGAACTGACTTCTGGTCTTGTTGATTCGATTGATTTTCTTTCTCTGTTTCATTTATTTTTCTCTAATGATCCAACTCGACGGCACTTGGCTTCACTTGGCAATCTGTGTTATTTCCTTTCTTATAGTGACTCTGGGGGTCAGTTCTACCCTGGCCCCTAGGATCACCATGAGTCAGCTCCGACTCAACGACACTTGGCTTTGGCATAGTGACTCTGGGCTTCTTTTGCTGTTTTATTTGTTCAGGTTGTAGGGTTAATGTTTTGATTTTAGTCCTTTCTTCTTTTCTGATGTGTGCATTTATTACTATAAATTGAGCTCTGAGAACTACTTTTGCTGTGTCCCAAAATTTTGGTAACATGTGTTTTCATTCTAGGATTTTTTTTTTAATTCCATCTTTGATTTCTTTTATTGCCTAGTTTTTTTTTAAGCAAGCTGTTCTTTAGTTTACATGTATTTGACTTTTTTCTTTGCTCTTCCTATTATTGATTTCTACTTTTATGGCATTGTAATCTTTCTATTATTTTAATGCTTTATATATAATTTCATGTTTTGATTTTTTGAAGCTTACTTTGTGGCCTAAAATTGGTCTGTTCTGGAGAATCTTCAGTGTGCATCAGAAAGGAAAAGTACACTTTGCAACTGTTGGGTAAAGCATGCTAAATATGTCTATGAGGCTGAGTTTGTTGATTGTGGTATTTACGTCTTCCATATCATTGTTGGATTTCCTTCTAGATGCTTTGTCCTTCACCAAAAATAGTGTGTTGAAGTCTCACACTAATACCGTGAAACTGTCTTTTTCTCCTTTCATTGCTGTTAGGATTTGTTTTATGTATTTCGGAGCCCTTTGGGTGTGTATATATTTATTATGGTTATATCCTCTCAATGAATTGACTCTTTAATCATTATATATCTTCTTCTTTATTTTTAATGCTGGATTTTCCACTGTATAAATATTGAAGGTGTAGCAGGCATATGATTTTGAAAACAAAGAGTGTCAAAAATTGTTTGACACTTTTCTCCTTGGACGGATTATGTTTGTCTTCTTAGAAAATAAAGTTGTTATCAAAATTATTCATCTTCAGGCTCTTCCAGGTCATAGAAAAGAAAGGGATATTCCTGAATTCATTCTATGAAGCCAGTATAACTTTGATACCAAAGTCAGGAAAGGAAACACACACACACAAATACAGAGAAATAACTTTCATGAATATAGATGCAAAAATTCTCAATAAAACTCAGAAACATATCAAAAAAAGGAAAAAAAAAAACAACAGCCATGTCCAAGTAAGATTCATACCAGGTATGCAAGGATGGTTCAACATTAGAAAATCAATCAAAGTAATCAACCACATAAATAATACAAAAAAAGAATCATATGATAATCTCAGTCCATGTAGAAAACACATTTGATAAGATCAACAAATATTGCTGATGAAACCTCAAAAAATAAGACTAGTAATGTCTCAACAAAATAAAGTCTAGCTGTATGAAACTGACAGTCAATATCACTCTCTATGGAGAGAGACTAAAACACTGCCCCTGAGAATGGGGACAAGACAATGATGCCCTTTATGACCACTCCTACTTAATGATGTACTGGAAATCCTAGCTAAGCCGTAAGGTAAGAAAAAGAAATAAAGTGCATTCACACTGGAAAGGAGGAAATAAAACCATACCTTTTCACAGATAATATGCTTCAGTACATAGAGAACCCTGAAGATTGCACAAGAAAACTACTGAAACTAATAGAAAGATTCAGCAGACAGTAGGATACAAGATCAGCATACAAAAACCAGTTAGATTCCTCTACACTAACAAAGATAACTTCAAAAAGGAAATCAGAAAAATAATACTATTAATAACAGTCTCTAAAAAATATAAAATACTTAGGAATAAACCTAAGCACGGTCACAAAGACCTATACAAAGACAACTGAATACTATACAACAGTAAAGAACAATGATAAATCCAAAAAACATCTGGCAACATGAATTTGGAGGGCACTGTGCCAAATGAAATAAGTCATTCATGAAAGGACAAATATTATACGAGGCTGCTGTTATAAAAATTCAAGAAAAACTTTATACACAGAAAACAACAAAAAAAATCTTTGATGGTTATGAGAGAGGGAAGAGAGAAGAGGGAAATCGCTAACTAGACTGCAGACAAGTGCTAACTTTAATGAAAGAAAATAGAGGGAAAGTCAGCATAACTTGGCCAAGGTAAAGCCTTAGTTTCCTAGACACATCCAAACACTTCAAGGGCCTACGTTACTGAGATTGAGGACTGGGGAACATAGTCTCAAAGGATATCTGTATCAATTGTCATAGTTCATAAAGATAACGTTTTGCATCCTACTTTAGTAGTTGCCATCTAGAGCCTTAAAAGCTTGGAAGCAGACATCTGAAATACATGTATTTTTCCCATTACCTTTAGAAGAAAGGCCAGCAGTTCAAATCCAGCTGGTAACTAAAAGATCAGTGGTTCAAATCCACCAGGTGCTCCTTGAAAACTGTCTGAGGTAATTCTACTCTGTCTTTTAGGGTTTCTATGAGCTGGAAACAACTCATAAGCAGCAGGTTTGGTCTTTTTTGTTCTTGTTGTTTTTGAGAGCAAAGGAGAAGGAGGAAAACCAAAAACACAAGGCAAGTGTCCATCCAAAAGACTGATGGATCACATAAACCAGAGCTTCTATCTGAAGAAATACATGGTAAGTGACTATCACACGTGACCACTTTGATAGGGATCACAACAGAAGGTTCCCTGGCTGAAAAGGACAAATATGTAGAACAAAATTCAAATTCATAAGGAAGACCAGACTTTCTGGTCTTATGGACTGAACCCCCAAAAGTATGACCCCCCAAACACTACACAAACTAAAAGTGGAGGCATGCCCAAAGTCTGCTTTTCAGTCAATGATCAGATAGCACTATAAAACAAACAATAACACGCATGAGGAACATGCTTCTGAGTCCAATGAAGTATATAAGATCTAATGGGCAATACTTGCCCAAAAGCAAAGATGAGAAGGCAGAGAGGGACTGGGAAGCTGGACAAATGATCACTGGGAACTCGGGGTGTAAAGGGAAAAAGGACAAGTGCTGAGACATTGCAGGGAACACAAGCAATGTCACAAAACAATTCATACATAAATTTTTGAGGAAGAAACTAATTTACACCTTAAACTTTCATCTAAAACACAATAAAAGAGTTGAAAAGGTACAAGTTCAATTAAATCTTGAAAAAAAAATATTCATCTTCGTATCTGGAGAAGACAATAATTAGTTACAGTGAGGTATCTATAGATGGTAGCTTTTGTAGGAAGATAAATCACCCAAAAGGGAAAGTATAGATTACTGTATAAGGAAGATGACTTAGTAGCTAAGCAACATGCTGCAGGATCTGGAGCTGTAAATTGTAATCACTATGTACTGCATTGGTTAGCTCTTTCCCAGCTGACAGCTCAGAGGATATCTAGGTTAACAATTTGGTCCCCAATCAAGTCATTCACCTTCAGTTTAGTCATCTGAAAAATGAAGAAGTAGTGACGTAGCAACAATTATACAGATAGCATCAATATAGAGCAAGATGAAAAATTCATTCAGGATGTGAGCAAGCCTGATGACTCAACAGGAAAATGAAAGAAGAAGAAAAGTAGGAGATAAAAAAAAATGCCTCTAATTCTCCGACTTATAAAAATTCTCTCAAATTGCTTCAGAATGTCACTTCAATGACTTGTGATGATGTGACATTTCATTCCAAGATGGTTACTTTCAACTGTCTTGGTGCAGTAAAAAGTCATCTCAAGATTTATAAAGTACCATGCAGGAATTTATGTTTCAGGGTTAAATTATTTTATGTTCACTCAAAATATAGACCTGCTAAGAGGGAAACATTGATCTTGGAAAGACAAAAGACTCATTTTAAATATAATAAGAAATTTTTCCCGTTTTAACACATTTGTGCTATAGGCAAATGGAAAGTACAGAATGCAGGACAAACAGAAACTCGTTGATTGGCTCCATACGTTAGTTTCCTTGCTTATTTCATTAATTATAAATTGAGTTGAACATCTTTGCATATACTAACTCCTTTCCAATAATTGATCACTTTGAGAATGATGGAATACCTCATTCATTCATTCGACATTTACTTATTAACTAATTGCAATTTTAGTATCTGCTCAAACTAGGGATCCTTAGACCCTCAGAGGATATCTAGGTTAACAACTTGGATTGGGGAATACCTTGAAAAGGAAATAGGCACAACAGAGATCAATGGTCTCAAAGGGTATCAGCCACCCTTACTCTGTTTTAAGATTAATGCCCCCAAACATTCAAATATTCCTCTTGTTGTTAACTGTCCTTTTCCTGAAAGTGATAAACTTCATTCATTTTGATCATTCAGGGCACCAAAACTGGCACCAATTCCCATAAATGGGTCTAAGAAGAACACAAATTGACCCATTTGCCTCCCAGGGGGCCTTCCAATTCATTTTTTTTAACTTATCCCAGGACAATTACCTACCAAAATAAATAAATAAATAAACAACCCAAATCTGCTGCCCTTGAGTCAGTTCTAACTCTCAGTGACCCTACAGGACAGAGCAGAACTGCCCCATAGAGTTACCAAGCAGTGCCTGTGGGTTCCAACTGCCAACCGTTTGGTTGGAAGCTGTAACACCGCCACATGCCAGGAGAGGAATTCTATTAGACCTATTAGTTTATTTAGAGAAAAAGGGACAAGTCTACAGGAATCTGGGAGAATTAAATTTTAAGGAAGCAGTACTGGGATCCCTAGTCAGTAGCATATCCTGCTAGATATTTACATACGATAATTCTTCATCCTGAGGGAAGATGTACAGATCCCTTTCAGGATAAGTGAAAGCTACTTTTTACAGTATACATTCACTTCTGAAAGGTTGTCTGAATGGATATATCTTTCCCTACTACCATTTATAAAACAGTACTCATACCTGTGTTGACTTATGTCCTTCCTCGGCTATGTTTTTGTCATACTGCTTGTTATCATCTGATACATACAAATGTACATATGTAAGAGTTCTTAAATCTAATTGTCGGACCCTGCACACAACAGCTCTGATGGCCATTCCAGAAAAAGAGTTCTAAAATTGCTTTGAAGGGTCGACTAGGTACCAGCATCGGTGCACAGCTTCCCTAGAGGAGTACTTTGAAGGTGACCATAGCGATATTCAGCAACGGGGTATGCAGCACATTTTCTAGGATGAGTTCTCGAATTTAATTGTCAGGACTTGTGTGTGTGTGTGTGTGTGTGTGTGTGTGTGTGTGTGTGTGTGTGTGTGTGTAAACACATGGCACTGGGCACTGGGCATGTATATATTGTATATGTGTGTATATACATGTATGTATATATGTATATACTGTACGGAAACCCTGATGGTATAGCAGTTAAGTGCTATGTCTGCTAACTGAAAGGAAGGCCAGCAGTTCAAATCCGCCAGGTGCTCCTTGGAAACTATATGGAGCAGTTCTACTCTTCCCTATAGGTTCCCTATGTGTCAGAATAGACTCAAAGGCTTGGTTTTGGTTATGTAAATAATATGGAACCTTGGTTGTACAGTGATTAAGAGTTCAGCTGTTAACCAAAAGGTCGGCAATTTATATCCAGCAGCTGCTCTTTGGAAACCCTTCAGGACAGCGCTACTCTGTTGTATAGTATTGCTATTAGGAAGGTGAGTTGAAGCTGAAATCAACTCAACAACAACCTGTTTCATGCACAATATATATTATCTCCCCACCCCCTGCAGTGCCATCAAGTCGATTGTGACTCATAGTGATTATATAGGACAGAGTAGAACTGTACCATAGAGTTTCCAAGGAGTATCTGGAGGACTCAAAGTGCCACCCTTTTGGTCAGCAGACTTAGCACTTAACTAGTATGCCACCAGGGTTTCCGCCCATGGATAAGACTAATAAGATGTCAGAGATGGCAAAGGACTTGAGATTAGCTTTTAAGGCTACAGACTGTCAAGAGTAATGGATAGCATTTAAGAAAAGAAGGAAATTAACTGAATATGGGTGCAAGGTGGGAACCGGTGTGTGTCATGCTTGAAGACAAATCTTACATAGGTCTGTCTGAGGGAATGGTATTAGCAGTAATTAGGAAGGTAAGTTCAAGCCAGTTTTTAAAAGGCCTTAGATGCTAGGTGGAGACATTCTCAAAGCTGGAGAGCTGCTGGATATTCATGAGTAAAGGTAAACTAAGAAGATGAAGTTGAAAATGTATAGGATGAATTAGACTTACAGGAGACTCAAGAGGTGGCAGTTAGATGCTATTTCAATAATAAGTATCCAAGTGGCAAGTTTGCTAGCAAGTGGGAAAACAAGAAGAATAAATGCAAGAAATAAGCTGTTGTTGTTGTGTGTGGTTGAGTCAATTCAAACTCGTAGCAAGGGCCTACAGGACAGCGTAGAACTGCTCCATAGGGCTTTCTAGGCTGAAATCTTTATGGGAACAGATTGCCAGGTCTTTTCTCCCACAAAGCAACTGTTGGGTTCGTACCGCCAGCCCTTCTGTTAGCAGCCAGGCCCACCAGGGCTCCCTGCAAGAAATACAATACTTGGAAAATCAAGCAAGTCTTTACCATTTCTGCCCAAACCATGACGAGAATAATGGAAACCATCTTCTTCATTAACACTAAACATATTTATCTTGGTAGCAATCTACAATCATCATAACAACTTGAATTAAGAAAAGGAGTTATAAAAAAAATAAACTGACACGGTCAGAATGAAGTGATTTTGCTACTTGGCTTCAGTGGTTTTTAAGTACTGTTTATAGTATTCCTATTTTATTTAGCCAAACTAAAAACAGAACCAGATGGCTTTGTCCTCTATAGCTCTGGAGGCTTTGAAATGTGTTATATAATCAGAATTGGTTCTCACATTACTTGAATGTTTTTGGAGGATAAGTAGGATAGAACTTTAAAATCCCACTTGAGTACTAAAAATCTGTGAACCACTAAACAAAACTATCACTAAGAACCGGAAAGGAAAGAGAATTCAAGTAAGAACTTGATTTCTTCCAGTAGAGTTCATCTTTAAACTGATTCTTTTTTTGCTAATCTGGAAAATGAGAAAGGAAATTCATAAGAAGAAAATATAAAGACAGTATTTAAAATAAGATGGAGAATGAGCTTAGCAGTAATCATATTCTTTTCAATTTAACTTTGAAGCCAGTTTGTATTCTTGAAAATTCTTCTTTCTATTTTGCAGAGTGGCCACTGACGAATGTCTTCCCTTAGCTGGCAGGATAATGGATGTTCATCTGAAAATACCCAGAAGTATTATTTCAATGAATTCATTCATATTTTCTAGTCATCAGTTTTGTAGTAGACTAACAATGGATTTCATTTACAAATACTGAAGTGGAAGTAGACTTCATGATGCAAATAGAATTAATATACCTTTCCTGCCAAGACCATGGAAACCTTTACAGTTAAGTCCTGAATCTGCTAATCAAAAGGTCAGCCATTCAAATCTGCCTGGAAACTCTATGGGGCAGTTCTGCTCTGTCCTATAGGGTTTCTATAGGTCAGAATTGACTAGACAGCAGTGCTAGCAAGATCACGCCATAAGAAAAGAAGGCGTGACTGTCCCTGTGAAATTCTTTTGATGGTTGGGGTTCTAACTTTTGGAGCTTTTACATCTACTTACAGTATTTTACTGTATTTACAGTGATTAGGAAGGTGGATTCAAGTTAGTTTTTAAATGACCTTCCATGCTAGATGGCGACATTCTGAATATTGAAGAGCTGTTGAATATTCATGAATAGAAGAAAATACTGTGGAAAACTGGTAAGTTAAGAAGATGAAACTGAAAATGTATAGGAGAGATTGGACTTAAAAGCACCCAAAATTAGAGCTCTAACCAATTTTGACTGCTTTTTAAAAAATAGACAACTGAGATAAAAACATCATAGAACATCTTTATAACCTTGAGTGAGCTAAGATTTTCTTAGTTAGAATGCAAAAGCATTAACCATTAAATAAAAATATATGTACACAAATTGGATTCTATTAACATAAAATAAATTTTTTCTTCAAAAGATATCATTAAAAACTGAAAAAGCAACCCACGAAGTGAGACAAAGTACTACACACACGTACTCAAGCACATGAGGCAGTCCCTAGGTTACAAATGAGATCCATTCCTGAGTGTGTCTTTCAGGTGAAATTGTAAGTAAATTTGAACATGTATATATTGTTCTTATTTAGTGTCAGTTAGTCAGATATTTGTCTTAGTATACAGTATATATTTTGCCTTTCAGGAGCCCTGGTGGCACAGTAGTTAAGCATTGGGCAGATAATCAACAGGATGGCAGTTCACATTCACCACCCACTTCCCAGAAACTCTAAGGGGCAGTTTTACTCTGTCCTATAGGGTTACGCTAAAGAAACACTTCCGAACCATGCAATGTTTTCATGAGCATCACAAAGCAGTGCATGTGCTCCTTATTATGAGTCGTTGTATTTAATTCAAGTTTTTGATACTGTAGGCTTTATGACAATCTATTCGTAAGTATGAGTTGTCTGTCAGCCAGACATTTGTAATCTGGGACTGGCTGTATGCATAAACTAAAAAACAAACAAACAGAAAACAAAAATAGCCTGACAGAAAAATAGGCAAAAGACTTGAACGGACACTTCACAAACAAGAGGATATCCGTCTAAATGGCCTCTGTTGTTAGGTGCCACTGACTTGATTTTGACTTACAGTAATCTTATGTAACAGAATGAAACTTTCTCATAGAGTTTTCTAGGCTGTAAGCTTTAGGGGAGCAGGTTACCAGGTCTTTGTCTTACAGTCAGAGACTCTAAAGTGTGTTCGTCATTAGAGAAAAAGTGAATGTAATGATAATGAGATACCGTACCACTAAATACCCCCCGGGATGGCCAAATGGAGAAAAGACCAACAATACTAAGCTCTGACAAAGGTGTGGAATCAACTGAACTCGCATAGGTCTATTTATAGCCCCTGAACTTACCAAGCTTAGCTAACTTCCTGCCTTTACTCAGCCATCCCATGTGACTCTGATTTCAGGGTCTTCCCACACGTACCTGAATTGCAGCCATTGGCCAATCCAAGTTTCCCCTCAGCCCTTTTATCCCGTAACATCCTTCTTAGACCATCGGAGTCTACTGTTCTCTCCCACCTCTGGATCAGCTTCACATTTCTATCAGAGCTATTTGTTTTACATTTAGCTTTTAGTAAGTTACGTGATTATAGAAATATAAACAAGAAGAAAATGTTTTAACAAATCTGTGGTTATTACAAATGATTCTGGTATTTTTCTCAGAATATCAGGGAATGTGACCTGAAAAGGGGAGTTCGAGCTAGCAAAGAACCACACAGCCTCCCAGGGTACTTGGCATACCTGCTCTGTGCTCCCTGGCTTACCCACCATTACTCCCACCCAAGTTGTTACTCTTGTTCAGGGCTGTTGAGTAGGTTCCGACTCATAATCACCCTTTCTACAATAGAAGGAAACACTGCCTGGTCCTGTACCACCCCGCAATCATTGTTATGCTTGAGCCCATTGTGGCAGCCACTGTGTCAATCCATCTTGCAGAGGGTCTTCCTGTTTTTTGCTGACCCTGTACTAAGCATGATGTCCTTCTCCAGAGACTGGTCCCTCCTGATCATAGGTCCAAAGTACATGTTAGCTGTAACCTTAAATAGGAATCTTAAATCCCCCTATTTAAGGATATTGTGGTGTCATACCAAAACATATGGCTTTCAGTGGCCAGAGAAGAAGCACTGCTAGAGAAGAGTGTCTTCTTAAGACTGTGCTCTAGAAGATTCTTTATAAGGTACAGCTGAAGATCAGCCAGAGAAGATGCTGACACCAGTTTGCAGTTGTCACATCATCTTTCTCAGAATACCTGCACTAAATTAACCTGCAGATGTTGTTGTTACTGTTGCTGTATGCTATCAAGTTGGTTCTGACTCACGGCAACCTTATGTGACAGAGTAGCACTGTGCCATGGGATTCTTCCTGGGCTGTAGCCTTCTCGAAAGCAGATATGATGGGATAATTCAGACCCTGGAGTTGTTATTAAAGTGGCTGGCATGCACTCTAGTCTACTTTTGGGTAAAAAAAAATCACACACTATTTTACCAACAGAGGGAAATTGAGTGTACAGTGAATGAGTTTATTCAACTATTGGGGGAACATGTACAATGAAATTGGATGATATCTATATATTCTAATTAGGTATGTCATTTTTATTTATGTTAATTGTGGGATTTTGAACTCTAACAGACAGTTGATCCTATTATGCTTTCTGACTGAAAGGTGGCACCTTATCTGGAGGTCGTAGAATGATTACCTTAATCATGTGAATTAATTGGACATTGGTACCCGAACTCCAGTTAAGCTTACCAAAAAATTACTTCCTGGTTGGTAACAGAATCAAGTAAAAACTCCCTAGAAAGTGGTCTCAACAACAACAACAACAACAAAACCAAACCTGCTGCCGTCAAGTCGATTCTGACTCAGAGCAACCCTATAGGACAGAGTAGAACTGCTCCTTAGAGTTTTCAAGGAGCACCTGGAGGATTTGAACTGCTGAGCTTTTTGTTAGCAGCCATAGCACTTAACTACGCCACCAGTGTTTCCAGAAAATGATCTGGATAACATTAATTATTAGCATACTCACTTTGATAAGTACTTGTTGAAACATCTTAGGGGACTTTGGAGACCCCTCCCTTAAAAACCTGAGCTAGGTGTCATGCTAAACGTTATTTGCTACCAAGTATCTTTGAAATTACCAGCAGATGAAGTACTTTGCATGAAAACTACTAATATGCAGACAAGGCTCTTGTCAAAAGTGTTGAAGTCCAGTAGATGAGTGGTAAAGATCTCTGATTGTAGCCACACATACTTGAAAAGGAACTAATAGAAGCTGAAATGTTTGGGAAGACATATTCCATGCTCAAAGAAGCATTTGCCTGGTGTAACATTGAAAAATAAGTGATTACTCGACTAAGTTTCTGTGGACAATTTTCACCTAGTTCAATACAGTTCAGTTCAATTCATGTCAACAAGCATGTGAATAATCAAATTTGCCAGGCACTGAATCAAGCAGAGAGATACTGTTAATTGCATATACAATATTCATTCTACTCTTCTGTCTACTAACAGAACCTGCATTGTATTGGGAGAAGCAATGATCTCAGCTAGAACAGCTGTGTTTTCAACCCTTACTTTCAGACCAAAATGACCCAATAGCTATGTTCTCGTCAAACAAGTTTGAGAAGAGGTGGTTGAGTTGGGCTTCTGGGAAAACACTTTAAAGAGTAGGACTGTATTGACACGTATTGTCCATGATCTTTGGCATTATTCCAAAATGCAGGAGCTCCTGCAGTCAATTTGAGAACTAAAGATAAAACTAAATGGAGCTGTGACAGCCAGGAAGGGTATTGGTTCCTGGAGATATTATAAAGCTTTCATAACAACTTTGAATTACCTGCCTTGATACTCCGTTTAGGTTTCAAAATATGGTTTTATCTTTTGCTGTGTTAATGATTTCATACCAGTGTGGTGTGACTCCTAAATCTAATTACTGTAGAGTTACTGAAACTTAGAATGGACACAGACTGTCGTGATATTCAGCAATAAGGCATGTAGCACTTTTTCTAGGATGAGTTCGTGAACTTAATTGTCTGACCTCATACTTTTATGGTTGCACCTTAGAAGCACTCCCCTTGGGAAGCTATGCACTGATCACAGTGCCAAGTCCACCCTTTGAAGCACTTTTTCTAGGATGAGGTCATGAACTTAATTGTCAGACCTCTTCTAATGACAGCTCTGATGCTATTCCAGAAAAAGCTTTCCTAACTTGGTTTGAAGTGTGGACTAGGTGCTGGTATTGGTGCATGGCTTCCCAAGGGGATTACTTCAAAGATGACCATAGTGATATTTAGCAATGACATAAGTAGCACTTTTTCTAGGGTGAGTTCACAAACTTAATTGCCCAACCATGTCTGTCTCTTGGCTGAAGTAAGAAAATTTTTGCTGTAAAGGGCAAAGTAACAAATATTTTAGGCCTTGTGGTCAAGGCAGTAGACAAGCAACCATAATAATACTTAACCAATGGACATGACTGTGGCCCAGTAACAGCCATTTACAAAAACGGACGGCAGGACGGATCTGGCTCACAGACCATGGTTTGCCAGTTCCTGTTTTTGAAGGAAACTTTATGAATTTGATAAAAATTGATTATATGAAAAATGACTGGTTTTAAAATTTTGCATACAATACTTACAATTTTGTGAAATAAGTTTTGACGTATATCTGTATATATACCAATCTGTAAATGAAATTTGTCTTTGAGGATTGGTTTCACATTGAGTTTTGTTTTCTCCATGTTGACTGTATTTTCACAGTTGCTATAGGAAGCACAAATTCTTTTTGTAGTCTGGAAAAAACTTGCTGTTTCATAAAAATATTGTCATGAGAGAAGTGAAATTATAAATGTAGATGTTACACTAAATTATAATTCCAAACTAAAAACTTAGCAAGTCTTTGTGAATAATTGGAAAATTACATTGATACAAGAATTCTGAATTAATGGTGCATAACCTAAAAGGCCTCTCTGTGAGCTATGACAGTTTCGGAGTCAGTAGTCATAGCATGACTAATCAGCTCTTGCTAAGAGATACAAGGTCAAATCTGCAAAGATCGTCTTGCTAACAAGGTGAGGATGTGCCGAATACTAGGGTATTTGTGTTGGTACTTCTTAAGTTCCCATGTGCGGCGGTCTTCCCCACTCACTCCCACCCCCCACAGACCTGATCCTCTGTAGCTTTTCTTCTATTTCTCATATGCTCTGTTGTTATTGATCAGACTTGCTGTTGTAATACTTTTGCAATGCTGATTCCTCTGTGTAGAATAGGGTTTTATTTCCTTTATCACTTAAGAATATATTACTTGTTACATATAAAAAATTACAATGAGATATATAAATGTGAGGTCCAACAATTAAGTCCATGAACTTGATTGTTTTAAGTGCTGCATACCTCATTGCTGAACACCATTACCTACGTTTGAAGTATTCCCCTTGCAAAGCTATGCACCGACACCAATGCTTAGTCCACCCTTCAAAGCCATTTTGGAATTCTTTCTGGAAAGACTGTTGCACACAGTGGCACACGGGCAAGTTTGCAAACTTCATCGCATAGTTCTCTGTGACGGATTTTTTAGCCGTCAGTAAACCAATAACTGTATTGGAACATCCTCCCTACTCACCTTATCTGTCCTCTGATGACTTTTTTCTTCACCCTAAGATAAAGAAAATATTGAAAGGAAGACATTTGGATGACATGGAGGACATCAAATGTAATAGGACAGCAGCTCTGATGGACATTCCAGAAAAAGAGTTCCAAAACTGCTTTGAAGGGTGGACTAGGAGCTGGTGTCGGTGCATAGCTTCCCAACAGGAGTACTTCAACGGTGACTGTAGTGATATTCAGCAATAATGTATGTAGCACCTTTCCTAGTTTGTGAACATAATTGTCAGGTCTCATAATATAAAAAGCATAATGCCATACTGAGTGCCCACCAATCCAAAAATTAGATCATTGTTGTAGATTACAGGTCTGTCTTCCCCACCAAACTCAGAAGTAGTTACTAACCTAATTATAAATCACTTTTTTAAATATATAATTTTATCCCATTCATATGCATGTTTAAATAACATTGTTTAATTTTACTTATTTTTGATTCCTATAAACAGTACCATGTTTATTCTGGGAGTCTTTTAGTCCATGTTATGTTTCCAAAATGCAGTTATGTATAGTTTATCTGTTTTATTGCTGTGGTATATCATCTTTTTGTGCAAACTGAGCAGAGTTTGTTTGCATGACCTCCTTTTGATAGTTACTTGAGTATGTTATGGGAGCCTTAGTCACACAGTGGTTAAGCACATGGCAGCTAACCAAAAGGCTGTGGTTTGAATCCACTAGGCACTCCAAGAAGAAAGATGTGGCAGTCTGCTTCCATAAATATTACAGCCATGGAAACCCTATGGGGCGGTTCTATTGCCTCCTACTATGTTGTTGTGAGTCAGGATTGACTTGACAGCAGTATGTTGAATGTTTCAAGACTTTGTTACTTAAGCACTGCTGCTGTGAGCATTCTCAAACATGTCTTGGATTTGACCTATAAGAAAGTGATTTGTTTTAACTTCTTTCTTAATTTTTAGGATTAGTAAAGCTTTCTGCTTCTTTTGAATCAGTTCTGGGAAATTTTATTTTTCTAGGAATTCATCTATTTCCAAATTCTCTAATTTATTGGTATCCTGTGGTATCCACTATTATTGTGGAGTGATTTACCTCATTTTTTAGCATAGACAGTGTTTCTTAGATGTATTTAGGTGCTCTAATATAAGGTGCATAAATATTTAATATCGTTAAGTCCTGCTTGTGTACTGGATAATAAATAGTGCCCATCCTTGTCCATGATGGAGGATTTTAAGGTAAAATCTATTTTATCTGAGATTAGAATTGTAACACGTGCTCTTCTTTGTGTATTGTTTAGTTGATATATATTCTTCCACCCTTTAATTTTCAGTTTGTTCATACCCTTAAGTCTAAGGTGAGTTTCTTGTAGGCAACATATGAATGGGTCATAGATGTTGCTCGATGTCTCTTCGCTAGAGCATTCACTCCATTCACATTCAATGTAATTATTGATAGGGATATGTTTAGTGTTGTTGTTGTGATATGTTTATTTCTGCGTTGATATTTTTTCTGTTGTTCTTATCAATCTGTTCTAGAACATTCTTCTTTGTGAGTTGATTTTTCACCTTTTCAGGGTTGGTTTTGTGGTCACTGAAACTCATGTGTTACATTTCTTCATTTAATGTGTTGCGTCTTTATTGTGCTTTACGGCTACTCCTGTGATCTCCCTTAATAAACTACGTATAAACCCAATTTTAATCATTGCCAGTCTTATTAACTTCCTCTCCTTCCAGAAGGACTATAAAGACTGTAGTAAATCCCTCTTTTTAATATGATGACATCATAGTTTTCATGATATGACGACTGGATCATTTCTTTCACTGTTATAGCTTTGATTGAGTTTGGAGCCTTCCATCACTGAGTGAGTTTCTGGGTGGTGGGTCCTGAATTTGCTTTTAAAATATAAAGTTAGTGGTTTTGTTCTTCTGAAGCAAGAGATTCTTTCAGTATTTCTTGCAGCTTTGGGGTGGTTTCTACATGGTCTCTGAGTTTCTGTTTATCTGCAAATGTCTTAATTTCCTTTCCATATTTGAAAGATAGTTTTTCAGGATGTATAATTCTTGGTTGGAAGTTCTTCTCCTTCAAAGATTTGAATATGTCATGCTACTGTCTCTGTGCCAGCATTATTTCTGCTGAGAAATCTGACAAAAGCCTACAGGGTTTCCCTCTCAATGTTAGCTTTGCTTTGAGTCTTGCTGCCTTTAAGAGTTTCTGCTTGTGTTTCATTTTGTTAAGCTTGACTATAATATGTCTTGGAGTCTTTCTTTGGAAATCTATACTGAGTGGCATTTGATGTGCATCTTGGATATCTATATTCTCTTCTTTCTTAATTTCTGGGAAGTTTTCTGTCAGCAGCTCAGCAACAATACTCTGTGTGTTCTCAGGTGTCTTGCCCTGTTCAGGAACTCCAATTAATTGTAGCTTGTTCCTCTTAATAGAATCCCACATGCTTCTTAATGCTCCTCCATTTTTCTTGTTTCTGTTTTCTACTCATAGTTGCTGGAGTCAGTAGCTCTGTGTTCCAAGTCAGAAAGTCTCCTTTCCTTTTGTTCCATTCTGTTTTCTTGGCTTTGAATTGAAGTTTCTATGTCTTTGATTTTGTTCTTGATCTGTTGGATTTCAGAGTATTGGTGTTCCATCAGATCAAACAGCTTGCTTAATTTTTCATTTTTCTCTGCTGCATTTTGTATAAGGTCTAGGAGGGCTCTCTATATAATCCTTTTGTATTCACCTTCAGATAGTTTCAGAAAAGTTTCTTTGTCTGGGAAATTCTTTGCTGCTTACTTTTGGGCGCCTTCTGAAGCCATGGATGATTTCTTGGTTACACTTTTGGGGGCATCATGTGAGTCAATAGAAGCCGGGAGTGATGCCATGAGGATGGACTTCAGTTGTTTTCTAGGCCATATTAAAATGAAAGGTGAAAGGTATCTGACAACTTCCAAAGTCAGTCAAGTTTTCATGTACACAGGTCCCTCTGCCCAGGTGGCAAAGTAAGCACCTCCATAACCAACCCCAGATGTTATAAACTAGTTCAAAATACAGAAAGACTACTGCCCTGCTGGCCTCTGGTGCCAGGCCCCAGTCATAGGTGACACTGTAAAATACTGTTTTACTGCCAGCAAAGTGCTCTCCAGGCAGGTACTGCCTCCCAGCCTAGGAATTAGGTCCTGCTGAGGCCTCTGTATAGGTAATCAGCCTCCCAGTGGAACAAGATGGCATCCCACACAAGCTCCCTGCCTGCCTCAGTACAGGCTACTCAATAGCAGAGGCAGAAAGAGAGGCCAAAGGTGCCGAGATACCCAGAGTCCAAAACTAGGCTCTCAAAATGTGGCAATTTTACCTGCTGATCCCACCAATGGTACATCTGAGATTAGCTGCCAGTCAAGTCCCAGCTCCGCCTGCCAGCTAAGACAGAGAAAAAAAAGTTAAAATGGTGACTTACCTTTGGTCCGTGAAAGCCAGCACTCACCAAGAGTGGGGGTCAGCGAAAGAGAGGAAGTTTTCCATTCAATGTTATGAAGTCCAATTTAACAGTCCTATGCTGTGCCCTAGGGCTCACTAGGTGTCCAGAAGGCTCTGTTTAATTATCATTTCAGGTTTGGGTTTCTAGAGAGATTTAGGGAGATATGTGTTTAGTCTGCCATTTGACTCTGGCCCTGGTATCCTGTTTCACTAGACATCTAAGTTTTTCTGTGATTTAGCTCTTTAAAGCAAACAGTTCCTTCTTAATTTCAAAAGAATTGGAAAGATGAGTGAATACAGGTGTAATAAAAATCCTTTAGGAAATTCTTGCAAACACTGGTGGTGTAGTCGTCGAGGGCTACAGCTGCTCACCAGAAGGTCAGCAGTTCAAATCCACCAGGTGCTCCTTGGAAACTCTATGGGGCAGTTGTACTCTGCCTTATAGGGTTGTTATAAGACATAAAATGCTACTAGTGAAGAATGTGCTTCTTGACTTACATATATACATGAGGCTTACTAAGAAGCTCCCATCCAAAGGTGAGAGCTGGTAGAGGAGGTCAGGAGATGGTTGAATGGACACAGGAAATACAGAGTGTAAAGGAGGTAGGTGTAATAAAAATCCCCATGAAACTCTTAGTTGTCCCAAATTAAATTTAAGAATTCTTTTGATTAACTGTAGCTTTGCTCTTCTAATAGTACACTAGATGGTAGAAATGTGAGCTGAGATCTTAGCCAAAATTCTTTTGATTCAACTTTAGCGAGGGCAAGCAAAACTTCTCTGTAAAGAAGCTGTACAGTGTAATCCCTACCCTGCTTCTGAAAAAAGCTCTGTAATCTGTCTGAGAAAGACAAAAATGACCTCAATAACTTTTCAGAGCCTAGTGAAGATGAGGAATCATTTTAGAAGGTAGCTTAACTAGTGCTACAATGTAATGACATTCATTTTCCATCCTATATTTATGGCAACTAATAATTATTACTATAATTACATATGTATGTAATGAAATTCCTTACCTCGAACCTTCTGAATCAGTTATAGTTTGGGGGGTTTTGTTATCACGTGAATAATGAAAGAGTCACTGATGGCAATTGATTAGATTTTCAGTGACCATCTGTTATCTTCATTTCCATATATTTTGAGCAATGTGTTTTTAAGATGTGCTCAAGATTAACCTCCGTCTGTTGAGTCTGTCCTACCTTTAGGTGTGTAAACAAGCTGGGTATAAACCTCCTCAGTCTGATTAGGACTCTGTGGTAATTTCCTGTGGAGGTATATTTCCTGGCTTCGCTTAGCCTACTGGGAAATGATCTCTAAGATACATGAAGCATAGCATTTCTATTAGATGGCACTGCTTTAATGTCTGTTCTATATAATGACACAAAATTACTGATAAGAGCTTTGCTCGCATCATTATGATTGCTTAATTTGATTCAGGCAAAGTATTAGCCAAACAAAAATATGCTACAAGGGAAGTCTGATGTGGTCAGGACATAATTTTGGTAATTTAATTTTTTTTTTTTTAAAGCTAGATAGTGGGAGAAAAATGAGGGGGCAGAACTAGAACTCTATTAAAAGATGAGACTTGATGGTCCACCAGACTACAGAGTACCCAGAAGACATGTCCCCAGGTTCTATGTTAGTCCAGAGCTGAAACCAGTCCCCACAAGCTAATTCTTCAGACAAAGATTGGACTGGACTATAAGACATAAAATGCTACTAGTGAAGAATGTGCTTCTTGACTTACATATATACATGAGGCTTACTAAGAAGCTCCCATCCAAAGGTGAGAGCTGGTAGAGGAGGTCAGGAGATGGTTGAATGGACACAGGAAATACAGAGTGTAAAGGAGGTAGGTGTGAGCTGTCACAGGGTAGGGAGAGCAACTAGAGTTACATAGCAGTGTGTGAGCAAGGTTTTGTTTGACAAATTGACTTGGATTGTAAACTTTTACTTAAAACACAATATTTAAAATAAATAAATAAATAAGGTAGCTAAAACTGCCTCCTTTGTCCAAGAACCAGAAGAACTACATTCCATAAAAGAATCCTGAACAAAAGGGGTAAATGTAGAACAAAATTTCAAATTCTCAAGAGAATCCAGACTTTCTGGAGCTATCAAGGCTTGGTGACCTCCTGAACCTATTCACTTGTGATAATCTTTAAAGTTTAAACCTAATCTATCTTCCAATTTTCCTTGAACCAAAAAGTAACTTATCTTACTTAGTTAAGTATATCTGCTTTGAGTATTGTGCTCTTTCAAAGATTGTCTATGTGAAATCAAATTGGCAAGGGAAACTTGTAAGTTGCTCCCTTAGGGAGCATGGAGTTTAAGATGATGGTGGAATAATTTAGATAAAGATGGGGAGAATGGTGGCACAACTTTAAGAATCACTATCACTAAATTGTACATGTCAAAATTGTTGAAATGATGTATCTTTGGCTCTATATCTTTCACCAAAGTAAAAATCAACTAACTTTTTTCAAGGAAAAAGAAGCTGCTTACTTTAGGAAATTCTTGCAAACACTGGTGGTGTAGTCGTCGAGTGCTACAGCTGCTCACCAAAAGGTCAGCAGTTCAAATCCACCAGGTGCTCCTTGGAAACTCTATGGGGCAGTTGTACTCTGCCTTATAGCGTTGTTATAAGTAGGCACAGACTTGACAGCAATGGTTTTTATTTTTTTTTAAACATATACTTTAAATTTTTATCTCAAATTAAAATATTTAAATCTTAATTTAATTGTAAACTTATGCCAACTCTTCCCTTTGGGTATATATGGATATCAGTGCCTTGATTTCTACTTCCAGCTCTTATAGTAGAGCAAAACAATAAAATCCTTGCAAAATTATCTTCTATAATTTTTATGAAATTTATTTTTAGCCCTCTAGAATTTTCTTGCCCATCCCTGATTGGCAATTTCTTTTAGCAACTCACCTTTATCTAGTCTTTACAAAGAATCCGGTGTATTTTTCTTTAAAGTGATAGCTTTTTTTGGCATAGTTCATTGGCATAAATACCACTGAATTGAATTACACAATCATGATAAAATTACAACTAACATAAACAGACTTGGGAATGTATACAACTGATTCTTGGTCTGCACAGGACTCAAGTAGTGGGAGTAGTAGAAAGTGTCTCTGCTGAGAAAATTCCTGTCTTCAACATGCATGGCCATCTCTATGCTCTGAAAAAAGAACAAAGCTAGTTGGTTACAATAAAGTGGTATAAAAATTAGAGACAGTGGAGGGGTAGTCAGTGCTGATTAATTGGAATTTCTTTAAGAGAGCTTATACTCTATCTAAAAACAATGATTTCCAATGTTGATGCAGATAAGGGAGTCCCACAGTATTAATAGCTGTGTTATAACTAAGGTGTTTATTATGAGTCGGGTCGGACTCGACGGCACTTGGCTATTATATTGTGCCCTTCGAGTTTCTACAGAAGCTGGTAGTGTGGTGAGAAGTGAAATTTCAATGCAACTTTAAACTCATGTCACTCGTATCTTATTCTGAGAACGGTCACAGTGATTGACTATATTGTGCTATTTATTTGACCACCTCAGGCTGTAAAGAGTGTGCTACCCTTGACTATTTGTATTAAGATAGAAATTTCTCTTGCTGTATGAATTCAGACAATATGTAATTAACGTCCATATGCCTTATGCAGCGTGTTGTTGTTGTGTGCTATTAAGTGTATTTCAACTCACATCCACCATAGAGGACAAGATAGAACTGCCTCCTAGGGCTTCTTAGGCTGAAATCTTTATGGGAGCAGGTCACCAGGTCTTTTTGCTGGTGGGGCCACTAGTGAGTTTCATCTGTCCACCCTGCAGTTAGCAGCTGAGTGCTTAACCATTGTGCCACTAGGGGTCCTTTAAAGAATACAGACTTTGCTTTATTTCAGTAACCACCGCAATCTATTGATTTAGCCCTTGAACCATTGCTAGAATACTCACGCTAAATACTCTATGTATTTTCATCTTACCCATTGCTTAAAATCTACAGATTCTATGCAGAGGTATTATTACTGGTATTTGATTTACGAGGAGTCAGAGATTCAGTTTGCAATAGTTTCAAACTGGAGTTAAAAGTTATTGCTATGGATTTCCAGAGCGGCTGCATTTGGCTTTAGTGCTACTAGATACACTGCTGTTTTTACTAGTTACCATTTGAGTCAGCTCTGCCTCAACTCTGGGCACAACGCGGCGAAAGCCTGCCCAGTCTTGTATCACATCCAAAACTGTTTTTATGCTTAAGCCCATTGTTGCAGTCACTGTGTCATTACATACAGTTGAGGGTCTTCCTTGTTTTGGCTGACCTTCCACTCTACTAAGCATGATCCTTCCTGACAACATGTCCAAAGTGTGCAAGACACAGTCTTGCTATCTTTGCTTCTAAAGAGCACTCTGGTTGTGCTTCTTTCAGAACAGATGTGTTTGTTCTTTTGACCACCCATAGTATATTCAATATTCTTCTCCAATGCCATGAATCAAAGGCATCAGTTTTACCTCTGTCTTCTTTATTCATTGTCCAGCTTTCCCCTGCCTATGATGTGAGAGAAAAATACCATGGCTTGGGTCAGGCACATCTGAGTCTTTGAGGTGACATCTTTACTTTTCCATACTTTAAAGAGCTCCTTTGCAGCAGATTTTCCCAGTGCAGTGTATCTTTTTATTTCTTGATTACTGCATCCATGGGTATTGATTGTAGAAACAAGTAAAATGAAATCCTTGACAGCCTCAATGTGCTCTCCACTTACCATGATGTTGCTTACTGGTCCTGTGGTGGGGATTTTTGTTTTCTTGATGTTGAGGTGCAATCCACACTAAATATTATGGTCTTTGGTCCTCATTAGTCCATGTTTCAAATCCTTTTCATTTCCAGCAAGCAAGGATGGGTCATCTGCCTAACACAGGCTGTTAATGAGTCTTCCTGCAATCCTGATGCCTCATGTGCAGCTTCTAGAATTATTTGTTCAGTGTACAGATTGGAAAGATATGGTGAAAGGATACAGCCCTAATGCACACCTTTCCTGATTTTAAACCATGCAGTGTCCCTTTGCTCTGTTTGCGTGACTGCCTGTTTAGCTAAATATACTAGCTTCCTTTATTTAGCTGAGTTCTTTTTTTTCCTTTCTTTCTATGAGTCGAGTTTTCTGCTAGACCTTCAATTTAGCTCTCATTTGATTATCACAAGAAGATTATAGTTAGTATTTCTTCAATTATATTATTCCTAGCTGCCATCAAGTCATCCCCCAGCACATGGTGATCCCAGGCACAATGGGATGAAATGATGCCTGGTCCTGCACCAGCCTCATGACTGGATGGAGATGGACCATTGTGATCCACATGGTTTTTACTGGCAGAATTTTGGGAGAAGATCACCATACCATTTTTCCTAATTCATCTTCACCTGTCTTATTCAGAAAGATCCATTGTAACCTGTTCAGCATCATGACAAATGCAAGCTACTACTGACAGATGGCAGGTGGCTATGCATGAAGTGTATCTGCTGGGAATTGAAACCAGGTCTCCAGTGTGGAAGATAATAATTCTACATAAAAAAAAAAAAAAACACAACTTGGTTTTAGGTCAAGGTGTCTAATCCCAAAGTGAGTGATTACTCCACTCTGTTATACAACAACTGTATTTGCTTAGGGCACTCACTGCCCCTGGATCATGTAGCTATACACAAGGTCACATAACACTGATACCCAGTCTCACAGGGTCTGAGCCCATGCTGGCTCATCCAGGAATTCTACTCCCTTACAATGTTTTTCACCTCGGTCATATTAAAAAGTCAAAAATTAGATCAGGTTATGCAAATGATAAAGAATGATGATGATTCCAGGAAACATCTCCTAACCTGGTTTCAACTGGAAGATATTATGATGAGTGAAAGTAGTCAGTGACAAAAGGACAAATATTGTATGAGACCCCTACGATAACATCTCAAAAACAGATTTATGTATAGAAGAAAAAACTCTTTGACAGTTGCAAGGGAGGGGAGGTGAGGAGCGTAAGTGGGGGAAGGTTTAGTTTAGATAGTTGCTAGAAATCTGGTTGGGAGAAAGCAGTGATAGCACACATTAGAAACAAGAACAACATTAAGTGGACTTCAGCATAAGTTGAATACTTCTATCTTAATTCAATATTGCAAGACAGAGTAGCTGGGGCGGGGGGCAGGGACCATGCTCTTAGACGAAATCGAGGCCAATTGGCACAACTAGTGTTTTGCTAAGACAGCTCTCTGCACCCCACATTGATGAGTGGCATCTGAGGCCTTAACAGCTGCCAAGCTGCCACCTGAGGGCACAGCAAATGGTCCCAACTCAGCAGGAACGGATGCTCACCGAGGACCAAAATGACATGGAGTAAAGACAACCCAGAAGACAGAGAGACCCGCATGAGTGGGTGCCTACATCGACTTGGGCCCGGAAGAACTGGATGGTGCCCGGTCACCACCAGTGATAGCCACGGTGGAGCTCACAGAGAGGAGTCTCACTGGCAACACAAGAATAGAAAGGGGTGCACCCTGAGATCTCCACTAAAAGACCACAGCTGATAGTCCAGCGGCTTTGGGGTTCCCCTGAGAGCATGGCCCTGGTGCTGCCCTTGTCCATAAATCATAACGAAGGTACACTCATCGGACACTAATGGATTGGACTTGGTGATGCCGAGTGACCATATATTGGATGCACTTTATGGTTCTATGCATCTATAGGATGTCATCCTGCTGACTTCTGGCTGGAGGAAGGAGAGTGGGTGGAGAGGAGGGGAAAGGAGGCTGTTGGGAGGGTAAGACATGTATGGAGCAGAGAGGAAGAGTGTGCTGTCACCGGACAGGGAGAGCAGTGGAAGCTGCATATAGGTGGGCATGTAAATTTATATGGGAATGTACATTTTCACTCAGTCATAATAAAAAAAAGGTTAGGTCAGGTTACCCTTCCCTTACTGTCACCACATTCAAGATCCACAACACCATCACTGGTCGCATTATGGGCACGATGACATGGCTGCCCCTATGCCCCTGGAGCTCTGCAAAGCCAGCAGTCCATGGCCCAGGGGAGATCCTGTGTGATTTCTTCTGGCACCAAATATCACACAACTGTGTGAGATGAGCAGCCTGCAAGACGGGAGGTGAATAACACCTAACTGTTTTAAATTTTCTTGAGCCAAATATTATTATAGTGTTTACAAAGCACATCAGTTTCAGTCACAAAGACCCCTGCAGAACTGCTGCTCTGCAACCCCTCAAGTCCCGTTGACAGTCTCCTTCTGATGTTAGGATGAAGTATCCCTCAGAAACTACTTTTCCTTCCTCTACCTGTCATCATTGCTGTAAGTGACATGATAGTATATTTCTGAGGCCCATATGTGAACAATAACATTGTTCTCAGAGATTTTCCTACATTAAAAAAAAAAAAAAAAATCAGTGCTTACAAACAGATGTTTGGTGGAAGGCCATTGTCTCCTTCCCATACCAGCCACAGCAAACCTTCTGCTACAGCCCAGCCCATGTTCACAAATGTATTTATCAGTGATTCTTGTGGTGGATTAGCACTTTTTGCTGCTGGCCACTTCCAACCCATCCCCTTTTAATATCTCATTTTGCTTTAAATGAAAATTTATAATCCAAGTTAATTTGTCATTCAAAAACTTATACATGTGTTGTTCTGTTGCTCTAGCTACACTCCCCACCCTAGACAGCCCACCATTCCTTTCCACCCTGGGTTTCCCATGTCCATCCAGCTAGCTCCTGTCCCCCTCTGCCCTTTCATCTCACCCCTGGACAAGAGCAAATCAGTTAGTATCATGCATCTACTTAAGCCAAGATGCAGACTCTTCGCCAGTGTCAGTTTACATCTTAGAGTTCAGTCCAATCTTTTTCTGAAGAGTTGTCTTTGGGAATGATTTCAGTTCTGGGCTAACAGAGATTCTGGGGGCAATGTCTTTGGGGAACTCTCTAGCCTGTAGGACCATCAAACAGGTCTTTTTAATAGCTTCCGAGTTCTACACTTTTGTCTTACTACATCAAGAACTCTTCGTTGTGTTCCCCGTCAGAGCAGTCACTGGTAGTGGCCAGGCACCATCTAGCTCTTCTGGTCTCATTCTGATGTAGCCACTGGATTATGTGGCCCTTTCTGTCTCTTGGGCTTATATTTTCCTTATGTTTTTAATGTTCTTCATTCTCCTCTGCTCCAGGTGGGTTGAGACCTATTGAAACGACTTAGATGGGCTGCTGGCCAACTTTTTATTTTAACAAACTCTCATCTCACAAATCACGATGGACTGGAAAAAAGTAGCAAGAAGCACAGTGATGAGTGAATCACAATCTGGAATTAACAAAACAATCTTTCATTGAAGCAAAATTCCTCTGGGCTAACTTGACTCTCCCATGACCAGCCAGCCTCCCTGTCCTTTTAGGGCTTCTTCGGGCCCAGCCAAGCTGTCTTTGCCCTTCACTCTGAGATCAACCCAGCTAATTGATTCCCAGATCCTTGGACCACAAAATGGCATCGATCCCCCTTATTGCTAGATTCAGTCTGACCGTGTGTCTCTTGAGTTTATACTTTACTTAGGAGCAGCAGTCCCCTGACATTGAGTCAATTACAACTCATAGCCACCCTATAGAATAGAGTAGAACCGCCCTATGAGGTTTCCAAGGAGTGCCTGGCACATTTGAACTGCTAACCTTTTGGGTAGCAGCTGTAGCACTCAACCACTATGTCACCGGGGTTTCCATAAGCAGGATAAGCCTGGGTCAAATTGTGTCTTTCCAACAATTTGCAGTGTACAATTTCACCTGTCCCCCACCACAGCAAAGATGTGGGGAAACACACGTGCAATTGCTCACCATCAAGAACAAATAAACACAGTTCAGCCCTTGCAGCCTTTGCTCGATGAGAGCCAGCTGCCTGCCTTCCTGGTTAATCCATGCCTGTATGGGAAAGCTCCACCTTCATTTCTCGGTAGTAAATTGTGTTTTGACCTTTTCCCACTATAAGCCTCTGAACACTTGAACTCTTAGCCCTACCGGCATGACATGTTACCGTAGCACCCATCCTGACTCAAAGCAACCCCATTGGTAACAGAGTAAACTACCCCATAGGGTAGGCTGTAATCTTTATGGGAGCAGATCTTCCTCCCAAGGAGCTGCTATTCGGTTTGAACTGCTTACCTTTCAATTAGCAGCCAAGTGCTTAACCATTGTGCAACCAATGTTCCTTGTATTCCTTTCACAGAGGCCATATCTCACCACCACCATCTGATTACCTGGATCACTAGATGTGAGCTGCTCCTTCCTGTTCCCAAAGACAATCACCTTTAGGGGGCTTTAGACACTTTCCTGCTGCCAACAAGCCAACACAAGGTTTTGATGCAGGGCCTGCAGCACATACCTACCTACACTTCCCCCAAGTTAGTGGTGTTGTTGTTTGGTTCCATCTAGTCGGTTCAGACTCACAGCGACCCTATGCACAACCAAATAAAACAGTGTCTGGTCTTGTGCCATCCTCGTAATTGTTGTGATGCTTGAGCCCGTTATTGCAGCTATTGTGTTAAACCATCTCATTGGGGATCTTCCTGTCTCTCACCGATGCTCTACCTTACCACGCGTGGTGCCCTTCCCCAGAGACTTGTCCCTCCCGATAACCTCTTCAAAGTGCGTGAGACAGAGCCTCAGTCCCACCCTCACTTCTAAGGATCATTCTGGCTACACTTCTGCCAAGATGGATTTGTTTGTTCTTCTGACAGTCTAGGAAATACTCAGTACTTGTCCTTAAAGTTATATTTCAAAGACATCAATTCTTTGGTCTTCCTCATTCGTTGTCTGCCTCTCACATGCATGTGAGGTGATTGAAAATACCACGGCTTGAGTCAGGCACACCTCAGCCTTCATAGTAAAATTGTTGCTTATTAACATTTTTAAAGTGGTCTTTTACAGCATATTTGCCCTATGCAATACGTCATCTGGTTTAACTGCTGCTTCTTTGGGCACTGGTTATTTGCAGACAAGTAAAGTGAAATTATTGACAACTGCTACATTTTCTCCATTTATCATGATTGGTTGCTTTTTGGTCCAGTTGTGAGGATTTTTGTTTTCTTTACGTTTCAGGTAGACGATGTCAGCAGACTTCATTTCTCTGGCATATTTCCAAAGCCCAAGCCCCCACCGCCATGGCACTTGACAAGCTCACACTCAAAAGTCCTTGGTGGCAATCACTGGAAGAATCACAAGAAATCCAAAGCCTCCCAGGAGTTGTCTCTTTCTAACTTGGTGCAGGCACTAGGACCTGCCCGGCGCCGACAGGCAGCCAAGCTTCACAGCCTGTCAGTGGATTAAGCTGCCTCTGCTGTTACACAAGAAGACAGAGCTGGTAGGCAGCAGCAGCAGTAGCAGCAGTTCAGCACCCTTCCTTCCCACTGCTTGCCAGACTGGAAGGTATTTACTTGCTCTTTTTTGTTCAGGTGTTTTACTCCATCCATGTGCCTTCAGCATCCACTTAATCTGATGCTCGGAATGCTGCCCAGCACTTACTGGGTTACTCTCTTATTTATGTTGATTTCTACAGCTGATAGAAGCAACAGTGCCATAAAGACATGGGCTAGACATTGACAGAGGCTGAAATCTGGAGGCATTTGGAGGTGTGAGTATACCGGTCATCCATCTCTAATGTGTTGGCTGAAATAGTTGTGTCTCTTGACCTTCTTCCTCCTCACTGAAAGAGGGAATGCAACATGCCATCAGCATTATTTCATTCATGAAGGAAAAGCAACTAGACTGTGATCAAGACCACTAATGATGGCCTGAAACTCCACTTTGGAGTGCCTGTGGTTCCCTCTTCCAGCCTGTGGGCTTGCAAGAGGAGAGGCTAGATTTGCACAGGACTTTTGATGGGCAAGAAAAATTTTGCTCAGGGCTGCAGACTGCTTGCTTGGTTTCTGCTTTCTATTTTCAAAGCTCAAAGACTGTTCTTTCTAATCATTGCTGTGATGCCGTGTAGGAGTGTTTTTATGCTTTCTTTATGTCTACAATCCAAATATTCTTATCATAAATGTAATTAGTTGAACTGCCAGAAGGCTATTAAAGCATTTGAAGTCTCCCAGTGCAAAAGCAGTGAGGAGAAATCTGGCTTGCTTTTTCTTGAGCCGTACTTACTGTACTCAATACCACTATTGCTAGCTTGCACACAGCAACGTAAAAATTAATAACCTAAGGTCTGATTTCTCTTTTCAGCAATGCATTGGGTTACATGTATGAAGGAAGTAATTTGTCCTGAGAAAACTCAAATGAATATGGCCTTACAAAGAATGTTGGAAATTTTCTTTAAATATTTGCATATACAATTTAATTGAAGATGTTTTGCAGGGCCTTGGTGCTAATTTCACACATGAAAAGCTCCTTGAAAACTTGAAAGTCTTGTTAAATTGTTAGATATGATTCTCATCCCAATAGTAAACAGTTTAAAATAATTTAGCTTATACGAAAAATGGAACTGGTTAATTATTTATAAATGGATAGAATGTTGAATGATGTTAATAGTCAATTTATGGTAGACCTGGGGGGTGGTATGGCTTGGGTTGTTAAGACAATACCTCTAAAATGTATTTAAGGAAAAAAAATACCAAACTCAGACACAAAGCAAGACGTCAATACAGATAACATGATTTCAATGAAACCGTTTGTTAGAGAATGTTCTGGAAGATTTTTAATGACTAAAAAATTGGTATGTGCATATATTTGTGCCCTACATTTGTTATATTTGATATATTGAAACCCTGTAAATGAGGCTTCAAAATTTTTAAATACCAAACTTTTGGAAATGTTTTTAGAACTCTCCTAAAACTCTTTAGTTGGTATAAGAGAGAGACAGAGAATATGAGGGAGGAATGGACTCAGTTTTGTTTTATTATTCTATACTGTTTATACTTTGAACATTCTGAATGGATACTTGCTACATAAATGTTCTACATTTGTAAAATGTAACTAAAGTTACAAGTGGTTGTAATCATGAATTTGGACTGTCTTTGAGGAAATCCTGGTAGCGTTGGTGGTTAAGTGCTGTGGCTGCTAACCAAAACGTCGGCAGTTCACATCTGCCAGGTGCTCCTTGGAAACTCTATGGGGCAGTTCCTCTCTGTTTTTCAGGGTTGCTATGAGTCAGAATGGACTCAGCTGCAGTAGGTTTGGTTTTTGTTTTTTGGTTAAGATGCAAGTGAATGCAAAAAATAGCAGGTTAATATGTTGCTCTATAATGTTTTTTTGTGCAAGTAAAATCTTTTTCAAAGGTAACTTGACTTCCGGAGGGAGTTGGGGACATTAGGTTGATGGGAGTAGTAGAAGTTCACTGTTTTATTTTTTAATGGGAAAGTAATTTTTCTGATTTATTTTTGAGTTGATATAACAAAATATTACAAAATTCAATAAACTTGTTAAGAAAGAGTTTTCTGTCCATAAAACTTTTCATAGTCCACATCTGGACAGATAACTCAACTCTTTAATTGAAACTTAGCTTTGAAATTCAAACTCAACGTATAATTATTTGCAGCCTTAATCTTTGGTTTTATGTCATATTTGTATGCGTATTTTACCATACATAATTTTAAAGCAATCTCATTGCAAGTTGAGTCAAAAGATTCATTGAATTCAGTGATACTAGGAAAAAAAGTCTGAGAAGTTTCATTCAGTCAGAATCTGAACTTTCTTCTTAAAATTAAGTCTTTTTTCAAACGCCGGGGGAAACCCTGGTGGAGACATGGTTAGGTGTTACAGCTACTAACCAAAAGGTCAGCAGTTTGAATCCACCAGGTGCTCCTTGGAAACTCTATGAGACAATTCTATTCTGTTCTATAGGATCACTATGAGTCAGAATCATCTCAGTGTTGGTGTGTTTGGCATTTTCAGGGGGGACTAGACCTACTTGAGCAAGACAATGGAACAATGCTGACTAGATTGCTGGGACTGCTGGCAAACAAGCAGAGTTTATGCCAAAGAATTAAATGCAAGGGCTAACACTAATTTGCTAATGTATAAAGCAATAGTAATAATTATTTGGTGATTCTGAGCCTTGAGGATAATCCATTTAGGCCTTGAAAATTCTCCCTGCCCATGGGATCCAGGTGAATGTCAATAATAGCTAGATTCACTAAATAATGGTAAATAGATATTTCAAAGTCAGTAATTTTAACATGCAAATTTTGATTTAAAAGAAGTTTAACAAATAGAAAATCTGGTCATACCATTTTGATTCTTTCTAGAAATTGTTTCATTTTTCCTACATGATATAAATGTTCTATAACAGGGATTCTTATGTGACGAGGATACATACAAAAACATTTTTAAAAGAAAGAAAGAGATAGCTATTGCGTTGTTACTGATATTTTGAAATAGAATGAGATTGAAGAAAACATAGATTTCTAAACCACGCAGGTCATATGAAGCAAGAAAAAGTATCTTATTCTAGCATTACAGTTTACTTTTGTTTTTGTTTTCTGACAACCTATGCATTGTCAGTAAGAAATGAAATCTCCTGATAGAAGCAATGGAAACCCTGGTGATATTGTGATTAAATGGAGCATCTGCTAACCAGAAAGTCAGCCGTTCAAATCCACCAGGTGATCCTTGGAAACTCTATGGTGCAGTTCTACTCTGTCCTATTGGGTTGTTATGACTTGGAATCAACTTGACAGCAGTGGGTTTTTTTGTTTTGGTTTAATAGAAGCAATAACCAACTAGGGACTGACTCCCAAGGGCAAGCCTGTGGGAGGCACTCATTGTTGGTTGAATGGCTAGCCAAACCAAAGCTAAATCCAGTGCCGTCAATTCTTTTTTTTTAATTAAATAAATAAATGAAAGTGTACATACTCTGTGCTTACAATAGTGGATTAAGAGAGGAGGAGTACATAAGTTGTGCTGAAGTCCCATTAATATTGATCTTCATACTAATGTGTATTGTCACCAATTTCACCCATCCAAATTTCTAACATCTAATCTAAACCCTCACCCCTTGCCTTCCCACGCTCCCACCCTCCTCACCGTTGTAGCTGTCAGTCTTTTCTATTATGTATGAGTATGCTTTTAAGTTTTTATCGTAGGGGTCTCATATAATAATTGTCCTGTCTGTCGCTGACTAGTTTCACTCATCATAATGTCCTCCAGTTGAGACCAGATTGAGAGATGTTTCCTGCTATCATCATTATTCTTTATCAATGTGTAGTACTCCAGGGAGTACATATACCAAAGTTTACCCATCCATTCTTCCGTTGTTGGGCATCTGGGTTGATTCCAACTTTTTGCTAAAGTGGACTGTGCTGCAATGAAAATTTGTGTGCATGTAGCATTTGGTGTGAATGGCCTTGATTTTGTAGGATATATTCCAAGCACAGGAATTACTGGGTCAATAGTGCCATCAATTCTGATTCATAACCCTCTAAGATACAGTAGAACCACCCTATAGATTTTCCAGGGAACACCTGGTGGATTTGAACTGCTGACCTTTTGGTTAGCAGCATTAGCACTCAACCACTACGTCACCAGGGTTTCCCAAAAAAGAACTGATAAATGGTCCCTCCTGATTTGTCTTGAAAGGTATTTACAATTCTCATATGAATTTTAAAGAATCTGTTAGCTATGTATATGAATCACAATAAACTAAAATTGTATATAACTTGAGATTTTCTTTTGAAATCTAGTTGTGATTCTTCCTTTTTTGATATTCTAATACGTGTGTGTGTGTATATATATGTATATATATATACATATATATATGTATATATATACATATATATGTATATATATACATATATATATGTATATATGTATATATATACATATATGTATATATATACACACACACATATATATGTACACATGCATATGTTTGTGTGTGTATACACATGTAGTTCTTATATAGTTATATGGACCAGGAGTTTCCAGAGAACCATGGACATGTTACATATTTTGTTGGAGTTCGGTAAAAGGGAAAAGTTATTTTTCATATACATTTGGGAAGGTTTCCTCTTGCAGTATTTAGAATTGGATATTACTTATAAATACATAAGTTCTGTACGTAACAGCATAAAGCTTTTTAATATATGAGATTCCATCACTGAATATAAAAGACAAAATAATGATATGAAATATATGTCATGTATTTGTTGATAAGCATGCTTATCCTAAACATTGCTTAACTTGTCTCTCCTGTTCGCAGAACTGTAAGTGATGTAGACATGAAATGTCATAAATCTTCTCCCATTTTTTCCCCTCTACATCTTTTATTTAAGAAAGAAGAAATAAAATCTTGGTAGCAACTTGATAAATACTAGCTATGATTCTGTAGATGTTCAAGTTCTTGCTTTTCCCCTAAAGCTAGCATAATCATTGCAGTTTGCAGTTTAGATCAGTCTCAAATTTTATGGACATACCATTTACTGTGCTGGATCCAAAAAGATCCTTGATCCCTCACTGTATGCCAGGTATGAGAACTAGAGCTCCCAGCTTTCACTATCTCTGTAACCTTATGGAGAAAAATACGCAATAAGCAGTTACATATTATAAACCAAACACATTATAATTAAAATTATTTTAATTATTATTGTAATTTATAAGTTAAACCAGAATATCTGATAACTCTAAACTTGAAACTTAGACTAAAGTGCTATGATAAAAACTCACCTTGTGACATTTTCTGGAAGATTGCCAGAAAAAGTGATACTGTCTGTAGGGATCGATGTGAAAGAGCCAGCCAGAGAAGCAGTGTGTTACAACATTGTGGTAAATTTTTACAGCCTAATGAGTTCATGCCTTTGAATGCCTAGCCAAGTAAACAAATCACTCCTATGGCTCCTAAAATTCTTCCAGGGATTCTGTATCATACAGTCAAGAGAAGAAAGACAGGCGTTCTCATATACAGCAGAAGGAGAAAGTACTGATTTTGAATTTTATCTAAAGATCAAGTTTCAGTTAGGAGCTATGTTAGGCGTAGATATGATGAGTGTTGTTCATCTCCTCAGAAACCACCAGGACAGTGGTTGATGAGGATTAATTATGGAGCCCTTCTTCCCCAGGAATGCCAGATTGACATGAGTACCTCCAAAGGGCTTGCAAATATATTTCCTAGCAAGATTTTGTTGACTAGGCACTAAACAAAAGTTCTTAAGAAATTCAGCAAGATAAAAACACAGTACACAGTTTGTAGTACACAGCACATGGTTCAGACTCAGGATAAACTGATCCAGGAAGGCAGGTAATAGATACTTGGAGCAAATCACATCTAAACACTTTTGTGGTTTGGTCATCACATTGGCATGCAGCCATGAAATACATAGCTGCACACAACTACACATGTTCACACACTTTCCTTTTTTTAATTGAAAAAATTGCTGACTTGACTTTTCAGTATCTGTCCCACCCCTCCATATTGTTCTTGATGATAGAGCAACGTATAGTGGCAAAATTGTCCCACAATGTTTTCCCCAGTCATTTCAAAGAAAAACTTTAATCCTAGAAGTTATCGGTCTGGTTTAGTTGAAAAAGCTGCTTTATAGACTAAAGCAGGAAACTAAAATAAAACAAAAGCATGAAAGACACTAGCATGATTGAAGGTAGAAGTTTCGGATGGGTGTTGAGCTTGCTTTGGCCAAGTTATCCATCTTACAGATGATGGAATCTTCTGGAGTGGCACTCACACACATGCTGGCAAAGTGAGACTGAAATCTTGTGCAGCATCAGGAAAGGAGCAACTACTATTACCAGGCATGGAAATAGCTGTGGGAAAGGGCACAGTCAGGAAGTAAAACTCCAGTTCATGAGATCTGTCATTGCCACTGTTTCAAATCTGGTTGCATCTCTGCGTGTCCTTAAAAATATAACTTGATTTATTCGGGGCCTTAGTTTCCTTATGCTCAGTATTAGGATGCTTGGTTGTTGATAGATGCTGTCAAGGCAGTACCCACTCACAGAGACCCAATGTACAACATAATGAAACACTGCCTGGTCCAGCACCATCACCACCATCACCACAATGTTGGTACCAGGAAACTATGTCATCATTTTCTTAAAAATGTGATCTATTATGTCATTATCATGTTTGAGATAACTCTGGCATTTCCACTTCTTTTGAATAACCAAAAGCAGAAAAACTAGTTGCCCTCTACTTAATTCCAGCTCATAGGGACCCCATGCACATTAGAGTAGAACTGGGCTCCATAGGGTTTTCACTGGCTGCTTTTTCAGAAGTCGATCACCAGGACTTTCTTCTGAGGGACCTCTGGGTGGACTTGAACCTCCAACCTATCACTTAGCAGCCAAACACAATAGTCATTTGATTCTGTGTTTTGAATACAACCCTGGAAATTCAGGAGCAATTGTGAGTTCAAGAAGTCTACTACTTTCACACATACTGTTGTTTTTGTTGTTAGGTGCAATCATATTGATTCTGACTCATAGCAATCCTGGAGAACAGAGATGAACTGCCCACAGTGTTCTCTTTGAATCCCTGGCAGTGCAATGGTTAAGAACTACAGCTGCTAACCTAAAGCTTGGCCGTTCAAATCCACCAGGTGCTTCTTAAAAACCCTATGGGGCAGTTCTACTCTGTCCTGTGGGGTTGCTCTGAGTCAGAATCAACACAACAGCAGTGGGTTTGGGTTATATAGGGTTTCTTTGGAAACCCTGGTCACGGGGTTAAGTTCTGCGCCTGCTAACATAAAGGTCAGCAGTTCAAATCTGCCAGGAGCTCCTTGGAAACATTGTAGGGCAGTTCTACTTGGACCTGTAGGGTGGCTATGAATTGAAATCCACTCAGCAGCAGTGGGTTTGGTTTCTTTGTCTGTTTTTGTTGTTGTATGGAAGCAGATCACTATGCCTTTCTCATTCACAGCTGCTGGGTGAATTTGCACTACTAACCTTTTGCTAGCAGCTGAGCGCTTGACCGCTACACCACCAATACAATCAGAAAATAGGTTCAATATCAACATAAACAAGTGAAGGGTAAAAACCATAATACTGACAGGATACATTTTAATAGAACACAAAAACAATTACATAAGTCTTAACTACACATTAACCTTTAAAGACACTTTGAGAGCATATATATCCAACAGTTGATACAATTTTTCTTTTATGATTTAACTCATAGTCAACTGGATGTCTACTTCAAATTCTAAATAATTTACAAATCTGTTTCAATTGAGTTATGTTTCTGGCAATTCTTCATCTTAGGCTCATAAGCAAGTCTTTTTTTATTTACTAGTAAATGTCATAAAGCAAAGGATAAAATGTCATAAATACTCATATAATTGTTCCCATAGTTTTGTCCATGGATAGTGATACAGCGATAATCCAAATGTTGGCTGGAATCAGGATCACAACGCAATGATTAAAATGTTGTACTCTTCAGCAGATATATCTAAAAACTCCAAATTTTGCTTTCAAAGTATGGTTTTGGTGTTGAGGGTATGTGAAACCGAGAGAGATTTTGTTAAAGCCAAGAGTTGCATGTCAAAATCAGAATCAATAAAGGCGTGTGGGCTGTCTCACAAAATAATGCTAATAAAGGAGAAGATCAAAATGCTTTTTTATAGCATCCAAAAGCTCTTTCAGGCTGAGAAACGTATGACTTAGCAATAGCTTTTGTGAAAAACCCTAAGCAGTCTGAACTCACAGTATACTCAGTTTGACTGGACAAGGTGATATGGCTGGTGAGAAAGCCAGCACAGATTCGGCTACATTAAAGGGAAGGTCTCTAGAACGCGGTAGGTGATAACGCTCCACTGCTCTGTGTGAGTTGCTCTATGATATATTCAGTTTAGACCACTGTACATTATAAGTGCTCTAGAGTCATTAAAAGGCGGCAGAATGGTTAGAGCACTTTGCTGTCAACTCAGAGCTCAGCAGTTCACAAGCTACCAGCTGCTCTCCTGGAGAAAGTTGTGGCAGTCTCTTTCTGTAAAGATTCAGATTCTTGGAAACGCTATGGAGATCGCTGAGTGGCGGTAATGCCTCTGCCCCTTCCAGCTCGATTCCCGCATCTCCCTGCGCCCCCACCCCTCTCCCGTTGGTCAAGGCAGAGTTCCTTCCTTCTGACCAATGGCAGATGCTGTGACCTGCCCACAGGGGCTCTGACTAGCCAGCGATGGTGGGTGGGTAACGAGTTGATGCATTAGGTGACAGGTGGTACCAATTCTAGCGATACCACTGCCTGTGCAGCCTCTCCCTCTGCAGTGCTGGCCTGCCCACCACCGCCATTACCGCCACCACTGCGAACTCTGGGGTCACTTTGGTTTCACCCCCCTGATGGTATGCAAGTGTGCGTTGCACCCCTGGACTCCTTCGGTGATGCCACTGCAGAACACTGATGGATTTCCCTTCCTGGCAAGTACAAAGCAGATTAATACATAAAATTTCAGGCTGATTCCTCAAGCCTTCATTGGCCCATAAAGGTGTATTTTATTTAAAAAAAAAAAATCTATCAATAATAACTAAATTAGTTAAGCAACAGTTTTGCTGCTGTTGTGTGTGGCAGAATGAATTCAGGCTCATAGCAACAACGCAGGGTAGAATAGAACTGCTCCACAAGGTTTCTAAGGCTGTAAGCTTTACCAAGTAGATAACTGTCTTAGGCTGGGTTTTCTAGAGAAGCAAAACCAGTAACACGTGTAGGTACAAGGAAAGATTTATAATATATAGATAGATAGATACAAATATAGGAAACAGCTCATGTAATCACAGAAGCCGAATGTCCCAAGCTCTGGCACAAGCCTCACGTGGCCACGGAAGCTGAGGAACCCAAGGTCAGCAAGTCAGAGAGCAGAGTCCTAGATCACCGGTTGTGTCGGTCAGTGGATCCCAAGCTGGTGGCCAGACGAAGCGACAGAGGCTGGCAAAACAGGATCAGCGGGTCAGGGAGTAGGAGTGGGCAGAGGCTGGCGAACCCAGGATCGGCAGGTCAGGGAGCAGGACTCTCAAGTGCTGACTGTAAGGACTGATGAGTCCAACAGCTGCTAGCTCAGGTCCCGGAACCAGACGCTGGAAGCAGAGAGCAGGAGCTCCTGGCCACATGAGCGACCAGCCACCATAGTGAAAGGTCACAAGATGAGAGCCAAGGGGCAGGGAGCCACCACAAACCCCGCCCTGCCACTTAATACAGCAGCCAAATATGTAGTAGCCAAGTGGACATAATCCTGACCTCCACAATAACCATGTCTTTTCT
Organism: Heterohyrax brucei; assembly: GCA_028571685.1. Taxonomy (NCBI): domain Eukaryota; kingdom Metazoa; phylum Chordata; class Mammalia; order Hyracoidea; family Procaviidae; genus Heterohyrax; species Heterohyrax brucei. The sequence goes on from CM053152.1 coordinate 67,679,511, forward strand.
CCAGTGGAGTGGCTGATAGGTTCCACCACAAACTATTTGATTAGCAGCCCTGAGCTTCACTAATGTACCAAGTCTCCTTAGGTTAATTCTTATTTATTTATTAAATAACATTGATTTAAATTTTTATTTGTTTAAACAAATGGCTCAGAACATTGAAGGGGTAGATGGAAAGGTAAAATTTAGTCTTGTAAGAAACCGAAAATGATGGAAAGCTAATTTTGTATTCAAATTCATTTTCAAAACTATTTATCTGGGATTTCTTTAGTACACAAAGAAGGAGAGGTGAGTAAGACCATTTTCTAACTTTCCAAAGCTTTGAATCTGGTACAGGGGTGCCTGGGAGGCAGGTAATGAATATAGCCCACATTAAAACAGATCTTGTGCAGAGGATTCATGGGACATAGAACTGTAAACCTGGATGTACAAATGTGTAATACCAGGAAAGATGTTTGTCTTAAGCTAATTTAGATTTGTCCTTTAGATACAGCCAAATTCATTGTTATGAATTAATTTCCTCCTTTGAATATAATAAGGAAGAAACAACTCAATTAACAATGGCATGAACTGTATGACCTTTGGATAAAATCAGGTGATTTTTAGGTTGTATGCCTTGTTTAGACTTCAGTGAGAAAATGTGCACTGTTGTTCTGCCACTTAAAAACCTGGTGCTCCTATAGTTGCTGTAATAATGTATCATTTTATATGTGAGATATTAATAATCAGCTTAATAGTTTGCTAAGGCAGAGTAAACATACCATATAGCTTTCTTACTGCAGCAAAAAGTCCTGGACAAAATACATGAGGAAACCATCCGAGTTCTGAATGGTAGACCGGAATAAGAACACCAAGTAGAAAACCCAACAGTAGAAGAATGACTGAGCAGTGAATTCCCAGGGAGTTTTATTGCCCCTTATAGGTCTCTAATAGGGCTCTCCAGCAGTCCGAAACCAAGGGCTGTTGTAAATGGGAACATAAATTTCCAGAAAAGTCCACTTTCTTGGACCAGAAGTGGGTGGGGGAAATCTTATAGGACGTAGGTCTTTTGACTTTTCTTAACCTCTATAGGCTATTACAAGCAAAGAAATGGCGGTCTCTCCTCGCTGTCACTGTGGGCAGCAGTGGCGGGGGCAGCCCTTACAAAGCAGAGCCCTGTTTCTCTCCACCACTTAGCTTTCCAACTAGCGTGGCAACTACAGATCCCGAGAGATGGAGCTCATGGTATTTTTCCCACCCTACACCAGGTAAATGTCAACAACATCAAGGCGTCTTCCCTCACTCCTCAATCTGTTACAGGTAAATACCAATAAGAAAGGAGGCATCCATTCCCCTCCCCACTTGTGTGAAGCACTTATACTCTCCTTGTCTTTACCCAAGTCCATAAAAGGACGGTAAGGACTTGCAGTCTAAACCTAACAGGGTTGACTGTCTGCTAACCTAAATAATAACAACCCAAACCAAAATAATCCAGAAGGTACTAACAGTATCCAGATCCTGAAAATGTAATAATCAAAATGCCCAACATTAAATCTAAAATCACTAAATGAACAAAGTCAGGAAAACCTAAATAAACAGAACAGGAAGAAATAACCTGCCCTTAGGAAGTAGCAGATGTTGCCACTATCAGATGAAGATGCTAAACAGCTAGTTTCATCCTTGCTTCAACAAGGGTGAACTTGTTTAAGAAGAATAGGAAAAAAAATGGAAGTGTTTAGCAATGAAATAGGAGCTCTAAAAATGACAAAATGGAAGTCTTTGAACTGCAAAATACAACAGAATTTTTAAAAATCACTAGAGGGGCTCAAGAACAGAACAGGAATGACATGCAGAAGCCACAAACATCCATTAATAATTAGAATGTAGAGTTATAAATTATCCCTAGGAAAACTGGAAGCTGTCAAAAATGAAATACAATGCTTGAAGATAGATATCCCAGGATTTAATGAGCTGGAGTTGACCGGTATTGGCCGTTTTGAATCAGATATACATATGGTCTTCTATGCCGGGAATGACAGAAGAAGAATGGCTTTACATTTACTGTCAGAAAGAACATTTTATGGTCTGTCCTGAAGTACAGTGATTGGATAATGTCCATGTCTCTACAAGAAAGACCAGTTCCTATGTGACTGTAATTCAAATTTACTCACCAACCTCTAACGCCAAAGATGAAGAAATTGAAGTTTCTTTTTTTTAACCAACTTTTGCATTCTGAAACTGATCAGACATGCAATCAACCTCCATTAATAATTACCAATGAATGATAATAAACATACATATGGACCATAGATAATTTTTAACTGACACAGGAAAATCAGCAAACCCCCCTACACTCCCACACCCAAAAGATAAACTTTAAAAAAAAAATTATACTTGAAAACAAATTGTTGAAAACCAAAGATAAAAAAAAAACGCAAAAGCAGACAGATAAAAATGATACTTTATATTATAAAGGGGAATAAGTATTTGAAGGATAGTAGATGTTTCCACATAAGCTACAGAGGATAAAACTGAAACATCACTTTTCAAATTTTGAAAGAACCATCACCCCAGAATCTTCTATCTAACAAAAATATATTCAGAAATCAAAGCAAAGTGAAGACATTCTCAAAGGAAAACTAAACAAACTTATCACCAGACAGGCTTAACTTTAAAAGGAATGCAAAGGAAACCTCTTCAGGTAGAAGGGAACAATAAACAAGAAAAACCTGGAAAAAGTCAGGATTGCAGACTACAATCAATAGAAAATTTAAATATCTGAGTAAATGACACTAAGTTTCTATCTTTCAGTAACATTCCACCTCCATTTACAGATTAAGCCTCACAGTTTTAGAATACTTACAGTGAAGTTTGGAAGGACATCTGAAATCTTGGCCCAACATGTCTAGCTTAGGTCCCAAGTGGCCAGTACAGAGCCTGATGTCATCATGTTCCAGATCTGGAAGGAGTAGGTAGGTCTTAGGATTCTAAATCTGTTGTTGCTGTTCTATGTACTGTACATACCATAGTTTTTTTTTCTACCTCTTAAGTTTACTATAATATATATGAATGTTGAAAGCAAAAATTTTGCCACTCAGCTGTATCTGCAGGATAACCAATCAAATAACTTATTTAGAGAAGCTGTTTTACAAATAATTTGGTATATAATTCCAATTTTATCTTAGGCCTACTCTGACAACCATCATGCCTGTGACTTATGTCCTTATTTTCAAAGTTCAGTCTTAAACTATTGGAGCCCTCGTGGTACTGTGATTAAACACTCAACTGCTAACCAAAAGTCAGCAGTTTGAACCCATTAGCATCTCTTTAGGGAAAGGTGTGACAATCTGCAGCTGTAAAGACTGCAGCCTTGGAAACCCTATGAAGCAGTTCTACTCTGTCCGATAGGGGTGACTGTGAGTAGGAATTGACTTGATGGCAGTGGATTCTTACTTTGGTCTCAACCCATAAGTGCTATGTCTGCTTAACCAGAAGATCAGCAGTTCAAATCTGCCAGACACTCCTTGGAAACTCTTTGGAGCAGTTTATACTGTCCTATAGGATCACTATGAGTCAGTATTGACTTGAAGGCAGTCAGTTTGGTTTGGTTTTGGTATATTGCAATATCCTGTATTAATCTGGTATCACATATATTTTAGGTTATACTTTTATCTATGTACTTTTAATTACTGTTCTGCTGTTTTTAAACTGCTTTAAAATAATCATAGAATAAAGACTATTTATGACCCTAAATGGGTCACTGCAATGTCCTTCTTTGGAGTAGCTTAAGTTATTTAGAACTTTCCAATTGTCTAAAGTCAAACTAGATCAAACTCCATTTCAGATCTACAGCAGCCTTGCTCTCAATCTAAAGAGCATGGGAGTCTTATTATTTAAGCAATGCATATTTCTCTAATAAAGACAGACCCTGTTGTATACCTTGACAAGAAGCCAGCTCTAGGAATGACAGAAACCTGGTATTATTCTATGTGCATTTCAAAAGTTATGCATCTGAAGAACAGCAATTGCTCCTGGCACAGTACTCATTTAAATGATGCTTTTCTACTTTGAATCAATGCCTTTAGTTACTATTGCAATGAAAAGACTTCACACTTCCCAAGTTTGCTGAAGTTCTCAGAATCTTCTAACTTTCTCTCTCCCAGTAGTATACCACTTCTGTCATGGATTGAATTATGTCCCCCCCAAAATATGTGTAGCCATGTGGCTGGACCATGATTTCCAATATTTTATGACTGTCCTCTGTTTTATGACCTGAATATGCTATATGGTAAAGGATTAAGGTAGGACTGTAAATCTCTTCATAGGATCACCTCCCTGCTCCACTGTAAAGAGAGTTTCCCTGGAGTATGGTTTGCACCACCCTTTATCCTTCCATTCTACAAGATATAAAAGGAAAGGGAATCAAGCAGAGAGTTGGGAAACTCATACCATCAAGAAAGCAGCACCCGGAGTAGAGCACGTCCTTCAAACCTCAGACTCCTGTACCAAGATGCTCCCTGAACAAAGACTGACACAACACAAGGACTTTCCTCCAGAGTTGACAAGTAGGAAAGCCTTCCCCTCAAGTGGACATCCTAAATTTGGACTTATAGCCTACTGCACTGTGTGAGAATAAGCTTTTCTTTGTTAAAGCCATCCACTTTGTGGTATTTCTGTTAGAGCAGCACTAGCTGACTAAAACAGCCTCCATTTACAGATTAAAACTTCAGTTTTAGAAGATTCATAGTGAAGTTTGGAAGGACATCTCAAATCTTGGCCTGAAACCTGAGGTCCCAAGTGGCCAGTTCAGAGCCTGGTGTCATCATGTTCAAGATCTGGAAGGAGTAGGCAGGTCTTATGACTCTGAACCTGTTGTTACTATACCAGTGTATGGTGTTTTTCAAAGTATATTAGGCTTATTCTTCATTAGAGAATACACAGTATGCAGTATTAAACTCATTTAAGTTGCAGGCAAACACAAAATGATCATGTATAAAAGATTTTCTTTAATTAGTGAGGGATACCAATAAGATGTAATGACTAGAGAGTATTTAAGAACTTAAGTGTATATTGGCGATTTGAAAAAGAAATGTTAAGGTAAGATAAACTAGTTAGTCTTTGAGACTATCTGTTTTTATTTACATTTCTTTATATTATATTTACATTTCGATCAGATGAGTGCCTAATAGCTAACAAGTAACTTCACTAAATCTGGAATTTTTAATTAATAGTAAACAGCTAGATGAACTAAATCTTTTCCTTTAGACAATCTTTGGGTGGCCTTTGTTCCTGTAGAATATTGAAAGTACTTTCTGTCTGTCGTTTTGTCTTATTTCCATGGCTTATGATCAGAGCCCACTGACCAAATTTATCTCACTGCCTTTTTTGTATATCTACTCCTATGTTTGATCTGATTATTTTCACAGGTACACCCAGGGTGCTAATTACCATTATAGTTCTCCTTAAGTCTGCTTTGCAAATCTAGAGTCTTGTAATACTGAACAGCTACTAAAGCAACAAAACTAACTTTTGTGTGGAATTTTTCATAAGAAATCTTGAGTTGGAGTTTTTGGGAATTCCTCTTAGCAGCTTGTCTATCTTCAGGCTAGGAGACTAACCCCCCCAAAATACCAGTATACTTAGGTGTAGTCTACTCTTCTGCTAACCTAAAAAAACTAACCACTGCTGTTGGGTCAATTCCGACTCACAGAGACCCTGCAGGACAGAGCAGAACTACCCAATAGTGTTTCCAGGGAGTGCTTGGCAGATAGAAACCGCTGACCTTTAGATTAGCAGCCGTGGCACTTAACCATCGTGGCACCATTACGGCACTAGTTTTCAAGTGTCTAGTTGAACAGAACAGAAGGTTCTTTTGGGGCAGTGCAGTTCCTACTTAAACACTCCTTGGTGATGTTACCCTGACATTACCCTGTACAGTATTAAAGGGATGGGCTGCCTAACTTTTTGTCTTTCAAGTTGTGAATATTTTTTCTGGCAGTTTCAGTTGTGATAAACCTAAAAAGCTACTGCTGTCAAGTTGATAGGATTTATAAATATCTAAGAGAAAAACTCAAAGGCTGCATTGTATTGAGCAAGTCTATCACAAATGACCTCTTTAAAATGTTAAAAAGCAAAGATGTCACCTTAAAGACCAAGGCATGCCTGACCTAAGCCATGTGCTTTCAACTGCCTCATATGCATGCAAAAGCTGGACAATGAATAAGGAAAACTGAAGAAGAATTGATGTCTTTGAATTATAATGTTAGCAAAGAATATTGAACATACCCTGAATTTCCAAAAGAACAAATATCTGTCTTGGAAGAAGCATGGCCAGCATGCTACTTAGAAGCCAGAACATTGAGACTTGGTCTTATATAATTTGAACTACCAGTCCCTGGATAAGGACGTCATGCTTTGCAGAGGGCCAGGCAATAAAGAAGAAGACCTTCAATGAGATGGATTGACACAATGTCTGCAACAATGGACTAAAGCACAACAACAATTGTGAGGAGGGTGGAGAACCGTCAGGGTTCTGATCTGCTGGGCACAGGGGCACTACGAGTCAACCCCCCCCCGACTGCACCTAACACAAGTGAAACAAAATAGTAAGTGCTTTATAGCTGAATAGACTTGACATGAACCTTGATCATGTGAAACTAAATAATTTTGAGTAAACTAAATGGTACATATTTCTGTACTATGTTACTTCAAAAGTGACTTGAGAGCAATACACACTTGTAAAAAATATTGTGTTAGAGGAACGTATTATGGTACTGGAAACCCTGGTGAAGTAATGGTTAAGTACTACACCCACTAACCCAAAGGTCAGTAGATCAAATCTGCCAGGCCCTCATTGGAAACCTTAGGGGGCAGTTCTACTCTGACCTCTAGGGTTGCTATGAGTTAGACCCGACTCAACGCAGCACTGGATTTGGTAATTTTTTTTGTTTTTATTACTGTATCATCCAACTCGACAGCACTTGGCTTGGCTGGTTTACTCTAGGCAATTCAATCAACTCTCCAACAAAAACCATAAAAATGTAACCACACCAATTGCCGTTGAGCTGATTCCAACTCATGGTGATCACATGTGTGTCCCAGCAGAGCTGTGCTCCATAGAGTTTTCAGTGGCTGATTGTTTTTAGAAGTAGTTTGCCAGCACTTTCTTTCAAGCCACCTCTGGGTGGACTCAAACTGCCAACATTTCAGTTAGGACTGCCCCAAAATTGTAAATGTTGAGATATTACAAATTGTTCTGGTAACTAGAGCAGGGTCAAACAGAAAATTTGGGCAGAGCAACCTTAGCATATAAGGAAATTCATACTGCTTTTTGCTTCACATACAATTTTATGTGTCAGTGCTCAACTGTAACAAAATACAATTACTCAGACTGTTGCAAAAGTAACTTCTATGTTAAGATTTTATAATAACACTCAACAGTGCAGTAAGGAAATACAGTATTATCTAGCAGGATGCTGTTTAAAAATTGAGGGAATTAATTTTAAAACAGAATACCGCTTTACCTCGGGTTTGTCCTTAGCAAACAGAAAGCATTATTTCCCTGAATACCATTATTGTTTGTAAATTTCTTCATTTATAAAGGAAATATCTATTGAGAGCCTATTATATAAGCAAGATAGCAAAAGTGTCTGCCCATTTGAATGGTACCGACTAGTAAAGAAGTAGACATTAAACAAATAACTAATTAATTTTAAATATTGTAACTTTCATGGAAAAGTACTCCGAGGGAATATAATAGAATACTTTTATAATCTGTTGATTGGGGATCAGCTGTCTTCGTGGAGGAATGCAGTCAAAAGAGGCATCTCCAGAAAAACAGAATCAAAACTAATTGCTGTCAAATCAGTTCTGACAAAGATGACAAACTCACGTGTGTCGGAGTTAAACTGTGCCCCATAAGGTTTTCTAGGGTGAAATTTTCATAAGCAGATCACCAGGTCTTTCTTCTGAGGTACCTCTGAGTGGGTCTGAGCCTCTAATGTTTTGGTTAGCTGTTTCTAGCACCCAGAACTTCCACAGCCAAGGAAAAGTCCTGAAGGATAAATAGAGGTTTAATATACGAAGAGGGTAGATGGAAGTAATGGGCTAGGAAATTTCAGAAAGGAAACATTTAGAAAGTCCCTGATACTGGAGGTAACATGAGCATTTGGATGTTTGATAGGATGCATACGGTGGGGGAATGTATGCAATGACAACATGTACAAAAGATAAAAATAAGCTTTCTTTTGCCACAGTTTAAGCTTGCCCATGAGTCGGATCCAACTCGACGACACTTGGCTAGCTTGGCATAGAAATTTAATTATCAGAAAGTAAAAGCTTTACTGACTTGTAAGAGCTGTTTCTAATGTTATTTATTTTTATTTATTTATTTGGCAAAACGAGAGAGAGAGAGCAGATTGGCACTGATTCCATATCACTATTATCTTAGATCTAATTGCAATCAGGAAATATATAGACATAATCTGAGTAGCCAACTTTTCAATTGCCACAAATCTTTCCCTCTGGGAAAGAAAGCTATGCATGTACTATTTACCTTGATCTTCCATTAAGGTCCCAAATGGAAGAGGTCAGCTTCTTTCCACATCCTAATTTACTGGTTTGCTGTTGACAGGTAGGATGTCTTATGCAAACAAGACTTCTTTCCTGTAAATAAAAGTCAAATATTGGGTAGGCTTATTGACTTTAGTAGTAGTTCCTGGTGCCTAAGTAATCAAACAGAGAAAAAGGATGACTTTCCTTGCCTGGGAAACCACACTTAAAGCCCAGATGACTCAACTTTTATTTATAGCATCAATTATAGACCATTTCCATCCTGCCCTGTTGGGTTTCTGGTGAGCTGCTGTTGGATTTGAACAGCCACCATGTTGGTTAGCAGCCAGGCTCCTAACTAATGCACCACCAGGGCTCTTCCAGATATCTAAATGATATTAAATTTTATGTTGGCTGACAAATAGATGGACCAAATTTTATTTTGAATCTTTTCCAATACGTTATCTTGCCATCATCCTTCTCTTCCTACACCCCTCTTCTGACATAGTCACCCCACTGCTGTGAACGTTTGTTGTTTACTTGACCGCTCTTCTAGAATGTGAGCACTTGATAATCTCTGTATTTTCAGCATTTAATTCAGTACTAGTGTCTGACAAAGAGAAGATATTCAGTGCATGTTTATTGACACAAACAGGTAAATAAATGAATAGTCCTTGATTTGTGAACATACAAATGGAAAGCAAAGATCTTAAAGTACATGGTTGATTGCCTTAATTTAAAAAGATGAATTCTTTTTTTCTTTTGGAAAATGAGTAGTTACATCTAAATTATTTGGCTAAATGAGACAGAAGAGGCAAGAATTTTCAAGTATGAGTCTAAGAATAGTCACAAACAATATGGTCAACATTTCTTGAAATACTAAGTACAAATCAGTAATTAAAAGAGAGAGAGAGATACCAAGCATGGTCCCTGCCTTCCATGAAGGGGTAGTAAGGTACGTGCTTAAAAACGTGATGTCCAATACAGGAAGCATATGCTAAATGCCAAATGAGTGTAACAGACAAAGAGCTATCAGAGGAGATGAGAGGCAGAGACAGCAACAGCAATTCTACAACCCAGGTCATTTTATAAATTACCAAAGAGGGGAAGAGTTTATATGGGACTAAACCCAAAATAAACCTGTTGCCATTAAGTTAATCTGGACTCATAGTGGCACTGTAGGACATAGTAGAACTGCCCCATAGGGTTTCCAAAAGGCTGCTGGTAAATTTGAATTACTGACCTTTTGATTAGCCATCAAGCACTTAACTACTATACTACCATGGCTCCATATCATCATACATATGTCTCTATCTATCTTTCTATCTACACACACATAAATGCATTCATGTACACACACAAATGCATGCATACACACACACACACACACTTAAACAAACTGAACCGACTGCTGTCAAGTCGATTCCAACTCATAGCAGCCGACAGGACAGAGTAGAACTACTTCATATGGTTTCCTAGGCTGTAATCTCTAAGGAAAAAGATTGCCAGACTTTTATTTTATCCGTGGAGCATCTGGTGAGATGGAATTTATAACCTTTTGGTTAGTAGCTGAACACTTAACCACTGCATCACCAGGGCACTCTCTCTCTCTGTCTCTCTCTCCTCTGTCTGCCTCTCTGTCTCTTTCTCTGTCTCCCTCACACACATACACACACACACACACATACACACACACACACACACACACGTGAACATGTCACTACTACAAAATGGTGGTGTTAAGCTTCTATGTGTAATTCCATCTTTATTTAATGGGCTACTGAAGCAAAAACGTTGCAAGCTCTTTTGCTACATAAAAAGTGACCTCACTCTCTATCTTGATGGCTTGGTTCTACTCTTGCCTAGAGGCAGAAAATGGCAGTGGATAAAGCCTGTATAATTTTAAAAGACATATTCTATGGTTTAACTACTCGTGAAAAGAAGTTTAGAGGATTCTGACTTTCTTCCTTCTGGCAGAATCAGTCCTGAGGGGCTGGTTTTAGCCTGAAGGTTTGTGTTTCAAATAAAAGTATGTTTCTGCATAAAAATTAAAATGGCTGTTCCTTTAAGAAGTGAGTGTTTTCACCCCTAAATCTTGAAAGGGAAAAGCAGTCTTATTTTCTGGTTGAGATGAATGGGCCTCAGGAAATCTTTCCAAGGTAATTGTTTGTAAAGTTGACTTAATCATAACCCTGGAGGAAGCTGTAGGGTTCTTAAAACCCTGCTTCCCAAGAAATTTACATGAGAGGCCCTTATGTGAGTCATCATGGCACTGTCACAAATGCAATTTATTTTGTAGCTATAATTTTGGAATGTGGTTTCCTCTTCTGACTTTACATAGCTCTTAGCTTACTCTTTAAAAACCTAGAAGTACATGTATACAATTATTTCAGTTTGTAAGAATGGGAGGGAGTCAAGAGTTGGGATCAGTGATAGAAATATTAAAGAGTATAAGGTCCCTTAAACCAGTCACAACTTAGTAAGAATGGATTTGCTCTTTCTGCAATTCACCATTTCTGTTTTGCTTCTGCTAATAATCATGTGTGTTTGCATTTTCTGAGCACAAAGCAAATAATTCTACGAACAGGTGCTGTGAAGGCAGCTGAGTGGTAGGTGTAAGCCAGGCTGGCTCCCACATTTCCTATTTTCTAGATTGTAAGAGAGAGCACAGCAAATCCCTGGAGTTAAGCCACTGGAAGAGGCTGCCAACTTGGATTTGAACACTGAAGACATTCAGTTGCCCAACATTTTTGTTTCCTTTGTAGATACTGGCCAGATGTCAGGACTTTGGTGATAGGCATCATCTCCTCAAGAGCACGTAGGACAACCTGGCACTTTTGCCCTGTGTCATATCATACTGTGGGGATAGCTTCGGACAAGAAGCTCAGATCATATACCACTTTTGGAAGCTTGCAGGAGCTGGCCATCCTCAAAAACAGGTCTTCCAACTTAGAATGGGATTTCCAATAGCCAAAACAGAAACAGAAAATAACTTACCTTCTTTGTCCTATATAAAGTAATCTGAAGCATGCAAGAACATCACTTGTTATCTATGTCAGTTATTGAGTATCTTTCCCCTTAATTCTATATACCGTGTTTCAGTGATGTAGCATTTACGTGCTGCACTTTTCCACATTTTTTTTGTCATCTTTTCAATATATTTGAGTTATAAGCCCTTTTAGTGCATGTGATGGTTAGGGTTGTGTGTCAACTTGGCTGGGACATGATTCTCAGTGTTTATATGTGATCACGACCATAATTGCTCTGTTATGAGTAGCCAATCAGTTTAAAAGGATTTTCCTTGGAGGTACAGCCTGCATCCATATATAAGCACACCTTCTGGCTTTTTGTTTATCCTGAATCCTAAGGCTGCTTCTGCTCATCTAACATCCAGCTCTTGGGACTTGAGCCGTCAGCATATCTACAGATCTTGGAATCTGTGGGCCTTTGCAGCCTGAGAGCCCAAGTCCTGCTCTCTGACCTGCTGATTCTGGATTCACCAGCCTATGCTACATGAATTGAGAGAAGTTTCCATCCTGATCCATGGACTCAGGGTGTTGCATTCTCTACAACCATGTGAGACATTCTTCTCTCTTTCTCTTCCTCTCTATATGTATGTGTATGTATGTACACACATGCCACATCCAGCACCACCCCAGTGACCAGCACTCCCATATCCAAGGGAGACAGGAAAGAGGATGAGAAGCTCACTCACACACAAAACACATCACACAAGATAAAGTTGAGGCCAGATGGGACCAGGGTCTCTGATGGAGAACAGTGGCCACCATTCCTCAACAGGAAACTTTATTTGTAGGGTCACAGTCAGGAGGAGGTTGGCAGGGCAGTCTATTTTACCAAAAATGGTTATGATGTATTGGGACATCTCATGATTGGCTGATCCATACGCAGAAGCATCATCAAGGCACGAGGTATGGGAAAGAGGCAAAGGTCAGGCTTTCTCAGAGGCTCTATCATACTCAAGAAAGGCCTAAAGATTTGTGCAGAACTATCCGCAAGGTGGGAGGTAAGAGGAAGGAGAGAGAGACAAAGGTCAGGCTTTCCTGGAAGTTCTGCCATGCCTGAGAACAGCCTAAACCTATATCAATAAGACAATAGATGAGACAGCACATTCCTAGCAGCCGCAGAATCTCCCCTTTTTTATTTTTCTAAAGGGAAGTATCAATAAGGTGATAAGCAGAAGGAGAAAGAGGCAGATGAAAACAAGTTTTTAGTGTGGCCACGGCAACTGCTGTTTGCCGTGTCTCTTTTTGTCACCTGGGTCCTGTGCTAAGCTTGATGTGGGACATTAAGCAGTCATGGAGGCAGGAGACCTTCCTCAGGAGACCTTGGGGGGTGAAGGCCTGAGTCCCACCAGAAGGTTCTTCCTGAATAGCCTCTCTGTGATTGTGCCTATCTTAGGTTGTTCCTTCCCTGAGGAATCTTACCCCTCTCTGGCTAACTAGCCACCCTCTGAGGCCAAACAGGGTGATGTGAGGTGGTGAGTAGAAGTTTTATGTCTCCTTTGGAGCCTATGCTCCATGGCTTCCGTGCCCACCAGCTGCCTTGGGATCTCCCCGCCTGTTAGTGGGGTCCTGGCTGCTGTCACAGGTCTTGGGGAAACCAGACTTCTTTTCTAAGATTGCCCAGCATACAGCATTGGGCAAAAAATTGAGTGCATGGCATCAGCCCCCGGGAGGCCTCAACCCCCATATGGCCAGGAAAACACAAGGTAATTTCACGTACGGGGCATATACCAAATACCCGCTTGGTTATAGCAGGAAAAAGAGATGCCGTCATTTAGGAGCAACAGAATAGAAAGATTCTATAAATAAGAAGGAAAAAAAAAGGCCACAGAATCAGACAAACAGGTAAGCAAATGAGCAGGGAAGAACCCTGAGGGCACATACAGGAATATGGGCATCCATCCCTCTATTTTTGTATAGTCAGCTTGGTTTTATGACGTGCCAGGGCTAACTCCATCAGTTGTTGCTGGAAGATTCAGCATCCGACTGTCCCCATGTTAGGGGAGAATCTTGGAGAGTCGGAGCAGTAGGTCCTCCAGGGTTTGTCATTCAGGGCCTCTTTGGGGAATCCTTTTCCATTTCCAGCATCAGCTGCTGCAATCTGGTCATCGTTTCTTTGGGACAGGGGGATCCATCCGGATTAGTAATGGCACCCAGCAGTTCATCACACTCTCGCACAAATCTTGCAGGAATCCACATGGGTCCTGTTCCTTCTTGGGAGACACAAACAAAGCCTCTTCCCCCAACCACCACTGGGCTAGGACCATTCCACTGTCTTGTGGAGGGATCATTCCAATGTACCCATTTGGCTTATACTGAGCTGGGGATGAGGTGCTTTGGTGCCATCTTCATTAATATTCAAAAAATTTAAAGTATAGAGGACCAAATTAATGATCATAGATGGTGTAATTTTGTATAGTGTGGGGAGGATTGCCCCATTTTATTTTTATATCAACAGCATGTTCCAAAAGGCTTAGCAAGTCCACCTAGAGCAAAACCACTCACTTTATTTCTCTAAGTCCCAGATGAAAAGGTAGCTTAAGAACTAGTCCCTTATCTTTTCTAATGTAAATGAGACACTAATTGCTCAGGCCTCCTCCCTAATAGTGTAGGGGAGGGACATAAAGTTGTAAACTGGGTTCTTTCCCCATTTTGCCCCTCAAGCAAAATGGTTCAATAGTTTGAAGAACCCAGCTTTTCCTTTTAAAAACAGTAGGCCGAGTGGGTTACTTAAATTTCCATGGAAGATAGAAATTTAGATTTTAGAAGAATTACATGTCTCTTTATGGTTTTCTCTTTTGGATCATGATCTTACTATAGAATTTTTAATTGAAAATATTTAATAAGTGGTAATTGAATATTATCAAGTTTTTAAGATTCCAGGCACCATACAGTGAATTAGGAAGTAAAAGAGAAATGCTATCAGACTAGTTATTTTAAATAACCAATGAAATTATGACTCTAAGGTCTTTTGAACAAGGAAATAAATTTAAACACCTTGTAAATAAGGTTAGTAATTTTTTTTTATGTCTGTACAGCAATTGTATTTTATAAAATCTCAGATTTAAACTCATTGGTTAAACATTTTAACAGAAAAGGAGATGTTTAGAACTTTAAAACATCAGTATAAGACTCATGATATTTATTTATCTAGTCTTGTATAATTGTTCTCTGTTTTATTTATTTTGAAGAGTGTTGGATATTTCAAGTCAGTCTTTTTTATAAGTCTAAAATTTTGTGGAGATATTTTGTTCAAATGTTTTTAGAAAAATCAGCAAAAACTGTAGCTACGTAAAACATAAGGATCAAATAAAATTTAATTGGTCAAAAAACTTTAGATCATAATTTTAAATACAATTATTCATATTATTAGAGAACTTCAGATATCATATATAATAATCCTGAGGCATAATACCACACAAGACATATCAAAATTATTAAAACTCTCTAAATGCTCACATAGTATAAAACAGACTTATAAGTAAATATTTGAATTCTCCAGTCAAAGCATTGGCTTTGATGATGTCAGGTAAATTTATAATCAAGTTAGCAATTAAAACCAACCCAGTGGAGTTAATCTTGAATCATAGCAGACAACAGCACTTAGCCAGGGTTTTTCTAGATAGTAATTAAATGAAATAACCAATATAAATTTAGGACCTAGTGAGAAACGGGCACTTGATTTTAACCCATGTAGCATAATATATTGAATAAGACTCTTATTATCCTTTTCTCTTCTATGAAGTTTTAGAGCTGTCAGGAGTTTGTTACAAGGTTGACAAGAAACAATACTAAAGTTGTTTTAAAGATCTAAAGTAAGAAAATCTTAGCCTTTTCTCTGTTAAGTTTTGTGGCGTGATTTGTCAACTCAGGGAATGTTATTTCAATGAGACATCAAATCTTTGCCTTTAAGAGAGATTACAGAAGGAACAAATTAACTGTTTATTCAGGAACAAACCTCTAGAAATCTCTTAACAAATCTGTTGTCTGAAAAACAAATGGTATATGATTTGCATTATATCAGATACTTGTTTAATTACCCTTAAAGTCCAGGGTTGAAATAAAAATATTTAAACATTTTAGGCCCCCAACTAACTCCTAAGACTTTATTAACTGACTTTTACAAGTTATTGTTTAACTGGCTTGGAAATCTGCTCTCTACACTTCCCAGATAAGCCTCAGAAGTCCCAATTTATGACAATCAAAGCAGAGCAGTAATTGTGACTTTTTTTTTTTTTTGCACAAAAGCTTTCCTACGTCTATGACTTGAGGGCATTTTCAGCGTGCTCTTTGATTTTTCTGAAGGACAAAAGACCAGCAGCTTCCCTTCTACTATTTTGGAATTGTTACTGTCTGTTTAAGACAAAATCATCTCTTCACCTGCGGGCTGCGAGGTTAGGTTTTCTCTAGCCCAGCCAGCCTGCCTGGATCTATTTGAAATTTAGCTCTTTATCAATTTTAGTTCAGTTCAAGTAAGATTCTTAAAGCTAGGTACACTGCCGAAGACAAAAGACAGTTTTTTACCAAAAACAAATACCACAAACACATTTTATCAATCATACACAGGGGGCCTCACAATTTATCACACACACATTCAGCTTCACCAGTACACACACAGACGGTTTCTTTAACTAAAAATGAGCTCATGCGTGTTTTAAGTGTAGGATGAAAAGATAACCTTATGGAAACATTTGATTGTTAACTCTCCAGAGTTTAAGACTTGGCCAGGCCATATCATTACAAGTGGGTGCCCATATTGAGAATAGGCCCCGTCGGGCCCTTTTTTAGAAACAAAGGTCTTATCTTCCACATTACAGAGTACACAGATAGACGGTTCCAGGACGGACAGAGGCTTCAACCTAGTTCTCTGCACGCAAACAGGTAAAGCCCTTGAACCCTCCTGAGTGAACTGACGCCAGGTGCAGGTGGACAGCTTACTAAGGTGGCAGCCAGACCTCCGGAGCCGTCTCTCCAGGCGGAGAAGGGGAACCTCCCCAAGCGTCCCCTGTCCCAGATCGAGCCGAAAGGGAGTAGGGAAGGAGAGAAGGCCAAGGAATCTGTTTTTAATCTGATGGGGGTAACAGAGGTCCGGGGAAATGCGATGTGTTATGCCTTCAACAGTGCGCCCCACGTTGTGCGCAGTTGTCTTGAAGGGGACAGACACTCTGCTCATCGGCTCTGTGCACCCTGTCATCCTGTCACAGGGGCCTTAAAGCGCAGATGCTCTTTGGCTCTTACATGTCTGACCCACGCCCGCAAATTATCTTATGGACCCAGTCCTCGGGCTTTGAGTGGAACAGATACCCTCACCCTTCCGGGCCAGAGTTACTGAGCTGGAAGTAGCTGGGCTTTCAGAACGCACCAGGGAGTGCCCTCGACAAGGTTCCTCACTTCCCGCAGCCACTCTGCAACCTGCTCACAGAGGGCTTTAGCAGATGCTAGTAAGTAAGGTACAGGAGAGAAAAAGTTGGCTCTTTGTGGGAAAGGACTTACCGGAGGAGTCCCCTTGCTCCTGGCTGGCTCGCCAAAATGTGTTGCTGAATCGAATCTCAGTTCATCTGCCTATCTATCACTATAACTCAAAAATGTAGAGACAGTGTAAGGTACAAGGAATAATTTATTTGCAGGTTTCTGCAGCAAACCTGGGGGAACAGTGGCCAATTCAAACAGTCCCCTGCTCTGGAAACCTAGGACATACATCTTGCACAAAACTTAAAAACTGGCTCAATCTTTCTGACCTTTTTCACAATCTTTTTTACTTTTCCTCCTTTCACCTTCAATAAGGCATAAAACGTCTGGGTGTACCGCACCCGCTCTTGAATTGCCCCGTTTTTACCCCCGGTGTATTGCGCCCCACTACACTTGCTGCTTTCGCACGCACGCATCCGTTTCAGGGGTGTCCTCTTACCTTGCGGCTTCAGTCAGTGGTGGTCTGTTCCTCGTGGCCCCACATACAGGCGCCATTTTGCCACTTCCAAGCACCCCGGTGACCAGCACTGGGAAAAATCCGTATCTGAGGGAGACAGGAGAGAGGATGAGAAACTCACTCACACATGAAACACATCACACAAGATAAAGTTGAGGCCAGGTGGAACCAGGGTCCCCAATAGAGAACAGTGGCCACCATTCCTCAACAGGAAACTTTATTTACAGGGTCACGATCAGGAGGAGATTGGCAGGGCAGTCTATTTTACCAAAAATGGTGACAATGGTACTGGGACATCTCACGGTTGGCTGATCCATACCCAGAAGTATCACCAAGGCATGAGGCAGGGAAAGAGGCCAAGGTCAGGCTTTCTCAGAGGCTCTATCATACTTGAGAAAGGCCTAAACATTTGGGCAAAAGTATCCTCAAGGTGGGAGATAAAAGGAAGGAGAGAGAGACAAAGTCAGGTTTACCTGGAGGTTCTGCCATGCCCGAGAACAGCCTAAACCTACGTCAGTAAGACAATAGGTGAGACAGCACATTTCTAGCAGTCCGCAGCACACATACACACGTGTATGTACACAAACTTTACCAGTTTTGCTCTCCACAGAGCTCAGTCTAAGACAGTGTAGGTATTCAGCTGTGGAGCTGGCAGTACTACTGAGTATCTACTATGTATCAGGTTCTGGGGACTGGTAAGAGTCCCTGTTATCTTGGAGCGCTGGAAAGTATACCCAAACCAATAAATGCATCTATAATAAGTCAAATGGGGATATCTAACCCTTTCATGAACCAATTATTTTTTGCTTTGAGTTTTTTGTCAATACTGTGTGTTTTCATTAACGGAGACATGCTGAATCATGGAATGTGTCTGAATTTTTGGCAAGTAGTATGTTTCTTTCCCCCTCCCACATCCCATGAGCTTAACCTGAGTGTTTAGTAGTACGTGTAAATTATCACTAATCATAACCAGGATCTTTTGATAGATATGTGTAACAAAAATTTTCAGAATTTCAGTTTCCTACAAAAATTCAGATATCTAAAAAAATTCCTATAAAAACCATTATCTGTGTCATGGGCCTGTTTCTGTAGTTTCAAGCAGTCATAAAACCCTCTGCTCACAGCAATGTGCACCATCAGTTGTGTGGCAGCTTCCCGATATACTTTCAGAGGCACAAAAAGTACTTGATCCCTAGAAGTACTTGTGAGCACAAAAGGGTTAAAGAAGGGTGAAGGCTGTGTGTTGATTCTGACTGAAGGACAAGGGAAGGAAACTGATCACGTGGTACCCAGGCAGAGACCTGAGTTCAGTGAGTAAGCAATACAGATTGTTCGAGAATGCAGGCAAGAACCCCCAAAGCAGACTCCTAGACACTTGTATAGGTGTTTGCCTGCCATATTACAGAGCAAGGAGGCAGATGTGGCTGAAGAAGACTGAGAATAAAGAGAGTAACAGGAAATGAGAGCAGATACGTACCAAGGACCCAGAAGGAGTACCCTATACTCTCTCTCAAGACTGCAGTCTTTATGCTGTGAGATGGAAAACCACTGGGAGATGTGGAGGAGAGGGGAGGCATGAGCTGCCTTACTCAAAGGGCTCTTTAGAGAACTGGTTGCAAGAGAACACAAGTAAAACTGGGACAACCAGTTGAAAGACTGTCTCAGTAACCCAGGCAAGAGACAGCAGTGGCTCAGACCAGGGCTGAAGGAGTAGTTCTGACATCGTGGATATCCAGAGAAGTTCACATGAGAGAATTTATGTCCATTTTGCCAAAATGTGTGCTCTTAACTACCATACTGCCTCTCTTGAAATGCAACAATGGATAAATATCATATGAGATAAAAAGAATAAGCTGCTTTTATACATTTGAGGGTGTGTGAACAGCGACTACATGACAGTTCATTCTGAGCCCAGACAGGCAGGTTAGCAGATATGGATCTTCAATATTCATTTTATTTTTCCTTCTCCATTTTAGATCATGTTTTTTAGTTATTGATTTTTATTTCAAAATGAGATGAAGAAAATCAGAGAGAAGACTAATATTTTTCCTCCTTTATGATTTGATATTACATTGAAAATAATAGGATTTAGTAGTCCCATAGTCACTCATTTATAAGTCCATGATATACTCAATATTCTTCACCACCACCTTAATTCACAGTTTCTATAGTGAAAGTTTACATAAGTTAAGGCCTGAGACCTCAGCAATACTAATAATCTTTAAGGCCTATTTTGGAGTATTTCCAGGCTACTTAAAACAGTGATGTGGAAAGTAACTAAAGAAAAAAAAAACTTACAAGATGCTGGAAATCATTGTGACTGTTTAGTCTGCTACCAAGTGTTATTGGCTTCCTTTTCTTGAGGAGTTCATAGTAATCAAGGATTCTCATTGGGACAAAATTTACACAAGAGACTTTCAACTATTCAAAGGAGAATGGGGACAGACCATCTGGGGATGAGGAGACTCCAGTCAAAAGATTCTATGGAGAATTACCCAGGCACTTAAAATTGTAACAGTCTTCAGGTGATCTAAATCAATTTAGCCGTCAGAGAAAATTTAACTAGTCAGAAGAAAGTTATATCCTGCAAGAGTCTTCCTCAGTTGGCTCAAAACATGGGCCATATTTTATTCTGAAGAAACTGAATTTAAAGTTTTCAAGAACTTTTTTTAAGTAAGTGACCTTATTACATAGAGACTAGTGAATCTTGTGGGTATAGAAATCTTACAGTTAATGCTTCTTAGGTACCTAACACACTTGGTGTGTGGAAACATTGAAACTGACCATTAAGACCAACCAGGGCCAAGACTTGAGTCCAACCCCAGGATTGCCCTGTTGTCCTCGGTAGCTAATTAGCCACTAGATGTCTTTATTTGGACATCTGAAAAGCTGTAAGAATAATGTAACTGAGAATATAAACTCAGGGAAAGTATGTTTCTTAGAAACATCTAGGAAGCAATAGAGAAAGAAATGAATCAATATTTGGCTGTGGCAAAAATCTTCCTGAAATACAGAAGGATATATATGTATATTGAAACTAACCCTCTGGAATACAGCTTGAGATTGTACATTTTTTTAAATTCCATTTTAAGTGGTTCTGAGTCAGATCCGACTCGACGGCACTTGACTTTTGGCTGGCTTTAAGTGATTCGCTATAAAATTATAGGGAAAATTAAGTTATTATTTTAAAACATTTAGCAAAATGGCTGTTACTATTGAATGCTTAATATATAATGGTCAATATATAGTTTAATATATAACAGTTACTATTATACTCAATCCTCAATTCACTTTTTGTAAGTGTACCTCTGCATAATGGTATTGCTTCATGTTATAACATAAGCCAACCTCTATCTCAGAATCCTAGTTTGGAGGATATAGGAGAATATGCTTTCTAATAGCAAAGGGAAACAGTGGAGATATTTAATAATTATCTGGAAGTCAAATAAGATTTGTATCATCTTGAGTTCCCTCCTCTTCAGATTTCCATAGAAGTAGGAAATGAATCTGTTTCAAATTCTCCTGTGCTGTCCCATCAGGTCATGCTGAGACAGGATTACATGTTCACCTTGGTAGACCCTGGAAATCCTGATGGTGGAGTGGTTAAGAAGTATGGCTGCTAACAAAAGACAGATGGTTTGAATCCACCAGGCACTCCTTGGAAACTCTGTGGGGCAGTACTGCTCTGTCTTATCAGGCCGCTATGACTCAGAATTAACTTGATGGCAACGGGTTTGGTTTTCCTGGTTTGTCATCTCCCAGCTTACTCTTTTATTTGCATTCTCTCCCCATAGCCTCAAATCCTCTGAGTTCACACTGCTCCTGAATTGCCCTCATTTTTATTTATTGTATTAGTTTCCCAAGGCTGCCCTAAAAAATTGTGACAAACATAGTGGCCTTAAAAAAGGCCAGAAATTTACTCTCTGGTAATTCTGGAGGCCAGAAGTCCAAGTTCAAGGTGTCAGCCAGGCTAGCTCTCTCTGAAGGCTCTAGGGTAGAATCTGTTCTGCGCCTTTCTCCCAGCATTCTGTGTTGTCAGAAACTTTGGCCTATCTTTGTTGGTGGACAATTCACTCCATCTGCAGTATCCGCTATCACATAGCCTTCTCTCCTGTATCTGTATGTCTGGGTCGCTTTTTCTGTTTGTATAAGAACACGCCCATATTGGATTAGGGCCAACCCTAGTGATCTCATCTTAACTTGATGAAGTCTGCAAAGGTCTTATTTCCAAATAAGGTGACATTCCTAGGTACTGGAGGTTAGGACTTCAACATATCTTTGTGAAGGACACATAACATTTGTGAAGTAGGGATTCCATGCTATAGAGCTTGCTCTCTGGCCTGCTGCTGATCAAACTGTGCTGCCCTGTGTCTCATTCTCTTCATATTACATTACAAACTAATCCAAATCAATGCCTATTAATGATTATTAATAGCTATGGATTACTGCTTCCAGGTAACATGGCTAAAAAACTAACAACCACCTTTTAATACATAACTCTTTGTTTTAGTGTTAAACACAGGATTTTGTTTATATATGTATATATATAAAATTACTTAAGACCAAAGACATTTTGCCATAGATGTGAAGTCAGAATTAAAAATGATAGTTAGTGGCATTTAATAAGGGACCACAGTAGATGATTCAGTCTGCAGAATGTGAGAGAATTGTTAAACAAAATCTGAATGATAGTCCTTGGCACTTCAGTGTGTGTGTGTGTGTGTGTGTGTGTGTATGTGTGATTGCACTGTGATTGCTTGGGGTTTACTGAGATTAAGTATCTGCAAATTCGAATCTTTTGCCAAATTTGGGGAATTTCATCTATTGTTTCACCATTTTTTTCCTAACCAGTATCTCTAACATCACTTATGCATATGTTAGACCTTACACTTCTTCCCATAGTATGAACTCATTTAATTTCTCCTTTTGCTTTCCACACCTTGCCTACCAAATAATTATGATATTGCAAAATACAGATGGACTTCTGAGACAATGTTATTCGATTTTGAAACTGGAATTTGTAGTTTGAGTATTTTATGTTCTTTTTTTTTAAAAAAAAAGTTTTTCAGCAATTGATCCTATTCTATTTAAAGTTATAAAGTACTCATCCATAGAACCATCTCAGTTCTCATAAAGATTAATACGAGACCTGCCAATAAAATTCGGCAAACTCATCCTAGGAAAAGTGCTACATATCTCCTTTCTGAATATTACTACGGTCACCTCTGAAGTACTACCTTTGGGAAGCTATGCACCTATGTCACCACCTCATCTACCCTTCAAAATAATTTTGAAACTCTTTCTGGAATGACCATCAGAGCTGCCATCATATTACCCTAGATATCCTGAATATCATCTAAGAGTCTTCCTTTCAATATCTCTTTTATCTTTGGGTAAAGAAAAAAGTCATTGGGGGCCAGATTAGGTGAGTAGGGAGGGTGTTCCAATACAGTTATTTGTTTACTGGCTAAAAAGTCTCTCTCTCACAGACAAGTATATAATTAAGTTTGTGAACTTACCACTGTGCTACCGTGCACAATGGTCATTCTAGAAAGAGTTCCAGAATTGCTAGCATGAGTGATAGCTTCCCAAGGGGAGTACTTCAAAGGTGACCATAGTGATACTCAGCAGTGAGATACGTAGTACTTAGAACACTTCAGTTCACGGATTTAATTGTCAGGCTTCCTGTATTTCCTGTGAGAATAACACCATAGAATGTAGGCACTGAAGAGTAAGTCTTTGTTTCAAACGCTCTATAGGAAACTCGGAATGATTTCTGTGGAAAGCCAAGGAGCTGGGTTCTGCCAGAACCTCAAAGCAGCCTCTCCATCATCTTTAGTACGCTTTGGCATTCACTGTGCAGTATGCCTCAAGTAATTTTTTGTTAATAAAATATGAACACTTTTAAATGAATTGCCCTTTTAAAATAAATGAAATGGATTTAAGTCTTTCTTAAAATTGTGCTTCTCTTAAGTGAGAAGGCATAGCTCCATACTTTGGCAATGGCTTCAAACCATCATCCCCAGACTACCAGGAGATTGTTAAAATGTAGATTCCTGGGTTCCACCTCTACAACATCTTAATTTGTAGGTCTGGGTTGGTGCACAAATGTGCATCTTCAACCAACAACCCACGTAATTCTGACACATGTGAATAGAGAGCAGTTTGTCATAAAGCAACAGCTCAACTTCACAAAAGGTAACCAGTCTCCAACAGATGTCCTGACTTTCAGGCTGAGTGCTTCATTCTAGCTCCTAGACCAAGACTTGGGGGCTTAGGTTCTCATCCACAGGAGTTTTGGCTCTTGGACTGCAACTTCTCATGACAGGGGTTGACAGTTTCTAATTCCTAATATGAGTCACCCTCCTACTCAATTTGCTTTCAGGGACTGTAGAGGGTTTCTTTGCATTATATTTCACTTCCACCAAAAAAACACCAGTAAACTGAAAAACATTTCTTCATTTCTAAAAATAATATGTAACGTTATATGAAAAAAGCTACCAATGGTTAGGAAAATAGGATCCAAAGAAAAAAAATTATTAGAGACTTGTCTCGTGTGAGGAGAGACGATACAGAAGGAAGAAAAGCACCGAATGTTCCTAAACATTCCTTGTATCCCACAACAACATTACAAAAAGTATTTTATTAATGGAAGTTATAACACTATTTTAAAAAGGACAAAAACCAAAGTCACTGCTGTTGATTCCAATTCATAGTGAGTGAGCCCAAATATTTTAACACTAACTTATTACACTTTAATTTTGTTCTTTGCCTTGACCTTTTAAAAATCTTTACTGTTTTAAAATGGCCACTGACACGCTTCTGAAATATGTACTCCTTCTGCATACCTAATCGGTCACTGATTGTTTGCGACTTTGCATCAGTATCATGCTTTCAGCAGCATCATGCCTGAACTAAAAAGATAAATGGCTCATTCTACACGCGTATAGATTTATAAACAACTATGTTTGCATACCGCAGTTCCACCTTTCCTCACTAGCCGTTCTTTCTAGTACATCTCTGTCCATTCATAAATAAAAAGTGAACTGTCTCCTTCAATCATCTATCAGTGAGTTTGATGATGCCTTTCAGAATCTTACAGTGATTCAACTCTGGAATAATGTAAGACAAATATTCTATGCACAGTCAGATATTTGAAGTTAGTAACTGTCTTAAAGTTCTAAGCAGTGTGTTGCAGTTCTATCAATTTTGACTCAGCGACCCTATAGAACAGAGTAGAACTGCCCGAGAGGGTTTCCAAGGCTGTGGTCTCTATGAGAGCAAATTGCCAAACCTTTCTCTCTGGGAGCAGCAGCTGGGTTTAAACTGCTGCCCTTTCAATGAGCAGCTGAGCACTAACTGCTGTACCCCTGGAGCTCCTTTCTTGAAGCTCTAGGGATCTTTAACTGTTTCATTTGTTTTAAGGAGAGAGGTAAAGGATAGCAATATACCCCCTACTTGAATGTTTAAAGCTTTTAAATTGTTCTGAGCCACTATATCTAAATTGGACCTTCCTTTCTGTTTTTCCTCCTTTCTCTCATACCTGATAGAGAACCTATTCATTGTCAGGCAATCTAGTTAACACTGAAAAAACAAAGACAAATAATGCACACACTCAATAGCTATCTTGGGTTAACATCTAGTTAAAAAGGGAGAGCGAGTACTCAGTGACTACAATAGAAGTTACAAGTATTACAGAAGCTGCATGTACCAAGTATCATGGAGGAACTTACACACAACACGACACTGAGTGCCAGGACCTATCTGCTGAGAACAGGGAACAGTAAAACATAAAAAATCAAGGGAAAAAAACCCAGAAAGATGAAGATGAATTATAATACAACAGTATATGTGTAACTATGAAACCAAAGTGTAATTATGAAAGCAAAGAAGAACCTGGAAACCAACGAGGGTGAGGTACAGTCTCCGGGGAGGAATATAACAGCAATGAGTCTTAGGTGACCAGAAGGGATTAGACAAACAAAAGACAGAGGGCCCAAACCTCATGTTAGAAGATGGGTTGAAAGCAAACTGCAAACGTGTATCTGGAGAGCTGGGTCCTAGACAGAGACTGAAGAGTGGTGAATGTAGAGAGACAGGTGTCGGCCCACGGGGGATTCTTAGACCAGCTGAGGAGCAAAGACCTCATCCGTCTTGGGTGACACAGAAAGTGAAGACGGCAGTGAAATGGTCCGGTTTTCATTCTATGTTCTGGCAGTTACACAACAGATGACTCTGAGGAAGACTGTACTAGAAATACAGGGTGCTGAAGCAGATGAGAGCCTCAACGCAGGTGAGGCCAGGAGCACTGGGGGGGATGGTAGCAGAGAAACGTACCTGTTACTCCTTGCAGTTGAGACAATTCTGGCTCACAGTGACCCTACTGGAGACAGAATAGAACTTTCTTTTATGTCTCCAAGTCTGTAATCTTTTCCGGAAGCAGACTGCCACATCTTTTCCCACAGAGTTGCTGGTGAGTTCAAACTGCCCCCCCTTGGGGTTATCGCCCAAACACCTAACGACAGTGCCCCCAGGGCTCCTTGCAGAGAAACAGAGGAAGGGAAATCAACAGCATTTCCTGATTGGTATGGGAAATGAGGATGAAGGAGAAATCAAGAATGGCACCCAGATTTTCAACTTGGATGCTGCAGAAAGAGAATTGGAGGCAGGGGAGAAAGAGGCATTAGAAGGAAGATGACAAATTTGTTTCTGGACATGCTGAGTTTGAGCCATCTGTGTCACTCTCAGGGGAGCCATCGTGGTCACCTGATACTTGAATGTGAAAGGTAGTCTGGTCAGAGATAAAGATTTGGGGGTCACAGCTGATGGGACATATTACCAGGAGAAATCAATCCCTAGAGACAAACATCCTGCTTGGTAAAGCAGAGGTGAGTGAAAGAGTGGAGAGCCTTCTGTAGGGCCAGTTGACTCAGTGTCTGCACCAATAGCCTCAAGCATAAAATTGATTGTGAGTGTGGTGCAGCGCTGTTTTGTTCTGTCATACACAGGGTCTCTAAGAGTCGGGACTGACTTAATGGCACTTAACAAAAACAACAAACTGATAGGTGTGATTGAAAATGCTTAGCCAAGTGCCAAGTGCCAATGCTTAATT
Source organism: Heterohyrax brucei (assembly GCA_028571685.1). Lineage (NCBI taxonomy): Eukaryota > Metazoa > Chordata > Mammalia > Hyracoidea > Procaviidae > Heterohyrax > Heterohyrax brucei. Next base: position 67,706,098 of record CM053152.1, read on the forward strand.
CAGTTTAAAAACTAAAACCAAGCCCACTGCTGTTGATTTGACTCTGACTCACAGTGACCCTATAGGACAGAATAGAATTGCCTTCACAGGGTTTCCGAGGAGAAACTGGTGAATTTAGATGGTTGCACTTTCAGTTAACTGCCAAGCTCTTTAAAAACTATGCCAGATCAATTTAAGGGATCATCGAGATGTGATCATTCCAGTCTACAGGTCAGAAGGGAAGTTGACTGAAGCATATTTTGAAATCAGCAGCATATATGTGGACTTTTTTTCCCTGATTATGCAAAATATCATTGAGGAGGTGGTTAGATCTCTCCAGATGCTGGGGGGAAGCTGTGACAGAGAAGGGAAATGAAAAAGAGTGGAGTAAAGACAATCCATAAAAACTGAGTATCACATCCATTAGACTGTAAGAAATCAATTGGGGAAGACACACAGTAGTTGAGAGAAAATGTTGAGCTAGTGAAAGAGCTCCTGAAGTTAATACTTCTCTGGCTGTCACTTTCCTAGTGTAGCAAAGTAACAGTTTGCACTAAGTGGGGGTGTTTGGTTCTCAGTGTCCTAATCTAGCTTACAAACTAGGACCCAAACTGTGACCTGAGGACAAAGAAATAGTTCTTCCAAAGATGTTATTGTCACTTGCAGCAATTTATTCTAGCACTTAATCAAGTATCATCTGTTTTGCTCTAGTTGTTGTGGTTACATATAAACTGAGGCGGAGGAAGGCAGTGGGTTCTCTGCCCACTTCTAACTCTAAGTCTGTGAAATATGTCATAAGCCTCAGATCACCCAGGCTTAACAGTGACTCTCAACCCTGCTTACCAACTGGAATCAATAGGAAACTTTTATGAAAAATAGATTCATGGACTTACCTCAGGAGAACAGGATTCAATGGCACCGGCAATATGGTTTGGAAACCCTGGTGGTGTAGTGGGTTAAGTGCTACAGCTGAAAATCAAAAGGTCAGCAGTTCAAATCCACCAGACGCTCCTTGTAAACTCCGTGGAGCATTCTTCTCTACCCTACGGGGTTGCTATGAATTGGAATCGACCCAAAAGTCGTGGATTTTGGGGTTGGGGGGATATGGTTTAAAAAGTGCCCTAGGTGATTCTAATGAGTAGACAGCTGAGAATAACTGCTACAAAACAGGAAAAGTACTCGACAGCTAACCGAACATTAGTGGTCTGAATCCACCCAACACTCTGCAGGAGACGCATGCGGCAGTCTTCTTTCGTGACGCTTACGTCCATGAGAAGCTTATGGGCAATTCTGCTCTATCCTGTAGAGTTACTGTGTGTCCTAAGCCACTCTAAGAGTACAGGGTCTCTGCCAAAATCTGAGTAGCGGTAAGTAAGTCATACAAGGTAAATAATATGTGATCACATTAGGGAGGATGTTGAGGAATGAAACAGCAAAGTCCTAACAAACCGGCAAGAAAGATGTTTTAGTTTTGTTTGTTGTTTTCAGCCAAGGGTTTGAACAAGTTTTCCCCTATTCAGTCATGGCCAAGAAAGCAACACCAAGAGAGAGCTGAATTTTTAAGATTTTTGTAAAGGAGAACTCGAACTAGAATGGGAAAAACAATGGGTTATAGGCCAAAGCCCTGTTAGAGACTCAGTCTCCCTTTTAGAAAGCAACGTCAGTATACGTATTGCATAGCAAACAAATTTCTTGCCTTTGGGTTCAAAGATGGCAGCCAACAATGCTGCTTTGAATGTCAGTCACTCTCCTCAGTCCTGGCAATAATCCAAATTCACCCATCAGGCTCCTGAAAGAACTTATTATGTGTCTTCTGTGTTTGTCATTCCAAGGTTTCAACGTGTAATTTTTCCTGTTATGATTACATAAACCATGACTAAACCACTGCAAACTGGTCCAAAGCCCTGTTTTCGACCTTTGATTGAACCTACAAGTCTCTCTGCTCCCTCAGGGAACCAGGAAGTCTATAAAAACCCTCCACCTGGAGCCCAACAGAGCAGAGAGGCCTGTGTCCTTGGGCAGAGCTCCAGGCAGCGTATTCCAAGACTCACATTTCTGCCTTGTAGTCTTGGCTACTTAATCATGGTTTCAGCTTCAGCAAGTTATTTGAATCCTCTTGGCCTTGATTTCTTCACCTGTATACAAGGTTGCTAGGAGATTAAATCAGGTAATACACCTGAAATGCTTAGCACAGTGCTGGAAGGATGGAGAAGACCTCAAAAAATGGCAGCCACACCAAGGCAGCCAACTCTTGAGAAGCTGCAGACTACTGCAGCTGTATACACTGCTGTATACACTGTATACACTTATTATTCCTTTCTTCATCCTCTTTTCTGCCTAGATTTTCCCTTAAAATTAATAACATGCCTACTAGGTTTTCACAAGTACATTTAAGACAATGAAGAACAACAAAAACTGGAAAAAGAGAAACAGTGTCTTTATAGAAGTTGTTTGATAATTTGTATATAATGCATTTTATTTCAGAATTTATTCACACTCAGTAGTTCTGTTTTATAGAGTACTAAGTATCTCCAAACTCCTGTCCTCATACACATTCACGCACTTAGTATTTATTTATTTTTAAGTATTTTATTGCAATTAAATGAAAAGTCACAATCCAAGTCATTGTCTTATAAAATCCCATACACACACCTCTGTGCAACCATAGCTACTCTCTCAACCCTGTGACAGCACACTCCTTTCTTCCCTGTACTTTCTGTCTTCCTACAAGCAATCCCTGTCTGCTCCTTTCCACTCTCCCATCAGGTTCCTATAGAGTTGCTGTTCTGATTTTTGTCTAAAGAGTTGTCCTTGGTACTTGTTTCAGTTCTGGGCTAGCAACAAGTCCAGGGCCCGTGTTCTTGGGGGACCACCCAGGATGTCAGACCATCTAGTTGGTCTTTTAGTAGACTTCTAGATCTACACCCCCATTTTTATCCTGCTACGTCAGAGAGACTACGCTACGCTCCCTGTCAAGGCAGTCACTGATGGTGACTGAGCACTGTCTTGTTCTTCTGGTCTCATGTTGATTTAGTCTCTGAGTCATGTGACCCCTTCTATCTCTTGGGCTCATATTTTCTTCCTGTGTTTGATGTCCTTCAGTCTTCTCTGCTCTGGGTAAATTGGGACCAATTGGCACTCCTTAGATGGCAGCTTGCTAGCTTTTAAGGCCCTAGATACCACTCACAAAAGTGAGATGCAGAACATTTTCTTTAAAAACAACTTAGTTATGTCGACTGACCTAGATGTCCCTGGAAAGCATTGTCCTCAGAGTCCCTCCCCTACTACTCTGACTTTCAAAATGTTGGGTTATATTTAGGAAACCTCTTAGCTCTTGGTATCATCCAGCACAATTTATCTCCCTTTTCCTGCCAGTGACTTCGCTTAACCTGATTCTCATCTACTATCTAATCCAGGAATACCCATTGCCCCCAAGCCCCCACTCCCTGCGAACCATCAAAGATTATTTTCTGTGCTTAGCCCTTTCCTTAAGACTTCATAATAAGGGTCTCACACAGTATTTGTCCTTTTGTGGCTGATTCCACGCAGCATGATGGCCTCCAGATGACTGCATGTTATCAGGTATTTCCCAAGATCGTCCTTGTTTTGTGTCATTGCGTGGCATTCCACTGTATGAATATGCCACAGATTGTTTATCCATTCATCTACTGGTGGGCACCTAGGTTGATTTCATCTTTTTGCTATTGCAAACAGTGCTACAATAAACATAAATATGCATCTATCTATTCATGCGACAGCCCTTATTTCCTGAGGATATATTCCAAGCAGTGGATTGCTAGATCATATGATACTTCCATTTCTAGCTTTTTAAAACATTTTTTTGTAATTAAGTAGAAGTTTGTCATCCAAATTTCCATATAAAACACCAAGCTCCCTCTTCCCTGCAATTCTTATCTGTTCTCCTTATCCTGTGGCAATACACTCTTCTCTTCCACTCTTCCAGTATCCACTTGACCAACACTTGTCCTCTCCTGTCCACTCTCTCCTGTTCACCTTCTCCTCTCCTCTCTAAAAAGAAGCCAGTAGGATGGCCTCATGTATATTAAACTAAAAAGAATACATACCACCTGCATCACTCTGTGTCCCTGAGCCCAGGCTATTCTTTGTATGAAAGTAGTGGCTTCAGTACTGGTTTCAGCCCTGGGATAGGAGCAAGTCTAGGGACAGTGCTCCCAGGGGACCTTCCAGGTTGTCAGACCATCAAGTCTGGTCCTTTAGTAGAGGGCTTGATCTGTGTACCCCTTTTTCTTGTGCTACATCAGGGACTCCAGATTGTGTTCCCTGTCAGGGCTGTCCTTGGTGAAGACCAGGCACCATCTAGTTCTTTTGTTCTCCTGCTGATGTAGTCTTCTAATCACATGGGTCCTTCTGTCTCCTGGTCTCATTTTTCCTCATGTCTTTGATGTTCTTAGTTGTCATCTCTTCCAGGTGGGTTGGGACAAATTGATGTCACTCAGATAGCAGCTTGCTGGCTTTTAAGACCCCAGATGCCACTCACCAATATGAGGTGCAGAAGACTCTCTTAGAAAAACACTAGTCATGCCAGTTGACTGCAATGTCCCATGAAAACGTGGAGAGAAGTTCCCCAGATCCCTGTCCCTGCTACTCTGTCCTTTGAAACACTAGGTTGAATTTAGAAGACCTTTTAGCTTGTGGTGTCAGCCAGTTATGCTGACCTGCCTTCTGCTGTCTGCTGTCACTCCCTGTACCTAACTGAATTCCTATTGACTGTCTAATCTATAAACAACCTCTTCCTCCCTCCCCACTCTTGTAGCCATCAAAGAGTCTTTTCTTCCATGCATAAGTCCTTTTTGAAGTCCTTATAATAGTGGTCTCATACAATACTTGTCATTTTGCAGCTAGCTGATTTCACTTAGCATTAATGTCTTCCAGCTGATTCCAGGTTATAATATATTTCACAAAATTATCGTTGTTCTTTATCATTGTGTGATGTTCCACCAGATATATATACTGTAGTTTGTTCAGCCATTCATCTGTTAATGGGCACCTGGGTTGATTCCATCATTTTGCTATTGTAGACAGTACCGCAGTAAACATTTCTATGCATGTATCTGTTCATGTGATAACCCCTATTTCTCTAGGATATATTCCAACCAGTGGGATTGCTGGATCATATAGTATTTCTACTTCAAGTTTTTTAAGGAGGTTCCAGATTGCTTTCCAAAGAGGTTGTACCATTTTACATTCCCACCAGCAGTACAGGAGAGTGCTACATTTGTTGTTTTGTGTTTACTGGATTAACGCCAACTTTGGTGGGGTGAAATGGCATCTCAATATCGTTTTGATTTGGATTTCTCTAATGGATAATGATCGCGAGCATTTCCTCATGTACCACTTAGCTACTTGGATGTCTTCTTTGATAAAGTGCCTGTTCATATCCTTTGTCCGTATTTTAGTTATTTGTCTTTTCCTTGTTGAGGCTTTGCAGTGTTTTGTAGATTATAGAGATTAGATGCAGATCAGAATCTTTTTTCCTTGTCTGTAGGTGGTCTTTTTACTCTCTTGGTGAAGTCTTTGGAAAATCTTAAGTGTTTGATTTTTAAAAGCTCCCGTTTATCTACTTTCTTTTCTGGCATTTGTAATATTGGGTAGTCTGTTTATGCTGCACACACTTAGTATTTCAAAGAAATATTTACACCAGCAGACCCAACTGTCTTAAGAGATTCTGGACTGCCACTTAGGAAACTCAGACCACACAAATGTACTTATTTACAGAATGATGGCAGAACAGCACTGTTCTCTTTGGGTTACAAAATAGCTTTGTAAACTGCATTAGCTATATGAATACCAGGTATCATTAGTATTTTTATTCTGAAGGATTGACTCTCCTGTGAGTGAGAAAGATTGGAAACAGGACATTTTCTGAACAGAGCTCTGTAAATCCTTGTTTAATTACATTAAAAAAACATTACTTAAAATGCTTGTCTAAAGGAGGAGTGTGGATCCAGAATAGTTTCTTTACAGCATCAAATTGCAGTTGGTTTATGAGAGAGTCTCTATGATTCTTCCCTATGCAGTAACAATAATTCCTATTGTAGGTCACATTAGATGACAAGTGGGAAATTCTCCTTCTGAAGACTTTGACAATGAACCCTCTTCAGAGACTTAAAAAACAAAAATGAAACCATGTCATCCAGTTGATTCTAACTTATAGTGACCCTATAGAAGGTTTCCACAGGTTTAAAAGGAGAAGCTAGTGGATTTGAACTGCCAACCTTTTGATTAATAGCCAAGCTCTTAACCACTACATGACCAGGGATCCTTGAAAGATAAGAGCCCAAATAAAAAGGGCCAGCAGCCAGCAATATCGACTATATTGGGTCATCTCTCAGTGGTAGTTTTTTTTTTTGCACAGAAAAGCCTTATCTGCCGCAGGATTACCACCTTCACTGGCATTAAGTTTGAATTCCTGGGAGGGAATGTCAATAGCAGCCACGGCCCCTGTTCTAGCAGAGCCCTCGGCATTCCCTCAGCCACATAAATCTGTACGGAAGCAATCTAGATGTCATTTGGTAATGGTCATGTTAAAATACTGCAGGGGGGTGTGAAAAGCAAAGAACAGTGTCACTGCAGTCTAGTCTGTGTCCACATCCCTGTATGAAATAGACAATCAGTGAAGACCTTAGTTTATTAATAGTCCCTGTTTGGGAGCTGAGGAGTACTCTTTATTTGTGTCTCCATATAAAAAAGAAAACCTTTAATAGTGAGTAGTAGTGAATGATCTGAGTAGTGTTATCAACTTAATGAAAAAGTGTAAGATGATAATTGATCAGTCAACAAGATAATTCTATTAAATATGACTTCTCCTATAGAAAAATAAACAGGAAAAATCAAGGAATTACCGAAGAAATAGTCTATTCTTTCCCAGTGATCTTTTCCTTCAGTCACAGAAGCATACTGTGACAGCACCATTCTACATCGCCCTGGAATCATTGCCGTCATTTCCGTCTTTTCACGATGTCCATAATCTACTCCTCTCTCAGCTAGACAATCCAATACAGTCAGTGTTGCTAGCCCTTTTTATCTGGGCTCTTATCTCTGCCAGATCCCTGGTGGCGTGATGGTAAAGAGCTTGGCTGGTAACCCAAAGGTTGGCAGTTCAAATCTGCTAGCTGCTCCTTGGAAACCTGTGGAGGCAGTTCTACTCTCTCCTATAGGGTCACCATTAGTAAGAATCGACTTGATGACAACATGGTTTTGCTTTTTTTTTTTTTTTTTTTTCCTAAATCTCTGAAGAGAGTTAAATGTCAAAGTCCCTAGAAGGAGAATTTACCACTTGTCATCTAATATGACCTACAGTAGGGATTATATCACTGCATAGAGAAGAATCATAGAGACTCTCTCATAAAGCAACCATAACCTGATGCTGTAAAGAAACGATTCTGGATTCAAACTCCTCCCTTAGATAAGCATTTTAAGTAATGTTTTTTAATGTAGTTAAGCAAGGATTTCCAAAACGCAAACCAAACCCTCTTCAGGAAACGTCCCTTTTCCAATCTTACTGGAGAGTCAATCCCTCAAAATAAAAATACTAATAATACCCTGTGTTCATATAGCTAATGGAGTTTACATTACATGTAACCCAAGGAGAACAGTGCCATTCAGCCATCACTCTGTAAATAAGTGCAACATTTGTGTGGTCTGAATTCCCTCAGTGGCAGTCCAGAATCCCTAAGACAGTTGAGTCTGCTGGTGTAAATATTTCTTTGAAATACTAAGTGTGTGCAGCATGAAAAGACTACCAAATATTTCAAAATAAATGCAATGGTAGCATAACATGAAGAATGTAATCAATGTATCATTGCACAAGTAGAAATTGTTGAAATAGTATAACCTTGGCTGTGTATATTTTCAATAATAAAAAAAATTATTAAGTTAATTGGGAAAACTGCATTTTGCTTAAAGTAGAAAGACTATCCTGTAGTTACCACCTTAACTTCCAGAAGGTTGTTCATTTGTATCTAACTAAAAACTACATACTTCGTAAATAGAAATATCTAGGGGGCTTCTCTTTGGGAAAAGTCAAGCCGACTGTTCTCCATGGCTCGTTAAGAGGTATGGGCTGCCGACAGTACTGCTCCTGAAGTGGTCACTAGAGGGCAGCATAGAGCCAGGAACCAAAAGGGCAGAGGGGCATTAGTAAGGATTTCAGCTCAGGGATGGTGAAGAGAAGACACCCTATCAAATTCGGGTCTCAGAACTCCTAGGGGTAGGTGAAGCCTCACCTAGGGAGTCGTACACACATCTCATTACAGGAAGCATGAACAGAATAGAAAAGCAGACAGGTCACATGCATTAACATGAGGCCAGAGCAGAACAGGGGATCCTAGGAACTAAGAGAGAAGTTACTACTCTGACAATGTATGAGCGGGTTCTCACCACAGTTACAAGTCTGCTGAATTAAGACTATTTCCTTAGGAAGTTTGTAATACTCACATACGCTGAATAAGCTTTTCATCTTAATTTGAGAGACAATGATGACATGGTAGTTAAATAGATGGTGTGAAATTGGTTTGACTCTTCTGAGAAAGCTTTTGATTATCTAATTTTATCATTTACAATATTTTTTGTTGTGTCAAAAGTGAGCCACTTAATGTATCCACTGAAAACTGAGTATGAACAAATTGGTATAAATTGCAGGAACAACTTAATTTATCTCTAGGGGATAATGTGTTGAGAGAAAAGAGATTGAACACGGTGACATTTACTTTGCTTTGTAAATACTGAAGAACAAGATGGTTCTAGTTTAAATACCCTAGGAAAAGAGGAGAGTAATTGGTTTTATGGGACTTAAAGCTTACGTAATTTCAAGGAACTCCTTTTATGTGATTGTAAGTTAATTATGAATATAATATTAGATACAGACTGGAATCATTTGTCGTGACAAAAAGAATCACAAGATACAGCAATTTATCAAAAAACTGACAAATATAAGAAATATCACAATCCAAAAATATTTTTATAAATAAATTGCCTGACACATTTCTAAATACTTTGTTTAGGTTTATTTTTTGGTTACATGTTCTTAATATGATAAAGATTTGTAAAGCTTTTTTTATTTTAAAATATTTTATTGTGCCTTAGGTAAAAAAAAAAAGTTTACGATTCAAATCAATTTGCCATATAAAACTCTGAACACACTGCTATGCAATTCTAACAGCAGCCCCCTCCCATAGCACACTCCTTTCCACCCTGTACTTCCGGCATTCATTCAACCAGTTCCTACCCACCTCCACTCTCTTGTCTCACTTCCAGAGAGATGCTACACAGGCAGCCTCTGTATGTATTTAAGAAAGAAGCACCCGCTTCACCAGTATCACATAGTGTCTTGTAGTCCAGTCTAATCTTTGTCTGAAGAATTGGCTTTGGTACTGGTTCAGCTCTGAGCTAACAGAGAGTCCAGAGGCCACGTTCTCAGGAGACCCACCAGTCTGACAGATTGTCAGGTGTGATTTTTTAATAGAGTTCTAGTTTTGTATACCCGTTTTTCTCTCGCTGCATCAACGACTTGATGCTGTTTTCCCTGTCAGGGCAGTCACTGGTAGTGGCCAGGCACCATCTGGTTCTTCTGGTCTCTTACTGAAGTAGTTCCTGGATCAAATAGCATCTTCCATCTTCTTGGCTCCTATTTTCCTCGTATCTTTGATGTCCTTCATTCTAGGTGAATTGGAACCAACTGATGCTCCTTAGATGGTAACTTGTGAGATTTTAAGACCCCCAGATACCACTCACCAAAGTGGGAGGCAGAACATTTTCTTTAAAAAACTTAACACATGGAGACACAGAGTGACCATACCATGTGTACATTTGATGGCTCTGTGCATCTATAGCATGTTGTCCTACTGGCCTCTTATTAGAGGGGAGTGGAGAAAGTGGACGGGAGGGGACAGGAGATTTTTAAGAGGATATGACATGTATGGAACAGAAAGGAGGAATGTGCTATCACCAGGCATAGAGAACAGAGGGAGCTGCAGATAGGCTGGGCATGCAAATTTGAATTGTAAACTTTCACTCAATCACAAAACACACACACACACACACACACACACACACAGAACAACAAATGCTGGAGAGGCTGTGGAGAGATGGGCACTCTCCTGCACTGCTGGTGGGAATGCAAAATGATACAATTTCTTTGGAAAGAAATTTGGCACATCCTTAAAATGCTGGAAATAGATATACTATTTGATTCAGTAACCCCACTGCTTCAGATATATCCAACAGAAACAAAGGTTGTCACATGAACAGATACATACACACCAATGTTTATTGCAGCACAGTCCACAATAGCAAAAAGATGGAATCGACCTAGATGCCCATCAATAGATGAATGGGTAAACGAACTGTGGTACATGTACTCAATGAAACACTATGCAATGATAAAGAACAGTGATGATTTTAGGAAACATCTAATAACCTAGTTTCAATTGGAAGACATTATGCTGTGTGAAATTAGTCAGCAGCAAAAGGACAAATATTGTATGAGACCCCTACTCAAAGGACTTAAAAATAGACTTATATACAGAAGAAAAGACTTTTTGATGTCTATAAGGGTGGAGAGGGAGGGAGAGTGTTGGTCACAGATTAGATAGTTGATAGAAATTTGGTTAGGTGAAAGCAGTGACAGCACATAGTAGAAAGAAGATCACCATAAACTGAAAACTCTTCTAATCTCAAGTCAATATTTCGAGGATGGAGTAGCAGGGGCAGGGTCTAGAGACCACGCTCTCAGTGGACATCGAGGCCAATTGGCATAACTAGCCCATTGCTAAGAGAGTCTTCTACACCCCATATTGGTGAGTGGCGTCTGGGGTCTTAAAAGCTACCAAGCTGGCATCTGAGACACACCAAATGGTCCAAACTCATCTGGAACAGATGATCACTGAGAAAAGCAAAGACATAAGGAAAAAAGAGCTCAGGAGACAGAAGGACTCATGTGAATAGGAACCTGTATCAACACGTGACCGGAAGAAGCAGATGGTGCCCACTACCACCAAAGACTGACATGATGGGGCACAAATGGCAACACAAGAGAAAGAGGGATGCAGCTCAAGAACTCTCCTGAAAGACCACAGCTGATGGTCTGAAAGCTTGGGATCCCTGGTGAGCATGGCTCCTAGACCTGCTGCTGCCCCTGACCAGAAAACACTACTTAGGTCAACTCTTCAGGCAAAATTGGACCAGACTCGGGGACACAATATGACTGTATGGTGTCTATACTTTATGGTTCTATGCATTTATATGATGCTGTCCTACTGGTCTCTTTCTAGATTGGAGAGGAGGGGACAGGAGCTTGTTAAGAGGATATGGCAAGTATAGAGTGAAAAGGAGGAGTGAGCTGTCACCTGGTAAGGTGAGCAGAAGGAGCTGCAGATAGGTGGGCATTCAAAATTAATTTGAGTTGTATACTTTCACTTAGCCAGCCAATTAAAACAAAACTTAGTTATGCCAATTGGCCTAGATGTTCCCTAAAACCATGGTTCCCTGACACTTGTCCCTGCTACTCTGACCTTCAAAATGCTGGACTGTATTTAGGAAAAAGTTTAACTTTTGGAGTAGTTCAGTTGTGCCAGCCTCCCTTGTACTGTGGGCTGTCTGTCACTCACGTCACCTAACTCAGCTGCTGTCTGCTATCTAACCCATAGAAACCCTGGAGACATAGTAGGTTAAGTATTACATCTGCTAATCAAAAGGTCAGCTGTTCAAATCCACCAGGTGCTCTTTAGAAGCTCTATGGGGCAGTTCTAGTCTGACCTCTAGGGTCACCATGAGCTGGACCCAACTCAACTGCAGTGGGTTTGGCTTTTTTGGTGTCTCGACTCGACAGTGAGTTTAATCCATGAATACCCCCTCCCTCCCTACTCACCTTTGGAACCGTGAAAGTTTATTTTCTTCTGTGCTTGAACCTCTTCTTAAATCCTAATAATAATGGTTGCGTACAGTATTTGCCCTTTTGCATCTGACTAATTTCACTCAGCATAATGTCTTCCAAATGATTCTACATTATGAGACATTTTCTGAAATCGTCGTTCTTTATCGTTGCATGCTGTTCCATTATGTGAATGCACCATAGTTTGTTTATCCACTTGTCTGTTGATGGGCATCTAAGTTGATTCTTTTTGCTATTGTGGACAGTGGAGCAATATGCATTGGTGTGCACATACCTGTTCATGCGACAGCCCTTATCCCTCTAGGATATTTTCCAAGAAGTGAGATTACTGGATTCTGTGGTATTTCTACTTCTAACTTTTTAAGAATGCACCAAATCATTTTCCAAAGTGGTTATATCATTTTACATTCCCGCTAGCAGTGTAGAAGAGTTCCATTCTCTCCATCACTTTTTATTTTGTATTTTTTGGATTAATGCTAGCCTTATTGGTGTGAGATGATATCTCATTGTAGTTTTGATTTGGATTTCTCTGATAGTAATGACCTTGAGCATTTCGTCAAGCATCTGTTAGCATCCTGGATGCCCTCTTTGGTGAAGAGCCTGCTTGTGTCCTTTGCCCATTGTTTGATTGAGCTGTTTGTCTTTCTCTTGCTGAGGTTTTGTAGTACCTTATATATTAGGGAGATCAGACACTGATCAGACGTGTAGTAGCAAAAAATTCTTTCCCACTCCGTAGGTAATCATTTTCCTCTTTTGGTAAAGTCTTTGGATGAACATAAGTTGTGAGATCGTTTTTTAATGGAAAGCTCTTCAGTCTTTTAGAATATTTTATCAGAATCTGTGTCTGTGTGTGTATGCACTGATATGTGTTCTGTTCATTGATTATGTACAGTTTTGCACATTTTTATGTGTAGTATTAGATAAATTTATAGGACTATGGGGAAATTTGGGGTATAGTGTAGTACTGTCAGACTTTTTTGATATAGGAGCTACAGTCTTTAAGACATTTTCAGTTGTCTTGGGCAGTCTCTAATCTTAAGTATTATTTAAGCTGAGGACAGTGACCAGTTTCTCATCAACGTCTCTGTTGCAGTGATGCACTTTGAGTTTTGTGCTATCCTCATTGTCAACATTTTGTGTGAAATAAGCACAAAATTTAAATCTTTTAAAATTGGTTGTTCACAGTTTTCACCTCCTCACTAATTACATTTTTACCTTATTCTACTGAGGAAGATTCACTCTAATTTGGACAATGAATCAGAAAGAACATACCATTCTGCTGCTAAGTTGCATCCTTGGAAAATAGCTATCTGTATTATACCTTAAACAAAGAACATCCTCAGTGAACAACTGTGGATTTTAACTGAGCAGATTGCCATATCTTCTGTGAAGTGGCTGGTGGGTTTGATCCATGAATCTTTTGCTAAAGGCCACAAAGTTTAACCACTGTGCTCCCAGAGCTCCTTAGAACATCAGCAACATTCTAAAATGTCATGCCTCTAACTAGAAGCTGGACCTAAGGTTATTCTCCAACAGAAGGCAAACAGTTGTCTGGCTGGGGCAAATAGTTAACAGTGCTCAGCTGCTAATTAAAGGTTGGAGGTTTGCCAGTGGGAAGAAAGGCCTGGCGAACTACTTCTGCAAAATCAGTCCTTGAAACTCCTGTGACACATACTTGTACTCTGAATCCCATGGGTTGCCGTGAGGTGAAGTCAGCTCCACAGCAAATGGTTTGTCTTAGTTCTTTATTCAGGTAGTGACCTCTGTCATCTATTTTTAAGTCCAGGTAGTGCATCACAGTTTAGGAATCTGACTCTTAGGTCTCCATCTGCCTAAAGCTGTATTTGTAAGGGAATTCTCCTGACCCCTAACAACAGGTCTGAAGGCACAGCGGCTTTCTTCTTTCTTCCTGTCTTCCCACTGCACAGTATTATTTTAAGTTATGTGAAATCAATAGAGACAGTTATTAATAGCACTGCAAAACACAAAGCACATTTGAGCCAGGAATTGGTTCTTTTTCACCAGATTTAGGAGATGAAAAGCTGTTGAATATTTGAGTCCATTTCTTATTAAATCTGCCAGAAATAAAGTTAGATGTCATGTTGACTCAGTGCTGTCCCGGATTTCTGTATGTCACTCACTTGCTTGAATGATTTAATTATGAACAAAACTTAGCTTATCAAAGTTCCAGTTGTTATTTGAAAGATTAAGATAATAAAAATGTGTCTTACAAAATTTCTTTTTGTACTTTACATTTAAACCCTTCTCTAACTCATTGAAACGACTTTGAATGCCCTCCTCAAAGCGTTCATTCATAGTGTTTCTGGATTCCCCCACTCCAGTACTTTCACCAGAAGTAACAATTCTGTCATTCAGAAATGAGTAGGAAACCTGATACAAATCAAGAGTGCACCTTTCTGTCACTAGTCATTCCTTTGGACAAGGGAGAAATCTGCCTGTGGAAGCAGCTGTCACCTGGTGAGGTCAGCATCTTTCTCTGAGGAAAGAGAAGGGTTTGGAGCTAAAAGAAAAGAGTTGTCTGAATGTTCTGGTGAGTGTTGGGTGTAAAATCAATGCTGTGTTTGTAGCCTGGGGCTTTTTCTCTGTATTTTTCAAACAACAATTTGCCTGCTGCTAGAGAGTAACTTTAGGTTCAAATCTGAGTCACAGGCATAACACTTTTGAATGTTGTTAAGGTTCTTAGGCCTGGAAACACAATGGTTAAAGTTCATGGCTTTTAAGCAAAAGATCCATGATTCAAATCCACCAGCCACTCCACAGAGAAAAGACGTGTCAATGTGCTACTGTAAAGATTATAGCCTTGGAAACCCTGTGAGGCAGTTCTACTTTGTCCTGTGGGGTTACTGTGAGTTGGAATTCACTCAGTGGCAATGGATTTGGTTTGGGGGTCATTTTTACAGAAACTACGTTGAATATGGTTTATAGAACAAACGCAACATCCAGAAATACCTTATCAATTCCATTTGTTTTATCCAGTCTTAGACTGCCTTTAGGTATTCAGCATTGTGTTAGTAACTGTGGGTAATATGAAGATAGACAAAGGAGTTGGCCACTCAGTTAAGAATATTTTTAAGAAAGTGTAGATAAAAACATGTAAAACTCAGCAAGCAAAACACCCAAAATATGCCCTAATGAAAGAGATAGTGACAACCAAACTATGAGTCAGGTTTGGGGAAAAGCAGGGAAGGATTTATATATGAGGGCTGATCTGAGTCTGCAGGTTGAGGGAAGAGACAAAGATGTCCCTCTCTAGCTTGTAAGTGACCAAAAATCCAACAAAAAGCAGGTAGATGAGGAATGAACCCAGACACCCTGCTAAATTCTAATGCCAGGGTTTGTCGTGAGTTCACTCATGCCACTCTTGAGGAACAGATGACTCTCCTTCATCTCCTCCCTGCAATGAAAGAGCTGGGCTGATGACTTTAACGCGCACAGTGAGCGTAAGCGGAAACAGCTACAAAGATAGTGACGGGGGAGGTGGGTGTCTTGGCCCCGAGTGGTCGCTGGTTAGCTGTGGATTCCTTGGCCTGCTGAGGCCGTGGTGCCTCATGGACAGAAAAGTTGAAGAAGATTTCACAAGTCTGTCTGTAGCTCTGAAAGTGTATGACTAAACACCAACACAGCCCTGATTTCTACAATTACGTTCTTACCAGAGGGAAAGATCTGTTTCCCTTCATTTTTTAATTTTGGGCTTCTTTCTCTAGACTTGAGCTGTTCTTTCTGTATTTCCAAAGTGACTGGTTTAAAGCATATGGTTTCATCAACATAACAAAGTAAACACATTCCAAACAGAGGTCACATCCACAGGGTAGGAGTTTACAACACATATTTTTTGAGTAACCTAACTTTTGAATACCCTAGGTGGTCAGTACGTACATACTAAATCACCACAAATGTCCAAAAAAACAGTCTACAGAGTACAAGTTGCTAACTGGTATTAGGTATTAGGATGGTCAGTTTTTTTGCAAGATGCTGTGTTTTAAAGGTGGTGTAAATAAAAAGAGATCTAGGAATGCTGGGTCACACACATACAATGCAAAGCTAGATGAACCAGCTGAAACCCATTGCTATCAGGTTGACTCTGGCTGACAGCCACCCCATGTGTTTCAGAGTAGAGCTCTGCTCCGTAGGATTTTCAATGGCTGATTTTTCAGAAGTCAGCTGCCAAGGCTTTCTTCCAAGGCATGTCTGGGTGGATTCAAACCTCCAGTCTTTCAATTAGCAGTCAAGCTCATTAATCAATTGCACTACTTACAGACTCCAAGTGATGGCGAAAGTATTATTCATTCCTAAAGCAAACATTTAATTAGCTACTGTACACAGGGTAGTCTCTTAGACATCTGGGGACAATCCTGACTAGTGAAAATGTGATCTGTTATCTATATAGAACTGATGATCTCGTGGGGCAGACCAATAGTGATTATATAATCATTCAAGCATCTATAGCAGGCTGTCCTCAGTGTTGAGAAAAAATGTGTAATAAAGTACTATCGACGCAAAAACTGGTACCCAATCTAGTCTGATGGGTCAGAGAGGAATTTTTGAGGCAGTGATGTTAGAGGTGTGATCCAAAGGCTGCAGAGAATGAAAGTGGGAGAGAGAAATATTATTTCTGGCCAAAGAAGCCAGATGGAAGCAGATGTGCAAAGGAGCAAGCCAAGAGTGAATGGTGTGTTGCAGGCGGAAATGGATAGGAGCTCATAAAGAGAAGTTGGGATTTCCCTCTGAGCTAGATGGAAAGCCACTGGAGGGATTTGGAAGAGGAATAATGTTAATTTAACTTACATTTAAAAAAAATCATTTGGCTGAGTACAAAATAGACTATAGGGCTCCAAGAAGGAAGCAGGAAGATGAGCTAGGAGGCTACTCTTTCAGGTCAGGCAAGAGATGATGAAGACTTGAACCTGGGCATGGTGGGACTATAAACATTTTAGTAAAAGGAGAAATCTTGCATGTGGTAAATAAACGTCTCAAGGTAAGGCTTTACAGGAGCAATGAGACTCAAACAGGACTATTATAACCAGAGGAACTTTGACCAGGAGAGATGGTGTTCCTCTCTGGGCAGGGCAAGTACAAGCAATAACAAGGAAGCCATATTTGGAGGAACACCGAGCATCTCTGTTTAACTGCAGCCCAGAACTCTTTTCCAGAAGGAAGAGAAAGCATATAGAATTAGATGAGAGGCCTTTGAACATCAGTCTTAGGAAGTGCAAGTATATTTCTCAGATAACAAACAACAAGAAGCCATTATTTCATTATTGGAATGAGTCAGTGGTCAGGTAGGGTTTCCACGAGGGGCATGGTTGTTCTTCAGTTTTTATTGATTACCAAGACATTTGCCTGGGAATCTGGCATCAAAATTGTGGTAATTTATAGTATTTCGTTTCCTTCATTTGCCCCATGTGTCCTGTCTCCCTGAGATTATAACTTGGGAAGTAAATCAAGACTTCATCTCAAACTGTTTTCAAAGCCTCCTATTCAACCTCCTCATAGTTCTGAGCTGAGCTGCACTCTCCAGGCTTTAAGATGCATATCTTTGCTTTCCTGTTTAGATGGATGAGATCAGTTCCTTCCCTGAAGAGAAATATTTCCATTCAAATAGATAAAGTGAAGCAATATATAGAGTTGTTTTGGTCCTAGCGTTCGCATGAGAAATTCAACCCATGTATCCATCCTTGTCATGTGAAAAAAACATGTCCTATTCGCTCCTAAAATCTTGCTCTCCTTCAGTTGCAACAAAATACATTAACCCCTAACTATCCTTAAAAGGAAATATCAAATAATAAAACCGATAAAGGGCCTCTGTATCCCCTATCCCCTGCAGACAATGTTCTTTGTAGATTGTCATGTGGATTTCTCTTCAATTCACAGCAGCTCAAGCAGGTGGTCTAACAGCTACTGGACTTCCACAGCATCTTTTCTTTCCCATGAGCCAATGCTTCTCTTATCTCTAAAGCAGAAGATGGGGAGAAAAACCCAATAGCACCATAAGCCAATATGACAATAAGTTTCATTGGCTATATTTCAAAATGTATCTGGAATAGAGCCTCTTCCCATCACCTCCACAGTTACTCCCAACCCAAGCCACGGGTCCTCCTGTGGCATCCGCCTCTGAAACACTCCACTATTTCCCTCTTGCTCCCTTGCAGTCTAATCTTATTTCCTTCTGTTCTCCCCTACTTAATGGTTCTGCTTCAGCCCCTTCGCCTTCCTTAAACAATCAAAACACACACCGGTCTCCTACACTGCTGCTCACTCTCCGGGGAGTATTCTTCCCTCAGATATCCTTGAGGCTTGCTCAGTCACTTCCTTAATCTTTCACTCAGTAATTACTTTCTCTTGGATGGCCTCACTTTTCATTTTATTTAAATTACACATCTTCCTCCTTCTACCCCACCGCCACGTTCCTTATTCATCTTTCCTACTTTATTTTTCTTCCTGGAACTTACCAGTCTATCACAAATATTTTATTCCTTTTTTGCATATTGTATGTCTCCTTTCTCTAGAATGTGAGCTGTGTGGGTGGGAATTTTTGATATATTGCCCACAACTGTATCCCTGCAGCTAGAACAGGGTGTGGCACAGGATCTATGCGCCTAAAGGTGTTCAGGGAGGTCTTCCTGGTGGAGGTGGTATTTGAGCCACGCTTTGCTGAATATGTATGAATTTGATGGGTACATGCTCCAAGAATGGCGAATACTCCCACTGATCTAGAACATAAGCAGTGTGTCCAGCCTTAATGAGAGAGAAGCCTGAAAAGACAGGTGGTAATTTGACTATGAAATATCCTACTTAAGGTATTATTTCCTGTCAGTTCCTCTGCTTTTGTTTGAGAGAGAAAAACTGTTCCTTCTTCTGTGTTTTCTTTACTCAGCTGCTTTCCACATTTATTTATTCTTCTCTCGAAGTGCCCATCAAATTTGACCAGTTCAGGGTAGACATTTGGCTGGGCAATGTCTGTTGTCTGTGGTATCTCACAAATCCATTCACCTGAACATCACCAACTTATCTTCCAAGAAGTTTCTTTGACTTGTCACTTTCCAGAAAGAAAATCTTGTTGTTCTCGACTGCACTCTTTTCATCCATGTGCGTTTATATGTTCTTCAATTTTTCCAGTTAGCTAACTTTTTTTTTTTTTTTTTGATGCCTATTTCATGCTCAGGCTATGCATAAGAACTGAAAGATCTAAAACTTCAAGAAGACTCTGCAAGTCACAACAAATACATGTTTCTTTAAAAAGTAAAAATAAAAAATTCTGCATGTGTCCTGCCTCTCCAACCTTCATTTTCTTTTCCTTCCTGCACAATTCCCACCCCCAACCCCACTGCTCATGTTCTAGAGTCTCCATTTCTCTGTGAATAATATATTACCTTGAATTTCACTCTAGATGTTGCTCTTATTACTCGGCAGCCCAGAGTGGCCTTCAAACACACATGCATCTGTCTCCCTCTCATCGCTGCTGTTCTTTCCTCATCTCTCAATCTTATCCAACCTTCAGAGTCTAGTTCAAAAGCACTTTGTCCCAGTTGAGTTCAAGCATAGAATGCTAAAGCCTTCATTTTTGTCTCATAGGGATGCTGAATTATTCACTGCCTTATGATTTTGCTTGCTTGTTGTGTGTCTCGCCTTCACACAAGAGGGATGATAAATTCTAGAAGTCTAGAATCGTTGTTAACTTGCTACAGCTCCTTTTCTCACTGCTCTCGCTATGTCCACACCCACGCACCATGGCTGCTTGAAGGAAACATGTCACAGGTGCTTTTTAATACCATGAAGTACTGAAGGAAGAGATACTGGCCCACATCCTACTGCTTATCGAGATAAGGCAAACTTACTAATGTTGGTTATGCAGAAGATTCTGTTTAGAAACTGCAATTACATATACACACAAAGAACTGCATACATATTCAAATGTTGTTGTTAGGTGTCATAGTCTGGGTTGAACTTACACGGAATCTGTGTGGAACAGAACAAAATACTATCCAGTCCTATGCCATCCTTGCAATATTCACGTAGCTCCTCATATTTTCAAACATATCCTCACATATTCAAATACATTTGGAAAGAATGAGTGCAATAAGGTCAAACCTATTTACTTATAACACAACTTCTCAGATCCTTTAATATCCTGATAAAACATTATGATTCATCTAGAGGGTGTTATACCAGTTGCTGTGGAGTCCATTCTGACTCAGAGCTACTCTAAAGGACAGAGCAGAACTGCCACACAGGGTTTCCAAGGCTTTGGTCTTTGTAGAAGCAGACTGCTATACCTTCGCCCTATACAGAGGCTAGTGGGTTCAAACTGCCAATCTTTTGGTTAGCAGTAAAGAGCTTAACCAGTGCGTCACCAGGACTCCTCAAAGGGAACCGTACTTTCTCAAAACTATTTGAATATGAAGCATAGAAGTTTTGTTGTGGCTTAAAGATCATGCCTCCAAAATTACTGGTTTTCTACCTCTGTAAACATAAGAATATCTGAAGTTCAGCTATACATTTGTAATAGTGGGATGGAATAACAGTTGGCTTTTTCCCCATCTCACTGCCTTGTTATCTTCATAGTAGACCTTCTAGGGATTATCAAAAACAGCAAGTGGTAGGAAAAAATATAAAGCGAAGCTAAGTGTCTGTGGGGCATTATAAAGGGTTCTTAATGAGTACCTATTCACCATCTGTTCATTGCATGATGGTGGTTTTCATGTTGTTAGGATACTGGAAGCTATGCCATTGGTATTTTAAGTAGCAGAAGAGTCAGCCATGGTGGACAGGTTTCCAGACTAAGACAGAGTAGGAAGAAAAGCCTGGTGATCTACTTCCAAATATTAACCAATGAAAATCCTATGGGTTACAACAAAAGAGTCTTGTCCAGCATAGCACTGGAAGATGAGCCTCCTAAGTTGGAGGGCAATACACAACAGCTGCAACAATGGGCTCAGACATACCAACCATCATGAAGACAGTGGGGGACCATGTAAGCCTTGAATCTGCTGTATATGAGGTTGCCATGAGTCACAGCCAACATGCCAGCAACTGTCATGGACTGAATTATGTCCCCTCAGGTATGTGTTAACTTGGTTAGGACATGACTCACAATATTGTGTGGTGGTTCTCCTTTTTGTGATCACGTGTACTTGCCTTATGTATTACAAATCCATTAGGGTCACTATGAGTTGAAATCAACTCCATGGCAATAGGTTTGTTTTTATCTTGTTTCATTGTAAATCCTGATCTCTGCCTGTGGTTAATGAGGCAAGATTAGGTTACATTAAAGAGAACTAAGTTGGACTGTAATACCTGTACTCAGGGCATAGTCCCAAACCTATATAAAGGGAGTTTCTGCAGACATGCCCTGGATCGCCTTTTATTTTACAAGAGACAAAAGGGGAGAGAAGTAAGCAGATAGATAGAGACCTCATTACCACCAAGTAGGAGAAGCCAGAGCAGATGGTGTACTTTGGACCCAGAGTCCTGGTGCTGAGAAGCTCCTACACCAGGAGATTTAGGATAAGCACCTTGCCCTAGAGCTCCCACAGAGAATGCCTTCCCTTGGAGCTGGCACTCTGATTTCAGGCTTCTAGGTTTCTAAACTGTGAGAGAATAAATTTCTGTTGTTAAAGCCATCCACCTGAAGCATCACTAGATAATTAAGAAAGCAACTAACAACAATAAACCAAAAAACCAAATCCACTGCTATCAAGTCAGGTCCAACTCACAGCAACCCTATAGGACAGAGTAGAACTGTCCCATAGAGTTTCCAAGGAGCACTTGGCAGATCTGAACTGCTAACTTTCTGGTTAGCAGACATCGCACTTAACCACTATGCCACCAGGGTTTCCACTAACAACAGTAATAAAAGTTAACGGGTACAAGAACCTATGATGACCATACACCTTTAGCCAAAAAAAAAGTAGACTAGCAGCGCAGCAGTTAAGCACACAGCTGCTAACCCAAATGTTGACCATTCAACTCCGCCACCCAACCCCACGTGGCTCCCCATGAGAAAGACAATCTTTCCCATGAAGATTACTGCCTAGAAAATAGTCTGGGGGCATTTCTACTCTGTCAGTGGGTTTGATTTGATACAACACACAATAACAACATACATTAATCTATAGCAGTTGCTTAACAGGTTGAATAGAAACAGACAAGAATATGCAAACAGCATCAGGTTGGGAGTTAGGAGACCTGCATTCCATTCTTGAATTTGTCCACAACTGTCTTATGCTTTAAGCAGGAAGATTAATGTTTCCAGGTCCTTTTTTTTGTTGTCTTTATAAACTGCAAGATTAGATTAATTAAATTGTCCAATACCCCCAAGCCTAAGTTTCTATGTTTCTGTAATGCAGATTTTTGCCTTTTGTTTGTGTCTTTGCTTTGTATACCAGTTCAAGAATGTGAAATATGAGAAATCTATGACAAGCTAGGTGGAGGTGACTAAGTTACATTTCATATCCCCTCCAGTCATTTGTGTGTTGATTCTCCTAAGATAATAAACTCAACTTGTTAGTTTTGAAATGTCACTTCACTTATTCATTCTGCATGGAAAAGACAATGACTACCTAGGGGGTGCTTAATGTGTGGCTCAGGGCCAAGTCATCACTCACAAACATGACTTTTCTAAGGCCTTCTTTCAAAGGGACCCACAGGTTTCACTTTCGGCTCTTGCCTTAATTGTACCAAGTGGCAAGAATGCAGCTGACAAGAAGTATTTGAAGACCATCCAAATCATTTCCATTGTAAGTGGATACAAATATGAACTCTAGACTCCAACAGAGAAAAATGGAAAAACTAGTCTACTCCAAATGTTTTCCTACCTTGGAAACAAAAAAATTCTTTTTCTTTTTAAATTCCAGCATTTTGATATATTGCCTAAAGGAAATGAAACACTGAACTATTTTCTCTATTTCCTCTCTAAAGTATTTGCTTTACTACTCCCCAAGCAAGTTTTCACTTGTGTCAATAATTGGGCAGTGTAAATAACTCCACACATAACCAAGGTTTACACAGTGGCTCACCCCAATGGATGGTGGGCACTATTGATTTTTCAGGAGTTGCCCACATGTTCGAATTAAGGTGGTTAGAGGTCACAATAGTTTCCTGGTAGGACAATGGCTGCCAAGGCATGTAAGTGCTGTAGTTATCTAGCTTCCTCTATTTTTGAGAGACCCATTAATGGCCCTTTCAAAATCAGTTACAATTAAAAATAACATCAGGAAGAACTGTCTGCACTGAGTGTTCACAAACACAGCTAGACAATTACTTTCAACTGTTGTATTTTGGATGATGACTCTCAGTACTATGAAGTCAATGAATGTCTATTCATGTTTTGTTTAATTCCCCCACCCCCATTTAATCTGCCCTTAACTAGGTGAAGTCAGACCTTGCTACTTTAGCCTGTTTTCCACAACTAAATCAAGAACACACTAAATCACCACAAAGTACCCCCTCTGCACAGGAAATAATGATTCTCTTGTAGGACTGAGTTTCGCCAGTTGTGTGGAAGTAATATAATCAGCCTTATCTCTAATAATATAATCAGATTGTAAAGGAACATTTTGCTCCATAAAAGAAACTTAGAAGCTTTTCAGGGCATGCTGGCATTGAGGGAGCTCCCAGTAGAAGACCCTCAGGCATATAGTGATGAATAAGATAGGCTCCCATCTTCCAAGAATCTCAGTCTAATAGAGACTAGGAGAAGAAACACAAGCAACCAGCAAACAGGGTATTGTCAGGTAGGAGCTCTATCTAGCACCGTCAAGGTGAGGAAGATAGAAGCAGCTGAGGAATGGATACCTGGAGGAGGCAGCATTTGAGCTCACACTTGATGGTTGAGTAGAAATGCACCATGGTTAAAGAGCAATTCATTGTGACTATAACAAATCCAAAAAAATATAGAGAATGGGCTGTTTTATGGAGATGGGAAAATATTTCTGGTGAATAAAGCAGAAAAGCAAAAAAAAAAAAAAAAAAAAAAACAAATAAAAGGCCACTGACTTTGAGTCAATTCAAACTCATAGTGACACTATAGAACAGAGTGTACCTGCCCCATAGAGTTCCCAAGGAGCACCCAGCAGATTTGAACTGCTGACTTTATGGATAGCAAATATAGCACTTAACCACTATGCCACGAAGATTTCCATTAAAGCAGAAAGGTGTTCATAATAAAAAGTGGAAAGATGAATCTTGAATAATAGATAATGATGACTTGGTGAAGGGCCTTGCATGGCACACTATTTGTTGAATTTTATCCTGAAGGCAATGGAGAGTCATTCAAGGTTTTTAAATTTGTCTTTTGTACACTTAAAATGGAAACCCTGGTGGCATGGTGGTTAAGTGCTATGCCTACTAACCAAAGGGTCAACGGTTCAAATCTGCCCAATAGGTGCTCCTTGGAAACTATGGGGCATTTCTACTTTGTTGTATAGGGTCACTATGAGTCAGAATTGACTCAATGGC
Source organism: Heterohyrax brucei (assembly GCA_028571685.1). NCBI lineage: Eukaryota > Metazoa > Chordata > Mammalia > Hyracoidea > Procaviidae > Heterohyrax > Heterohyrax brucei. The sequence continues at coordinate 67,730,486 of CM053152.1, forward strand.
AGTGGGTTACATTTAAAGTACAAATAATTTTTATATGTGCTAAAAGGGATTATATACAGACTTTCATTAATTAGTTCCAACCATACTTCTTATTTCCTTTATTCTCATCACCAAACTACTCCCTGTAGGTAACTGATTCAAACAAAATAATGCAAGGCAGAGTCTAGATGGCAGACTAAGTACAGGTCTCCTTAAATCCCTCTGGAAACCAAGACCTGAATTGATAATTAAACAGAGCCTTCTGGTCACCTAGTGAGCCCTAGGACATGGCATAGGGCTGTTAATTTGGACTTCATACCACTGAAAGGAAAACCTCCTCTCTTTAGCTAACTCCTGCTCCTGGCCAGTCCTGGCTTTCATGGACCAAAAGTACCTCACCATTTTGACTTTTTTTCCTCTGTCTTGGCCAGCTGGTGGAGTTGGGTCTTGACTAGCAGCTAGTCTCAGACACACTGCTGATGGGATTGGCAGGTGAAATTGCCGTATTTTGAGAACCCAGCTTAGGACTCTGTGCAACTTACTGGCTTTGGCCTCTCTTTCTGCCTCTGCCATAGTGTAGTTTGCTCGGAGGCGCCAGGCAGTGAGCTTGTGCAGGACACCATCTTGGATACGGAGGCCTCAGCTAGACCTAATTCTTAGCCTGGGAGGCAGTACCTGCCTGCAGGAGAGCACTTTTCTGGCAGAAAAGCAGTAGTTTACACAGTATTGCCTACAACTGGGGCCTGGCAACAGAGACTGTGAACTTTGTGCATTTCAGCACCTTTGGCCTCTTTTTCTGTCTCTGGCATAGTGTAGTTTGTACAGAGGTGCCAGGTGGCGAGTTTGTGTGGGATGCCATCTTGGATAAGGAGGCAAGTGGCATCAAGATCTAATTCCTAGGCTCAGAGGCAGTGCTTGCCTGTAGGAGAGAGTTTTGCTGGTGGAAAAGCAGTATTTTACACAGTGTCATCTTATAGCTGGGGTCTGTCAGCAGAGGCCAACAAGGCAGTAGCCTTGCTGCATTTTGGACTAGTTCATAACATCTGGGGTTGGATATAGAGGTGCTTACTTTGCTAGTTGGGAAGAGGGCCCTGTACACCTGAAAACCTAACTGACCTGGGAAGTAGTCACATACCTTTTATCTTTCATTTAAGATGACTTAGAGAAACAACTGTGGTCCATCCTCACAGCATCTCTTCCAGCCTTTATTGACTCACACAAAGCCCAAAAAGCAACAGACTCTGGCAAAGTTGTAACCAGGAAATCACCCATTGTTTCAGAAGGGCCCCCAAATGAAACATCCAAAGAGCTTTCCAGATGAAGGAACTCTTCTGCAATTATCAGAAGGTGAATACAAAAGAATTATATAGAGAGAGCTCCTAGACCTTATACAAAATGAAGCAGAGAAAAATGAAAAATTAAGCAAGCTGTTTGATCTGATGGAACACCAGTACTCTGAAATCCAGCAGCTCAAGAACAAAATCAAAGACATAAAAACTTCCATTCAAAGCCAAGAAAACAGAATGGAACAAAAGGAAAAGAGACATTCTGACTTGGAAGACAGAGCTACTGCTGCCAGTGTCTATGAGCAGAAATCAGAAAAAAGAAACAAGAAAAATGAAGAAACATTAAGAAACATGTGGGACTCTATTAAGAGGAACAACCTACAATTAACTGGAGTCCCTGAACAGGGGGAGACCACTTGAGAACCCAGAGAGTATTGTTGCTGAGCTGCTGACAGTGGACTTCCCAGAAATCGTGAAGGAAGAGAATATAGATATCCAAGATGCATGTTAAATGCCACTCAATATAGATCTCAAAAGAAAGACTCCAAGACGTATTATAATCGAGCTTAACAAAATGAAACATAAGCTGAAACTCTTAAAGGCAGCAAGACTCAAAGCAAAGCTAACATTTGGAGGGAAACCCTGTAGGCTTTCATCGGATTTCTCAGCAGAAAACATGCTGGCATGGAGACAGTGGCATGACATAATCAAAGCCTTGAAGGAGAAGAACTTCTAAATAAGAATTATGTATCCTGCAAAACTATCTTTCAAATATGAAAATGATATTAAGACATTCACAGATAAACAGAAACTCAGAGACTTTGTAAAAAACTGAACGAAAGTTACAAGAAGTGTTGAAAGAATCTCGTGGCTTTGGCTTAGAAGAACAAAACCACTAACTTTATATTTTAGAAAGACGCATCATCTAGAATCCTACTCAGAGAAGGCTCCAAGCTCAATCAAAGCTATAATAGTGAAAAGAAATAATCCAGTGATCATATCATGAAAACTGTGATGTCATCATATTAAAAAGAAGGATGGAATACAGTCGTTATAGTCCTTCCAGATGTAGAGGAAGTTGACAAGACTGGTAGTAATTAAAATTGGGTTTATACATAGTTTATTAAGTGGAATCATAAGGGCAGCCATAAAGCACAATAAAGATGCAACATACCATATCAAGAAATGTAATGCAGGAGTCTCAACAACCACAAAACCAACCCTGAAAAAGGTGAAAAATCAACTCACAAAGAAGACTTTCTCAGAACAGATTAATAAGAACAACAGAGAAAACATCAACATAAAAATAAACATATCACAATAGCAGCACTGAGCACGTACCTACCAATAACTACATTGAATGTGGATGGACAGAATACTCCAGAAAAGAGACATCGAGTGACGTCTTCAATCGAAAGACACGACCCACCCACATGTTGTCTACAAGAAACTCACTTGAGACTTAAAGATAGGAACAAACTGAAAATTAAAGGATGGAAGAATATATATCAAGCAAACAATGAACAAAGAAGAGCAGGTTTGACAATTCTAATCTCAGACAAAATTGATTTTAGTGTAAAATCCACCATCGTGGACAAGGATGGACACTATTGCTGAAAGGTTCAATACACAAGCAGGACTTAACAATATTAAATATTTATGCACCTAATATTAAAGCACCTAAATACATCAAAGAAACACTGACTGTGCTCAAAAAGGAGATAGATCACTCCACAGTGGTAGCACGAGACTTCAACACTCCACTCTCAATATTGGACAGATTGTCTAGAAAAAAGCTCAGTAAAGACACAGAAGACCTTATTACCACAATTAACCAACTAGAACTCATCGGCATGAACAGAACTTTCTATCCATCAGCAGACAACTACACCTTCTTCTCCAGTGCACATGGAACCTTCTCCAGAATGACCACGTGTTAGGACATAAAGCAATTCTCAACAAACTCCATGCCATTGAATTAATGTAAAGCATCTTCTCAGATCATAACGCCATAAAAGTTGAAATCAATAGCAGAAAAAACATAGAAAGTGGAACTCATGGAAACCAAACAACATTTTGCACAAAAAAAAGGGTTATAGAAGAAATCAAGGATGAAATAAAGAAATTTATGAATTCCAATGAGGACAAAAACAAAATAATGCAACATTCCTATTTTATTCACGTAATCACATAGAAATATGCAAATACACAGACATGCATATATGGGGCTGTCATTGTTTCATAACAATTTGCTCATTATCACACACACTTTTCTGCATCTTTCTTTCTTCACTTGGTGCCCCTTTGAAATTCCTCCTAATCAATGTTTTTATGTCTTCATAAAATGTGACTATATCACAGTTTTCATATTTAATCATGTCATTAATTGACACTGGTGACAAACAAAAATCTGTCTACTGATTTTGTTAATAGTGTATATTTGACATGCAAGAACAGATTTAACTTTTGTAAGTATTTTTTACTTTGTAGGATTGGAGTTTCTGGTTTTGGTTTAAAAGATCCTCCCTTCCATATTGTACGTGTGACTGTTTTGATTTTCTTGTGGTGCTATGTATTATCATTTGGTCTCTAATCTACGTAATATTTATTTTTGTGTATAATTTGATTACATACAAGTTCTTTCTTGTTAGAGACCCTGTTGTGGCAGCACTATTTATTAAATAAGCTTCTTCTTCCCACCTTCTCACCCAACCACCCCACTGCAGTGAAACACAATCTTTATCATACACTAAGTTCTCTTTTATCTTTGGATCTAGTTCTGTATTCTCAATTATTTTCCACTCAACTACTTTTCTATTTCTATGCCAATGCCATGCTGTTTTAACAGAAGCCTTATAGTACTCTCTAACACCTGGTAAGACTTATCTATAACTTAACATTCTCTTCCAAAAATTTTGTGGCTATTCTCTAACACTTAAAAAAATAACAGCTACTACCATTTATTAAGCACATATTGTGTGCAAGGAATTTTTGTTTAATTGTTCTTGCAAGTGACAGAAATACTTTTTAGTTCTAGGTTTAAACTTTAACACTGGATTAAATTAAACAATAATTGTTGGAGTTCTGATTGGAATGACATTAAATTCATATGTTAAATATGGTATCAAAGACAGTATAGATGTCTTCATTTAATTCTGTCCCTTAAAACTGAAGAGTCTTAAGCCAGTTGATAAGGAGGCCTGAGGACACAAGGATTAAACTCTCAGATGTTAACCAAAAGATTAGTGGTTTGAACCCACTCATCATTCCATGGGAGAAAAGACCTGGTCATCTGCTCCTGTAAAGATTATAGCCTAGGAAACCCTGTGAGGCAGCTCTACTGTCTCCCATAGGGTTGCTATATATGGGAACCACCTCAGCAGCACACAACAAGCATAAGCGTAAGTAGGTACATATTTTGAGGGTTCCATGCAGGATCAGAATGGTGGTTGGATCAAAAGGCAGTAAGACTGGCTGAGGAAAGACAATTGCGTGGTTACTGCCACAGACCAGAGAATGCCGAGTCCCAGGCAAAGATGCTGGCAACTGGGTTAGTGAGGAAGAGATTGAAAAGAGAATTACTTGGAGATAGAATCAATTGGGAAATTGAAGGAGATACAGGGGTAGCTAAGGATTCATGATCCAGATCTTGGCTGGATCATGACTGGGCTATGTTTGTGCAATCCATAAAGAGAAGCCAAAGTAAGGTAAACGTTTTCTAAAATATATAGACAATGAGCTCAGTACTGGATATGCACGATTTTGAAGGGGCTAGTAATAAATATGAATGTGGAGCTCAGGTGGGAGATCTGGGGCGCAGGTTCAAAGGGAGTGTCACAACAGCAGAGCTAATAATTGAGGGGGTGTGTGCGGGTTTCGCTGAGACTGCCCCCAAACACCTTGCAAAGTGAGAAGATGACCATTCCTGCAGCAAAGGAGTTCCTCCACTCTGTCCTTAAAATAGCACATTTGACTTTATGGTTGGTAGAGTGTCAAAGGATACTTCTCCTTGTAAAGAGGCAAGAAGGAGAAGAAAGCCTTGCTCAGATTTTTTCAAAATGATCAAGGAAGGGCTGAAACACAAGCAGTCTTGGATACTACGATGTGAAAACTTCCGACAAAAATAAGTATTTCCTTTAACCACGGTGTTGAGATAGCCTATTAACTAATTTAGGCAGTTAAGATTAACAAAGTCTGTGTTGCTTGGTGGAGTAAAGACGATACCGACTGAATACACACTTTCACACACACACATGCACACACACACGGTGGGTTACACAAGATCCTGTTCAGTTTCTTCATGCTGCTTTTGCTTTTTGATGAGCTGCCATGTTTATTTCTAATGATGAGCTGCTTTAGGGAATGTGTCTCTTCACCTCCAGTGATAATATTATCAGTATAGTCACATCGAGGTCCTGGATGGGGACTGCTTTTCTGAACAGCGTTTGGCAACTGGCTGATGAGGTTTAGCCAACTGCCATGCCAGATATTTAGTAGCATGATGTATCACGGGTTGCATGCCAATGGTTCTTGGACCATTTCCTCTCTGTGCTTGCATGCTATGGACCCAGGGGGTTACTAACAAAGTGGCACACTTTATTCATCTGTGAATAACAGCATGTGCAAATTAAGGCTGGGAATTAGTGTTCTCTTTCCTGTGCCGGAGAAAAAGAGAATATTGTGGTGGCTCATCCTGAGCTCCTCATTGTCCTCTAGCCTTATCCATACTGATGATTTCCACATTTCCATATAGTGATTTGAATCAAAATGTGATATCTTTCCTTCTAACGGGAATATGCATCCAAACTTCAAACGGACTTCCCCTGTGAGACCCAGAGATGTTTTGCATTGAACTAATTGCATTGAGTTAAGACAGTTGAAAGTTCTTGCTTCAAACCCTTTATATTGTGAAGTAATACTTAAGCTATGATAGTTTATATTCAATCTGATGCATGTTCAGTTCCGAGAGACATACTTATTCGTTCACCTATTTAACAAGCCCTTATGAACTATGGACTATGTACTGTTTGGAAACCCTGGTGACGTAATGGTTAAGTGCTATGGCTGCTAACCAAAAGGTTAGAAGTTCAGATCTGCCAGGCATTCCTTACAACCTCTATGGGGCAGTTCTACTCTGCCCTATAGGGCTGCTATGAGTTGCAATCGACTCGATGGCAGTGCTTATGTATTACTACCAGATAGGTATACTTCATTACATTTTCTCCTTTGCGGTAGTTGCCGAGTGCCAACAGGTCAATTCTGACTCATAGCAGCCCTATAGGACAGAGTAGAGCTACCCCACAGGGTGTCCTAGACTGTTATCTTTACAGGAGAAGCCCTGGTGATGCAGTGGTTAAAGTACTCAGTGGCCAACAAAACGTTCGCAGTTCAAACCCACCAGCGTGTCCATGGGAAAAAGACATGGCAGTCTGCTTCTGTAGGAATTACAACCTAGTGAACTGCACAGGGCAGTTCTACTCTATCTCTATGAGTAGGAAGCGATGGCAACAGGTTTGGATTTGGGTTTTAATCTTTACAGGAGCAGATTAGCAGGTCTTTTCTCCTATGTAGCAACTGCTGGCTTTGAACCATAGACCTTTTGTTAGCAGCTAAACCCCTCACTACTTTCATGTGTTTGCTCCTTTCTTCACGCAACGTGCCCTTAGCTTTCTGGGAAAATAATAGCAGTTTCCTTCAGAATTTAATTTAGCACTCTGTTCATGCGTTTTGTGTTTGATTACTTACATTTGCATGCAATTTCAAGTTCCATGCATTTTCAGAATTTAAAAAAATCAAAAGCTGTGGACCAACTATCATGCCTATAGTTCCTTCTTTATCTTCACCAAACATTTTATGGTTCATTTGGCAATGGTCATCTCATGCTTCTGTCCTGGATTTAATTGAATTGAGCAAACCTTGTCTTTGAAATTTTGTTTTCTAAAACATTAAAGAAAATCAATGTTTATACTCATCAAATAAATAGTCAGAGGGATCAATGTTTTCCTGTTACCAAAGCCATGATTCAGTATAGCAGTATTCTTACCCTCCAGGGACACTCTTAGATGTGCCCTCTAAGCTGAGTTCAGCTACTATGGCAAGCCTGATCCGTGATGTCTTTGCAGACATGCAGGAGCGGGGAGGATGTCAAAAGTGGAGGTGAGTTTGTCCTGACTCCCCCAGAAGGAAGCAGCCCATGGAGGCTCAAACAAAGGAAAGGGAAAAAGAAGTTTCCATGGTGGCAAGCTCGGCTTCATTTTGTACCAGTGCAGTGTAAGATGGTGACATCTGCTCTGTGTGGGGGACTGTTAGTGTATGTATGACTTCCCATCAAGGCTGCTCAGGTCTTATCTCTGCCAAACACTAAAAAGAACAACAAAAATCATTGCCATCAAGTAGATTCTGACTCATAAAACAAATCCATTGCCAGTGAGTTGACTCCAACTCATAGCTATCCTGTATGTATATATATATACGTATATATATATATGTGACTAAGAAAAATCTGCTCACCATGAGAATGGAGACTCCAGCAGAAGATAGAGATACATGAAGCAGGATACATGCTACTTCTCTATGTGGACAACTCTTTCACTAAGGCCTGAAGTTACCTATACGCATACCCATTGTCACTGAGCCGATTCTGACCCATAGAAACCCTACAGGACAAAGTAGAACTGCTCCACAGAGTTTCCAAGGAGCACCCAGGGGATTTGAACTGCTGACCTTTCTGCGGGCAGCTGTAGCTCCTAACCACTACACTACCAGGATTTCCTTAGCAACCTGAAATAGTAGCAAAATAGACCCTTTATCTTTTCTAACATACCATTGCCTTTGTATAGTAATCAGAGGGATTTTTAGAAACTGTACCTGAATGAACAGATAAAGTACACACGTATTTCTTCCAATTTGTGCCTCCAACCTACACTGTACCCCCCAAAAACTCAAGCCCCCCCAAAACAGCAACACAATAGGTACTACTGGAAAAAAAATTTATGTATCACTTGGCTTTGGCATTACTATACGGAAACCGTGATAACCCCGAGAAGGTGGTATTTTTATACCGGGAAACTCTTTTCTTAAAAGAGTAATATATCAGTAGATAACATATATTGAGCATCTCTGTTGAGCTATAAACTTTATATGTCTTATTTCATTAATCAATCCAAAAACTTAACAAGGAAGGTACTATTAATTTTACTGCCATTTTACAGATAAGAAAGTAGAGGCTTAGAGTTGTTTCACAGGTTTTAGGGGTCAAAACTAGAATTCGAGTACAGGGAATGTGAAAGACTCTGAAGCTAGTTTTTTCAATGATCTCAAGAGATTTTACCTACCATAATGTCCTGTTCATTATTAAAAGCCAACAGTAACAATGCTAGCTACTGATTATTGACTACTGTTGTGGACTGAATTGTGTCCACAGAAAACACATTTTTTAAATCCTAACCTCTATGCCTGTGGTTATAATTCCACTTGGGAATGAATTTTCTTTGTCATGTTGCTAAGACAGGATTAGTGTAGGAGTTGTTTTGAGTCTATCTCTTTTGAGATATAAAAGAGATTAAACAAACAAGTGAAAGAAGTGGAGGTGTAGATGGGGGTGGATAAAACTCAAAAGACGTAAACGTCACCCAGGAGCGAAAGCTCAGAAGAGGCGGGGACCTTTCTCCAGAGTCAACAGGGAGAGAAAGCCTTCCTCTAGAGCCAGTTCCCTGAATTCATAGTTCTAGCCTACTAAACTGTGAGAAAGTAAATTTGTTTGTTCATGTCACCAACTTGTATTTCTGTTACAGCAGCACTACATAACTGAGACAACTACCTACTATATTCCAGAAAGATAGCTAAATCTTTTTATAGCTGCTTTGCATTTAATTCTTACTACAATGCGGAGAGACTGGGACTATTCATTCTGTTTTCATTTCAATTTCCCAGTGAATAAACACCATCTAATAATTGTTCAGGAAACTATAGTGGCATAATGGGTTAAATGCTACATCTGCTAACCAAAAGGTCAGCAGTTCAAACCCACCAGGTGCTCCTTGGAAACTCTATGGAGCAGTACTACTTTGACCTGTAGGGTCGTTATGAGTCAGACCTGACTCAATCGTAATGCGTAATAATTGTTCAGGGCCATAAAATAGCATCTTCTTTATCCTGTCATTCTCTATCACCTTATCCTGCTTCAGTTTTCTTCATAGAATGTACCCTGTTCAGACATCTTTTGCATTTGTTTGTATAGTGTCAATTTCTCCTCACTTAATGAAAGGCTTCTGGTGTTTCTTTCCCAGCTGTGTCCCCAGAGCCTAGAACTGTGCCTTGGAAATACTAGACCCATAATAAGTATCTGTTCAGTAGCTGAGTGAATAAACACAAAAGAGCCTTGTGTGCTTTCAGGAATTAATCAGTCAGCTGCTCTTGTATCCTGGGAAGTATTTGGCCTCCTGTCTTTTGTGCTGTGTCTTCAGATGGCCTCACTGGGGAGCAGACAGCTCAGTTGGTCACCCAGGCATGGCATGGCAATGTCTGTCTTTCTTCTTTTGCATAGCCCCTGCCTAGAGGAGGAAATGATCACAGTGCCAACACAAAACAGCTCAGAAATCGTGTAAGATCCAGAGACAATGCCTGGTAAATCCTTAAATTCCTGTTAGCTGAACAATAGAACTGAGCATTGCCTTTAGGTCTTTCTTTCTTTTGGAAGCAGGAATTGATGCCAAATTACACTTACTCTACCATTTACTCTTCCCGAGAAAATGCTGACCTTCTTAATCTGATTTGTGCCCTCTTGACATCATGCTTCCAAGGGAAAAGTGTACAGGAATTTGTCTCCAAAAGCCAGCTGCCTCAAGCAACAATGTGGTCCTTTCAGCATCCAGAAATTTCCTATTTAATTCAACTGATAATTTTTTGCATCTTGGCTTTCCGTTTGCTCTTAATGTATTGTATACCACGTGGATTCTGGTCCGAGAGTCGGTATTTGTTGGAGTCAATTGAATCAGGCTTAGTGTCCCCTGCAATTTGTTCTTGTTAGTGGTTAGGTGCCATCAAGTCATTTATGACTCATAGAGACTGTTTTAGTCAGCTAGCGCCACTCTAACAGAAATACCACAGAGTGGATGGCTTTAACAAAAGAAAGTGAATTCTTAGACAGCCCGGTAGGCTACAAGTCCAAATCCAGGATTTCTGCTTCAGGGGAAGGCTTTCCCCCCTTGTCAGCTCTGAAGCAAAGTCCAGTATTGCATCAGTCTTTGTCCAGGGAGCATCTTGGCACAGGAACCTCAGGTCTGAGGGCCACACTCTTCTCCCGGTGCTGTTTTCTTGATGGTGTAAGGTTCCCAGTGCTCTGTTTGCTTTTCTTTTTGTCTCTTGTAGGATGAAAAGATTAAGGGTGGGACAAGCCATACTCCAGGGAAACTCCCTTTACAGTGGAGCAGAGAGGTGATCTTATAAAGGGATTTATAGTCCCACCCTAATCCTTTAACATATAGTATAGGAAAATCACAAAATGGAAGACAATCATAAAATACTGGGAATCAAGACCCATCCACATGGCCATACATATTTTTAGGGGGACACAGCTCAATCCACGACAGTGACTACATATGACAGCATGAAATACTGCCTGGTCCTGTGCCATCCTGACAATCACTTCTATATTTGAGTCCAGTGTTGCTCTGTCAAACCATCTTATTGAGAGTCTTCTTTTTCATTGGCCTTCTACTTTACCAACCTGGATGTCCTTCTCCAAGGACTGCTCCCTCTTGATAATATGTCCATAGCCCTTGAGATGAAGACTCACCATCCTCGCTTCTAAGGACCATTCTAGCTATACTTCTAAGACAAATTTTTTTGTTCTTCTTGTACCCCATGATATATTCAATATTCTTCATCAATACCATAATTCAAGCACATCAGTTCTTCTTCAGTCTTCCTTATTCACTGCCCAGCTTTCACACATATATAAGGCAACTGAAAATGCCATCCTTGGGTCCAGTGTACCTTAGTCCTCAAAGTGACATGTTTCTGCTTTTTAACACTTTAAAGAGGTCTGTTGCAAATGATTGGCCTAATGCCTTATGTCTTTTGATTTCTTCACTGTTGCTTTCATGGGTATTGATTGTGGATCCAAGTAAAATGAATTCCTTGACAACTTCAATTTTTTTAATCATTATATTGCTTATTGATACAGCTGTATTTTTTTTATGTTAGTCCATACCAAAACCTGTAGTCTTCATGAGTGCTTCAAGTCCTCGTTATTTTCAGCCAGCAAGAGATTGTGTCATCCACAAGATATAGGTTGTTAATGAGTCTTCCTGTAATCCTGATTCCTTATTCTTCTTCTCATAGTCCAGCTTCTCAGATTATTTGTTTAGCACACAGATTGAAAAGGTATGACAAATGGATACAACCCTGCCAGACACACAATTCCTGATTTTAAACTACAATGTATCCCCTTGTTCTGTTGGAATGACTGTTGGTCTGTGTACAACTTCCACATGAGCACAATTACTTGTTCTGGAGTTCTCATCCTTTACAATTTATCCATAATTTATTATGATCTGTACAGTTGAATGCATTTGCATAGTCAATAAAATACAGGTAAACATCTTCCAGCTATTCTCTGTTTTCAGTCAACATCCATCTGACATCAACAACGATATCCTCTTCTGAATCCTGCTTGAACTGATGGCAGTTCCATGTCAATGTGCTGCTGCAATTATTTTTTAATTGTCTTCTGCAAAATTTTACTTGTGTATGATATCAGTGATATTGTTCGATAATTTTCTTATTCAATTACATCACCTTTCTTGCGAATAGGTATAAACACAGATTTCTTCCAGTTGGTTAGGCAGGTAGCTATCTTCTAGTTTCTTGACACAGGAAAGTGAGTGGTTTCAGAGTTGCACACGTTCATTAAAACATCTCAATTGGCATTCCATCAGTTCCCGGAGCCTTATTTTTTGCCAGTGCCTTCAGTGCCACTTGGACTTCTTCACTATCATCGGCTCTTGGTAATGTGCCAACTCTTAAAATTGTTGAACGTCAGCTGTTTCTTTTCCACACAGTCTCTGTGTATTCCTTCTGTCTTCTTTACATGCTTTCTGTGTTCAATATTTTGCCCATAGAACCCTTCAGTTTTGCAACTCAGCCAAAGCCAAGTGCCATCAAGTCAGATTCAACTCATGGTGACCCTAGGGGCCAGAGCAGAACTGCCCTTTGCAACTCAAGGCTCGAATTTTTCTTCACTTCTTTCAACGTTAGAAATGCCAAGCACGTTTTTCCCTTTTGGTCTTCCAACTTCAGGTCTTTGCGCATTTCATGTTAATACTTCTTTTTGTCTTCTTGAGCTGATCTCTGAAGTTTTCTGTTCATTTCTTTTACATGATAATTTCTTCCATTCACTTTAGCTGCTCTATTGTCATAGCAAGTTCAGCATGTCTGTTGACATCCACTGTGGTCTTTCCTCTCTTTGTTGTCTTTTAATGACTACTTACTTTGTTCATGTATGATGGTCTTGATGCCATCGCACAACTTACCTGATGTGCAGTCATCAGTGTTCGAGGTATCAAATCTTTTCTTGAAACGGTCTCTAAACAGGATGTATTCAAGACCATACTTCGGCTCTCACAGGCTTGTTTTAATTTTCTTCAGTTCAAACTTGCACTTGCATATGAGCAATTGATGATCTGTTCACACTTGGACCTTAGCCTTGTTCTGACTGATGATACTGAGTTTCTCCATCATCTCTTTCCACAAATACAGTCAAATGGATTTCTGTGTATTCCATCTGGTGAGATGAATGTGCACAGTCACCGTTTATGTTGTTGAAAAAAACTATTTCCAATGAATAAGTTGCTAGTTTTGCAAAATTCTGTCACGCAATCTCTGTCATCGTATCTATAACTGTCTTAGTTGTCTAGTGCTGCTGTAACGGAAATACCACAAGTGGATAGCTTTAAAAAACAGAAGTTTTTTCTCTTACAGTCTGGTGGCTAGAAGTTCAAATTCTGCAGCACCAGTTTCAGGGTAAGGAGTTCGCTTTGTTGGCCCTGGAGAAGCTCCTTATCATCAGTCTTCCACCTGATGTAGGAGCTTCCGAGCACAGGGACACAGGGCCCAGAGGTCATGTTCCTTTCCTGGTTCTTCGCTTTTGGTGGGGTAGGTAATTCTTATCCTCTCTGCTTGATTCTTTCATATCTAAAAAGAGATTGACTCAAAGTGCAATCTAATCCTGTAGATTGATTTCTGCCTCTTAGATAGCACAGAGGTTAGAATTTATAACGTGTAGGATAATCACATGGGATCACAAAATATTGGAGAAGCACTCAATACTGGAAATTGTAGCCTAGGCAAGTTAACACTCCTTTTTAGGGGATGCAGTTCAATCCACAACAGCAACAAGATCATACTTCCCAACTGCCTATCCTTTTTTTCCAACTTTCATATTCCAATCACCAGTAATTATCAAAACATCTTGATTACATTTTTGGTCAATTTCAGGTTTCTGAAATTAGTAGAAGTCTTCAGTGTCTTCTTCGCTGGTGTTAGTGGTTAGCATATCTATTTGAATAATATTTGTACTAACTTGTATTAACTTCCTTGTTGGTGTATGGACATCATCCTATCACTGACAGCACTGTGTTTCAGGAGAGATCTTGAAATTTCCTCTTTAGCAGTAACCATAACCCTGTTCCTCTTCAATTTGTATTCTTACCATAATGGATCAAATCACTGTCTAATTCAAAATGGCCAACATGGACAATTTCTGCTCACTAATGCTTGGAGGATATCAGTGTTTATAGATTCTATTTCATTTTTAAGAACTTCCAGTTTTCCTAGATTCATAGTATGAATATTCCTGAATCTGATTTTTAATGGATTTTTGTGGCACTTTTTTCTCATTTTGGACATGACCCATCCACAACTAAAAGTGTCAAAAGCTAGCCTCAATCCAGGATGTTAAGGTTGACTCTACCTTGAGGAGGCAGCTCTTCTCCATAGTATTTTGGGTGACTTCCTGCCAGAGGGGTTATTTTCTGGGACTATATCAGACAATGTTCCCCTGCTATTTGTAAGGTTTTCACTGGCCAATTTTTTGATGAGTAGATCATCAGGTCATCCTTCCTAGCAAATCTCACAAGTAGTCTGGAAGCTCCATTCAGGCTTCCACTATGAGTGGACCCTGCTGGTATTTGAAATACCAGTGGCATAGCGTCTAGCATCACAGCAGCACAAAAGCCACTGTAGCACAAGAAACTGACACAGTGACTGGTGCATCTATCCCTTCTCTGCTTCTCAACTCATCTCAACTCATCTCAACTATTAATATCCACAAATCAACCATGCCTCCTCCACTATGCAGTTTTAAACATACCATCACATCTTCCTAGAATAGCCCCCTCTTGTCATCTAGTCAATTTCTAGTCTCACCACTATACCCTGATGCCCCCACCACCCACAGGTGTGCCTGAACTGACTCGGTAGGATCATTCAACATCACATACCTGTTGAATGTAATGGACACCTCACGGTGTACGCAACTTGGAGGAGGGTGGCGACGCTGTAAGGTTATAGAGAAACTCTAAGTCCCTTGGGGCATATATGATTCCTCATGGAAAAAAAAAATGCTGGATTTAATAGACTGTGATATTAGCTGTTAAGCAAATTACTCTAAGATTTATAGCTTATTCTGCTTAATCAGAAGATTAGAACATATGCAGCCACCAAGAAGAGAATATGTAATATCTACAGATTCTGCAATATAAATCCTATTTCATTAGATATTGGACTTGTTTTAACAGTCTTTTAAAAGAACAAAAGAACAGTGACTCTTTAGTGTCTTCATTGAAGAAAGTTGCCCATAATTTCCACTGTGAGTAAGAAAAAAAGGAGGGGAGTTAGTACCTGTCACGGACTGAATTGTGTCTCGCCCCAAAATATGTATCAGTTTGGCTGGGAAATGATTGTGTGATTTTTCCTGTATGTTGTAAATCCTGTCTCTGTGATGTTAATGAAGGGGAATGAGTGACAGCTGTGCCTGTGAGGCAGGACTCAATTTATAGGCCCAGATAGTGTCTTGAGTTCATCACTTAGGATATAAAAGAAAGAAGTGAGCAGAGAGACTGGGAAACCTCATGCCATCAAGAAAGCAGTGTCAGGAGCAAAGAGAATTGTTTGGACTCAGGGTCCCTGTGCCTGAGAAGGTCTTAGTCCAGCAGAAGACTGACAACAAGGACATTCCTTCAGAGCCAACAGAAAAAGTCCCTCTTCTGCAGCAGGTGCCTTGTATTTGGACTTTTAGCTCACTTTTCTGTGAGAAAATAATATGTTCTTTCTTAAAGATAAAGGTATGTCTGTTACAGTAGCACTAAGTGACTAAAACAGAGACCCTCCCCTCCTTGAAATGCTCTCCTGCTCAAACAGGCATGGCCAGACTGAGGCAGCGGGCACCTTCCATCCCTTCGCCTACACATATATTCCTATTCAACCCCAAAGACCAAGTGAACTGATACTGCTCTGAGGCCTCAAACCTTCCGTAACATCAAGTCCCTCATCTTCAGACAGAGGGCAGGAACAGCCTGGGTTGTACATGGGCGTCTCTAGGTCCTCTATTCTATAGTCAACAGGGGTGAGTGAGATCCAATTGGCCATATCTCGGTTTTCTGAAACTTTCTTCATACTTAGGATAATCCCTAAAAGAGTTGTCGTAGCTCATTTTGGCAGACTGCAAAACCTTGCCCTACTGAATGGACTTTAGCTAGGGCTGCCACACTATCCTGTACAGATTTCTATGTGTGCTCTTTCTACATTACTCTGCAGTCTGCTTATCTGCCTATCTCTTAGCTTGTGAACACTTTTGAGTCGCACTCAGCTGTGTGTCCACAGTGCCCAGAACAACTCTAGATACGTATCAGTCACACCATGAATGTTGAGTGAATGGATGAATAAGATCATAATGACATAGATCATCTGTAAACTCCCAAAGTCTTGGACATATCCTTTGTTCATATTTAAAGGGTTGTACTTGGTGACATAGTGGTTAAGTGCTACATCTGCTAACCAAAAGTTCGGCAGTTCAAATCCACTAGGCACTCGTTGGAAACTCTATGGAGCAGTTCTACTCTGTCCTATTGGGTCACTAAGAGCCAGAATTGACACAACAGCAGGCGATTTGGATTTTGAGAAAAGTAGAACAATTTCTCAAATTCACAATGACTTCCATGAGGAGAATGAAATAGCATTCAAGTGAAGGGTGTCAGGAAAGGTAGCTTGGCGAGTTGAAAAAGCAGAAGAGAGGGCAGGCTCAAGGTCTAGGACCCGAATTCCTCATAGAGCACTCAGATATGGGAATGTGGCAGATGGCTAATGAGAGAATGTTCCATTGATTCCTACAGGGTTGGAAAAGATGGCAGTACTTCTGTAGCCTTGTATGTGTGCATACTCCACTTATGCTAGAATTGCACTGAAATTCAGGGGAAAGCTTTCAAAATAAACTTTTAAAACAACAGGAAGGATTCAAGAGAGATTCATTAAGCAACATGGAAATCATTTGCTTTTTTTCATTGGAAATCAGAAAAAAACAAATGCAAGGGCCATTTGTGTACTCGGCAGTGTATTAGCTACATTCTTGGCTGCAGATTTAGAGTGGCCATATTTAACATTAAGTATTAACTTTAGTTTGTTTGCTATTTGTCTTAATTTCCCCTTTTACCTCCTTAAACACAGATTAAATTGCAAACTGTATTTCCTTATTTCCTTCATGATATAATAAAAAAAAAAAGGTTCTTCATAAATTTAATTAGGAATTGACTAGTTTTGAAGTATTCCTGCAGACATAATGGAGTGGGGATCACTCCTTCTTTTCCAGCCTCCCTCTCTTTCTCTTCTCTTTTTCTCTCCTCTGTGTTCCTCTATTGTCTCTGTCTTTCTGTCCCTCTTTCTGTCTTTGCTCTCAGTCTTACTTTCCTTTATCGACTCTGATAAAACTACAAAATAGTAAGACTGTGTCAGACAAGAAAAACTTAAGAAGTCAGCTCACCCCGGAACTCAATGTACAAATAAGGAAGTTCTCATGTGTCACCCTCCAGATTTATTGTAAGTGTATACACGTTGAGAGTTACAAATTTATGTGTAGTTTTTCTCTGAGGAATCTGCGGGTAAATTTTGACAGGTCTGGCAGTTTCCTTCTGGCCAATAATTCATATGACCTTTCTCCATATACTTAATAAATGCCAGAGTTGTCATTCCTTTCTCTCAGATGCTTCCAGAACTATACATTTGAGCATCCTTCATTCACCTCTCACCCAACACCTTTTAAGCCATGTACATCATCTCTTCTCAAAAATGAGTACTTAGCCTGACACCCTCCCCTGCAAATCCTCCACAGTATCTCCATTTCCTGCAGCACAAATAGCTAAGCACTGAATCTAGAGAACATGATGTAGATGAATGTGACTGGACTCTGAGTCTCATAGTTCTGCCTGACCCTTGGGCAAGGTAATTAACCTCAGTGGAACTCTAAAAAAAGATAATAGTGAGTGTATATATGAAGTAGTGGCTATAAATCAATTAAGTAGTATGTAACTTTGCATTCCTTCATTTGATCTATTTTTGTTGAGTATCAGCTTTATAGCAGGCAATGTGCTTGGTTCTGGGGACAGAAGACACTTTTCCTTTCAGTTAATAGTGTATCATTTGACAAATGCTCAATAATGAGGCTATTAACTCTCTGTGATTATTTTCCTCTATTCAAGACTATCCCAGTCTGGTTTAGTTCAGCTTTCTGGCTGCCTTACCATCCTCCATTCTTCTTCCAATAAGTTGGTCTGTGTGTGGTTCCTACGTGTACCTTGTGCTTTCTTGTTTCCATACTTTAACCTTGACTTCTTCTGCTAATCTATATAGTCTTTATATTTTTTCATCCAATTAAACCTTTTTGCCCTTCAAGTATCAGCTGGCCCTCTTGAAGTCATTCTAGATTATTTAAATAACATTTTTTTCCTCCTCCCATGAAATTTGTAGCAGTGGTTCTCAATATTGAGAAAGATAAAAATTATCAAGGGATCTTGCTGATCATGCACTCCCCAGACCCCATTCCATCACTTTGAGTTGTACTTCAGACAACACAAAAGTATTGGCTTTGCAAATCTGTGCAAAGTAGCCTCCATGGCATAAATTACTTCCAGTCTCTGAGGGAAAATTCCAGGCCTAGGGATTTGAGAGGACGTTGTTTACAAGGGGACTGACAATTAAGTTCATGAGCGCATCCTAGAAAAAGGTGCTACATACCTCCTTGCTAAATATCAACCATGGTCACCTTTAAAGTACTCTCCTTGAGAAACTATGCCCCTGTGCCAGAGCCTAGTCCATCCTTCAAAGCAATTTTGGAACTCTTTTTTCTGGAATGGCCATCAGAGCTGTTATATTACCCTTGATGACTTGAATGTCATCAAAAGGTCTTGCTTTCAATATTCCTTTACCTTTGGGTAAAGAAAAAAAGTCATTGGGGCCAGATTGGGTGACTAGGAGGTGGGGGAGTGTTCCAAAGAAGTTATTTGTTTACTGGCTAAAAACTCCCTCATAGACCACTATACAATTAAGTTCATGAACTTACCACTGTGCCACCATGCTCAATGGCCATTCCAGAAAGAGTTCTGAAATTGCTTTGAAGGGTGAACTAGGCACTGATATCAGTGCATAGCTTTCCAAGGGAGCATTCTGAAGGTGACTGTCGTGATGTTCAGCACTGAGGTATGCAGCACTTAGAATAATTAAGTTTGCAGACTTAATTATAGGACCTCATATCTACCATGGCTGCTCAGAGGGGCACGGCAGAAACAGAATCCTAAGACAAAAGCCTCATATTAATAAGATAGAGTCAAAATCAAGCATAGCATGAGCAGGAAGGAATCTACACAGAAAAAAAAATGGAAGGACCCATACCCAAGAAACCATTTTATCAGCTTGAAGAACTAGATCAGCGAGGTTCCTCAGGCCAGTGGTATTCACATCACTGAGAACTTGTTAGAAGCATACATTGGGTCCCTTCTAGACCCACTGAATCAGCAATTTGGGGAGTAAATTCAGCCTTCTGTAACTTATCAAGCTGTCCAGGTGATCCTGATGTCAACTACACTTTGAGAACTAGATTAACAACATAGGAGGTTGGATAATGCTGAGTTAGGCACTAGGAGTAGTGCATGGGTCAGTTGAGTTCTACATAGCCTTATATTCATGTCCATGGTCATATGATGTGATAGCTGGGAGAAAGTTTCCAAATCATCAGGGCTACACTAGGTACCCACGATACGAGTTTCTTTCATCCACAGAGTGAAACTAACCTAACCTCATTACAGCCACCTGTCATTGTCTCTGACTTTAGAGCCCAACTGGCTAAGTATCTGTGGTTCCCTCCCTGCTCACATGCAGAAAGTGGAAGCAGCCCTGCATTCTGTAACTACTATCTGGGTGTGTAGGCTTTGCATGTGATATCAACACAAAGGTCAAACTGCCTGACTACCAAGACTGGCCTTTCTCCTTGAGTTCTCAGTGTAAGTTTTCTCTGATGTCTGGAAGAGGACAAAGGGCAGTGGGAGGAAAGAGTAGAGATTAAATGCTCCTGATCTTCTCACTTGTTTTGGCACAGCCTTCTTTATGGGTATGGCCCTGAATTTGGCCATCATTTTTCATCCCCAGCCTTGCATAATTGAACACTATGAAACCTTCCTCTCAGAATGCTTCATGTAACACCCAGCACTTTCCCTCCTTCTGAGCCTCTAACTGTTTGATGCCTCTCAGACCATACTTGAATTTTCTTCTTAAACTTTGAACTTGTAATACTGGACTTGGACTGTTAACATTTTGTAGTTTCATTCATTTGAGTTTAGTTGTATCCTGCTTACTGTTCTTGGCAGGAATTCCCAGGATGCTGCCCACAGACACCATGCTATTTATAGCATCTCACGTATCACATCAAACTAAAGAAGATCCATGGCTGTGAAGTCAATTTCAAGTCTTAGAAACCCTATAGGACAGAATAGTACTGCCTCATAGTGTTTACAAGGCTGTAATCCTTATGGAAGCAAATTGCCACATTTTTCTCCTATGCAGTCACAAGGTGAGTTTAAACTGCCAGACTTTCAATTAACAACAGAACACTTAACTGTGGCATTGCCAGATCTCCATATGGTACACAGAGGCTGATAAATTTCTATTTCTCCAAACAGTAGGTATATAACCAATAGGCAAATAATAAAGCTATGGCACTGGGACATCCATTTGTTTATTGAGGAATAAAAAGAGGTTACTAATAGGACTACTCTGAAATATTACATCTTTCTTAAGGATTTTTTTTTAAAACATACACAAAAATAAATGTTAGACAGCTCATGAAAACTGAACAGATGCTAACATTTTAGAATATTATGGCCACTAAGAGTTTAAATAAAACTTTGATGATTTCAAAAGAAGTTTTTCTTATAATTTTATTTTTGTCTGAAGTAAAAAAGATTAAAGTATTTGAAACACTGTTTTTTTATAGACTGTCATAACCCATGGTAGTTATCATTCCACTATACTCAGTGTAAAGATGTAAACTAATTATTATGGAAACTCAGTAGTCTAGAGAACATCACACACAGTATGTAGTTGTTATGTTGACATTCAAAACATTTATGAGAATATAACAACTTGACAGAACATTCTGGAGTTCTGTTTAACAAAATATATTGAAATATTTTACTTCAATAAGGTAATAAACATGCTATGAAACATGCGAACGGCCCATGCTCCAACAAGTTACTAATGAAGCCAAATAGTACGGTTATAAAACATCACTGAAAGGGAACTGATAGTCTCTGAAAGGAGTTTAAATGAGGAGACCTTTTGATATATGACTAAGAACAACTCCAGTGAATATGCTATCATGGAAAAGAAGACGCTCTTTTTCCAAAAACAACTTGAACCGGTTGCTGTTGAGTGAATTCAGATTCATAGTGACCCTGAACGTGTGTTAGAGTAAAACAATACTTCACAGGGTTTTTGATGGTTGATTTTTCAAATGTAGATTGCCAAGAATTTATTTCAAGGTGCCTTTCGGTGGACTCGAACCTGAAGCTTTCTGGTTAGCAGCCCAGTGTGTTTACTGTTTGCACCTCCCCAGGGACTCCTGCGGAGTTGTTGTTATGGTTGTCAGGTGCTGTTGAGTCAGTTCCAACTCACAGTGACTCCATGTAAATAGAACAAAACAGTTCCAGGTCCAGCACCATCCTCACAATTATTCCCGTATTTGAGTCTGTTGTTTGGTCAACCCAGTTCACTAAGGGTCTTCCTCTTATTGGGCTGATCTCCTGTGTTCCCAAGCATAATGTCCTTCTCCACTCCTGAAAACATTCCCCAAGTATGTAAGATGAAGTTTCATCATTAGGGCATTCTGGCTGTACCTCTTCCAAGACAAATTTGTTCATTCTTCTGGCATGTTATGTTATATTCGATATATTACAGTATACTACACAAAGGCATCAACTCTTCTTCGGTTTTCCTTGTTCCTTATCAAGTGTTTGAATGCATACAAAGTGTTGATAAATACCATGACCTGGGCCTGGTTCACCTTAGTGACATTTGTTTTTGAACACTTCAAAGAGTTCTTCTGAAGCTCAGTTTGCCCAATTCAACATGCGGTTTGATTTCTTGCCTTCCACTTCTCTGGGCAATGGCTGTGTATTCAAGTAAAATGAAATCCTTGACAACTGCAGTATTTTCTTCATTTATCGTGATGTTACTTATTGATCCAGTTATGAGGATTTTTGTTTTCTGTATGTTGAGACATAATCCATACTTAAGGATAATTCAGTGGACTGTGACATTATCTAGTGAAGCCTTAGAATGTTTCATTTGATAAACATCCCACTTTCTGCCCTTGTCCCTTTCTATTTCTCAGTTTCTACAAAACCACACTAAGGCATAGGTTGTGGCCATTCTGATAAATTTTTGCTCTTGACTGTTATGTAGATATAATGAAAATTCCAGGAAAACATCTACAGTGATTTTTCAAAATTGATACTAAAACTGGCATTATTCTATGTTTTGATCATAAACACAGACTGCTCATACAAGCTCTGTTTTCAGAGCAAGCATGATCTTAACTCTTGTGGTCTTTAAAAAGATAGTAACAAATCAGTGCAGAGTATCTAAGGCAATTTATTTTTTACACTTGGAACTATGGCATGCAGTATTTAACTGGTGCCATTAATAAAGTGCATATAGTATATCAGAATCCTACATGAAAAGCAGAACGAACTGTACAACTGATACAATAGCCAGGGACATTATGGATTTTTATGACAAAATTTTTAAGGTTTTCATGATGCCTTTGATATGCTTTGAGAACACACTGAGCTTATGTAACATTATCTCATTTCTTTCAGAGGTTGGAGAAGATGTTTTACCACCTCTTATGCTGTGAATTTTGCAACTTCTATAGACATTTCTAAAGAACATATTGAATCTGGTGGCTGATTGCAAAAGTAATTTGTTTTCAGCTTTTATATATTAATCTTGAAGGTTTTATATATATGTAGTTTTATGTATAGTTATATATGGTTTTATATATATACAGGTATTTAGATATACATATGTATAACTTTAGTTCATGTAAGTAAGCAAAAAGGTGATTTATTGGAGGATATAAGGATGTCTAAGGTAGAGAAAGGAAGTAGGCTGTGGAAATGTTCTGGGAAAAAGTATGTGTGCTCTCTTCCTCTCTCATCTTTTCTTCCTGGGCACTGGTCTCATTCTTTCCTTCCTCTCCAGACCATATTCTTCTACTTTCATCTCCATGGTAGGAAACAGGCAGCAATTACAGCTGCCAAGCTTACACCTCTTCTCCTTAGAGAAGAGCCTGATTCTGGACTCCCACAGTCACCAGCACCCTTAGAAAGAAGGCCATTAGGCCAGCTTGGACCACGTGTCAGTCCCTGATCAATCAGTTGTGGTCAGGCGGCAGGCTCACATTGTCCAAATGGGTTTGCTACCATATCAAAATGTGAGAAGAAGGAAAGGTGGAGAGGGACAGCTGCCAGATGACCTGGACGGTAATCCACACTGGGAGAGTCGTACATAAAGTGACCTAATTTGATCACATTCCAGAAAAGCCTTCAGAAGCCCTGGCTGAGAGCCATGTGATTAATGGGTCCCCCACCCCCACCCCAAGGCAGAAATTGGAGCAATAGCAACTGAAGAAGAGATTGTCTCACTGTGTCAGCTATGTAGGGTAAACAAGCATTTCAATCTCAGGTTTTCATCACAATTGGCTCTATTTGTATCCTACTTTCAACTTGATATAGTTGTTATCCTCTTAAAATCTGTGTCAGGCCATGTCACTTCACTGCTTAAAACCCTGAAATGACTTTCCCTCTTACTCAGAGTGAAAACTTTTTGCCCCTACTACGTCTAGAGAAAAGGGGCCCCAGTGATGCAATGGTTACACTCTCAGCTGTTAACCAAAAGATCAGCAGTTTGGACCCACCCAACAGATCTAGAAGAAAGTCTTGGGGATTTGCTTCCAGAAAGATTATAGCCCACAAAACTCCATGGGGCAGTTATACTTAATCATATGGGGTCACTGTGAGTCCAAAATTGACTTGAAGGCACCCAAAAGCAACAACCTTTCTTAGAAGCACCCCTTACCTTCTTTTCACATCCCTCAGACCACAATGGCTTCCCAATTTATCAGTCAGGAATGTTTCTGCTCCAGGATGTTTGTACATGCTGTCTCATCTGGTAGCAATAAAAGTCTTTTCTCAAATTCTACTTTATCCATGAGTACTTGCCTAATTGCCTGTTTGAAGATGTGACACTTCCCTATACATCCCTTGGACACATATTTTTATGTATCTATCTCTACACATTCTATTTATTTTCTTTATGACTATCTTCACCACTAGTATAATAGACTCTTGAGAGCTATGGACCTCACTGCTGTACGTTCGGTGCCTAGAACAGGGTTGAACACATAGAAGATATACAGTAAACATTTGTTGGATAAATGTATGAATGTATATGTCATAGGCATCACCTAATGGTAAAGGAAAAAAAAGGTGTGTTTATGAACAGTATGACACAGCTACTACAGTAGATGCTTCAAATGCTTTGTCAGAAATTCTATGTAAAACCTGTAAGACATTCCTTCTCTTATAGTTGGGAGTATAGAAGCCCCCAGAGAAAATTAATTTGTCCAAGAAGATATGTGTTGGAAATGGCATGGGAACATAAGCCAATTTGACTGACATTTTCCAAAAATATGTCTTTGTCACACTTTTTGTGGCTAATTCTTCTCTTCCTTCCCCTTTTGTCCTATTTTTACTTCTGCCTCTTCTTCCTTTATGTGTTTTCCTCCTCCTCCTCTTGGTAATTTTCATATTATATAAACTAGTTCTTGCTTCCTCAGACAATGTTTTCTTTATCTTTACACAAAATTTTTTGTCCTTCCACAATTACTTTAACGAACTCAAAGTTTGTGAAGAGAAGCAACATCAACAATAACATGCTTTCAGTAACATTTCTGCTCTCACTTTTCAGCAATGTTTTCATTTTTCTATGCAAATCTGAGTCTACTTGGAATGGGAAGTCATTGAAGAGCAAGGAATGAAGACCTGAGCTTCATTTCTGTCAACTTTCTTGACTATACTGCAGCACATGACTTCGTTTCATACACAAATCATTCATAAGGCAGCTGGCTGTAGAGTGTACCATCTGAAACCCCATCCATAATATAAGGTTAGATTAGACAATATCTTTCAATAACAACTTAGTTAACAAGCATTTAACTTTGCTGTTGTTTACCTTCAAGTCAATTCTCATTCATAGTGACCCTACACGACAGAGCAGAACTGCACCATAGGGTTTCCTAAGCTGTAATCTTGATAGAGTTGCTATGAGTCACAATTAATTCAATGGCAGCGGGTTTTTTTTTCTTTGGTTAATCTTTATGACAGCAGATCTGCAGATCTTTTCTCTTGGAGAGGTTCTGGGTAGCTTCAAACTGCCAACTTTGGGTGGGCAGTGGAGAGCTTAACCATTGCATCACCAGGGCTCCTTGCTTTCAACTCTAGGCACACATTTTGCATTTACTACACATGTAGTGGAAGTGTATGCACATGATATTTAAGTTATTTGCAAGATTGACCCCATTTGAAAGGCTGAGTTGGGAAAAGTTAGAGAGACTTTGAAGCTAATTATTTTTCTTTTAAAAAAATTTTTTTAAATAGTAGGTTTTTTTTTTTTTAAGAACTACATTTATCCAGAAAATGAAGCAATTGATGTTTTTAAACGACAACAGGAAGTGTTCATAAGTAAATTAAATTAAGTCATTCATCTATGATAAAGTGACTTTATGATTAATTGATTACTGTCGTTTGGGTCTTTGTATCCTAAATAATAGTAAACACATCTCCCTGGATCAACAGAAATTAGTGAAGGTCTGTTGTGCTCACATGCATCAGCTCTTAAGTAAATGACTCAAGTTTGCTTGCTTTACTTTAATTCATCATGCCCAAAGCAACTTAATATTTTAAGAAATGATGGGCATGCTAAATAGTGAAGTCAAAGAATTTGGTCCTAATATTGAGTAGAGATATGTAAAATAAATATTTACTATAAGTGTGTGTGCAGAAAAGAGTTCAAGTATTTTCTCTAGTCCGTTATGTTAGAATAGCTCAGAAATTTTTCTCCCTTTAGTTTTACATTTTGAAGGTGAAAACAGTAGCTACCTTTCTAAAAAACAAAACAACAACAATAAATAAAACCCACTCGTGTCAAGTTGATTCTGACTCATAGCAACTCTTTAGGACAGATTAAAACTGCCCCATAGAGTTTCAAAGCAGTGCCTGCTGACTTGTTGGTTAGCAGATGTTATCATTTATACCTTCCTCAGATGGCATCGAATGTCCATCACCAGATGAACGGATAAACAACAGGTGTTAAACCACTCTCAGAGATTACCTTTAGGCCAAATAATGTTGTTTTTGTTAGGTGCCGTTGAGTTGGTTCTGACTCAGCGACCTTGTGTACAACAGAATGAAACACTGCAGCATCCTCACAACCTTTGCTATGCTTGAGCTGATTGTTGTAGCCTCTGTGTCAATCCACCTTCTTAAGAGTCTTCCGCGTTTTCCTCCACCTTCCATTTTACCAAGCATCATGTCCTTCTCCAGTGACTGGTCCCTCCTGATAACTTGTCCTAAGTAGATGAGAGGAAGTCTTGCCATCCTTGTTTCTGGGGAGCATTCTGATTGTACATCTTCCAAGATAAATTTGAAACCAAATAATGGGCTTATAAAATAAACAACATCACCCATGAGTAATGTGTTCCTTTAAACAATTAATCATATAAGACCAAATGATCAACATTTACTTAAAAGCAGAGATGAGAAAGCAGGAAGAGGAAGGGAAGCTAAATCAATGGAAATGGGACAGACAGAATGGAAGTAATGAGAATGCTGACGCACTGTGAAAACTGTAACCATTGTCATAGAACAATTTATATCAAAATTGTTAAATGGGAACCTAACTTGCTGTGTAAACTTTCACCTAAAACACAATAAAATTCATATTTTTTTTGCGTTGCTTTCAGTGTTTCTTACAGAAGTTGATGGCCCCAAAACTTTAAAATCAGAGTTAGCTGCACATAGTTGGGATTCGCCGTCTGAAACTGCCCTTAGGGCTCTGTCTCCCCCGTATCCTGGCTCTGCTGCCCTAGATGGGGTAAGATGGTAGCCGGCTATTTCAGGCTTATCGCCTAATTCCAAAATGTTCTAGAATCATATCTTACTGCCTTGGAATCTCTTGGGTTGGTCACCTGTACCCAATCCAGATTCTCAGATTCTTCAGGCTAGGAGTGATTCTCAGAGTAAAAGCCACAGTATTGTTATTTTCAAAAGGGAAAGGAGTCCTGAGTAAATAAACACAAGAGGAATCCACCTGATTGCCCATTAGTGCTTGTAAGTAACTGTTTGACAGGAAGAGATGAAAAAGATGATACAGCACATGACCATGCACACCCACCCACAAACATGTTCACACACGGTGCAGAACTAAAATTTAAGCAATAACAGTAGCAAACTTCAAGTGACATTATGGAATGCAGAGGCTGTCAATAAAGATAAAAGTAAGATTTTAGAAGAAAACATTAACTGGCTAAAGTATATGTTGTGACTGTCTAGTGGGATGCTTAAAAAGAGATTTTAACCACTAATTTCTTACATTATACTACACTTACTACAGTCTGAAACCTACAGGTGTATGCCTAGGTAAAGTGCTTCATGACTTTTCCCATGTAACTTATTCATACAGATTCCTTTAAAATTAACTTGTTCTAAAGTTCCAGTTAGCATACCACCTGGAACAAATGGCACTGAGAGAAGTTGATACTACCCTGAAGGCACCGGCAAAAAACAAAGCTCCAGGAATTGATGGAATATCAACTGAGATATTTCCATAAACAGATGCAGCATTGGAAGTGCTCACTCGTCTTTGCTAAGAAATCTGGAGGACAGCTACCTGGCCAACTGACTGGGAAAGAAACGTGATCCAAATGAATGTGCAAATTACCGAACAATATCATTAACATCACATACAAGTAAAATTTTGCTCAAGATCACCTGAAAGCTACTGCAACATTATATTGAGACAGAACTGCCAGAAATTCAAGCTGGATTCAGAAGAGGACATGGAATCAGGGATATCACTGTCGATGTCAGATGGATCTTGGCTGAAAGCAGAGAATACCAGAAAGATGTTTACCTGTGTTTCATGGACTATGCAAAGGCATTCGACCATGTGGATCATAATAAATTCTGGCTAACTTTGAGGAGAATGGGAATTTCAGAAGACCCAATTGTGCTCCAATGGAATCTATGTATGGATCAAGAGGCAATCGTGTGAACAGAACAAGGTGACACTGCATGGCTTAAAGTCAAGAAAAGTGTATGTCAGGGTGGTATCATTTCACCATATCTTTTCAATCTGTATGCCAAGCAAATAATCCAACAAACTGGATTATATGAAGAAGGAGGTATC
Source organism: Heterohyrax brucei (assembly GCA_028571685.1). Taxonomy (NCBI): domain Eukaryota; kingdom Metazoa; phylum Chordata; class Mammalia; order Hyracoidea; family Procaviidae; genus Heterohyrax; species Heterohyrax brucei. Next base: position 67,758,823 of record CM053152.1, read on the forward strand.
AGGATTGGAGGATGACTCTTTAACAACCTGTGTTATGCAGATAACACCACCTTACTTGCTTGCTGGAAGATTTGAAACACTTACCGATAAAGATCAAAGACCACAGCCTTCAGTATCCATTGCACCTCGATACCAAGAAAACAAAAATCCTCACAACTGGACCAGTAAGCAACATCATGGTAAATGGAGAAAGGATTGAGCTTGTCAAGGATTTCCTTTTACTTGGGTCCAAAATCAGAGCCTAGGAAAGCAGCAGTCAAGAAATCAAAAGACACATTGCACTGGGAAAATCTGCTGCAAAGGATCTCTTTAAAGTATTCAAAAGTAAAGATACCACCTTGAAGACCAAAGTGCACCTGACCCAAGCCATGGTATTTTCAGCTGCATCATATTCACTGAACAGCTGGACAATAACAGAGAAGACAGAAGAAGAACTGATGCCTTTGAATTGCAGTGTTGGAGAAGAAGGTTGAACGTACCACGGGTAGCCAAAAGAACAAACAGATCTGTTCTGGAAGTAGTACAACCAGAGTGGTCCTTGGAAGCCAAGATGGCAAGACTGCATCTTACATACTTTGGACATGATGTCAGGAAGGATCAGTCGCTAGAGAAGGACATCATGGTTGGTTGAGCCGAGGGTCAGTGAAAAAGAGGAAGACCTTCAATAAGATGGGCTGACACAGTAGCCACAGCAATAGGCTTAAGCACAAAAATGATTGCGGACATGGTGCAAGACCAGGCAGTGTTTCATTCTGTCATTCATAGGGTCACTACGAGTCGCAACTGACTTGACAGAAACTAACAAGAACAACAAAGTTCTGGTAAAAGATTCCATCCAAGCAACTTTCACCTGGAAATTATCTGTCTCTGCGTGGACCTCAGCTGTCAACCAGAAGTCAGTGTTCTGAAAGCCAGGAAGAGACCAAATTTAAGTGCATTCATAGCGCAATTTACCTTCATCTGTATTTCCTGTGGACTCCTTAGGTGACAGAAACAGTTAAAGCACTCAAATGCTAACCACATATTGGTGGTTTGCATACATCCAGGAACACCTTGAAAGAAAGACCCAGCTGTCCACTTAACCGAAAATCAACCACTAAACACCCTCTGGAGAACAATTCTGCTCTTACATACATGTGGTTGGCGTGAGTCAGTCGACGCAATGGCAACTGGCAATAATAATAAATGTTTTCTGTGTGTCTCCTCTTACACTTCTCCTTGTTTTATTTCCTCAGTGGGGCCAGAGAAATAGTAGAGTAGAAGAACCACCTCAAATTGGATTAGCAAGATTAAACCAGACAAGCTTGAACTGGAGAGATTTAATTGAAAGAGGCACAGGTTTAGAAATCCAAACCCATCTCACTGCTGTTGAGTGGATTCTGACTCATAGCAACCCTATAATTCTCCAAGTATTTTGTTTGTGTTATTTTTTATTGCACACTCTGGTGGAGTGTGTTGATTCCATGTACTTTTAACAGCACTGAAACTACAACTGGAAACCATGGTTCTACAGCGGTTAAGAGCTAGAGCTGTAGACTAAAAGGTCAGCAGTTCAAATTCACCATGTACTTCTTGGAAATCCTATGAGGCAGTTCTACTCTGTCCATTGCGGTCTCACTGTGAATTGGAATAGATTCAACAACACCGGCTTGTTTGTTTTGGGGTCTGTTTGAAACTACAACCATGGCCCTAGTCAATTTGCTAGTTTGGCCTTTGTCGTTCCCCCTCAAGGTTCCCTGGTGACAGTGGTGCAGTAGTTAAACACTTGGCTGTTAATTGAAACATCAGGAGTTGGAACACACAAGCCATTCCGTGGGAGAAGGATATGGCCATCTTCTTTGTCAAGATTACAGACTCGGAAACCCTCTGTGGCAGTTCTATTTTGTGCTATGAGTCAGAATCAACTCAATGAGCAAGAAGTGTGGTTTTTGTTGTTTATTCCCCTTCAACTTTACAATAAATTTGGGGGAAGGGGGAAGAGAGAAGAACATAACAGCTCATTTTTATTTCTGACCTTTTATCCTGCCTCTCAGACGTTTAGTCTGCTCAGGAGCTGTCTAACATTTCGTATTGCCCCAGTTCTGACCTTTTATCTTCCTTGCTGATCAAATCAAAATTCTATTCCCAACAAGCTTTACATTTCTTTAGAATTGATATTAAATGAGAACGAAGAAGGAATAACTATCAAAAGCAAATTTTCATTCAAGAGTTCACTAACTTAATGACATCTGCCAACGGTAAGAATTAAGCAAGAGCTCTTTTTGAGTAAACACCTCTATTCCCATCCCCTAGTTATCTGTCAGGGAGTGAAATATGTAGAGTTGAAACCCGTAACAATTTACTTGCCAGCATTTTGTCCCAACAAAATCAGTAACAGAGAAATGGTCCCTTGAATAAAGCGCGTGTCTTGATTTTTCTCAGAGCATAAGAAAGGTCGTTGCAATTGTGCACAAAAATCCATTAATTCTATTGAATTCATGATCCTAAATAGCTGTGACATTTTCTCTAATAGTATTTATTCCAGGTATTGGATCTGACTATTTTGGCAAAAACAGATTTTACATGCACTTGGCATTGCAGTTGCAGAAATGTAGGCCATCTGGTCCAGGCCTATGGGAAATCTTGAATTCCCATTTATAGTGACATCCATGTTGGCATAGTGGTTAAGAACTCAGCTGCTTACCAAAAGGTCTGTAATTCCAATCCACCAGCAGCTCCTGAGAAACCCTGTGGGTTAGTTTTACTCAGTCATAAAAGGCCACTGTAAGCCAGAACCCATTCGATGGCAATGGGAAATGTTTTTGTTGCCGTCGAATTGGTTCTGATTTGTGGTGACCCTTTGGGACAGAGTAGAACTACCCCACAGGGTTCCCGAGGATGCTCTGGTGGACTGGAGCTGCCAGCCTTTTGGTTAGCAGTCGTAACTGTTCACTCCTGCACCACGAGGGCTCTAATCGTGGTACCCTGAATATCCTGTTATGAACTGGAAAGGCACAGAAATGTTGAAACCTTTTATTTTTATATTCATACAAATGTTTTAATTAATATTGTGTCTTTAAAAATAAGAAATAAACACAGGCATTCTAAAGTTTGTTTTCCGTCAAACTGATCAATAGTCTTCAAAACAGGTACCATGTGGAATATTGCTTAAATAGCAATTGTTTCTTTTTAAAATTATAGGTTAACAAAATACTGGAAAGGTGTTTACATATTATTGTCCTGACCACTTATGAGTGATAACTTGAAATTTAAAAATTCCATCCTGCTACATAAATATATATACATATATACACATACACATTTAAATATATTATCCAAACAGGGTCCTACCTTCCTGTTCTTTTTCCAGTTTCCACCTCACAATAATGTTTTCCATTTGAACTTCTTCAGATGCTACAAATGACTACTGCTAGAAAAAAAAAATGCTGCAAATGGCCTTTCACATAGATTTTTAGATCAAATAGTGTCTGTAAGGTAATTAGCATATCAGAAGAATTGGTCAGGTTCAAATTCAAACTATCTTCTGCTTTTTTATTTCATTAGCACAACTGAAATTAACCACAATGTACAAAAGTCTGTTATTAGGACTTTTTCATGTTAACATTGTAGTCAGTTCTGTATTTGCTAAGGTTCTGGTTTTACATGTAGCTGCCCTAGTGGAGAAGGGCTTAAGAGCTCAGCTGCTAACTGAAAGATCGGTGGTTTGAGCTCAATACCCACGCCAAAGAAGGAAGACATGGCAGTCTGCTGTTCCTAAAGATTGCAGTCCTGGAAACTACCTGAAGCAGCTGACTCTGTCCTCTAAGATCTCTAGAAGTTGGTATTGACTTAGCAATGGACTTGGTTTTGATTTTTGTTTATGGCACTGCTTTTTTGTTTGTTTGTTTGTTTTTATGAGCAGTAGACTGTTTTGATTAAATTTGATGGATCAATGACTGTACTTTGTTTTTTGACCAAATTGGTCAAGTATTGTCATTGATTCATCTATTTCTTCAACAGGCTGGATTTTGTTATTCTAATTAGACACAGGAGATTCTGGTAGCGTAGTGGTTAAGAGCTACAGCTTCTAACCAAAAAGTCAAAAACCTGAGCCTACCAGGCACTCCTTGGAAACTCTGTGGGGCAGTACTGTTCTGCCCTATAAAGTTGTAGGAGACAGAATAATTTCCATGGTAATGTGTTCTTGTTTTATTAATGTAGACACAGCTTAACATGAGATAAACTTCGTAACTGATGGAAAATTAATGGTGTGAAACAATTAATCACTGACACCTTACATCCTTGTTTGTTTAAGAAAGAAAGATAGGATTCAAACATATCTTCTCCTTGTTAATAGTCACACTGCACCAATAAAGAGGCCAGGTAGGTGACTCCCACCTTCCCTGCTAACAGTGTAGTAAGGATCAGCATGAATCCAAATTCCTCCAGTAAGTGGATCTAGTCCTCACCTTCGCGTGCTTCCATCATTATCATTCCCAGCCAACCACGTGGCACTTTCCCATCACTGGCTACCCTGAGCTAGGTCAAAACATGTAAATTAGAAGGACCCTGTCCTTGCTACTGCCAAATCCCTTGCCAGTTCACGAATGTTGTAAAACAGTTGACAGAATTCATGAAAAATGCTCCCATACTTAGTTATCCATTTATTATAACTAGAAAGGCACAAAGGGATGCATCAGACAAAGTTCCACAGAGATTGTGGCACAAGGCCTCCACTGTCCCCAAGGGTGTGCTGTGGAAGGACACTTCCACCTGTTTCGGAAGCTCATCGAAGGTCCATCTTCGTGGCTTTTACTGGCATTATTGCGCAGTCGTGAAAGGCGGTCTTTGCTCATCTATCAGTTCGCTGAACAAGCATGACTGAACTATGCACTCCTCTCCCGTTGCTGAAGCTGGCTGCCAGCTGTGGTCTGTGTAGACCCCACTCATTTGTACGCACTTAAGTACTGGGTGGCTGTTTTATAAAACGACCTGCTGCCTTCAAGTTGATTCTGACTCATAGAGACCCTACAGGACACAGTACAACTGCTCCATAAAGGTACCAAAGATTGCTTCGTGGACTTGAACTGCCAACGTTTCTGTTGGTAGCCATAGCTCTTAACCCCTACACCACCAGGGTTTCCTTAAAAAACAAAGCACTCTTGATTTCTAGAGATATTCTGAGGGCTATCTTTTAACACATCAAAGACAAAAGCCAAACTGAAGTCTCTCTCTCTGTCTTTCTTACTCTGTCTCACACAAAGAGAATTGCTGATACTACAAAGTACTCTGTAAACTCTCATCTTCATAGATATATCAAACTAGGTATGAAGCATGGCATATTTAAAAAGGAAAAAAAGACTGGTAAGTATATGGAACAGATGGTTTGTAAAAGCAAAACTTCAAAACAGTATCCAAAAAAAAAAAAAAGGAAACATTTTTCAAGAAGAATGAGTTCATTTGTCAAAAATTATTCCTTCCCAATTACTCTGAAACATCTTTTCTGTCCACTGCCATAACCACACCTTGATTGATTTTGGATGCTGGCCCATATAAAGATCATCAGTGATTTAGTCTTGCATGATGCCTGAAGACAAGTGCATTCAGACTGCTTCTCTGTTAAAATATGCAGTTAAAAAAATTGAAGGATTGAGTAAGCAGATACTTTTTAATAGTCAGATACCTGGTATATATTCTTAACAGTTACAATTTTCAACAAAAAACAAATTTGAATTTCTTTTAGAGATGGTTTTATGTCATTCATAAAACACCAGAGATAACATTTAATACAACACATTAGCTTTGAGACATATTTTTCTTAAGTATGTAAGAATTTAGAAATGAAAATGCCTTCCCTGAAAAATTGTTGCCCTACAAAATCATGACTTTTTTAAATGATACTTAAATTCCTGTAAAATTTAACACTTGTAGAATTATCTCCAAAGTTTTTGTTTGTTTTTTTAATCATAGAGATTTGTATGATCTAACTTCAACACCTCTATTCATCCTGATTCAAAATGATTTTTGTTTCTTTCTAAATAATATATTTAGCATCAATGTACCAAAATTTTCTATTGCTAAGTCTATTTCAAAGACACTTAAGGCAGTTGTGGAGCCCTTGTGGTACAATGACTAAGACCTATGGCTATTAATCAAAATATCAGCAGTTCAAATCTACCAGCCACTTCTTGGAACCACTTTGAGGCAGGTCTACTCTGTCCTATAGGGTTGCTATGAATTGGAATCAGCAGCAATGTGTTTGATTTTGGGTTTTTTGAGAAAATTTTAAAAATATAATTTAAAAAAAAATCTTGAGCAAGAAGGCTATAATAAGAACATAGTCTCGGGTTGCTAATTTAAGAAGCTACCATTTGTCATTTGGATTTTAGAATGCTAAACAAACAAACAAAAATCTTAAGTGCTTTCCAGTGTTTTACAGTCTCACTTCAAAATAAAGGATGACCTAAAGCAATAAAAAGAAAGTGATCTCAACTTTACATGGATCAAAAACAGTAGACTCATAAACTAACTTAGCTTGCAATCCACACAAATTGGTCTGCATACAGAGCTCTTACCAAGTCACAAATATAAATGTGAGGGCAAATAAATAGTAATCCAACCTCCTTATTCAATTGCACAAGCCAAGTAATGGCCAGGAGTGGGAAATTAGATGAGGCCTTGTGTTAGAGGGTAAAAGGAAATGTCTGTGTGCATTTAAGAAAGCGGATAAGTTGAATAGACCCTAGTTGTTTTTTTGTTTTGTTTTGTTTGTTTTAGTTTTTTAAAATACTCTATTTAGTATCTAGAACCTTGTTGACATGGTGTTTAAATGCTACAGCCACTAGCCAAAAGCATGGCAGTTTGAATCCACCACATACTGCTTGGAAACTCTATGAAGCAATTCTACACTGTCCTATAGGGTTGCTGTGAGTCAGAGTTTACTTAACAGCAGCAGGTTTGGTTTTTTATTTTAGTTACTATGTAACCTTCAGAAAGCAAAGCACACCAGTTGTTTAACCAGTAAGTAGGCTTCATTTATGTTGAAAGTATTTTTCTTCAGTGCCCTATCGGATAGCACACTTTCTGGTGCTAGAGAAATAAGAAGCCTATCTCCAGAATATTGTTGGTGGAAAATTTGCTCTACAAAAATCCAATAAAAAGCAGGTATTTAAGTTTTGATAGTAGTCACAAAAAGGAAAATATTTGGACAGAAATAGTTCGTAAAACTGTCACTGGTGTCAATAGCATAATAGTGGTCTTTTTTTTTTTATTGATGGCAACATAATAACTAACTTCTGATATTTTTTATGTCAAAGTTCAGAATATTTTATCCTTGGTATAAATGTCATAGAGACTTGGTCAATTAATGGGCATTGCAACTATCTTCAGTCTTTTGAGCAAAATGTCTGCAGAAAACATAGAAGCAGACTGCTTTGCATTTAAAATACTTTTGATTTCACTGCCAGCAAACTGACTGGTGTTCTGCTTACTTTCCTCCTCTGAGAGTGTTCTTCTGTCAGGAAAGGTCATTTTCTCGCATGCCATGTGTAGCATAAAGAGAGAAAATAAAGGAGCCATGAAGGAAAAGGATTCCCATGTGTATTAACTCACTCTTTGTGGTCAACACGGAGAGAGAGATCATACCTATACACTTGTTTTCTTACCTTTTCAAGTAAGAGTTGGGACTACATGAGCTCTACATGATTCCAATGCATGTAGTTTTAGGATTCTTTGAAATATTCGAAACTACAACAGCAAATGAGCAAGCCACGAAGTTCCATAAAGAACAAATTCTTCCTTGCATTGTATTTTAGGCCAAAAACCCAGTGGTGATTTATAATGGATTCAGAAGATGACACACTGTAAAGTGTCAAACAAGTTACAGGAAAGTGAGAGGTTCACGCTATACAGTACATCATAAGCATGCATGTAGTCTGAGATGACTCAGAAATTGTTATGGTTTCTATAAAGACATACAACCATTTGGATATTTGTCTCCCTTTTCACCTGAAAGGCAGATTAGCAGAGGGACTGACATTGAATTGTCAACAAACTGCATGAGTTTAAACCCTAGCTCTCCCACTCATTAGCTGTGTGAGAAGTTAAATACTTACATCTCTGTGCCTCTGTTTCTCTCTATCTATAGAGATAGTAAAAACAGAATGTATGGTATTTATCATGAGAATTAAATGACCTAATGCATGTATAATGTATAGCAATGTATCTGAAACCTGAAAGCACTGTGTAAGTATTAGATTTCACAGTCAAACATTTACTCCCTTGAAACTCTCTTTAATAAATGTTCAGTGTCGGATGCACATACTAGCGTATTTGTTGGAGTGCCATTATCAGTGACACTTAAGTAGGACTGAATTTTCATCAAACAGAAAGTTGGGAATGCTCAAAGTTGGACTCTGGATGCTGTGTTAAAAGGCATGCCTTTTGCAAGTAGTCAAGCGAGAACAGCATAACGCCATCCAGCTTTGGCATGTGCTCTCATCTTTAAACTTTTACAAGAAATTAGTTTTGAGCCTTACGTGAAAAGGAATTCTTAGTTTGAAAATATGAAAATGTTGTATGAATAGAGATCATGTGTCAGTGTGCTGGTTTGGTCCATTCGATGTTGTAAAAATTGTTGGAATAGTTGTTAGTATTGTTTAATGAGAGTTCACATAATAAGGTTGATTTTCAACTTCTCTTGGAAGAAAGGAAGACCTGGAAGTGTGTTATATGACAGCAATCCACTAGAGATGAGCAGAGGTGGCTCTTTTTAGACTGGAAGAACAATCTCCAGAATGTCATATTCCCTACTGTTTTACAGATGATGAAACAGAAGCATGGAAATGTTAAATGCTAGGCATCGAAGAGAAAGAAGTCCCTGAGTGGCACTAACTAGACAGCCAGCAGTTCAAATCTGCCCAGAGTTACCTAGGAAGAAAGGCTTGGTGATTTGCTTCTGAAGGATCACAGCCACTGAAAACCTTATGGAATGCAAGTCTGCTCTGAAAGACGTGCATCTTTATGAATCACTGTAGATTCTTTTCCTTTGACCCCATTCACTTGGCTAGAGGTCAAAGAAAATGTGGTAGTAGATGGAGTCCAAATGAGAACCAGGGAGACAGACACACAGGTATACTGTAACTCCACTCTACTCTGATGCTTTCCCTGTTGGAGGAGACAGCATGAATACCTCTGTAAGTGCCCAGGTATAGAAAAGTCATTTCATTCTCTTGAGTCAACCTACGTTTACAGAGTTTCTCTATGCATTAGGGACAGTACTATGCTAAGTTTTCCCCTAGTGTATAATGTTCTTTCTGTGTGAATATATGTTATGTTTCAAATGGACTTACACATGAAAACAAGAATATGTTTTATTTTAAAAGCATCTTTTTTTTTTTTTTTTTTTTTTTGCTTTTTTCTTCTTACAACAGCAAGGTATACTTGCATATACGAAGAAAAAATAATAGAAAATACAGATCATATTTTAAAGCAGAAAAAAAGTTATGATACTATTATCCAGAAACAACAGATGAAACCATGAACCATGGGAAAACAAACTGAGAATACCTCTTTCAAAACTTTTTCTCATTCATCTCCTGCCCTATAGTCTATTTTATGCATCTCTAATATCTGTAATTTTTTCTATACTTAAAAAAGATCATGATTTATTTCTCGTCAATACATATAAAACCTAATTGGCAACTACTTAATGTGTGGCTTTTTAAATATAATTTATTTAAACAATCCTTTACAAATGGACAGTTGGGTAACACTAATTGCTTGCTAATACAAATCATGTTAAAATGAACAGATTGTAGGCATATCTGTAATCACTTGTTAAATTATTTTCTTGAACTAGTTTCCTTGATGCAGACTTGTGCATGAAAGAGCACATACATTTTAAATTTCATATGAATTCTAAACTGCAAAGAAAACATATTTGGCAAGAGTGCATTATTAGTATACCAGTTTCCTTTCCCTCCCTCTCTCTCTCTTTCTCTCTCTCCTTTAGCACCACTGGAATTACTTCTTCTTGAATTTCCTTGCTGAAGAATGGTTCATTTTAATTTGTGTCTCCTTGATATCATTACAAGTAGGCATCTTACGTAAATATTTCCAATTCTTCTTTTGAGAATTCCACAAATGTTTGTGTTTTTTGTTCACTCTTCCCTTGGGGTATCCTTTGCATTATCTACTGGAAACAGTGCTATCAAGAAGGCTGTTTCTATTAAGACTCTGACTCTGTTTACCACTTTGGTGTCATGATCGCTGATCTCACCAAAGATCTACATTACTTGAGTTAAGCTGTTATTTACCTCACATTTTTTAGTTGTAGACCTTCTCTCTGGTTATTAGTCAGATGCAGCCCACTTTTAAGCAGCTATCTGTTCTCATAGGTGGTCAGACTTATATCTACAAGATGCAAGAGACACTAAGCAAGTAAGCAAATAGGTAAATAACATAGTTTTACAGTGTGTCTCCCAAAAAGGTACAGTGAAGTTCTGTCCCCTGGTACCTGAGAATGGGACCTTGTTTGCAAAGAGGATCTGGCAGCTATTATCAGGCAACACGAAGTCATGCTCCAGCATGTGGTGCTCTTTCCACTGAGTAGTGTTTTATAGGAAACCCTGCTGGCGTAGTGGTTAAGTGCTACATCTGTTCACCAAAAGGTTGGCAGTTGAAATCCACCATGTACTCTTTGGAAACTCGATAGAGCAGTTCTACTCTGTCCTATAGGGTCACTATGAGTCAGAACTGACTCAACAGCAGTGGGTTTAGTTTTGGTTTAGTGTTTTATAAAAAAGGAGAAAGATGTGGAAACAGGTGCGAAGGATGACAGTGTAAGGATGGACACTGATGTAGCTGTAAGCCAAAGAATGACAAGGACTGCCAGCAGCCACCAGAAGCTAGGACAGAGACGTGGTACAGTTTGCCTCTCAAAGCTTTCAGATTGGATTAACATAACTGATACTCTGGTTTGGACTTCTAGACTGTAGAACTTTAAGACAATACATGATCCTGGGTTGGCATTTAATGCTTTTGCTCTAAAATATACTCTTGGTACAACTGGAGAAAACTGAATGGGGTCCCAAGTGCAAAGAGTATGGGGAGTTTCTTCTCTTGTGGCCACTTTTTTAAAGTATATACATATTAAGTATGATGTCATTTTTTTAAAGTAACTCTATAGTGGTTTGTTAAGACAGCTCTAAAAACGTACGACATCATCTAGTCCTGCGGAGTTATCACCTGTATTTGAATAAGATGATATGCATGTAAAATTGGACTGTTAGGAAAAAATGACTATATCTAATCATGAGGAAACATCAGGCAAACTCAAACTGAGAGGCATGCTACAAAATAACCAAAAAACCAAACCAAACTCATTGTCACTGAGTCGATTATAACCCACAGCAACTCTATAGGACAGAATAGAACTGCCCCATAGGCTTTCTAAGGAGTGGATTCAAACTGCCGATCTTTAGGTTAGCAGCTGTAGCACTCAAATGCCAGGAGGGTTTCCAGCTAGAAAATAGCTGGCTTGAAATCATCACAAAACCTATAGATCATGAATAAAGGTCAAAGGAGGGCTGTGGGGCTCTTCTAAACCAAAAAAAAACCAAACCCACTGCCATTGAGTCAATGCTGACTCACAGCGACTCTGTAAACAGAGAACTGCCCCATAGAGTTTCCAAGGAGCGTTTGGCAGGTTCGAACTGATGACATTTTGTTTAGCAGCCACTACACCACCAGGGTTTCCTGAACTGCTCTAGGTTAAAAACGATGACGAAGAAGAAAAGGTAACTAAATACAATGCATGATTCGGAATGGATTCTTTTGCTCTAGTAGATATTCCTGGGACACGTGATGAACTTGAATGAAGTGCCTGCATGAAGGCCATATGGAGGTTTCATTTCTGTTGTGGCATCTTTTTATATTTGAAGCCCTTAAAAAGCAAACAAATGCAAAATGACTGCTACAGTGATTAACAGCAATGGCTACCAACCAAAAAGTCAGCAGTTGAAATCTGCCAATACCTTCCTAGAAACCATACGGGGGGCAGTTCTACTCTGTCATGTAAGGTCATTATGAGTCAGAATGGACTCGATATCCGTGGGGTTTTTTGTTTTGTTTTGTTTTTTTGTTTTTTTTTTTTTTGGATAGTTTAGTGTTGAGACATATGTGGCTGAGCTAATGGAAGGATTTTTAGAGGGATCTTGCTTCAATCTTGAAACCTTTGTTGGTAAGTGCTATATCTGTTAACCAAAAGGTCAGCAGTTCAAATCCACCAGGAGCTCCTTGGAAACACAATGGGACAGTTCTACTGTGTTCTATAGGGTCACTATGAGTCAGAATTGACTCGGTGGCACTGTTTTTGTTTGCTTTTTGGTTTTACTTTTTTCCCCACTCCAGCACAAGGTACACTAAGCACTGCAGACACCCTTTACAACCTCAGCTGGTAGGCAACAAAGCCTTCCCAGAGGCATCAGTGGCTCTGCCACTATCTCTTATGTCCCGCTCTTGGTGGTATTCCCCGACATAGAATTAGGAGTCTGGCTACCAAGGGTCAGAGCCTTAGCAAAAGAAAAATTCAACTAGACTAAGGAGTTCTCGTGACCTTCATTCCCAGTAAAAAGTGTTACAGGAAAACACCACAGAGATATGTATACACCCTGAGAAACATCTAAGTTCCTTTGCCTTGTGGCTCACTTTTCATCAATACGATATTATATAACATTAACAACTTTTTACCTGACTTTTTCTGTATTTGTAGAAATCTACACTTTTCTATTTCAAATGGTCAAGGCAGTATCTAAGGTATTTCCAAAGAATAACAACAATTTTCTCCATAGTCTCATGACTATAAATGGCATAATGTCCTTAATACCCTTAAGGAATCCGTGAGCAGGTTTGTCTTTCTCTGAAAAAACTTCATCCCAGCAGTGTGGACCTGAAATCCTAGCCTAGGTAGCAGGTGGTGGTGGTGTCATGCCTTGAAAATGAATTGCAGATACTTCTTAGACTGAAGCCATCACAAAGTTAACTCACCATTCACCAAGTTATAGTTGTGTGAAACCTAAGTTCCCACACTGAGGCTATCTTCTGTGAGTAATAAAAGGCTTCTGAAAAGAACTCATTTTTTATTCCATTTGGAGAATATAATTTGGGGGCCTAAATGCATAGGTTGAAGATGTAAATACTATTCCATCAAAAGCATGCATTTATTACTCATGAGTTGAGACAATCCCAATACGTGCAAAATGGGTGGGCTCATCTTTCCAAATAGCTGTCCTGTAGAGCATCTGATTAAGCTGCTTCCTCATAAGGCACTGTGATAAAAGCGAATGATACATTCAGTCCACTTGATTTGCTTGCAAGCTGTGGGATTTCCTTTACAGATACGAAACACTTAACTGCTCCTTGGTTTTGTTTTCAACGCCCACATCCTGCGCTTTGGGGACAGTCAGTTTTTGAACTGTGTTGAGAGTACAGATAAGCTCTGCTCACTCGGCCTTAGGTCAATGACTGGAAACAGTGTAGCTAATATCCAAATCATCTGGTTAACTCACAGCCCATTTTTTGTTAGAGATGAAGCCTGGTGGGACATGGGGACCATTGTGTGCTACCTTGTGGGGGTATATGAGTGTGCTACAGAAGCAGTGTCTTCTTTGATCTCCTGCTCTCCCTTACATTTTGATTTCAAGTGTATACAATTGTTGAGTATCTACATGGAAAATTAATAGACAGAGGATCCCTAATACTTCTGGACACTTATTTCTTTCCCTTTCATATTTTTTAAAGAGCTTAAATCTATAATTACAGGATTTAAGAGTTATAATTACAAGAATTCTCATAATAATGACTCTTTAGTTCAAGCTGTTCATTGTTAGGCATTGCATGTTACAGGGCATACTGTTTTCAGTGAGCTGGAATATTTCTCCAATGTTTCTTCCAATGTGACCTTCACAGGGACAATGTGTTAGCTTTAAGGCTGCCTTCACCAGTATGGTCCTGAAGAGAAAGAAGCACATTTCTAATACCTTATCAAAGAATGAGAGAAATTACCAGAGAATGATGTAGTGGTTGATAACTCCCTGGATTGTCAATACTAAGGCTTGTTATTGGTGTTATTTGCTGTCACGTCAACTTCTACTTATGGTGACCCCATGTGTACAGCAGAACACTGCCCTGTCCTGTGCCATATTCATGACTGTTGGTGTGCCAGAGTTAGTTGTCACTTCTATGTACTTTGAACTTCTCCTAACCTAGGGAAATCTTGGTGACAGAGTTGTTAAGCTGCTAGCCAAAAGATCAGTGGTTGGAATCCACCAGGCACTCCCTGGAAACTCTATGAAGCAGTTGTACTCTGTCATATAAGGTTGCTATGAATTGGAATTGACTTGATGGCAATGGCTTTGGTTGGTTTTTAAGTCCA